>JAKZAP010000003.1:27601321-28201321 GCA_023053575.1 Branchinecta lynchi
GAACGGGGAGGGTGGGGGTGGTTCAACTCTCCCCGGTCCCTATGATCCAAAAGCACAAAGGAATTTCATCGCCTTAACTCCAGCTAGTGTCTAATTAAAAACATTAAAAAATGAGCAAGCTGGGCCCAATTGCCCCTGAACCAAGTGGGTGTGGGGTTTGGGACCCGCAAAAAGTAAAAAAAAGATCCCAATGCTCACAATCCTACCAAGTTTCAACCTGATACCTGTTGATTCCTGGCAAGGGTAACGAAGTTTACTCCTGGGCAATCTTTGTCCAGTTGCCCATGAACGCGGTGGGTGGGGGAGGTGCAACTTTAAAAGCAATTTCCCAGCCCTAGGATCTACACGTCCAAGGAATTTTATCGTCCTATGTCCAGTTCTGGTCAAGTTATGAACTTTCTTCACTGGGCAATCTGGGCCCATTTGCCCCTGAACCGGGTTGGGACCCCCGAAAGGCGCAACTAGACCCCAATACCCACAAGTGTACCAAGTCTGACCTTGATACATGCACTGGTTCACGAGTTATGAGCTACACAAAATACGGTGAACACCGAAAAACGAAAACCGGAAGCCGAAAGCTGCTACAGCGCTCGCAATAGTGGATTGTTCCAAGGAACACTCCACTAAAAATGGCAAATTCCTACTTTCATCCTTTGACCCAGCCTTGCAAGGGCCGTATGAGCTTCTAGCTTTTGTTTTTGTCGGAGGGATGCGCGCGGAGATGTTTCGCTTGTTGACACTATTATTTACGTTGACAATTTTTTATCTTTTGTGGCCGAACGAATAAACAATAAAAGAAACAGAAGGAAATTAAAAGTAGAATTTTCGAAATATAGTCAACATGTGATTAATAGGACGTGAACAAACATGTTCGGCAAGTGTTTTGCATTAAAATGTGCCTAATATGGATTTTACTGTCTTAGGCAACCGTATACTATTAGGTTTTGGCCGGATTCCGGACTAGTCAATTTGCCGGCGGAAACATGGTTTTCACCATCGTTTTCAGCATGTCTTCTTACCCCATAATCTAACTTTTAAAAAACTTTCCAGTTTTGGCCGGATATTAACAAACTTTCCGGCTTGGGTCGGATTCCGGGCGAACTACTAGTTCGATGACAAAATGGTGTTCACTATTGTGTTCAGCACGTGTTCTTACCCCATAATCAATTATCACATTATTTGTTTAAAAATATTTCATTCGCCCTTTAATTCAAACTAAGTCACACCAAGTTTCATCAAAATATCTCATTCTCTTCGAGAATTATAGTGCGCACAGACGGACGGACGGACAACTTTTGCGATGTCATAGCTTACATTTTCAGATCCCAAAAACTCACGAATATGCCAATAGTAATTCTTGGAATTGGGAGACAAGTTACTTATTCCCCGAAAGAAGAAATGTTTAGTTGCTAGAAACTTCATTTATTTATAATTATTATTATTATTACTGCTTCATTTTAGTCCAAACCCATATAGAAATAATTCAAGTCATTGTATTTTGGGACATTTTTCCAATCGTAAACAATTTAAAACAATCTGGAACGATCGTAAAATTACGACTGGAAACAATCGGTTTCAGTCGTAAAAATACAATCGTTAACAACTGTTTTCAATTGCAAACGATTGGAAACAACTGTTTACAATGGCAAACGATTGGAAACTATCGGAAACAAGTGTTTACAATTATAAAAAAAAAAACAATTGTTTCCCATCGTTTCCAATTGTTTTCAATTGTTTACAATTGGGAAAATTCCCATAATACAATGACTTGAATTATTTCCATACGGGAAAGACCGTACCAACACAAAACGAACATACACCAAATAGCGACGGTTCGTTTTTCTAACCAGGGCCTGCAGAGAACCCTTGCCAAGAAGGGCCGAAATATCGCTGGAATAAATCTCAGCTGATTTTTCTGTTTAGCACCACCAAATATTTTTTTTTTTATTAATTTAATTCGATGATTAAAAGACTTACCGTGAGAAGGAGACTTGACATCCATAGTATACACAGAGAACGGGGACATTTCATTAGCCCTGGTGAGTCATTTAGCCCATTTTCACATCCTGATCACCATATATCCATCTGCAATTACAAAACAGATAGTTAAAGTCCCTATACAAACATGGACTTATCAATTTCAACATACTCTTCAATTCAATTCAATTCAATTTAATTTCAAAATATTTTCCACGGACATGCCGAATAGCAGTATTGTCGTCAATGGCATATAGCCTATACAATAAATCACAATCATCAATTTGATCATAACTATAACAGTTAAAACTCAAACTTGCGTACACTCAATGGTCATATTCACAATTCCTCATGGGCATTAAAAACTTGACGAACGAAGGTACGAAACTACGCTCGTATCGCGAGTGAGAAACCCTTGTTGGTGCAAGGCGTGGTACCATCTCACCCACAGCTCGTTGTGGACGAACTCGTGTAGGTTGAGGTTCTGGTGGGATGATATCTCGGTGGATGGTGTTCGCTAGGATACTTTTACCAAATTTAAGGGACAACTTAAGACGGCGGGTGGATAGGGTTTCTAGTTTAAATTCTTGGAGGAGGCTTAGGTATGTGACTTTGGGGGATTTTGAAATTACAAACAAGGCTGGGTACTTGATTCTCTTAAGACGTCCCGACTGCTCCTGCGTCGGTCCGAAATACCACACGGCACAACAGTATTCTAGGGAGCAACGGATGAAAACTAAATAAAGCGTAACAGGTGGTGGGGAGGCGTTCCATGACGGGATAACAATTTTAGGGACGCAATTCCAGTCTAGTACACTAGCCCCATTTCAGGCACGGTGCTCAAACGTCTAGCACCATGCCTGGGTGCTAGACGTTCAAGCACTGTACCTTGGATTTCATGTATGGTGCATGGATTTCAGTATACAGTGCATACAGAAAAAACACTGCTATGAATTAGAGAAATCAAAGACAATCCTTTATATATTTTTCACAGCAAAAACAAAAGGGCTCTAATGATGATGGAGATGAAAAACCTAACAGCACCCTATCTATTTTCCATGTATTTTCCCTATCTGTTCCCGAAGAGCCAATACTCTGGTTGGCTGCTAGGTAGAAAAAGCTGAGGCACAGGACACTTTGCATGCAAAACCCTTGACTATGTAGAAAAGGAAATGAGGTTTTTCACATCTGTCATCAGCCGAGCCCTTTTGTTTTTGTTGTGAAAAATATATAAAGGATTGCCTTTGATTTCTCTAATTCATGGTAGTAATTTCAGCCCTGTCCGAGCTGGTGCTCAGTTGTCATGACAGAAACTGTGTTTTTGATGTATGCACTCTATACTGAAATCCATGCACCATACATGAAATCCAAGGTACAGTGCTTGAACGTCTAGCACCCAGGCATGGTGCTAGACGCTTGAGCACCGTGCCTGAAAAGGGGCTAGTGTACTAGACTGCGCAATTCCCATGTAACTCTTGAGCTTTTGCTTCAATCAAAGACACAAACTGTTGGGGGTCACCATCAGAGCGAGGACAGAGTTCAGGTATTAGACATTCCTGTCGCCAATAGCAAATCATTTCGACGAAGACATAGAACAAAAAAAAAGAAGACATGAAAATCTCAGTAGCCTAAGTATTAGCTATTTACAGGTTCATATCAAGCAAGGATTTTGGCCTATGCGCTGCCTTCCCATCGTATATAGGAGATGTCAGGCAACTGGAGTTCAGAGGAGGCTAACTGGAGTTGCCCAACTAACGCCATCAAAAACCTTGGAGACAACCATACCAAGATCCCGAACAAGATAGCTTCCGGGGGTCTTGTTTCTTGCATTATATTTACGTTATGTAGTCTGTGTAGTAAGAATAAATGCATGAAAATGAAAAAAATCGCTTACGGACTCTCAACCTTCCTCCCCTCGTGCACAGGCGTAACAGTAGCGACAAGATGATGAATAACAAATTGCTGAACTCATGATACGCCAAGATCCTGCCTACCCCCCCCCCCCACACACACAGTGGACCAGAGGACACTCGAAGAAGTTATTCAAACAGTATGTCAAAACCAGGGCCAGAAAAGGTTTCTTCACCAACAGAGTTGTCAACCCCTGGAATGAACTGTGCGAAGCAACAGTCTCAGCCCCCACTCCTGAAGCATTCAAGAAGGCACTGAAAGAGTAGGCCAAGAAAGGTTGTAAGTAGAGTGGGACATCCCGTCCTGCTCATACCTGCTGCGAGATACCACCGATCCAACTCGGGAGCATTCAACAGATCTTCAGATCTTAATTTACTCCGAAGTGCAAATTAGGGTAATTAAGGTAAACTCAAAAATGACATTGCTAATCTTCAGCTTTTCCTTGATAATAATCTTCACCTTTTGCTTCATAAAAATGTTTCAAGTGCCAAAGACTCGAGTGTTCAATAGCCCCACATTTGATGAAAACAGAATAAAAATTTACAAGATGGCGCTTGAATACGTGGATTCCACGACCCCGGACTGACAGACAGATTTGCGAGGTCATCCCGTCACTGTCAAATGAATAACGAAGACTAGAGACTTTTTCGTTCCAGACAGACGGGAGGTCGGATTGGCGAATAGTACTACCCAATACAATATTCAGCTTGTCCCTCATACAAATCCACCCTCTGTTGTGAGGCACCGTCAAGCCGGGTCAAGGTTTAAGTTTTCAAAGATTCCTGACCTCAACAGTGACAAATTTCGACTAATGAATTTAACATCCAAATATTCGCAGCATTAACTGTTTAAAAGATGGTGACTGAACATACTGCACTGCTAATTATTCCCAGATGATTCACGACGTTCATTGAAGGAACATAGGTAGGTATTCCTTCATCCCAAGCTGACTGTGAATCTTGTTTGACAGTGCAAAATGGATCCGTCAGCTCCATTTTATTAGAGCTACATTTTCATTTTCCAGCTTGAGCGGCTTGGACCTGAAGAGAACCTTTGCCAAGAAGGGACAAAATATAGCTCTAATAAAATGTAGGTGAGGTATCCGTTTTGCACCGTCAAATAGAAACTTAGGAATCCCGACATCGACGATCTTGGTGAAAGAGGAACAGGCAATAAGCAAGGGGTTAGAGACTTCGCAATTAACAAACGAAAGAAGTGACTGCATGTGCAGTTCTGTCATTCTATCATTAAACTCTGGTGGAAGGAAAAGTTACAGGTGTCAGGAAATGAAGATTAGATTTGGTGTTAAGCAGAAGCTATTTTGAGACCGTCTTTAATCAAGAACTTATAACTACAAAATCTAGAAGTTCTTGCCACCCAGTTTACCAAAACTCATTGATTTTAAAACAGGCTATGCTAAACGTTGGATACGCCCACAGTTTGGATCGTATACGCCAGACGTTATAACACTTTTCAATTGGTCTTTTAATGAATTTCACGAAAGTCATCAGTATTTTACTGAACTGGTGTGACTGGCGTTTGACTTAAGTTATTCAAAACTGCAGGTGTACCTAACGTTTGGCATAGCTGACACAAACTCCCCTATTTATGGTAGACTGGTTTAAACCCGTAAAAAACAAGACCAAAGGTTTCGATGGGGTGCCAAACTTTAATATTTTTGAACTGATACAGAAAATAATAGGGTCCGTAAACTTGCAATGTCAACTTGCAGATTCCTTACTTAGAGGTAATAGTTTTCACTGAAAAGAATACATCATAATTAAGCTCATTCGTAATCTGAATCTGAATCTGAATTTAGTATAATTTACGGCGTTTGTTTATTGTGATCTAGTTTACATCCTTAATTATTTGGATTTACTGGAATTAACAAGAAAAATAAAAAAACAAAATACTTAAAGAAATCGATAATGCAAATTTAATTTGTCTATACACTTTCCATATGCCTGCTACAATAAAAACATTTTGCTAGATCCAAAGTCAAACTATGATTCCATCCTCCCCATGTCGGGCGCTTCGGACCCGCACCGCTAGATGACCCAGCGGTCGTATCGAGTCGTGGTTTCATCTTGGGTCTTGAGTGTGGGGGTTCTAGACGGTGCAAGTGCTAGAATGCTTATGATGTAACTCCTTTAAATAAAACATTTACTTTTAACAAATTTTCCGATTTTGGCCGGATTCCAGACGAACTAATTGTCCGGCTAGAAAACAAGTTTCAGATAAGGATTCAGGATGTTTTCCTACCCATGATTCGACTGTCTCATTGGCTTTATAAAGCTATTTGTCCCTCCCTTAATTTTAAACACCTCCCCCATCCCTAAATATACAGCAATCGAGCCCCCTCACGCCAAGTTTCATCAAAAATATCTCAATTCCTTCGAGAGTTTTCGTGCTAACAGACAGACAAACGGGCAGACGGACGGACGGAAAACTTTACGAAGTCATAGGTATCCCATCACTTACGTTTTGGGATCCCACAAATAAAAAACAGATATGGATTCAGCAGGAGATCTTACCCCCGAACCAAAACTCTAATAAACATGCTATTTTTGCCAGACTCAGGATTCTGGACGAACTGTTTGACAAGCGAGAAAATAAATTTTAGATATGAGCTCAGCACGTATTGCTACTCCGATATCAACCTTTTACCGACCTTGAAAAAAATAATACTTTTTACCTAATTTCAAGTTTGGGCTGGATTCAAGGTGAACTGCTTGCCCAGCAAAACAATAAAGTTAAAAAATGAACTGAGTATCTGTCTATCTCTAATTATCTTCAGATAAAACTACTTTTCCGGTTTCGACCGGATTCCGGGCGAACTATTCGGCAGATGAGAAAATGATCTACAATCGAGAAAAGAAGTTTCAGGTAGGCTATGGATTAAGTTGTTTTCTTTACCCCAAAATATACCATTTTGTATCGCCCCTTACTCTGAACCCCCTCCCAAACCCCTAGATATAGGGCTGCAATGCCCATCTACGAGCTTCACCTGTACTTTGGAATTCCTACACCAAGTTTGAACAAAATATCTCAGCTCGTTTGAAATGTATCGTGCTAACAGACGGACGGACGGACAAATTCCCTCCCCCCAAAACAAAATAAATAAATAAAAGAAACCGCAAAAACAGAAAAATGGGAATAAAAGGAGGTCCACAAAACGAAAGACACAACAAGACTATGACATCATCATCAAGACCGATCTGTTGCAAAAGAATAGATTTCCAATCACGTCTTTCTGTTCGGAAGTAATGTTGTTGTTGTTTTTTAGGTCGGGTGAACAGTAGGCTACAACTCTTACAGTTGAAAACAATTGGAATTAGTTGTTTACATCCAACTGAAATAAAAAACAATTTGAAGAAGCAACTGAAATCAAATGTATTAGGCTGCTAACAAATTACAATGGAATTGTATTGTAAACAGCTGTTACCAATTCTAAACAGTCGTTAGTTACATAACCCGATTCCATCCGGGTTACGCTAACTGTTCGACCAAATTTGCAGATGAATCAAATTTCATACCAGAATTTCGCATGACGCTGCAGAAATCTATCTTGAACTTCCCCTCTGAGGGAGGCTATGCATAAAATTCGTGACAAACAGTGGGGGTGAAGTAAATAAGTCCTAACGAATTAATGAGCTCCACGCTAGTTCATTCGGAGGGCTAGGGGTTGGGACACACAAAGCGAACATCTCAGGCATCTGGTCCTATACGACGCATCAAGTTTCATTCGAATCGGATCACCCGTTCGCAACTTACGCGAGTCACAAAGATTCCGGATTCCCCCTCCCTCCACCCCAAACAAAGTATCGGGTCGGGTCCCATAAAACAGTTGAAGGGGTGGGATACTAAGTACCGCATGTGCAAAGTACCAGAATATCATTTAGTAAACTAAACTACGCGACTACAGAATCGTCTATAGTCATAATCTTTTCCGTTTTGCAAGAAAAGGGCATTTGATACTTTTGTTTAAGTTTTCTTTCTTTTGTTTCGATTGTAGATTTAGTGATATGGCCACAGTCTTGATCAGTTGCTTTGTGCTTATGTGACTGTTTTTGAAATGACTGATGTTTGGAACCAGGGGCGTCACTATGGGGGGAGGGGGGGACTCCCCCCCCCCCAAAGGTCTTGAAAAAGTACTTTCGCCGGGCTTCGCGAAAGTACACTTATACAAAAGAATTGAAATTGTGCATGCTTTTGTCAGGTGTCGGTCGACTCGTCGGCACATCGGGTTATTTTTATACGCAAGAAATGAAATCCTGCAAATATTTGTCGGGCAAAACACTGAAGAACTCGAATTCTGCATGCTTTTGTCGTGCTCGGTATTCTCGCCGGCTCATCGGTTTTTTTTTCTACACAAGGAATCCAGAAGAAATAATTTTTTTTTGTTTTTGTCGGGCGTCGGTCGACTCGTCGGTACATCGGGTTCTTTTTACGCAAGGATGAAATCCTGCAAACATTTGTCGGGCAAAACACTGAAGAAATTGAATTCTGCATGCTTTCGTCGTGCCTCCGTATTCTTCGTCGGTTTGATTTCTTTTATAAATGAGAAACCCAGAACAAATAAACTTTGTATGCTCATCGGGTTCTACTTACACTTAAGAAATCAAACTTTTGCAAACCCTGTCGGGCGCACTCGGGAAATTCAACTCTCATCGGTACAAGGGATTATTTTTACACGTAAGAAATCAAGTTCTGTACAGTCTAGTCGTGCAAAACACAGAAAAAATCAAATGCTCGATGGTTTTGCCGCCTTTGCCGGGCGTCGGTATTCTCGGCGGCACATCGGGTTCTTTTACAGTCTCGGTACATCGTCTTCTATTTACACGTGAAAAACATAGTTCTTTACAGTCTTGTTGGGCAAAACACAGAAGAATCAGACTATGAATGCTTTCGTCGGGCGTCGGTATTCTGCAGATCGGGTCTTTTTATACATAAGAAATCAAATTCTGCAAACATTTGTCCGGCGCAAATTTTTCCGGAAAAATACAGATTAAAAAAATTTTTCGCCGGCGCTGCTTAGTTTAACTGGGGTACAGTCCTTGGAAGCTTCGTTTTTTAGCGAAAGCTGAAACGAAAAGCCGAATATGTGAATTTAAATATATGAATTACATCAAAGGAACAACCTCAACTGATGCATTACAGTTAGCTTTACACAAAATTTCGCCTGCGGCGAATTTTGTAGTTTTCTCTATTTGGAAGAACGGGCATTTAGTTTTCGTTTTAGGATATAAATTCTTGGGGTTTTAAACATGTTAAAAGCCGGAAATTGTATGGCACTTTAGCTAAATTTTTCCGGAAAAAAGCAGATTTAAAAAATTTCGCAGGCGGCGCTTGGTTTATCTTGTCTTGGTACAGTCGTTAGAACCACCGCTTTTTAGCGAAAGCTAAAATGAACAGCCGGTGAACTTTAAAATACGAAATTATATCAAAGCAATCTTTGATTGGAAGGACGGTGTTTCATTTTATTAGCGTTTTAGGATTGAAATGCGTGGGGGTCAGAAAAACGTTAAAAGCTAGACCTTCTATGGTAATTATAGCTAAATTCTTCCGGAATAAAGTCAGATTAAAAAAATTTCGCCTGCGCCGCTTAGTTTAACCTGTTCTTGGTACAGTCGTTAGAGCTTCGCTTTTTAGCGAAAGCTAAAATGAAAAGCCAAGTATGTGAACTTTAACATACGAAATTACATCAAAGGATTAATCTCTACGGATCCATTATAGTTACTTTTACCACGGTTCTATTCTGTGCTGGCGGAAAATGTTCGCCGTAGCCGCTTTGCGGCAACGGCGCTTTTGTCGGCACATTTTTTAGTCCGTCGGCACAAACCGGACGTCCCCCCCCCCAAAGGTAAAAGGCTAGTGACGACCCTGTTTGGAACTACAAGTACCACTTGAGTACAAAATCGAAGCACTTGGGTTTTACTTGTACAACGTTTACGTAATACTCAATGCTTACTATCTAACTCACACAACCATGTACTTGAACTCAAACCAACACATTTTCAAGTACTGTCTCAAGTACATACTGCTTAGATCATATCGATGTGTACTCTGATATGCTTCTTTGTCAGCCTTTACCCGACAATCAAATACGACACATACGTCCCCTTCGTAAGCATACGAGCAGATGGCGGGATTCTCCAGATTCTCTCAACATGCAGAACTTGAGGTACAAGTCATGTACTTAAAACTCAAGTACTACTTTAGTACATTTGTTTTTAGTTACATAATATTTAGCTCTAATACAAAATTTAGTCACTTTACTTTTACTTCTAAAGATTACTTCAGTGCAAATCTGAAGTACTTGTCCCAGCAC
The DNA here is from genome assembly GCA_023053575.1 of Branchinecta lynchi. Classification (NCBI taxonomy): domain Eukaryota; kingdom Metazoa; phylum Arthropoda; class Branchiopoda; order Anostraca; family Branchinectidae; genus Branchinecta; species Branchinecta lynchi. The sequence goes on from JAKZAP010000003.1 coordinate 27,611,541, forward strand.
GATAAATAACAATAATCTATGGCAAATCCTACCTGGGATTGACGCATATTTCCGCAAATCAAAACTGAGTTGTCATTATCCTTGCTTCACAAACAAAAAATACTGCACTGGTCCGTGGCACTATCATTTTTGCCCTCACTTTTCGGAGACAAGCTCCTCTTCGAAGCGTCTCTACGGTAACCATGACAACTAGGATCCGATATAGGAGAGAGCCAAGGTGATGGTAACCTAGCGTGGGAGATCCAGAGACATCTAGGGACAAGTCTGGAGCCTTCAGGGATTGCAACTATGTACATACGCCCTTCTTAAGATCCAATGACGAATAGTCGCCGGATGCGCTAGAGGAACAATCATAGTCACATATTAGTCACATATTATTATTTATTTCCGCTGCTCCCTGGTATTTTGGGGACTACTTCAAGAGATTCGATTATTGCGTTATGTTTCTTTATAGAGAAAGGCGTGGAGGCACGGAAGGCAGCGACTTGAAGGTGTTGAGTGTTAGGGTTTTTTCTTTTTTCTTTTACGTTTATTTTTTGTGTCTGTAGTGTGTATATGGCCACTGGCTTTTAAATACACGTATGTATGTATGTATTAGATCTTGCTATAAGCTATCTGAAGGGCAAATAAGCAATTAAGCTTTCGGTTCATACCCTACCGACATGCCCGTATCCAGGAATTTATTTCGGGAGGGGGGGGTGCCTGCGGGTCGCACAAAAAAGACACAGATCAGAGGGAAAAGCCTATAAAAATGAGTATTTTTGTAGGTTTGGTGGGGGGGGGGGGGGTAATACGCTACCGAGTAGCGCATTAGCCCCGTGGAGAAGTAAGTCAGCACTGACGTGGGAAGCCAGACTTCGACATAACAGAGTTGGGTAGAGAGCACACATACAGACAGAGGCATTTTCAACAGCTTTAAAGTTTAAATGAGAAAGGACAATCTAGTTACCCATCACTCGTTCACTTAAAGAGGCGTGAAAACCCCACGAAAGTTCGATACTCCGTTGCTCCGATTTTCACGGATAATCAATTTTCATATAGTGGAATTTCTCTGTCGGGTCTGTGGTACCTCCATTCGCTTGTTCTTGTGTTGTATGGCTGACGCAAAAGATTTACAAGAAATAAGTATTCGTGTAGTGAGCAGTGATCGCCTAGTTCACTACTGGCCACTAAAAACCCGCGTTTATGTTGAGATTGGAATTTGTCCGCGTCATCGTAGAATTTTGCGTTGTGACGACGGCTGTTCATATTCTGGTCATACTGAAGCAAATAGTGAAAAATAAAAAATCCCTTTACACAATCCAAATAATTTATTTACTGGTTTCATTTATTTACTTATTTGCCTTCGTCCGTAGCCATATACATAGGAAAACGCACACATTAACACTACAAATCACACATATCCAAATATGTAACAAAATCAACGAACCACAAGTTCATCACTCCATTTTTTCCACAAAGGCAGTGAAAGTTGAAAAACTGAGTGGAAAGAATCTGGACCAGGTTGTTATATGACCTCAAAAGGCGGCTTTTTAGCGAAAAAACTTTTAGTTCGGAAAACGAAGGCATACTATTATTTGCGAACATCCCCGAAGCTCTAGACCGGTGCGGGAGTCGGTGAAGTTTTCTGTAACAATTATTGTAAGTGACGCGGGTCACATTAAGCGCACCAGCAGTGAAATTCGTACAAAGAGCAAACTGAAAACAAAAAGTACGAAACAGCCTATCACGGATAACTGCAGAACAGAACTGAAATTTTCTAGCAACTACATTTCCTCGCAAACACAGACTTCTTGTTAAATGACGCAACCGAGTGACATCCGGCAGATCAGGCATAAACCAGAAACCGAGGTATTTAAACTCTCCAACAAATTTTTAGACGTGAAGAACACAGCAACACAGGAGAAACTATTTTGATTTTCAAATCTGGTGGTATAAATGCCATGAATTCCGTTTTTTGTTCGTATAAAAACAATATCTTTCTACAGAGCAAACTTTCTCACATACTCGAAGTAGGAGGTTCAAGGCATTAATACTCGGAGCCATGAGGACAAGGTCATCCACATAACTCAATATTATTAAAACGGGATCGGCTAAAACCAGGAAGGGAAGGGAACGCGAGAAAAGCAGGAAGGCATACTAAAACCAGTAAGGGCATACTAAAACGAGGAAGGCTGTCGCCAGAATTCAAAACTGGAAAGACGCACCGTTCCCTTCCTCTGATTAGTATTCTTTGAGGGGTCGGCAACTTTTCAAATTCAAAGTTCACCATCCCTTCCTCGTTTTAGTATCCTGACATGGTAGGCATTAAGTTCAGTGAGGGGTCAGGAACTAAGATATTTCAAGTCCACCATTTCCTTTCTGGTTTTAGTACCTTGAAAGTAATAAAACGAGGAAGGAAATTGGAAATTATTCTTCTTTGCAACTATCGGCCTTGAAAGTACTAACACGAGAAACGAAGTTCTTTGCTACGTCGGCAACTATCAAATTATAAAGTCCACTATTTCTTTCATCGTTTTAGTAGCTTGTCACGGGTAGTACCTTGAAGTACTAAAAGGAGGAAGGAAATGGTGGACTTGAAATATCTTAGTTGCCGACCCCTCGCTGGACTCGGAGGATTTTTATCGCCTACCGTCAGACCGAGAAATGAAAAGGTGTATTACAATTTGTATAGTTGCCGATCCCTCGCTGGACTCGGAGGATTTTAGTTGCAGAATCCTTGTTTTAGTACTTTCAAGGTACTAAAACCAGAAAGGAAATGGCGGACTTGAAATATCTTAGTTGCCGACCCCTCGCTGGACTCGGAAGGTTTTTAGTCGCCCACCGTCAGAACGAGAAATGAAATAGAGAATATAATTTTTATAGTTGCCGACCCCTCACTGAACTTAATGCCTACCCATAACAGGATACTAAAACGAGGAAAGGATACTTTGTATTTGAAAAGTTGCCGACCCTTCAAAGAATACTAAATAGAGGAAGGGAACGGTCTGGCGAATTCTGGCGACAGCCTTCCTTGTTTTAGTATGCCCTTCCTCGTTTTAGTATGCCCTTCCTGGTTTTAGTATGCCTTCCTGCTTTTCTCGTGTTCCCTTCCCTTCCTGGTTTTAGTCGATCCCTATTAAAACACTTATTACCAATGAAACAAGAACTGTAAGCTCATATGGCACTTGCAAGCATATGTAGTAAGAAATACCCCAACAAGAAAAAATGAAGGGTGCTGACAATTCAACCTATGGTTTCAATTTAAATATAAAAGTAGGCGACAGAAAGCAAAAGGAAACAAGAAGGAAAACAAAAACCAGCAAGGTTGGGTCAGACAATAAGTGATGGTCAAAAGTTTTTTTTTTCAGTTTTCTGTTAAAATGTGCACTTTAAGGGCTAAAAACTAATTTCTAACCAAAACCATTGAGGCAAAAAGAATCATGTACTCATGGCGATCTTGAAAAATTAAATTTTGCTTAAAAGCATTTTTTGTATTTTGCGGTTCAGATGAGTCCTTTAAGTAATAGTCGGATCGGAGAAGGTGACTATGTCTAACCCAATGATGTCAAGTTTCTAATACTCCAGCAAAGTTTTATCGTCCTATCACATCTTGGAGTACCTTAACTCACGATCACTGGAATTCCGGACACCCCCTACATCCCCCCTTGGTACCCGAATCCGGCCCGATTCTGTCACTGATGCACCTAGGACTTGTGCCTGTACTTCCCACCAAATTTCATCCTGATCGCTCCACTCTGTGCGAATCACAAGACTTCCGGTTCTCCCCTCCAACCCCAACCCCCCAGCTCATCGGATCCAGTCTGCACTTGAAACGGGACATCTGAGACATCAGTTCTTTCAAGATGTCAAGTTTAATTAAGATCCGATAACCCGATCGAAAATTATGCATGCCACTAATTTCCGGATTCCGCCGTCTCCCCCTCCCCCCACGACGGTCGGATCGGGCCGGTGACTGTTTCCAGGTTAATCTGGTCTGTTATGCCTGCCAAGTTTTATCGTTCTGGCCGGAAGTACATCGACTACGGATCGCCGGAATCCCGGAACCCCCCTCGAACTCCCCCCACAGTATCCGAATCCGTTCCAGACCTGTCAGTTATTTATCTAAAACTTGTGCTAGTTCTTCCCACCAAGTTTCATCCCGATCGCTGCACTCCAAGAGTTTCACATAATTTCCGGCTCCCCCTCAGATTCATCGGATCCTGTCCTGAGACATCTGAGACACGATGTCTTCCCAGATGTCAAGTTTCATTAAGATCCGATCACCCATTCGAAAGTTATGCATGCCCCTATTTTCTGGATTCTGTAACCTCCCCCTCCCCCCACGATGGTCATTCGGGCAAGTGACTATTTCCAAGTTAGTTTGATCGGGTACCTAATATGCCTGCCAAGTTTCATCGTCCTACCATATCTGGAAGTACCCTAACTCGCAAACACCGGACTAACCGACCGACCGACCGACCGACAGACAGACCGACCGACAGACCGACAGACCGACGGAAAAGTAATCGGTATATGGCACTTGGCCGGAAGGCAAGTGCCATAAAAACCAACTGACATGGCGCAAAGCCAAATTTTTAGGCCATCAACCTAAAGATCATACAGAAAAGGGGATAAAATACCTCCCTGCCTGATACGAAACGGGCTACTACGATAAGTACCCCACTTAACTTCAAAGGTCCGTCGTCGAAACCACACCTTAAGTAACATAAATACGGAGCGGGAACACCTCTTTTAAGCAGCTCCAACAAAAGTTTGTATGGCACTTGCCTTCCGGCCAAGTGCCATATACCGATCACTTTTCCGTCGGTCTGTCGGTCGGTCTGTCCGGTGATCGCGAGTTAGGGTACTTCCAGATGTGCTAGGAAGATCAAACTTGACAGGCGTATTAGGACCCGACCAAACTGACTAGGAAATAGTTATTTCCCCGATTCGACCATCGTGGGGGGAATGGAGGGAGGGGGAATCCGGAAGTTTTGAGTCATGCGTAACTTTTGAACGGGTGATCGGATCTAAATGAAACTTGATATGTGGAAAGAAACACATGCCTCACATGTCCCATTTTACGTCCAAACCGGATCCGACAACTGTGGGTAAAGCTGGAGGGGGGGTGGGGGTCCGGAAATATCGTGACACGCTTAGAGTCGAGGGATTGGGATGAAACTTGGTGGGAAGAACAAGCACATATTCTTGATACACTGTTGACATAACCGGATCGGATCCGGGCGCTGTGTGGGGGAGGCTGGATCCCGGAATTCCGATTGTCACTGGTTATGGTACTTCCAGATGTGCTAGGAAGATCAAACTTGGCAGGCGTATTAGGACCCGACCAAACTGACTCGGAAATAGTCACTTCCCCGATTCGACCATCGTTGGGGAGTGGAAGGAGGGGGAGTCCGGAATATTGAGGCATGCGTAACTTTCAAACGGGTGATCGGATCTGAATGAAACTTGATATGTTAGATTAGATTAGATTAGATTATTTTATTGCTAAATTACATAATAACCAATCATGATAGGTAACCGCCCATGAGAAGACACGAATGCACTGGAACTGGGCGGTTACCACAAACTACTTCAACTTCACTGAAACATGTGGAAAGAACAAATGCCCCACATGTCCCATTTTACGCCCGGACAGGATCCGACAACTGGGGGGAGGGAGTTTGAGGGAGGGTAACAGAAATATCGTGACGCGCTTAGAGTGGAGGGATCGGGATGAAACTTTGTGGGAAGAGCACACACTATGTCCTTGATGCATCGTTGACATAACCAGATCGGATCCTGGCACTGTGAGGGGGGGGGGTCTGGGTCCCGCATATTCAGTTATCACAGGTTAAGGTACTTTCAGATGTGCTAGGACGATGCTATTCCCTACTGCGTATGCTTGCAAGTGCCATATGGGCTTACAGATCTTGTTTGGGATTAACCGATCAAATGCTTTTTGCGCATCATCAAAGCATACAAAAACCGCCGAGCCAAACAACAAGAAGTACATAATAACACTTTTCAGGATAAAACACAGAATTCTGTCGATGAATGGGGCTTGAACCCAAACTGATATTCTGACGTCGCCAAATACGGTTCACTTTTCGACAGAATATATCGTTCAAAATTTGTTGAGAAAGCGCTCGCTAACGCAATGGGCCGATAATTCGAGGAAGACAACATATTACCATTTAAGTAAATAAATTAAAACAAAACAAATTAACTAGCACACTTTAAAGATATGACCAGAAATAAATGATGGGATGAAACTAAAACATTGGGCAGAAGAGTTAGCAGGATAGGGAGAAAATTGGTTGATATAGAAAAACTGGAAAACTATCGTTCCAAAGGTTCCACTGTTGTTTCGATTAAAAGGGTTCCTCTGTGAGTGAAGAAGCCTTTCCGGCTCTGCTTTTAAAGGACCTGTCGTACCTATATCCGGCGTATTTAATTAAAAGGTAAAATAGTAATTTGGCTTTTCAGTTCAACTTTAAACATGGCCAGGCCCAAGAGGAAAACATAAAAGAAATTTGAAACAGCCAAGTAAAGCTGGTTAAAGGTGCACCAAGAAGTAATGTGTCACTATTTATTTTACACTAGCGTATCTAGCGGCAAAAAAATCTGATCCGGATGAAATTTCAGGAACGGCCTGTATCGAAAAATCGTCAGTGTGATACCGAACTGACTGACAAACAAGGGGGGGAAGGGGGTTGACCCCCCCCCCCCCCCCGAAATATACAAAAATAACGATTGTTGTAGGCTTTTCCCTCTGATTTATATGTTTTTTGCACTTTTTTCTCCGACCAGTAGGCAAACCCCCCCCCCCCGAAAGGCAACCCCCCCCCCCGAAAGGCAACCCCCCCCCCCCCCCCCGAAATAAATTCCTGGATACGGGCCTGCTGAGAAACAAATCGAACTTGTATATAAGCGAACTGATCAGTTGTAGGGCAGACAGTCTGCCCCTGGGAGAGATACTGGCATACTGGGAGGACGACGGGTCTGTCCGGCCTTACTCATGTCCATTTTTTGGTAGTATAAGTATAGCGTAAAATTTGTCGTGAGATTATTCATTTTGCAGTGAATGAAAGAGGAGTGGATGAAGAATGGATGTGTAACGTCAAGGGGAACAGCTGTTACATGGGGAATAGTTGTTGGAAATATTAAAGAGTTGGCGAGGTTCCTCAGGGCAGCCGTAGCCCACAGGGATAGTTGCTTGTAGGGAGTATTATTTTTATTTGTTTGTATATATTTTTAATGTATTTGTCGTGGCCGTTGGCTCCTAGCTACACATGCTAATATAGGGGTGGCCCCTAGAATACTGTCAAAGCCGTGACATGAGGATGTGAAATACTTAGACGAGTTTACCTTCGCGGGATCACTGTTCTTATAACTCGCATCTCCCTGACTACTGTAGTGGATTGCGAACTGCAAGACCTTCTGTAGCTCAGTGTTAGAACAGTGGCCTTGTCAGCCAAAGGCCGTAGGTTCAAATCCCGCCTGAGGAGCATTTTTTTCTCTTTCGAGTTCACTGCTTCTGATACCCCTTATGTTAAAAGGATGGACCCTATAGTAGGAACCAAGAGTGGGAGACGCAGAGACGTCTAGGACCAAATCTGGGACTTATCTGAATCCGAAACGTAAACGACAAGACCCTTTCCCTCCGTCCTTACGGAACCATAATCTTATTAACAAATAAACCATAACCAACAAAACTCCGTGAACTGACGGGTAAAGAAAAATTGTTTACTTTCCCCTTCGGATAGTTCGGCCGCATTCCGATAAAACCGGAAACATAGGAAAGACTACTGAACAATGAACCCTGATCGAGAATGTGCATGAATAAGACCAAGGTTTCGATCGGTTCTCAAAGGGGATTATTTGCCGATCTTTCCACTGCAAATTTGGTCTTTGCAGAACCCGTACATTATAACAGACGACTGAAAAACCGCCACTAAGTCATACTTTAAATCTAAAAGTAATCAAACAATCAGGCTCATGCAAAAATATCCGGTTTTGGCTAGATTCCGACCGGACGATCCGTCCGAGGCTAGAATAAATAGTATTTCATGATTCATCGTGTCTTTTTCCTACACATACTTTCTCCGACCAAAATTTATCGAGATCAAAATATTATTTAAATCTTACGAAATATCCGGTTTTGACTGGACTTCCGTCAAAGTACTTGTCCGGCATGAAAATGGAAGCTCATATTCCAATTCAGCATGTATTCCTGCCACTCTGTAGATTTTCCTATCGACTTCAGAATAAACTTTTACTTCCATTAAATTTCCGGTATTCCAACAGTTTCCGGTCAGTCTACTTGTCCGGCGGTTATGGATATAATTTAAAAACCCCTCCAACACCCCTAAATACGGGGCTACGGGACCCGTCTACGAACTTGACTTGACCTGTACTTCGACCCAATGGATCCTCATACCAAGTTTCAACAAAATATCTCAACCCCTTCGAGAGTTACCATGGGTATAAAAGGGTTCTGGATTGCCAAGAGGTTTAATTGTCTTACGTTTATATATAATATTGAAGAAAAAAAAATACATTTATATAGTTGTTTAAGTATAGTACGGCATTTCTTTTTTCCATTTTCTTTTTTGTTCCAAATATAATTAGGCTAAGTGATTAAACTATTTAGTCCTGCCACAAACAAATCTGTGTAGATTTTCACGTGGTAGGTCTGTTATGATATTAAAATTTTCTTTTGTAAAATTCCATTATATATAAATTTTTTGTCTCTTTGTCAAAAAAAAAAAAAAGTTACCGCGCTGAAAGACGAAGAGACGGACAACTTTTACGAAGTCCTACGTATCCCGTCACTTATGTTTTGGGATCCCAAAAACTGTCCGCGGTCAGGGCCCAGGGAGTCCAGGGCAATCTGAGGTCAGCTTTCACACGGTGTTTGGCGCATTTTTTTCAGAGGATAGCTCAATCCTGGTGGTACTTGCACTGCTCTTGACCTGGTATTCGCCCTTTGACCAGGAGAAGCGGAAACTACTATAATCAAAATTTACCCACATCAATCAAATCCAACCAAACACCTTAAAGCTAGAAGAAGTCGTCGAAGCAGTCGATTATATACAAAATGTTTATAAAAGACATTAAACCGACAGACAACAAATTAGTCTTTAACAAATTAAATAGTCTAACACACTTAAATAAATTACTTACTTACTTACTGAAAGGACGGGTAGTACCTATAATGCCAATTCAATCGACCTTCGAGTTGCAGTCATCATTTTTTAACCTGAAAACCCAAATTTCATGTGATAGGCTACATTCTAAACCCGCTAACAACACCACACTAATCCTTGCGACGATTCACGATTTGCCATGCGCCTTTTGCTCCCGACGAGTGTTCGCGTATTAAAACCGATTAGCTGAATCTTGCCGAATTTTTTTAGAAATCGATGGGTCTAGGACGAGGATTAAAACAGCCAAAGTCGCGGATAACTTATCAAAAGCAGAGTTTAGTTTTACAGTATTCAGATAGTGTCTTTTACTTTGTTTTATTTACTCCGGCGTAACTAAAAAGCGTGTCATAAATAAATAATAAATAAAAAAATAAAAAATTTGAATACTGGAACAAAAACAGTAAATAGTGCGAGGTGTGCTTTAACGAGAAATGAAAGAAAAAAGAAAGAAAGGTCGTCAGATTGGTTTTTTTCAGCAACAACCTGACAAGGACCCTAGCCAAGACGAGCCAAAATATCGCCGACGAATATCGTAGGCTAGCTGACTTTTCCATTTGAGGAAGGAGTATTTACGGAGACATTCCCTGCGTTCTCGCGGTTTCTCCGTCGGGAGAATTACCAAGCGTGACTTCCTGTATCTTGATGGTTCTCCTCGACTTCCCAGCAGGACGGTGGGGGGAAAGGCGAAAGTAAGTATTATGGGAAAAGGACTGGAAAAGAATAGAAATAAATTGACTGAAAAGAGTGTGACTCTACCGCTCAGTTGTTTAGTCACTGCACTATGGTATTATGTAGCCTGCTCTATTCAATACCCTTACATCATTCCTGCTGTTCTATCCTTATCCTGCCACTGTACTATGCACATCGAGGTGCATATCGTCGCTGTCACGCAATAAGGGCAAGCGACAGTTTTTGTGAAAATGAGTTACTGATATGGATCTTAGCTCCTGCATCTACTGTATATTTGTCAGTGTGCTCAGAAAAGCCGTTCCCTAGATGGGCCTACATGATTTGCTCAAAAGATTTAACCGCCACGAGAATGGTCAAAAGGAACTAAGCGACAACGGTTACAAGAGCTAAGCGACATAAAGATCATTAGTACCTCGGTAAAAAAAAAAAAAAAAAAATGTTCCGTTCTTCTATCCGCTGCAAAGAAAGATGTGATTCGACATAAACATCATCAAAATTGGTTGAAAAATTTGACTTTTAAAGCTTTTTTCTCTTCTTCTGAAAATTTTGAAAAATGTAGCTGGACCATGACAGCGACGATATGGAAACATCAAAAATGGTATGGCATTTTCATTACCAACTTTGTATTTTTCAGTTTTATATATTTTCTTTTCTCTTCTTAAGAAGTAATTACTTCCACATTGCTTCTGTGGAGTGTATAATAAACAAATTATTATATTGTAATTTTTTTCTGAACAAGCTTAAAAAAAAAAAACTCAATTTCCTGCAAAATAAAGGTCCTCCAGCCAGCTTGTCCTACAACAGTTACACCTGGTATATTTTGTTTTGAGAGGTCCGGTCCACAATTTCTTTTAGAACCTCGCCTAGCTGAGTGACACAGACAGCATAGCATGCAACTACTTTATCTGCAGTATGGCTCTTAATTGCCGTTTAATTTGAGGCCCTGCTTTTTCGTCTGAGGCTCTTTTTTTTTTCAATCAATCACTCAAATTTATAATATAGGGTATTTTCTTTAATCCAAAGCGCCACTGTATATCTCAAGATGATTAAGTGATTATTTTTGTCCTACAAGAACCAAATGGGAAACAAAAGGGATCCGAGGCAAAAGACTCTAAAAGTAAAAAAATAACTGCCACAGCCTACTTGTACAACAGCAACTGCAAGGAAAGGCGTTACTGGCAAAAAGGTTCAGGGGGAGGGGAAGGTATTTACCAACTGGCTGGTCATTTTTACTTAATGTTTTCAGAAGAAAAAAAAAACTGTTTTGCAGAAAACACTGAAGGTTTTCCAGCAAATAGGTAGACCTGATTTTCAGAAAAATGGACCGTTTCAAAGTAAAATCCAATTGTTTTCAAAAACAAATCTGCCTTTTTTTATGAAAAACCAACAGTTTGTAAGAAAAATTGCAGTACATGCTGACGAATCATTTTTTCATTGGGGGGCATCATCCCATTCATAAGGCATCATCCCAGCCTTACTTCTCGATTCTCTGGATCAAACAGTCACTAGTCACAAGGAGGAACCTTGCCAAGAAGGGCTAAAATATAGGCAAAATAAAATCTCAGCCTACAAATCTATTTAAAGCGATCAAACATCCGAAACCTTGCACCATCATCTTGGCCCAAAGAAATGCTCAGACTCCAAATAAATTGCTTTAATTACCTGAATTCACACTTCCCGTATGGAAATAATTGTGACTGTAAACAATTGAAAACAATTGTTTTTTTACAATTGTACTATGGGACCGTAATACAATTGGAAAAAAGCAGCTGTTTTTTACAATTGTATCATTTACAATCAAATACACTTGTAAACAGTTGTAATTCCTACAATTGTATTTTTTACAGTTGTATTTCGGTCCCATAATACAATTGGAGAAAAACAACTGTTTTTTCACAATTGTATCATTTACAATCAAATACACTTGTAAACAGTTGTAATTCCTACAATTGTATTTTTTACAGTTGTATTTCGGTCCCATAATACAATTGGAGAAAAACAACTGTTTTTTCACAATTGTATCATTTACAATCAAATACACTTGTAAACAGTTGTAATTCCTACATTTGTGTTTTTTACAGTTGTATTTCGGTCCCATAATACAATTGGAGAAAAACAACTGTTTTTTCACAGTTGTATTTTTACAATTGTATTTCGGTCCCATAATACAATTGGAAAAAAACAATTGTTTTTTCACAGTTGTATTTTTACAATTGTAATTCGGTCCCATAATACAACTAGAGAAACACAACTGTTTTTTCGCAGTTGTATTTTTACGATTGTATTTCGGTCCCATAATACAATTGGAAAAAAACAATTGTTTTTTCACAGTTGCATTTTTACAATTGTATTTCGGTCCCATAATACAATTGGAAAAAAACAACTGTTTTTTTCACAGTTGTACGTTTACAATTGTATTTTGGTCCCATAATACAATTGGAAAAAAACAATTATTTTTTCACAGTTGCATTTTTACAATTGTAGTTCGGTCTCATAATACAATTGGAAAAAAACAATTGTTTTTTCACAGTTGTACGTTTACAATTGTATTTCGGTCCCATAATACAATTGGAAAATCACAATTGTTTTTTCACAGTTGTAGTGTTACAATTGTATTTCGGTCCCATAATACAACTGGAGAAACACAACTGTTTTTTCGCAGTTGTATTTTTACAATTGTAATTCGGTCCCATACTACAATTGGAAAAAAACAATTGTTTTTTCACAGTTATATTTTACAACTGTATTTCGGTCCCATAATACAATTGGAAAAATACAATCAGTTTTCACAGTTGTTTTTTCACAACTGTATTTTCGCTCCCACATTACAATTGAAAACATATTTGTCTTTTACAATAGTATTTTCAGTCGAATAATATAAGTGGAAAATTTGTTTTTATTTTACAATTATATTTTCGTTAATTAATACAATAGGAGAAAGATCAGTTTTTTTTTATAGGTGTAAGATTTACAACTATCCCGCCGTAAACGATAGAAATTTCTAAAAATCTATTTTTGGTGGTTCCATATTCGTATTGGAAAAAATGAAACAAGTGGAACCAGAAACAAGAAGATAGAAGGAACCAGAAACTACAAGTTAGAAAATACCAAGTGGATTGTCACACTGCATATAAGTTGGTATTCTAAAAATGAAAATAATTATATGATTAGTAATTTGATGTAACTTTCAGTTAAAGCACAGGTTAATAATACAAATTTTGAAGGTTTGCTTAGGAAAATAACATCCGATAACCTATCCGACCCGAAGGTTTGGTATTTTCAGCTGAAATGTAATCGTAACAAGGTAAGACCTCGGCTGGTCCTGATAAAGGGAGGGAAACTAGCACTTCTAGCATGTTAAAGTTGCCAAGCCAACCTCTACGCGTTCATTTATGGGGGTCTTGTCAGTAAATCCATGAAAACATACCCAAGAAGTTCCAGAAAATTCGCGTCTCTTCTGTTGAAAAGAAAAATACATATAAAAGTTAACTGACTCAATCAAACTTATCAGCTCCGTCTGCTGGTGGTTTGGAAGCTCCCGCTGTCCCTGAATCTTCCAATGGCGTTCTTGCAGCTGGAAGAAAATATTGGAATCAAAGAAATTAATAATGTATGACTGGCGCTGGTTTCTGTTGACTCCGTTGGTGATATCCACAGAAGCAAGTAGGAAAGGAAGAAACAAGTACGCGAGCGCTCAGACGTGGAGTGAGAAAGTATGAATTGACTGTAGTTTGATTTACTCAGCTCATATCGCTAATTCGAATAGCCGCTAACAGCTTACCTACTGAGTTCCAGATAAACAATTTTGTCCGCCTATGTGCCTTCGGTTTCACTCGCTACAAGCAGGCTACTGTGGGTTTAAATACTCCTTCACCCCAAGATGACTGGGAAACAAATATTAAACAATGGCTCAAAACTCAAAGCGAACAAGACCAACGGTTTCGATGGGATCCCAAAAATTTAATATTTGATCCAGACAGACGGGTCCTGTAGATATCTGGTCTTCGGCAGACTACTTGAACATTTTTAATATTAAGATTTAGAAATAGAAGAAGGTCAATGGCTTATCATTGGAGAAAACCAAGTTCGAATATGGATTAAGCATGTGCGTATTTACCCCTAGGCTATAACTAATATCTACTTCGACGAAACTGGTCAAATCTTCTGCCTTACTTCTGCCAAATCTCCGGTTTCGCCTGGATTCCTGACGAACTACTTGTCTTGGAAAAACTAAAGCTCGAAACGAATTCAGCGTATCTCCTTACTTGCAAACATATGTAGCAGGTAAGGGTAGCAGCTAAGATTTGCGCTGTCTTGAGGAACAGACGACGGATCGAGGAAATGACTGCTTCCAAGTCAATTTGATCGGGTCCCAGTACACCTGCCGAATTTCATCGTCCAAGTGCATCTGTAAGTACTGTAACTCACGACCACCGGAATACCGGGAAACCCCTTCTACCCCCCCCCCCCCACAGTGCGCCGAAACGGTCGTTCCTGTTAAAAATGTATTTACAACTTGTCCTTGTTCTCCTCACCAAGCTTCATCCCGAACCCCCACTCTAAGCCTGTATTGAGATTTCCGGTCCCCCTTCCAATCCCCCGCCCCAGAGTTTTCGGATCCGGTCTGGAAACGAAACGGGACATCCATCCGAAACAGGACATTATGCTTGCCTGGCCTTCCTGATCCCGGATTTCACCTCCCTCCTCCCTCTCCACCTCCCCAATGGTCGGGTCGGGTTCAATCGTGTCAAGTCAATCTGATCGGGTTCCTGGCACGCCTGCCAAGTTTCATCGTTTAGCACATCTGGAAGGACATTAACCCGTGATAACCCGAAATCCGGGACTACCTCACCCCCCACATACACAGTGCCCGGATCCGATCCATTTATGTCAACGATGTATCTAGGATCTGTGCTTGTTCTTCCCACCTAGCTTCATCCCATTCCCTCCACTCTAAGCGTTTCATGATATTTCCGGTACCCCCCCCCCCCACAGTTGACGGATCTGGTCAGGAAGGCAAGTGCCATAAAAACGAATTCAGCGCATCTCCGTACCCCTATGCCGAACATCTAATCAACTTCAGATGAAACTTTAGCTTTTAACAAATTTCCCGTTTTCAGCCGGATTACAGACAAATGGGTATTGTAGATATCCGGTCTTCGCCAGACTCCTTGAACATTTTTACTAGTAAGGTTTAAAAACAGAAGAAGGCCAATGGCTAATGATCTCAGAAAACCAAGTTCAGATATGGATTCAGCATGTGTGTATTTACCCCTAGACTATACGTCATGTCTACTTTAACGAAATTGATCAAATCTTCCTGCCTGACTTCTGCCAAATCTCCGGTTTCGACTGGATTCCGGGCGAACTACTTGTCTTGCTAAAACTAAAGCTCAAAAACGAATTCAGAGTATCTTCTTACGGCTATATCGAACATCTAATCAACTTCAGATAAAACTTTAACTTTTAACAAATTTTCCGGTTTCAGTCAGATTCAGGGCGAAGTCTATGTCCGAGTAGAAAATGCTCGTCAAAAGTGGGTTCAGTTGTCTTCTTACCCCGATACCGGACACCTAATCAACTTCAGATAAAACTTTTACTTTTGACAAATTTTCAGGTTTCGGCCGGATTCCAAGCGAACTATTTGTACGACGAAAAAATGATTTTCATTTATATGTTTAGCATGTCTTCTTACGCCTGAATCGAACATTTAATCAACTTTGAATACAACTTTGACTGACAAACCTTCTGGTTTGGCCGGATTCCGGGCGAACTACTTGTCCGGCGAGAAAATGGTTTTGACATTCATGTTAATATGCTCACCTATGGACGTGTACCCAAATAACCACAAAAGCTGCCTACAGCCAAGGGACCATGATGAGTTGCTCATATGGTACATTTTACACTTTTCATATCCCACCGTCTTAACCGAAATTTGTCCGCCCATTAATTTGAACCCCAACCCCTAAACGTTGAGCTACAGAGCCCATCTACATACTCGACCTCTCCCTTGACCTAAAGAGTCCTCACACCAAGTTTCATCAAAACATCTCATTCCCTTCGAGAGTTATCATGCGAACAGACGGACGGACGGACAGACGGACAACTTCTGCAAAGTCATAGGTATCCCTCCACTTAGGTTTTAGGACTTTTAGGATCCCAAAACGAAAGAAGGCTTCCAAGATTTGAGCAAGCATTAAAGTTTAACTGAAAAGGGCTGAGACGGGACAATCTAATTACCCATAACTTATTGACTTAAAAGAGGTTTGAAGATCCGATGAAAATGCGTTACTTCATTGCTCCGCTATTCACGTATAATCAATTTTCAAATAGTGGAATTTCCATGTCGGATTTGCGGTACCTCTATGCGTTTGTACCCGTGTTTGTGCTTGACGAAAGCTATTTACGAAAAATAAGTGTTCACGTCGTGAGCAGTGGTCACCTAGCTCATGACAGTTCAGTGAAAAGCCGCGTTTTTATTGAGATTTAAATTTCCCGCGTCATAGTAGAATTTTGCGTTCTGAAGACAGCCGTAGATATTCTGAACGTCATACCAGAGCAAGTAGTGAAAAATAAAAAAATCCCTTCACACAATCCAAATAATACGGTGTATCCAGTTGAATGACACAAAAATAAGTTGGCTTTTCAGTTAAACTTTAACTGTTTATAATTTCGTTTCTAAAAATCAAAATATGCAATTGCTGATTATTCACAGATGACTTGTATTGCTCATAGAGGGAATTTAGGAATCCCTACTAGTCGCTCAAAATGGGTGACAAGCGCTGAGCAAGGGGGTTAGAGACTGGAGGATGGGAATGTACTCATAGTTTTGTCACAATAGGTTGTTACTTTGGTCGAAGGAAAGTTACAGATGTCAGGAAATATAGAATATTTAACGTGAAACAGCATATTTTGGGACCAAAGTTTCACTTCGTGAGTTATGTCTTGATCGAAGACAGTTAGTTCAGAGTCATAAAGTTTCGAACCCTCTCGTTTCACAACTTCCACGCAAAAACACACGTTGGCTAATAAAGAAGCGCAAACCTTCGCATTACTAGAATTTTAATATCCCTTATCCTCCCTTAAAAATACGGCTCCGGTGCCCATCTGAATCGTGTCTTGCAATATGACCCTAAGAATCATCACACCAAGCTTGAATAAAGTATCACAATAGAGTCTTGGCATCCTAATAAGTTTGATATTATGTAAGTAAATAAATAAATAAGCAACAGAAATAAATGGTCTAAAGGTCAAAGCGTTTGTTCAGGCTTTTTTTTTGCTTGAAAAAAAATAAACGAACTAGCTGGAACCCAACTACGCACGCCAAAAACTCTGGTTAATCAAAGAGGTTCACAGCTACTGATGATCCTGCAATTCCAAATATCTGCTACACGAAGGCACAGCTTAGCGCTACCTACACCCCCCCCCCCCCCACACACCTTCAAAATTATATTTACTTCTGCCAATGGGGATTCTTCTCTGACCCAAAAGAGCGTGTTCCATCCTACTTACCGTAGTTACTACGCACGACGTCACGAATTTTGGCTTCTTGACGTCAAGCTTTTTCGGTAAAATACCACTCCACGGGGTTATCCAGCCAATCACGATACAGAAATCCGTAGTCACCACGTTTACTACGCAACCAAGCGTGGTAAGCAAATAAGTTACTATTTCGAGAAGGTTGGAACGCTCGGCGTCAAGGCCGTATCCAGGGTGGGTTAGGGGGTTGACCCCCCCCCCCCCCCCGAAACATACGAAAATCATCATTTTTACAGGCTTTTCCCTCTTATTTATGTCTTTTTTGTACTTTTTGGTCCGACCCGCAGGCGAAACCCCCCCGAAAGGCGACCCCCCCCACCCCCGAAATAAATTCCTGGATACGGGCCTGCTCGGCGTAGTAAATTTTCGTCAGGCTGGAACGGAAATAGTAGCTGACAGTAATTACTGTTAGAGGGGTGGAACATGCTCAAAGTACCCTCACGCTTAAAGTACCCTCACGCTAAGTCAGCAGAGATAGCCTAAAATCCTTTGAGAGAGAGTTCGTCTCTCTATGGTCAAAGGCATCCTGCACATAGGGTCCTAACTAGTGTGTTAAATATGCTACTTACCCAGAAAGGCATGACCATTGTACAGTATACATCTTTCTTGCGTAGGTCAAGAGGCAGCGAGGGGTTTTCTTGGGATAGTCTGCGTTTGTTCTTTTCTAGCCTCTTTCTATCCAGAACTAGGTCTGCACATGTATTGCACTGTTACTTGAGTGAACGTCTATTCCCAGATAACTATTCTTTACTCCATTCAGTCACAGTGTCTCTGGATCTGGTGCTACAGGACCAACTGGCTGTTTCAGCATGTTGAAACTGAACTAGATAGCCTGTGTGCTGCATGAACTAAACTAAGTTATTCATTATTTTGTCTTGCCTCAGACAAGAATCCCACTTTCGACGTCAATTTAGAAGGCTTCATCTGAAAAAATATACAAAAATCAGTGGATGTGATGGTCCTTGAAGAGTCTCATAAACAAATAAATATTCCTTCAGCCCAAGCTGACTGCGAATCATATTTGATGGTGCAAAACGGATACATAAGCTGAGTTTTATTGGAGCTATATTTCGGCCCTTCTTGGCTCTCCTTGTCAAGAAGGGCCGAAATATAGCTCAAATAAAATTCAGCTGACGTATCCGTTTTGCACCATCAAATATGTCTCATGAACATATGTGGTCTGTTTTATTAGTCTGTAAAAAAAAACAGTGAGAGGCTTGAAGAAGCCAGGGAGAGAGGACTGAACAGCCTGGACCCTCCAACCCGAAACTATGAAGTCAAATACTGCTGATTAGGATATACAGGCCCTTATTGCAATACTGTCAGAAGTTTGTTAACAGAGAACACATGGTTGCAAAACATTGTGTCAACAGTTATGCCAGATATTTCTGTTACGACCCTTTAAATTCTTAAGTTTAGAGACAAATTTCTTTATGGCCCTTTTGAATGTTATATGTCACAAAAACGGTCAAAATTAAAAGGGTCACAATAGATAGACTACATTATGACGAAATTGAACAGAAGGATGCATATACGTTATCTGTTATCCAAGCTTCTGACAGTTTGGCAAATAGGCTATACTATATTGGATTATAATATTCTCAACTGAATTTTTTCAAAATTAATTCATCAGGTTCCTCTATTGCAAGACAACTTCCTAATTCTCTGAATTTCTTGAACACCAAGTTCTAAATCACAACAGCATGATAGTCCATTTGGCTTGGCAAAAGAACACATTTGCGCTTCTCAGCATTTGGGTCTTTTCTGAAAGCTTGGTATACCCAAACCAAAAATTTCTATGTTTATTTATATGGCTATACACTAGAACAAGCTAAATTTAGCCTGATTAAGGTGTGCTAGTTCAATACAAGTACTTGCTTTGTTGACATTCTAAAAAGTAAACCATTGCGTAAAACAAAGGTTTGAACGGAAGTCAACAATCTGACTGTTCCATTGGAATTCAATCTGCATCTGGAAACCAGTTATTTTACAAACCTACCTCACGCATCATTTTAGATCACATATAAAGAGCTAGGCTACTAAAAACTTTTAAGGTACCAAAACAACAGTAAACCAACTGCCCTTTCAAAACCCTCAAAAGTTGACTCAGTATTTGTGTGTGCAGTACTGCAGTCCCAACTGCTAGAGAAACAGAACCTAATGGCCTATGATATAATTAGGACTTCTGAGACATTTCTTTCTGACATTATTTGTTTAACTGACATCAGCTATCCCTCCTGTTAATCTCAAAAAGTAATTTGAGCTCAGGGAAATTCAAAATACGGTACTTTTCAGTTATTAATGCTGAACAGGAATTTCACTTACAATCTCAAGCCACAGATTAGCTAACTTATAGACTACAATACTTCTATTTGTTTTTTACCTCGTATCTTTCTGAAGGGAAAAAATTTCTAAAACGCTGAAACTAGGTTTTGGGTCGGATACCCTTCCTGAAAGAGGTATTTATTTCTGATTTTGTCTAATCCTGTCGGGAAATCAGAGCAGAATCAGAGAATGTTAATCAGGAACACGAAAATCACTGAAAACTCGATCCTAACAAATGTCCATAGTCTACACAATAGGCTACAGAGACAACGGAGTGCAAACCTGGTGCAAACAATAACTGAAGATAGAAAAGACCAAACTGAAACTACTCATTTAGTACTGTACTAACTGTTCTGTAGTGTCTGTTCACTTCCTGAGTTTCAGCTTTTCCAGCCAGGTACAGGCTGGGTACTGGCTGGGTACAGGCTTGCACAGAACTGTAACATCTTAGCTATATAGCACCTACTGTCTGCCTACTGTGCTTTGAAGACTTTTTCAAACTGAATAAATACAACATTCTGTAAAACCGAGGTTCGATACCCCTCCTGTGGCCTAAACTAAAGTAGCCTAAGTAATGTAAGACAAGCAGAAAGAACCTGATTTCACAATGCGTCTGAAACACTCTCTTAAAGTGTGGAAAAATTATTTGTGTGCAAAGAAGCATTAGCTTACCTGTGCTGTAAATCCTATTTTTTTCTTATCCAGAGAGGCCAAAATGGTGCACTCTGTTGGGTGACATCAGGGTGACATCGATAATATCGATATGGAAATATACCGGAAATATACCGGAAATATCGCAAACTAGATATCGATATTGAAAAGAATATCTAGAAATCTTCACTTGTTTTTCTAAATACTGTGTTCTAATTATTTGATATATCAAGCTATTGTAGATTGCGAATTTTTTTTTCCAGTATTGCATATCCGAAAAATACGCCGAACATCGAAATAGAAAAGATCGATATATCGCGAAATCAAAATATCGCCCAATAGTTGAGCTACGTAATGTAAGGCGACAAGACCAAAGGTTTCGATGGGATCCCAGAAATTTAATATTTGATCCAGACAATTAGATGTTATTACTTTAAAAATCTAGAAACAGATCAAGACATAGTGGAACCAGGAAACCAAATGAGGTCTGGCAGTACGTCCGATAAAATCAGTAAGGCCAGTTAAGGGAATCGATAAACTGAGTTTAAATTCAGCTTGGATATCCGCCGTTCGGGAGCTACAGAACTCATCTACGAACTCGACCTGTCCTTGGACCTAAAGAATCCTCACAGCAAGTTTCATCCAAATACCTTGTTCCCTTAGAGAGTTATCGTGCTCACAGACAGACGGACACTTTTCCGGCGAAAAACTAAAGCTAGAACGAATTCAGTGTATCTCCTTATCCTTATATCCAACATCTAATCCACTTCAAGTGAAGATTTAATTAATAACAAATTTTCCGGTTTTAGCCAGTTTCCGGAAGAACTATATGTCCGGCTAAAAAAAAATAGGATTCAGCATCTCTTCTTACCCCTAAATCGGACATATAATCAACTACAAATACAACTTCTGCTTTTAGCAAATTTTCCGGTTTGGGAATTCTGGGCGAACTACTTGCCCGCGTAGGAAACGAGTTTCATATAAGTGCTCAGTATGCCTTCTTATCCGTAAATCGAAGATCTAATCAACTTTAACTAAAACTTTTACTTTTAACAAACTTTCCGATTCCAGCCGAACTATTTGTCCAGCGCCATAAATTAGGCAATTTCCGCTTCTAAGATGCTGATTTTAATTTTTCTAACAAGTGCCAACCGGTGCCGGCTGGTGTCACACGGTGCTGGCATCGGCTGGGCACCAGGCACGTGTTGTACACTAAAATCGGGAGTGGGCCACCCCTGAAAAAACCATAGAATTGTCCGGTCCAGCATGTTCTTTATCTATATCTACAGCACAAAATTAATTTTATTTATATATATATATAATTTATATATATAAATAATACAAACTATAGATATTATTATTGTATTTTTCATAGCCATTTTGACAACATAAACGATTTCGAAAAAATGTATTCACTTGTACAAATTTAAGGTTTCCGGCGGCCAAACCACTTGTCCGAAAACATATCAGATATGGATTCATATGGGATTTTATCACGTAGCCCATCTACAAACTTGACCTGTACTTTGACCCAATGAATAGATCAAGCTTGAACAAAATAATATGTCAACCCATTCGAGAGTTATCGTATTAACAGACAGACGGACGGACGGACGAACATACACCTTTACACCTTATATAAATATTCTTTGAGCCCAAGCTGACTTTGAAACATTTATTGACAGCCTGACGAGGACCCTTGCCAAGAAGGGCCGAAATATCGCTGATGAAAAATCATAGCTGACGTATCCGTTGCAAACATTGTTTGAATATACACCTTATATACCTTTACGAAGTCGTAAGTATCCCGTCACCAACGTTCTAGGATTCCCAAAACTGAATAATTTTCCTTCCAAGACCAATTCTTGAATTTGGTGGCTAGCCGAAGCTAACACACTGTAAGGTTATATAACCTTACGAAACATTCACGAGTATTCAGCCCCTCGCACGAAACGAGACGCCTGTGTGCGACAGCGCGATGAGTCATTGGAAACTGAGGTAGCAACTCGTAGCAGTCGAGTTTGATTGGACTGTGCTCTGGCCTCTGAGCAAGTTTTCGATGCGGTGACTGAAAAATTATTATATTACATCGACATTACATCACAAGGCATTGCACAATTTGCACATCGTTCAATTGTAATTAATAGGATGTGTATCTGCTAGTGTATCAGTACCCGACACTAACTATAGCTCCGAATTTGTAATCGAGGAATCGCATAATTAATTTCCGACGAAAAACAATTAAATAGAGTTGTAAAATTGGTCCTTTCAAAAATGACGATATAATCGCGACTGTTGTAAACAAAATTTTTATATTCAAACAATTTTTCAAAGTCAGCCTGGGGTCGAAGAATATTTAAAATTGTTTTATTTATCTTTTAAGGTCGGGCGAATAATGAAGTGGTTTAGGAAAAAACAAACAAAAAAAAACAGTTAGAACTATCTAACTATAAAAAGAAGATTGTAAAAAAAAACAACTGGAATCAACTGTATGAAGCTGTAAACAGTTGTTTACAGTTAAAAACAGTTGGAATCAGTTGTTTATATCCAACTGTAAAAAAAAAACAATTGTAAAACACAACTGAAATCAACTGTATTAGGCTGTTAACAGCTGTTTACAATTAATTTCAACTGTAAACAGTCGTTACCAGTTGTAAACAGTCGTTAACAACTGTAAACAGCTTATACCTCTATAGAGGTATTTATGCCGTAGCTTTTTGGGATCCCAAAACGTAAATGGCGGGATACAAATGACATCGCAAAAGTTGTCCGTCTGTCCGTCCGTCCGTCTGTGCGCACTATAACTCTCGAAGGGAATCAGAAATATTGATCAAACTTGGTGTGAGGATTCTTTGGGTCAAGAGTAAGGTCAAGTTCGTAGATGGGCTCTGTAGCCCTACATTTAGGGGTGGGGGAGGGGGTTTAAATTAAGGGGCAAATGAAATATTTTTAAACAGATACTGTGATAGTCGATTATGGGGTAAGAAGTCATGCTGAACAGGATGGTGAAAACTATTTTGTCATCGGACAAGTAGTTCGCCCGGAATCCGGCCAAAATCGGAAGGTTTGTTAAAAGTAAAAGTTTTATTTGAAGTTGATTAGATGTTCGATATAGGGGCAAGGAGACATGCTGAACACGACGGTGAAAACCATTTTTGTGCCGGATAATTAGTTAGCCCGGAATCCGGCCAAAACCGGAAAGTCTGTTTAAAGTAAAAGTTTTATTTGAAGTTGATTAGATGTTCGGATTAGGGGTAAGAGGACATGTTGAACACGATGATCAAAAACCAATTTTTCTCCGGACAAGTAGTTCGCCCGGAATCTGGCCCAACCGGAAAGTTTGTTAAAAGTAAAAGTTTTATTTGGAGTTGATTAGATGTTTGATTTAGGGGTAAGAAGACATGCTGTACACTTCTGTGAAAACAATTTTCTACCCGGTCAGGTGCCTCCACTCCCCCCACGGTGCTCGGATCGGGGAAGTGACTATTTCCAACTTAATCATTTGGGGTCCCTGATACGCCTGCCAAGTTTTATCGTCCTAGCTTATGTGGAAGTGCCCGAACTAGCAAAACCTGGACAGACCGACGGACGGACAGAAATTGCGATCGCTATATGGCACTTGGCCGAAGGGCAAGTGCCATAAAAATTATAAAGAAAAAAAAATTAAATGTATTCGGCTGGTGGCAACCGGTTCTAGCAAGAACAAATAATCAGACAGAACCTCTGTCTTGGTACTATGCAACGACTATGAATACCCCGACAAAAAGGACCTAGAGGTATTTATACCGTATCTCTTCACCGTTCTACTCTACTACCGTCTTCGCTGTAGCTGATCACAGAGACAGAAAATGCAAGAGGCGCACTGAACGCTCTTTAGCGCGTCTAGAGAACCGATCAGCTTTGCCTTCTACTTTTCTTCAAGGTGGCGTCACAGCGACATGGCTAATCATATAGGTAACGAAACCTGATGTGTCGCGAAGCTACTAACCTCTGCTCGTTCGCAGCGAAAAAGCACAGAGACATATTAAAAAATAATAATAAAAATATTATTTTTTATTTACAGAGAAATATAAGAAAAAGATTGAAAAAAAAACAACTGGAATCAACTGTATTAAGCTGTGAACAGTTGATTACAGTTAAAAACAGTTGGAACCAGTTGTTTATATCCAACTGTAAAAAGACAATTGTAAAAAAACAACTGTATAAAGATGGTTGTAAAATTACAGTTGTTTTTTTCAAGTCGGGTGAATAATACAATTGTTTACAGTTAAAAACAATTGGAACCAATTGTTTACATCCAACTGTAAAAAGACAATTCTAAAAAAAAACTGGAATCAACCGTATTAAGCTGTGAACAGTTGTTTACAGTTAAAAACAGTTGGAACCAGTTTGTTTATATCCAGCTGTAAAAAGACAATTGTAAAAAAAACAACTGCATAAAGATGGTTGTAAAATTACAGTTGTTTTTTCAAGCCGGGTGCATTTACAATTGTTTACAGTTAAAAACAGTTGGAACCAATTGTTTACATCCAACTGTAAAAAAACAATTGTAAGAAAACAACTGGAATCAACTGTATTAAGCTGTGAACAGCTGTTTACAGTTAAAAACAGTTGGAACCAGTTGTTTATATCCAACTGTAAAAAGACAATTGTAAAAAAACAACTGCATAAAGATGGTTGTAAAATTACAGTTGTTTTTTCAAGTCGGGTGAATAATACAATTGTTTACAGTTAAAAACAATTGGAACCAATTGTTTACATTCAACTGTAAAAAGAAAATTATAAAAAACAACTGGAATCAACTGTATTAAGCTGTGAACAGTTGTTTACAGTTAAAAACAGTTGGAACCAGTTGTATATATCCAGCTGTAAAAAGACAATTGTAAAAAAAACAACGGCATAAAGATGGTTGTAAAATTACAGTTGTTTTTTCAAGCCGGGTGCATTTACAATTGTTTACAGTTAAAAACAGTTGGAACCAATTGTTTACATCCAACTGTAAAAAAAACAATTGTAAAAAAACAACTGCAATCAACTGTAAACAGCTGTGAACAGCTGTTTACAGTTAAAAACAGTTGGAACCAGTTGTTTATATCCAGCTGTAAAAAGACAATTGTAAAAAAAAACAACCGCATAAAGATGGTTGTAAAATTACAGTTGTTTTTTCAAGCCGGGTGCATTTACAGTTGTTTACAGTTAAAAACAGTTGGAACCAATTGTTTCAATCCAACTGTAAAAAAACAATTGTAAAAAAACAACTGGAATCAACTGTATTAAGCTGTGAACAGCTGTTTACAGTTAAAAACAGTTAGAACCAGTTGTTTACTCAAAGTGTAAAAAGACAACTGTAAAAAAACAACTGGAATCAAGTGTATAAAGCCGTGAACAGTTGTTTACAATTAAAAACAATTGGAACCACTTGTTTAAATCCAACTGTAAGAAAACAGTTGTAAAATCACAACTGGAATCAACTGTATTAGGCTGTTAACAGCTGTTTACAATTGAAATCAACTGTAAACAGTCGTTAACAGCTGTAAACAGTCGTTAACAACTGTAAACAGCTTAATTATTTCCATACGGGTTAGGAGCAAATTAAGTCTTGATCTGTTGAGTTGCTCCATTGCTGATGATATGATGAGTTGCTAGGTATCAGATCTGTGTCAGATAGGCTACATCCCAGTAATACTTTAAGGGCACCCCATTCCACTTTCTATCTAATAAACTCTTGAAGGCTCCTTGGTTGGGTACAGACACAGTTTCTTTGGTGAGACTGTTCCATCTATTGACAACGCAAAAGGAGAAGAATTGTTGATTTTGTGGAGGTCTGACAGATGACTTAAATAGCTTCTTGTAGTGCCCCCTTCTATCTGCACCAATGCTCTAAACAATGGGCATACAATTTGGGCGTTGTTCTTGCGGTTCTTGTGAAGTCAGCTTATGTGCGAGCTTATGAGCGTGTTCCATCCTACTTACCGTAGTTACTACGCATGACGTCACGAATTCTGGCTTTCTGCCGTCAAGGCTGGAACGATTTTTCTATTTTCCAGCAGGATCTCACGCCAGGGGCGAATCCGACCAATCACGTTCCAGAGATGCGTAGTTACTACGCTTACCACGCTCCCGAGCATGGTAAGCAAATAGTAACTATTAGTTACTATTCCGACAAGGTTGGAACGGTCAGCGTAGTAACTTTTCGTGAGGATGGAACGGAAATAGTAACTAATAGTAACTATTGTTACAAGGGTGGAACACGCTCTATGTGTCTTGTTAAAAGACACATAAAAATGTCTTGTTAATTTCAGCTCCTTCACATGCTGATCACAAGACTTATCTTTCATGTTTGTTACTATCTTAGTGGCTCTCCTTTCCACTCCCTCTAGAAGTTTGCAGAGGTGATTGGTGATTTTGTGGCTCAATTCTGTTGGGAAGTTCAAATTTAGCAGCAAAATAATATCAAAACAATAAAAAGATTAAAATCTTTCTCTAGTACCTTTGTAGACATAAGCCTGAGGATCCTTTTGCACGCAATGGTAAGGACAAAACCTTGGAGTTCTATTAATGAGATCTTATATGAATTTAAAAGAATAGACAAAATGGAGTTTCCACGAGTTTCAACTTGTATGGCTCGACTGTGTGTCTGCGACAAACACTCAGAAATATGCGCGCAAAGTTGTGTCAATGAAAATGCCTTTAAACCCTAGTGACTGCATGCATATTCCTAACTAAGTCAACAACTGTCTTGTGCAGCTTCAGGAAAATGTGGAGAAAAGCTTACTTTCACTTCAAGCTTACAGGTGTCCATGGAAATATTAGCCTTGTCTCTTGGACAACAATCAATGGAAAAAAAAATACAAACAGAAACTATCCAATCCAATCGGACAGTTTCTGCTTATTTTGTTTTGTGTTTTCCTTTCTATAAACCTCACAGCGAATCTTTTTAAAAACTTTGCCGGTTGGCGCCACGCAGGAAACGCCACCTATTGCCGCTTGGATTAGCTAACCCTCTATCGAACGTGTGATTCCGGGTGAGCCATTTGCCCTGCGAGAAAAAGGTTTTCATATACGTGTTCAGCATATCTTCTTCTCTTCTTATCCCGATCAGCAGTTAAAAACTACTTTATTCGCCCCTTTGAACACGCTCCACGTTCCTAATGTATCTACAGCCAACCTCTCTTTGACCCATAGAGTCCTCACCACTGGCGTTACTAGCTTTTTACCTTTGGGGGGGGGGGGGGGGGGGGGCGGCCAGTTTGTGCCGACGTACTAAAAATGTGCTGACGAAATACGTACCGACAAAATATTTCCTGCCAGTATAGAACACAACCGGTGTAAAATTAATTGTAGTGCAGTTGCGATTATTTCTTTAATGTAAATTCGTATTCAAATTCACATTTTCGGCTTTTCCGTTTAGCATTTGCAAAAACGTGACACTTTCAACGACTATACCCAGAAATAGTTAAAGTAAGCGCCGCCGGCGAAATTTTTTTAATCTGTCTTCTTTCCGTAGAAATTTTGCTATATTTACCATATTAATGTGTTCTTTTAATGTGCCTAAAAACCCCAAGAATCTCAATCCCGAAATGCTAACTAAATGAAACAGCATTCTTCCAAATAGAAATAGGCCTACTACGAAATGCGCCGCAGGCTAAACTTTGTGTAAAACAATTTTATTGTCATTATTCCTTTCATATAAGTTCGTAAATTTAAATTTACATATTTTGGTTTTCGTTTCATCTTTTGCTAACAAGACCAAAGGTTTCGATGGGATCCCAAAAATTCAATATCTGATCCAGACAACTGGGTCTTGTCTTAGCCAGATCCATTCTTCGCCAGACTCCTTGAACATTTTTACAATTAAAATTCAGAAACAGATTAAGGCCAAATAGCTAATCACCTGAGAAAACCAAGTTCAGATTTGGATTCAGCATGTGTGTTTAACCCTACAAGTCATATCTGTTTCGACGTAAACTTCCTGCCACTTCTGCCAATTTCCCGGTTCCGGCCGAACTCCAGAACTACCTGTCCGGCGAAAAAAGAAAGCTCAAAGACGAAATCAGGGTATCTTCTTTCCCCAGTAATGAACATCTAATCAACTTCAAATAGAAATTTAGCTTATAACAAATTTTCCGATTCCAGCCGGATTCCGGTCGAACTATATGTCCGGGCAAAATACGATTGTCATACAGGGACTCAGCATCTCTTCTTACCCCTAAATCGCTTATCTAATCAACTAGAAATAAAACTTTGACTTCCAACACTTTTCCGGTTTTGGCCGGATTCCGGACGAACTACATGTCCGGGTAGAAACTTGTTTTCACATAAGTGTTCAGCATGTCTTCTTGCCCTAAATCGAACATCTAATCAACTCCAAATAAAACTTTTAATTTTGACAAACTTTCCGGTTTGGGCCGGATTCCGGTCGAAATACTTGTCCGTCGAGAAAATAGTTTTCACCATCGTCTTCAGCATGTCTTCCTACCTTTAAATCGAACATTTAATCAACTTCAAATAAAACTTTTACTTTCAACAAACTTTCCGGTTTGGGCCGGATTCTGGGCGAAATACTTGTCCGTCGAGAAAATAGTTTTCACCGTCGTCTTCAGCATGTCTTCCTACCCCTAAATCGAACATCTAATCAATTTCAAATAAAACTTTTACTTTCAACAAACTTTCCGGTTTGGGCCGGATTCCGGGCGAAATACTTGTCCGCCGAAAAAATAATTTTCACCATCGTCTTCAGCATGTCTTCCTACCCCTAAATCGAACATCTAATCAACTTCAAATAAAACTTTTACTTTCAACAAACTTTCCGGTTTTGGCCGGATTCCGGACGAACTACTTGTCCGATGACAAAATGGTTTTCACCATCGTGTTCAGCATGTCTTCTTATTCCATAATCGACTATCACATTAGCTGTTTCAAAATATTTTGTTTGTCCCTTAATTTGAATCCCCTCCCCCACCCCTAAATGTAGAGCTACAAAGCCCATGTACGAACTTGACTGGTCCGACGACCCAACGAACCCTCACACCAAGTTTCATCAAAATATCTCATTCCCTTCGAGAGTTATCGTGCTTACAGACGGACGGACGGACGGACAGACGGACGGACGGACAGACGGACAACTTTTGCGATGTCACAGGTATCCCTCCACTTACGTTTTGGGATCCCAAAAAGCGACGCTTCCAACGACGGTAGCCTATCCAGATTGAGTTAAACTAAGCGCCGCAGACAAACTTTTAAAATCTGCTATCTCTGTACAAAACAAGAGCTACCAGCTCATATGGCACTTGTTACAAGTAAGTGACGCAGGAAAGTAGATGAGAATGTTACAAAATACCACCTTCAACCCCCCTAGGTTCGGGCCTAGAAATAGGATATCTAGTTTCACTCAAGTCTGAGTATTTCCGTCATCGCCCCGGATCATCTAGGGCATATTACTTTTCTACCTTTTAAGTTTAGATCCACTCGCTTGATTCCCAAACGTGCCACACTATTTCCAGTACCCCCTCCCCCCTTCTAACTCCCCTTGCCACGGCCGAACCTGGTTCGGACACATAAATGAATCATCTAATGCATCTTCTCTTACTGCCTATCAAGTTTCACTCGAATCTCCATGCTCGGATCCGGTCCAGACCGTAAAATATGTCATCTAGGGCATATGATCTCTCTACTTTCCAAGTTTCATTAAAATCGCTCCACTCGTCACCCCTCAGCGAGCCATAGAATTTCCGAGACTCTCCCTCTAACTCCCCCCTCTGTGACCGAATAGATTCGGACGCCAAATAACGAATCTTGAACGCATAAACTCGGTCCTCTCCAACTTGCATCCCGTTCGGCCCATTCGTTTGGTTTTCGTGCACGTCAAAAAGTTTCCGGACCCCCCTCCAACTCCCCTAACCATGGCTGCATGTGCATGTGGTTTGGAAACCTGTTTTGCATATCTAGGTCATCAGTTCGTATCACCCATAAAGTTTCACTCGAATCGGACCACCTGTTCGCAACTTAGGGAAGTCACTAATTTCCGGATTCCCATTCCCTAAAAAACGGTCGGATCCAGCACAGCTTAAAGCTGTGGGATCCAGGAACGGAAGTTTTCTTAGCGCATCGTGTCGGGTTCTTAACTTTATTTGGTCGGGTCAGTAATATACCCGCCAAGTTTTATCGTCCATGGCACGTCTGGAAGTGTCATAACTCGCGATCACTGGAATTCCGGGAAACCTCCTCCGACTCCCCCCCCCCCCCCCCCAAAGAGCCCAGGTAAGAGCTGGTTCCGTCAAGAACGTGTCTACAGGGCTTATGCTTGTTTTCCTAACAAATTACAACCACTAGATTCCGGATTTCCCATCCCTTCACGCCCCCGCGATGGTTGGATCGGGGAAACAACTATTCTCAAGGCAGTCTGTTTGGGTCCCTCATATGCCTACCAAATTTCATCGTCTTTATACCGAACTCGCGGTATCACCGAATTACCCCCCCCCCCCCCCCCCCCCCCCAGCTCCTCCAAAGTCACCGGATCCTGTCGAGATTTTAAGTGGGTCGTCTGAGGCACGACGTTCCAAATATCCATGTGCCTGCCAAATGTCATTGTCCTTGTTCTTCCCACCAAGTTTCATCCCGATCCCTCCACTCTACGGGTTTTCCAAGATTTCCGGTCCCCCCCACTTCTAGCTGCCCCCAAATTCGCAGGATCCGTTCCGAATTTCAAGCCGGTATCTAAGACATGGGGTCTTTCCAAATATCAAGTTTTATTATGATCCGATAACCTGTTCAAAAGTTATAAATACCGCTAGATTCTGGAGTCCCCCTCCATCCACTTCCCCCACGATACTCAGATCGGTAAAGTGACTATTTCCAACTTAATCTTTTGGGGTCCGTGATACGCCTGCCAAATTTCCTCGTCCTAGCTTATCTGGAATTCCCCGAATTAGCAAAACCTGAACAGACCGACGGACCGACAGAAATTGCGATCGCTATATGGCACTTGGGTCGAAGGGCAAGTACCATAACAACTGATCTATACCTACCATACGTATTTTAGCTTTTAATATGCTCCACACCCCCAGAATTTCAAGCTTAAGACGCCAACAAATGAATAACCGTTCTTCCAAACAGAGAATACTAGGAAATACGCCGCAGGCGAAGTTTCGTGGAAGCGCCGGTGAGTAGAGCGCCTTTTTGCGATCCGAAATAAAAGTAAGGCTAGCTGTGAAACCACAGATCTGTCCGTCAAAAAAAGTAATGGCCATGCACAGTAAAGTAGGAATTGTTCTGAATTTACGGCAAAAGAAGTAGTTTTCACGTTAAAGCGAGGCTCCACCTTCCAGATTTTTCTTCCGGATTCCAGACAGCCGTTTCCATCGAGACGGATCTGGAAGGTGAAGCCAGGCCAAAAACGTCTGGAAGTCCGGGGTGTTGGACACCCCAGATTCCGGATGTCTGGAAGGTACCATAGAGACAATCCATTCGAGAGACAGAACAAATATGCAAAGCTAGGAAGGAAAGGGAAAGTGATTGACAGTTGCGACTGGGATGCAAGAGATATTTGAAATACGAAGGGGACATCTAGGAATGTTGAAGAATAGCAAAATTGGATATCATCATTATCGTGAAAATCTGGAAGGGTAGGCTTGACTATGCGGAAGCCCCGGACGTCTGGTAACCTGGAAGGTGAAGCCTGGCTTTTAAACGTGTCTACAGGGTTTTGTGGTAATTCTGCCGGTGGACGTGATTGTTTGACTTCCAACCACCTTAAGTTTTGCGTGACCGTTATTTCGCCTTACCTTGCGATATTATTTTCTCTAATGGTTAGACACGGTTTTCTTCCTGATTCGTTGATGGAAGTTTTACTTGTGCCACTGCAGAAAAATCGACTAAAAGATTCGTCGAAGGCAGATAATTTTCGACCCATTGCTCTAGCGTCAACGATGTCCAAAGTTCTAGAGCGGCTTCTCCTTGGTCGGTTGAGTAACTTCCTAGGGACTACCGAAAATCAGTTTGCGTATAAAAAGAAGTTATCGGTTGAGTTTGCTATATTCGTTTTGCGTGCTGTCATTGAGTACTACTGGCTTTTTGGAACGTACGTGTATGCTTGCTTCGTGGATGTTAAGAAAGCATTTGATCGAGTGAATCAGCGAAAGCTCCTTCTAATCCTTCGAAAAAGAGGTGTTCCTCTACCTTACCTGCGTGTTCTTGCGTATTGGTTCCAGCACCAGCGATTTTTGGTACGATGGGGGTCTGAGCTAAGTTCCCCTTTCTCTGTTATTAACGGAGTACGGCAAGGGGGCGTGCTTTCCGCGTTTTTGTTTACGGTTTATTGCGACGATCTAAACAAACGTTTAAGTGCTAGTGGCATTGGTTGCCACGTCGGGTTTTGTTGCATAAATAATATTAGTTATGCCGATGATCTAGTTTTGCTAGCAACATGCCCTAATGCCCTGAATAAATTACTGCGAATTTGCCAATCGTTTGCAGATGAAAATGATATCATTTTTAACTCTGCAAAAACTGAATGTGTTTGTTTTAGGCCTAAGGGTTCTGTCGCCCCGTTTATTCCGCCTATTCTTCTGAATGGTAGTGTGCTTTCATTTGTTTCACAATTTCGATACCTCGGGTTTGTGTTTAATGAGCATCTTGTTGATGATACCCACATTCGTCATTCGTTGAAATCGGTTTATACACGTGGAAATATGCTGTTGCGGAATTTCCACCATTGTACTCCCGACGTTAAGACGTTTCTTTTTCGGTCGTATTGCACAAGTATCTTTGGTCTTTCTCTTGTTTGTTCTTTTACGAAGAAAGGAATAAGCGAGCTGCGTATTGCGTACAATGATATTTTTCGATTTCTTCATAAACTCCCTCGTTTTACAAGTGCTAGTGAAGTGTTTTCTGATCATAATGTCCCGAATTTTTATGAGCTGCATTGGCTGTGTCGTGAGTCTCTGAGAAAACGGCTTCTTGCAAGCGACAATACCCTTATTTGTCAATTGAGTACTTCGCTCCTACGGCTTTCACTTCCAGTATGGAAACAGTTATATGAGCCTATTGATAGAGGGTAATGTGGTCTTGGTTTTGTTTTGTTTTTCATTTTATTAGTGTCGTTATGTGTGTTCTCAAATTATGGTCTTAGTTACCGGAATAAAATGTATTGAATTTAAAAAGACATGCTATATAATGCGCATCGCCATTACACTACGTCCCCTCATTTACTCTTCCTGATTATGACCACACCAAGAAAAGAAAGAAGTATGTGCAGCAAGATCAGCCAAAAAGGGCAGTTTATGTGTACGAAAAGATGAACAACCTGCAAACGAAATAAGGAGAACAGGTTTGCCGGAATCTCGACGACAAGGAACGGAACGGAACCAAAAACGTGTTTGACGTTGCATTAAAAATAGAAGAAAAAAAGGTTCACAGACGAGACTTAATTGGCCCAACCAAGGTTTGCGGAATTTGCTTTATTACGATCTGCCGACAAGACTTAAACTTTCCGGTTGCACCCGAGCAAAGTTTGCAAAATTTGATTGCTTACGCATAAAAAGAACCTGATGTGCCGACAAGAATACCGTAGCCCAACAAAATCATTCAGAATTCGATTTCTTCTATGTTTTGCCCGACAAGATTATAAAGGACTTTATTTCATACGTGTAAACAGCCGACCAAACTTAAAGTACAACTCTTAGTAGGAATGATTTTTGGGATCCCAAAACGTAAGTGGAGGGATACCTATGACATCGCAAAAGTTGTCCGTCTGTCCGTCTGTGAGCACGATAACTCTCGAAGGGAATGAGATATTTACCAAGAAGCCAAGAAGGACCGAAATATCACTGATGAAGAATCGTAGCTGACGTATCCGCTGTATATATTACTTGAATATAGACTCCTCTCTATACAGAACTGCAGTGGTGGATGAAATTGTCAGTGTTGGAAGTAATGTAACTGTTCAAGGAACCATCCCTCGACCGATGTAGTAAGGTAAGCACAGCTGCTCTTTCCAAGGATGCTGATATTTATGATATTTTATAAACATTTATGATATTTTATAATATTTATGTGTCATTGAATGGACCAGATGGTTTAGGCACATTTCTATTTTATTCATTATTTTGTACTCCTTAGTTCTGAGGGAAATAAATGAATTTATAAATAAATATCCTGCTCCTTCGGCCATCAGAATCGTCCTCAGAGGAGCCTGACAGTTAAAGAATTGTTTTTATTGTATATCTTACGTACAAAGTACAGTATAGTTCCTATAAAATACAGTTTCAACATACAAAAGCGACAATTACAAACACTCAAATCTCGATTAACCGATCAAGCAATATCAAACAGTAGCAGCTACGCAGGCATTAAATATACAAATCGGCGAATGTAAAGGGATAGAACGGATCAGCAACCATATAATCAGTCGATAACTGGTAGGAACAATGTTTTGTTCTAGATCAGGGCCTAATACTGCAATAAACTGAGAATAGGGACACATTTTCCTCGATAAAAAAAAAACCTCTCTAACTTAAAAGTACCGAGAGATTTCTCAACGTTCATAAGACCAGTTGAAACCTATAATTCTGTCGGTAATTGTCTACCACAAACCCCCTGATTTTTGGATACTCATGTCAAATACTTTGTATATCTAGCGTTTAACATACCCTCTGCCAAACGCTGGATATCCTATGCCAAACGCTGGATACCCATAGGTACCCTAACCATGATCCACTCCAATTTAATGGAATTATGTTGGTGACTTCTGAGCTTCAACGAAATCAT
Organism: Branchinecta lynchi; assembly: GCA_023053575.1. Classification (NCBI taxonomy): domain Eukaryota; kingdom Metazoa; phylum Arthropoda; class Branchiopoda; order Anostraca; family Branchinectidae; genus Branchinecta; species Branchinecta lynchi. Next base: position 27,646,706 of record JAKZAP010000003.1, read on the forward strand.
CAATATTTTTTTTTTATTTTTTTTTGGGGGGGGGGGGGGGGGGGGTAGGGTTCTCAGCATTTGGCATGGAGTATAAAAAAATCAGGAGTCTGACTGGTCCGAAACGGCAAATACCAATCACAGGGTCAATAACAGATGAACCTTCCCCAAACGTCGTAACATATGACTTTGAGAATTACAGTATGCACCTGCTCTTCCGGAAAGACGGAGTGCAATTTCTTCCGGTTTTCCTGAAAAGGCCGGATTTCACCGCATTCGAGTAATCAGAAACAAGTCAGCCGCCACACAATCACAACTTTCGGATAACACTCAACACACAGATGCGCATTCTTAGGTTGGATGTTACCAAACGCTGTGGTCTTTTCAAAAAGATAACTATAAAGCATCTCTGGACCGTCACTGACTGACGTTCAGTTTTTTCAGTGACGTTCACTGTCGTGAGAAATAAGGTGGACAATTTGAAGGAAAAAGTTCAATCAAGATTAAAAGTAGCCTACACTGTAAAAAGTTTCTCCGTACAGAGATTAAAGTTAAGTGCAGCATTTGCTTCTCGGATTCATCTTATCTCTATGTCGTATTAATCTTATCTGCGTAGAGATAAGAATAATCCGAGTAGCAAATACTGCAGTTAACTTTAATCTGTATACGAACAAACTTCTTACAGTGTATTACAGATGTCAAGTTGTTTTGAAGGAAATTAGACAGAGTAGTCGCCACACTCTGTGTTACTGAGAGGAGGGAATGAAAAAAAATTACCGAAATCGTCGCTCAAAGTCACCCGCAACTTGTTTGTAGGTACACGGAAGCGCGTACTTCTGTCACTGTCCGGACGACTCTGACTTTCTTGCGAAGAACTATGCCGCGTTGAGAATATCTCCTAAACTGTCAGAAGTTTGATAACGGATAACATATGTTTGCGCATCACGAGAATATACCGGTCTTTCAAATATTATCTTTTGGCGAAATATAACACTAAACGGGTCATAACAGATATATTCTCACAACGTTTAACACAAGGATGCGCAAACATGTTATTTGTTATTGTATAACAAATAACATGTTAAGTGTTATTTGTTTTCAAACCTCTGACTGTCTAGTAATAGTTATCTAAGGGACAGCTTCATCATGGCGTTGTCGGAGGGTAAAAGAACTATAGATACAGTAAATGAAGTTGCCGACTCCAACTAAGGGACCACTAACTATGCACACACGCTGAAAGAAGGACTCTTGACAATTAAAATTTGAGCTTGCCATTATTAAGGCAAAAATAAACGAGAAAAAGGATCCAGAAATGCAAGCTGTCCAGTATCCAAGACCGAAAAAAGCCGGATTCCGGTCGCATACCATCGTCCGAAAGGGTCGGGGTATGGAGACAACCCTTTTCTGGATCCGATAAATCCACCCTTGCACCAACCCAAATTCCAAGCTCCCAAAAATATCTAGACTACAACCTTAAGACGGTGCACGGTCCAAACTCAGTAGTATCCGCTGGACTCAAAAACCTCTGGCCCTACAGTTTAATATGCCTAATGTTCAGAGGGCATGTCACTTAAGTTGATTTCCCTGAAACCTCCTTCTACCCCAGTAGATACTTTTAAAGAGTAGGCGATAGCTATTTTTATTAGTTTCGCAACAGATAACACAAGGATGCGAGTTTCAACAGGCAAGGTCTGGGATGTAATCTGTTGTCGCGACAAAGGTTATGCAAAACAAGCATTGCCAGGAAGAGCCGAAAAATCGCCAAAAAAGCATCTGCTAAATTTTTCGTCGTGCTTTTTTGGCGGTTTTAGTCTCTCCTAGCAATGCTTGTTATGCATATCATTTGTCGCGACAACAGATTACATCCCCATCCCAAGTGTTGTCTGCTAATTGTTGAAACCGCGCATCCTTGTGTTATCTGCTATGAAACTTCTGACAGTGAATGAGCGGAATTGGGACATATTGTTTTTTGTGATTGTAGAAAACCCTAAGCAGAAGATCATCTCGAGATTCCTTATGTGCACATGGCTTAGCTTTATTGCCTATCTAATCTACTACCGAGACGGCACATAAGTTCCGTGACGTCAGCACGCGTTTGCTTGCAAAAATATTCCACAAGCGTGTCTTAAATGTTCCATGCTGAAACGCGATAGCTTGAGGTGAAAGCTATTCGGTCCGATAGCTAAGCTAAAACAGACAGGAACAAACATGTAGCGTCAAAAATGCCTTAAAGGACCCCTCGCACTATTTACTCTTCAACTACCAGTATTTAAAAATAACTGAATACTTTAAGACTGGGCTCTGCTTTCAACAAATTATCGATGGTGTTGGCTGTTTTAAGCCTTTTCGAAACCCTTTGACTCGCAGCGAAAACGAGGAAAAGTTTACATAACCGGCTTTTCTGATGGAAATACTTCTTGCAGACAAACGTCGACAGCGTGATACGCATCGACGGTAGTGAAACACGGCAAGTGAGAAAATCAACGAGGTTTTGTTAGGGGGGTTAGAATGTACCGTACGAAATTCGGGCCTCCGGGCTCAGAAATGGTTGGAGTGATTACGGAAGTAGGCTCCGTCAGTATTATAGGTAAGATATATCCTTTAAGAGTCCGTTAAAACCGATGCAAGAGTAAAACCGGTGTAAGAGTAAAGTGTAGGTGACGTATAGAGATAAGAAATTTGAATTGTGATGATAAAGAAAGTTGCGTCACTGAGAGGAGTGGGGGTGGGATTAAAAAAAACTTAATAAAAAAAAAAAAAAACCGATACGGTTACAAATATCATTGAGGCTTGCGAAGTCAGAGCCATTGGGATCTACCATGCAAAATTTAAACTACATGGGTTGAAGAAGGTTGCAACGTGTCATAGCGTTTGTTTAAGCAGAAGACGTTTCTTCCACGCGAGCAAGATTCCGTATTTCACCACAGTCAGTGTAAGGGCGTCTGAAAACAGAAGCTGTACACTTTGAGAAAGGACCATACACCTCTTTCAGCAGAATCAAAGCCTACAAATGTTAGTATAGCCTATAGACTAGAACAGGAAAGTCACTACACGAAGCGTTTTCACAAAATAAAATTGGCTTGGTCGAGAATCGACCTTGACTATCGTTTTTGATCGTGATGCGACGCCAAACAAACCTTCTCACTTACAACACTGCATGGACAAACGGCAGAAAATTCAAATAGCCTAAAGCATGCCACACACCGCCTAGTCTTTGAAGAACGCCACTTTCCGATGCTTTATACCGTCGTAAGTTTTACAACAGATAACACAGGAAGTGCATAGCACTTGGGATGTTATCTGTTATGACTTTGCAAGCGTTATGCATTGAACATTATGCATAACATGCGTTGCCAGGAAGAGCGGAAAAAACACAAAAAGCATCAGCTGACTTTCCGATACGATGACGAAAAACTAAAAAGTCAAAACATATTTTCTTGGCACTCCTTGTATGCATCACGCTGTAATGTGTAACGTTTGAAAAACACAACAGCTAACCTCGTAAATCTATTCAAACCGCGCATCCTTGTGTTATTTGTCTTTGAAACTTGCGCTCCTACGGCCGGCAGACTTTTTTCAGGAATTCAAGATGTATATAATCCGATATTATTTATATTATATTAGGAGTGATTCAACAGGATCGAAAATCCTTATTTCACTCCAAGCTGTGATTGAAGGTAATTTAAGATATAATATAACACGTAAGTTAGGCGGCCGTTTACGGTCAACGAACTAAAAAAGCTGTAACTAGAGCTTTGATTTAGTTAGATGTCTGATACCAAAACTTGTCTCTAATTGAACTCATTTGCTTTTTTCTGAAGTAAGATGAGTGGAAGCCTTTATCCGCATAATATTTACTTATGATATAATGCCAAGGCGCGAAAACATCCTCAACCTTACGAAAATACATCCTCAAGGAATCTTTAAATCAAGGATTGTCAAGGCACAGAAATGAAGCGAGACCAGCTTACGTCTTGGTCCGAATTCATAGCCATTTTTTTGGACGGTCGATGTGTGGCAAGCATCACAATATAAGCATGCATATAACTCAATATCGAACTCCAGTATTATATATAACTGCCTATGTACAAAATTGAGTGTAAAATACTGTTCCCAAAACACGGAATTGTTATAAGTCTTCACAGAAAATAACAACTTCATCTCACCCCCAAAACCATGGAATCCAAAATCGCGTAGGAAATCAATAAATGAGTAAAAATAGAAACGGAAAGAAATGTATGATAAGAAATGTATGCTGTTTGGAGTAGTAATAGGGCGATCTGGAAAGCTTTGCTGGTTTATGCACCGGCTGTTTTTAAGACCTTGGCTTTTTTTTTCTTTTTTTTTTTACCTCGGCTTAACACTTTGCTTTCCAGAGATTATCTTGCGCTTCCTAGTTTTCGAAAACAAGGTGGAAAATGAGCTCGGGAAGTTGTAAAGGCGCAATAGCTCTCCTTTAGGCCCAATTCACACAGAGAGCAAACGTTGCCACGCCTGGCGATATCTGTCACGACAGTCGTTGAAAAAACGCATCATCAGGTCAAAAAGACGCTTTGCCAGACTTCAGCTCCCAGCCAGAAAATCGCAACGCCAGGCAAATCATAGCTGCGTTCGTTTTCGTCGTTCGCCATTCTACCACAAGCGTTTTCTTTACAACCCCGTTCGCGAACGGCATTGAACTGCGGATAATTAGGAGTTTTCTTTGTTCGGTCGAACTACCGTTTCATTGGTCGTTCTTGAAACGACGAACTGAGCCGGAAAGTCAGTTTCAACATCTCCGTTCAGTAATTAGGCGCGGATTTTCAAAATTCTCGACAAAACAAATTTACGTTGTAAGCCAAGTTTAAAACAATGGTCCTGTTATGCTAAAATCCATTTTAGTACTTTATCATAGCTACTGTTGCCAATATTAACTTAGTTCGACTATTAACGGTTACGTATCAACGTCGTTCGTGAATATGAACATATTTAAGCGACGTTCTTCGTACCGACAACGACGAACCACGAAAATTAACGCGGCTAACATGAAATACAGAAATGATGGACGTAGAAAAGCTGAAATGATCGCAGTGTGGATTACTGCTCTACCGTTCACAACACCCCGGCTATCGCAATTGCAAGCTTTGGTTTTCTGTTCATACTTCTAGAAATGAAATTCGGGCGAATTTGCTCCCCGTCTGTCTACCCTGCGACTTCGGATAGACGTCGCGAAGCGTATTTTTGCCTGACAATATTAAGACGCCCTCTGTGTGAATTCCGCTTTGGTTTTAGGAAGACATTATACGCGCCCTTATACGCGCCGTACATAGAAGTCGTGTTCCAACCTACTTACCGTAGTATCTACATCGGCAATCACGGCTTCTGACTTTATGGCGTCTTAGCGCATGTTTCTACTTTCGGCAAAATATCGCGCCACAGAGATCAATGGAATGGTACGCAAATGCTCTTGATTAGTAACTGTTCGTGCCAGTTAGAATCGCCGTCAGCCTAGCGAAGAGCCAGAAACTTCACGGCAACAAATGTTGATGATTGGTTTACACAGGATTTGAATCCATTTAGAGGGCTCGTTTGAGATTCATTTTTTCTTGTTTTTCCCAAGGTTCACTGGCGTGATTCTGATTTAGCCGTATTGTAACTTTTTCGAGAAGGTTGGAACGGTCAGCATAGTAACCTTTCACGAGGTTGGAACGAAATATTACCTAATAGTTGCTACTGTAAGAAGGGTGGAACACGTTCAGAGACTGCAGCCTACCGGGCGAAAACGGATATTTACTTCGAAAGTAAAGCAAATATTTCGCATCAAGTATTCATAAGTATTCTGACCCTGTAAGTTGCTGGAAATAATTTTATGGCATTTGTTTTGACTGTTCGATCACAGAGCAGTAGTGGCAGACATGATGTCTTCAAGGTTCCAAATCTTTTACCACAATCCTATTCGTCGGTTTTTGCATATTCGAGTCAAACACTGGCATCCCAATGTTCAGTACTGACAGGATTGACTCAGATCCGTTTTCTTCGAGTTGACGCAATCTCTGTATAAAATCACTAACAAGGTCTAATCGGGACGCAAATCTGAGAACGAATCGAAATAAACTGAAATTTTGGTCGCGATTAACTGGTTTCATCGGATTTGTACGGCGCAATAACATATTTAGTAACTACGGCCTATCCGGAAAACTTACAACGTGAAGTGACTTCTGCCTAGATTCCTTTTCCAGCTGCGTGCATTCTTCCGAGAATCTAGCGAGATCCATATTCCGGTCAGAAGTTCAGCAAAATTTGCACCAGATTACACCGGATTTGGCATTTCCTGGCCGGATAAAAAAAAAGACCAGCTGTTTCAAAGACCGATGGTGCTTTGTGCAGAACGAGAGAAAGAACGGAAAATCCGCTTTTGCTGGCAATTGCTGTTCTCGCTTGAATTTCGGTCGCACAGCCGAAGTCCGGCGGAATTTTTTCTCGCCGGATTTTGTTTCTGTCCGAAAAAGAATCTGGGCAGTGAGAACCCAGCCTTATGGTTGGCACAAACGATCAGGGTTGAGCAGTTGCGGACTCGAATTCCTGCCGGGATTTCCGCACCATCATCAATATCACGAAACATAGAGATTTTTCAACTTAGTGATGAAATGCAGAAAATCTGTCGGGATAGCTTGATCGTCTGTCCCCAACCACTGACTAGATGCGATCTGAACACCGATACGGAGCTCCGACAATTCACACGCAACCATCTGCTTCGATTCGCTTAAACAGACAACCAAAAAATCCGAGCTCTTGTGATCGGCGAAAATAAGTCCGAAATGGGAAAAAAATACTCAAAATGAGGTCTACTCTTTGGTGGTTCCATCACCTTCCGTCGAACGGTGCTGTAGGTTGACTATCGTCGGCTAAGTTCTATCCGTATCGCTGAAAAACAGAAGCTGGAGTTGGTTTTGTAATCACGATTATCACGAAAGGCTGATGACGATCTGTTAAAGCACACCTGGCACTGTTCACTGTTTATATTTCACTATTCAAAACTATCTGAATACTGTAAAGCTAAGCTCTGGTTTTAACAAATTATCCATGGCCTTGGATATTTTAAATTCCCAGGCCCCTTGACTTCTAGTAAAATCTCAGCAAAGTTCAGATAACTGGGTTTACGCGTCAACAGCATGAGCCGCGAACACTCGCCAGGGGCATAATGCGCATGGAAACTAGTGAATTGCGACAAATACAAGGATCCATAACAACCAGTGTTCTCCCTATCCTGCTAACTCTTCTGCCCAATTTTTTAGTTTCATCCCATCATTTATTTCTAGTCATATCTTTAAAGTGTGTTGGTTAATTTGTTTATTTTTTGTGCAATCCATAAACATTTTATTCCTGTTCTAGCTTTGAGCTATTTGGAAATAAATTTGATTGATTGATTGAAAAAAAAAAAGTGGGCCACTAAAAATTAGAAACAGAAGTGGTTTCATACCGGTCTGCTTATAAGGCGTTTTTCAGTGATCCCACCAAGTCTTTGTGACTCGAAAAGCCACAGCGGTACACTGTCAGAAGTTCTTAACAGATAACACAGGGATGCGCTGTTTCAATAAACAACACTTGGGATGTTATCTCTTGTGATTTTGAAAACAAATGTTACGCACAACAAGCATTGCCAGAAAGAATCGAAAAACCACAGAAGAAGCATCTGGTGACATTTTTTTTATTTCGTCATGATATCGGAAAAGAGATGCTCTTTCGGCGTTTTTTCGGATCTTCCTGGCAATGCTTGCTATGCGTAACATTTGATGTGTAACGTTTCAAAATCACCACAGATTGAATCCCAAGTGTTGTCTGTTGAAGCTGCGCATCCTTGTGTTACCTGTTATGAAACTTCTGACAGTGAAGTTTGTCTGGCTCCCAAGTGTGTTTCTGCGACAAACAAAGTTCTGTTGGAGCGTTTTGTGGCTCGTATTTGACAAAGAACTACCGAGGTGGTTTTCCATTTTGTGGCTCGGTTTTTGCGAGAAATTCAAATTTAGCCAAATAACAAAATTAGCAAGTTTATGAGGTGGACCAAAATATAACTGAGGATCTTTCTAGTCCTATCTATTGAGATTTTTACTGGATTTCTTTATATGCTTTACCGCCATAGAACAGACACAACGGCGTTTCCGCGAGGTTCAACTTGTGGGTCGAGTGTTTGGCACACAGTTCTCTTTCTGCAACATACACTAAGAAATGTATGTAAAAAAAAAAAAAAAAAAAAAATATTTTAATGACATATTAAAGTATTTATATTAAAACAAAATGTATTTTTTCCACGGAACATATGGCAGACATATGTTCCTCGGAAAACCGCATCTATTATGACGAGCCACCTCGTCAATTCCAGAGCAAATTCCAACAACTTGCTACGAAGAGGAAATTAAGGTTAAATCTCTGTCCTACCCCCCCCCCCCCCATCTTGATACATATAAGTGATATCAAATGTCCTTTACGACCCTTTATGTGATCCTTTCTCGTCGAAAGTGTTACATTTAACGGGAAAGTACCATTTAAGGCTCATACCGAACATTTTCTGTAACATTACATATTAATAGGCTATCCAAAGTTTTATATACTGAAATCGAGCATCCTTTTGTTAAAAGATATGAAACTTAAATATTCCTCCAGCCCAAGGTAACTGCGAATCATATATGACAGTGTAAAACGGACATTTCAGCTGAATTGTATGGCCAAGTGGCAACACTTCTGTGGGCCGGCACCTAATGAATAAAATATAATATATTTACACAAATGCCCGAAGTCCATGGCAAAACTCAGCTGACGTATACGTTTTGAGCTGTCAAATATGAAACTTCTGTCTTTGGTGAGTGGTCGGAACAGACCCTTGGCTTGGACTTCCTACGCACGGTTGCCACACTAGATGAAATAAATCACTCGGTTTGAAGAATCTCACCCAAAAATCATCAAAAGAAGAAACAGTGGTGAGGCCGCTCGTAAATTTTGAAGAGATTTGGTGATTTCTGTTGCACTTTTTTAGGTGAGAAATCTCCAAACCTGAGTAGAATTGCTGATACAAACAGTTGACCAAATATAGAGATAAAGCAACAACCATGGCAACTCTGTTCAGAGCACATAAGCACGATGGGATGGGAGCTTACCGTCGATAATTTCTTGTTTGGCTTTCTGTATCTCATTTCTCACTTCTTTGATTATTTCTTGCTTGAACGACTCCAAATCGAGCGAGCCGCCATCTTGTTTCCCGTTCACGCGGGGACTTTCGTCGCCAGACGAACCTTGCCGTTTCCGACTATTTTTCGGGGATTCACTGTTCCCGTTGTTCAACCGGCCATTTGAGGTCGAAATCGTATTATACTTCCGGTGGTCGGATTCGTCCTGAAATATAAACTCTTTAAAGTTTAACTGAAAAGCCAAGTTGGTATTCTATCCTGAATTCGAAATACACTGAATTTTTTGTCTCTTCTAAGGGAATTTTTATTTCTTTCATCTTGGGCTCTAGCAGTGATGTTCAGAATATGTACTGCTTGCACGACAAGTCAAAAGTCACCTAGCCGCGGCGAACTTGAATGTCTGCAAAAGCGTTTTTTTTTAAATAGACAACAAAGGGAAGCTTATAATGACGTAGCACATAATTAAGGTGAGAGATGAGGTCGTCTGATGACTAAAAGTAAGATATTTTGAGCATAGAGGTACAAAGTCGTAGACGTACGTCAAGTCCGTAGGAATAATTCATTTGATAAAATCGATTATTCGGAAACAGTGAAGTAAACCATTTAAACCGGCCTTCAAGCCTATTTAAGTGAAAAGATGATCGATAACTCGACTGTGGCTGGCTTGCACCCAGCCGCCGCGTCGGAGAGCAGTAGGGAAGGATAGAGTCGACAAGCGCTAACAAGAAAATCGCTAAACCCAGGTGGAAAGTAATAGTATTTTCGAAAAACCTTTTTTCTGATCCATTTGATAGTGAAAAGTTCATTTCTAGTAAGAGTTGTGCTTTAAACGGATATGTAAGCTGAGTTTTATCCTAGCGTCAGCTCTTCTTGGCAAGGGTCCTCTTCAGGCTCAAGCTAGAAAAACAGACATGTCATGTGCACCTGCGTTTGGGAGGACCCTCCAAGGTGGACAAATTACTAGAATACAACCCAGGTGATGTGTCCGTTTAACCAAGAACAAATAATCAGATAGAACCTCCATCTCTATACATCTGTAATATCACCATGCGAAGTCGAATGTTTCCTCGTACCCTGCCCGATGCCAACGTGCGGAGGTTAGGAGCTACACGGCACATCACGTTTCTTTAAATACAAATAGGTATAAGCTGCTAAGCCGCGTAGGAGAAACTTGCCGATTGTAATACACAGATGCCATTTTTCACAAGGGACTTTCACCGTGACCAATAAACCAGGAACAGTGTTTTCGAATATAATTTAGAAGTCTAGGACTCCGTTGTCGGAGCCACGTAGACATACCAGGACCCACAAGGCGGGATCTCATGGTGAAAACAAATTAAAGCCAAATATATAATTTTAATGGGGAAGACGCCCTAGAGATGGAAACATTAAGTAGTGAACTGAAAGAAAAAAATGCTCCTGAGCCGGGATTTGAACTCAAGACCCTTTGCTTACAAGGCAGGCGCTCTGCCATTTGAGCTACCGAGGGGCTTGTGAACAGAGTTCGCAAACCACTACAATAGTCTAGTAGAAGCCAGCCATAGGAACAGGTCCTGGGTTCAAATCCCGGCTGAGGAGCATTTTTGTTTCTCAGTTCACTATCTAATGTTGCGAAGACGGAATTAGACGGGTATCAACTCAAACCTAGAGAATGTACCTCTAGCTCCACTCAGTTTTGTCGGGTTATCCATGGTCCCTGCATGGGACCAAAGACGGAGGTTCTATCTTTCTATTTGTTCTTGGTTTATCGCCGTCAGCTATGATTCGCAATGACCTTGGGGCTGAAGGAGCAGTGGTTCCCAACCTTTTTCGTATCGTATGCCCCTAAGCAAGGTTCGAAAATATTGTGTACCCCCTTTTTCAGAACGTGGAAAAGACGATAGTTGTTATCATGAATGATAAGTTGTGCACGTGTAGAAATATATACAAAATCAATTTTGCAATCACTTGAAGCTGCTTTTGTAGCTATAAATATTTTCGAATCTCGGCTCGACGCCATTAACGGCAATATTTTTTACAGTCAGTCTGTTTCTGTGTTTGATTTCGATGTTCTCCATGCTTTCATCCAGCTGCATCCCAAACTTTTTCGCTAGCTTATTTCGCAATCTGAATGACAATATCACTTGCGATGCCTTCAAATCGTCTTGAAACAATATTGTTTGACACAGGAACAGATTTTACGGCAGTAGGCTAGCTGTTTTGGAACCAACATTATTTCATTGACTTTCACTAGGGGTTGTGATCAGAGGCTCACAACCCTCTCTGGCCGACTCGTGGTCGGCCAGACGGTTAAAAAGAAAAGATTACCGCGATTTTTCGTAAAAGCAGATATTTAAAAATAAAATGTTGTCAGTAAAAATACCTTGCCCCTTGAAATAGATTTTGGCTGGTGATGCCTCTGCTGGTAATATTAGGCTTTCGGCAATCAAAATTAAATGAGGCGAGTTCTTAACTTCCTTCGCGTATCCCCTCGGGTACGCGTACCACCGGTCGGGAACCAGTGCAGTAGAGGTATGCTTATTTGAACGTCGCCTAATAGTGAACGATCGGCAAAGAAAAGACTAAAACCTATACCGGGCAACTTTGGCTGCTAAATACTTGCCAAAAACATTTCAATCACATCCGTTTCAGCATGCTTTATGTTTTTTTTGCTATTTTGGTTGTCTGTTAACTGCCACCTAGCCCTTCTCTATTTGGAACGTACCTTGAACAGAGAAAATTGTGGTCCAAATTAACAGACACCTCACATAGAAGAAGACCAAAGGTTTCGATGGGATCCCACAAATTTAATATTTACAGACAATCGGGTCTTGTAGCGGTCCAATAGTAACATAGGAGAAGACGAAGTTCAAATATGGATTCAACATGTGAGTTTACCGCTATAGCCTGCGCCATGTCTACTTTGGCGAAAGTACCTGCCTTACTTCTGCCAAATTTCCGGTTTCAGCCGGATTCCCGGCGAACTACTTGTCTTGCAAAATTGAAGTTCAAAACAGATTCAGCGTATCTCCATAACATCCATACCTCCATAATCAACTTCACATGAAACTTCAACTTTTAACAAATTTTCCCATTTCATCAGGATTCGTGGTGAAATGTGCCCAGGTATAAAATGAGTCTCATACACGAATTCAGCATGCCTTCTTACCCGTAAATCGAACACCTAATGAAATTCATATAAAACTTTTGCTTTTAACAGATTTTCCAGTTACGGCCGGATTCCGGGCGATCTACTTGTCCGGCGACAAAATAATTTTCATATTCGGATTCAGCATGTTTCACTATCCTTAAATCGAACCTCTAATCAACTTCAGATTAATCTTTTTTTGACAAACTTTCCGGTTTTGGCCGGATTCCGGCCGATCTACTTGTCCAACGAGAAAATTATTTTCATATTCGGATTCAGCATGTCTCCTTACCCTTAAATCGGATATCTAATCAACTTCAGATAAAACTTTTACTTTTAACAAACTTTCCGGTTTTAGCCGGATTCCGGGTGAACTACTTGTCCGGTGAGAAAATAGTTTTCATATTCGTGTTCAGCATGTCGTCTTACCGCTTAATTATAAACCCCTCCCCCTCCCCTATAAATGCAGCTATCCGGCCCATCTACGAACTCGACCTTTCCCCTGACTCGATGAGTCCTCACACCAAGTTTCATCAAAATATATCATTCCCTTCGAAAGTTATCGTGCTGACAGACGGACGGACGGACAACTTTTGCGATGTCACAGGTGTCCCTCCACTTACGTTTTGGGATCCAAAAAATGAGCACACTTGTAAACTCAAGTAGTTTCATTTTCTCGATTTCAAACTTTAAGTCTCTGCCAGGACAACCCCGAAATAGTTGGCTATTAGCTGATATCAACTTTGTAATTTTGTCTTGCTGTTTGACCGTTTAATAAGCAAGCAACAAACCAGTAAAACGTTAGAGAAGTGTTCAAATAAGCATACCTCTATTGTCTCTCCTTTGTTCTCCCAGATTACAAAACCCGTGTTTACTGTCTGTTACGTTCGAATAAGATTCTCGGATGTAATAAGCGGGTGCCTAGTCTGGCTTTAGTCCAACACGGAAAATGGCGAAAGTGGTGGACAAGAATAAGAAAGGAAGTTTCAGATCTCGGGAGCATCCCAAGCCACTCACCTGTGAGGAAGCGGTCGTATCTTGCCGTTCCGCCTGAGCTCTCCTCCGCGCCAAGGTCTTCTGCATTTCATCCATCATGGATCCCATCCCTGCACCTGATAGGGATGCCCTCTCTGAGGATCCCTTACCGATAGTGCCGTAGGTACTGCCGGCACTTGAGCTACTTGAACTACTAGCGCCGCTGTCGATTGACTGCTAAATAGAAAGGAAAATCGTGAGCACAGGATATTTTATATTGCATCCATCATGAGCCAAATCCTGCACCACACAGGGATGCCCTCTATGAAGAGTTGGAGTCCCTCAAAGAGAGAAGGCACAAATTGGTTGTGGATTTCGGTCGAAAAATCCTACACCGCGATCTTCTTCCAAGTTTTGAGGCATGCCAAACTCGACATTCGACAGGGCTCAAAACAAAAAAAGAACAAAAACGAAGCAAAGCTGGAACAACCGCCGATCTACACATCCAAGCATTACCTGAAGTCGTTTGGTTCGTTATAATGGTAACATTATAATGGTGACTTGGAAAATCATCAATGAATCATGTGTGAATAATTTAATTATTTGAGTGTTTTAAACTGTTTTTGAGTTCCGCTGTTATTTTGTTATCGACAAGAATATTAAGGTAAAATAAAGTGAATTTTAATTTGAACCCTTACCAATAGTGCCGTAGGTAGCCTACTGCCAGCACTTGAACTTGAACTACTAGCGCCGCTGTTGGTTTACTTGTAAAATAGACGGGGAAATCGTGAGCAAAGTATATTTGGCATTTTTCTGCTCGACAGCCGCGCCATCCGCTTTCCCACTAGGGGAGGGGGGTCGTAATTATTCTGTCTTCTGTGCTGTTCCCTTAAAGAAATATTGAAGTGTAACTAAAAAAGGCAGCTCTTTTTTACATCTGATATTTGATTACACTGAATTGTCTGACCCATGTAAGGGATTTTGTATTTTTTTCAACCGAGGCTCTAGTAATAATGTTCAGAATGTGCAGTTCTTGCACGGCAACCGAAAACTCTATCAAGACGCGGAAAATTCGAATTTAAAAAAAAACCTGCAGTCCCAGTATTGAAGATGCGCCCGGAAGAGTCACGGCAGGAAGAAATGGCTTACCTTTGTAGTTGGTGAATATTTCAAGCATAGAGGGGCAGGCGCCTAGAGGTACCACAAAACCGAAAGAATCGATTATCTGTTGATAGACGGAATAACGCAATTTTACCGGGTTTTCAGGTCTATTTAAAGTTCAATGGGCACATCAAATTACCCCAATCCCACTCTGTAACAACCTAGGAACAATGCTTACCCCCTAGCTCAGCAGATTTTTCAACAGTTTCCTCTCTGTGATATTTCAGAGCGTAATTTTTTGGGCCAGTACATGCTCAATTTACTAGCTTGGATAAAGATAAAAGTGATGTTTCATATAACACTTAGTAGATCTTTATTTGATGCATACATCAACTTGTCTAATTCAAATTTGAATAGGCTATTTGTTTTTGAATGACTTTTGTAGCTATGTTATTTTCTATAAACTTATTGCATATTTCTGCTACATTTTATAAAGCAAGCTAATCAAGCTTCATAACACTATTCCACAAAAAAAAAAAAATTATAATAGGCACTTAAAACGTGGAACTTCTGATGGAACACTAGATCAATCAGGTAAACTGCATCTGCGGCTTGACTGATTGGTGACATCTCAAATATATCCTTTTCTATCAAGCATTGCTGGGAGTTTTTGAACTTCCTGCCACGACATCCCAGCTCCTAAGATTTGAATCGCCGAAATGCCAGAGAGGTAAAGACAAGGGATAACAAGAAAACGGCCAATTTTCGTAGCGCATTCTAAAGGAAGTCGAAAATGTTTATTTGTGAAGCATTTAATACAAAATAAAGCATTAGAAGTGTCCATTGTGCTTTAAGTGAATGCGTGAGGTGTAGCTAGACTGTCGGATATCAGCCCTATCCGGTTAAACCATAGTTTCCTTTTACACCTACGTACGACCTTTTAGCACTTTTTTAGCCGAGTTTGCCAGTAAAACGGCACAAAATATACAAACGAATCATGCTTCCCATTCGTTGGTTTCTGCAAGACGCGTAACCGACAAATATGCTGACCGTTTTTTGCAGAAAAAGTTTGAAGCCTTTTCGTGCTCGTTTTTATCTTATATTACTCAACTTTTTTAGTTTGCAGAAGTAGCAATATCAATGGCTGAACCTGAACCTGCTTCAAGCTCTCATTTCCAAGGAAAGGTCTGTACAAAACTGTGATCATAAAAACAAGAAGGTATGTTATCGCTCTGGACGATAACGTAGATGGTATCTACTCGACTGAATATTTTCTCATAACAGCGTTTGGGGAAATAAATATATTATCAACCAGGTATGGATAAATTAGATACAATAAGTTAGACTTATTTATAGTTCGAAAATATTTTTTCCGTTCCTAAAACTTTTTCTCGTCTTCACCCCGTTACTTCTAATTTGAGTAAAATATAATCAATCAGAAAAACAAGAGTATTTTTACCGCAATCTAGCACTTTCACTGACAAGCGCAATTATTAAACTGGCAACTTTCCCAGGACCGGAAGACGAAGGAAACCACATAAAGTAGATAACAATGTCATTATTTCGGCATTTAACGCCCAGATCTGTAAATCTGGGGTGCATCTATGTTTCCATGAGCTGTCAACTCCTTCTGATCGAGATGTCCCTTCTGAGACTATCTTCGCTTACAGCTTCATTAATCTACTTCCCGACAGATATGTATTCCATCGCCGAAGGGGGGGGGGGGGAAAGGAATGAGCAAAAAACTCTAGCATCTTCAAAAATCCGATAACTATTAAAGCCAAGAGACCTCGACCTGAGACAGAGGACTACGAGTCTGAGCCCAAGCTATACTGATATACTGTTGATCCTTGGAACAACCTTACCGAAGATGCGGTTAATGCTGAATCAATCAATAGTTTCAAGTGCATTGTTGGCGGGATTTTTAACTCTGATCAGGTCGACTACTCAAAATTTCTTAGAGTTATTTAGAGGCGAAACCCTTTTCTCTTGCTTTGTATTATTATTATTATTATATTTGACGGAGCAAAACGGATAAGTCTGACTTATCCGTTCTGCTCTATTAAATATGGTTCGCAGTCAGCTTGGGCTGAAGGGATATTTATTATTATTATTTTACTGTTTTTCTGGCGTTATCTGTCGTTATTTGAGATTCATAAAATTAACTTACTGTCGTGGCGGCGGGAAATTATTTTTTAATTTCTCGATTTTGTAAATTACTACAAGTTGTACATAATAAGTATTTTTTACTTTTATGGTCCAGCCTAGGTTCGAACCTCAGCTGCGGAGTATTTTCGCCTGCCTTCTCCATCAAACTAAGAGCGTGTTCCAACCTCCTAACAACAGTAACTAGTAGTTACTCTTGTCGTTCCAACCTCATAAAAAGTTACTACGCTGACCGTTCCAACCTGCTCGAAACATTAACTATCTGCTTACGCACGCTCGGGAGCGTAGTTAGCGTGGTAACTACGATCCCTGTGATGTGAATGGCCCAATCATCCCGCGGGAAGGTATTTTGCCGAAAATAAGAAAAATTCGTTCCAGCCTTGAAGCCAAGAAGCCAGGATCCGTGACGGCATGTGTAGTAACTAAATAATCTTAATATAAAAAACCTACGCTATGTAGGGCGGAACACGCTCTAAGATTTGTACTTTAATTCGGTTTTCACCATGAGGCAATTCGGTTTTCACCATGAGGCAGCGCCATGTGTGTCCTGGTTATGTCTATGAGGTTTGTGTAAGACAAGGGAGTCCTGAATGTCAGGATTTAAACAGACACGAGGAAGGAAATATTTGGTAAAGTAGTGTGGGGCGGGGGGCGGATTAAAGAAATATTGGGAAGTAAAAGTTGTAGTTGTTAAGGTTATGTCTTTGTTTTGTTGTTCCCAGGTCCTTTGAGCTTTTATGGAAATAAATCTCTCTCCCTTACATTCTACCTTTAAAGTTTAACTGAAAAGGCAGTTTATTTTTATATCTGATTTTTGAATGCAACCCGGGCTCTAGAAATAACGTTCAGAGTGTGCGCTGCTTGATCACAACAAATTCACCCAGACGCGTAAGGCCTGCATTTGCAGTGCGACCGATGCGAAGCTCGGAAAAGTTACGTATGTGCAAAGTAGGAAAATGATGTTAAGATACGTCTTGCAAGGAGTCGAACTTTTTTATCTTAGTTTTCGGCAATGCCTTACATTCGTAATAAGGTAGACATAATACTTCAGGAGTACACGGACAAGCAAACAGAGGTACCACACATCCAAAAGAATAAGCTCATTTGATGAAATGGATTACCTGTGAATAACGGACAAACGAAGTGACGCATTTTTACCCGGTTTTCAGGTGTATTTAAGTGAGTAGGTTATGTGTAACTACAGCCCTATTAAGTTGAATTTTAAATCTTACCTTGGCATTCTTCTTCAATCGAACATTCTGCAAAGCATTAACTAAAGAATTTGAATCCATTCCACTATTCTGTCTGCTCAACAGTGGCATCATTGGGGGTGGAGGTGGGGGGCCACCCCCCATCATAGGTGGGCCGATCGCCGGTCCACCTCCCATCATAGGTGGAGCCGTGGGTGGTCCACTTCCCATCATGGGTGGAGCCATGGGTGGTCCACTTCCCATCATGGGTGAAGCCATGGGTGGTCCGCTTCCCATCATGGGTGGAGCCACAGGCGGTCCTATAGGGGGTGCGGGAGGCGCACTATTGTTCATAGGAGGGGGTGGAGGAGGGCCTCCACTTGGTGGCGACGCCTTTGAAGCGCCCCCGGGCATGGGAGGGGGCTCGGGTGGGCCGCCGGATGGAGCAGAAGGGGGCCCGCTCGTAATGGGGGGAGAATTTCCACCGTTGTTTGCGAACTGTGGAGGTGGTGCCATCGGACTCCCTCCGAACTGAGGGGGAGCAGGGGGCGGTGGAGGAGGACCCTGAAAAAAATGAAGAAATTATCAAAGTATCTGATCAGAATTGAACCATCGAAAATTGCATTTGCTGACTTTTACGATTTCATGATAAAAAAAAAAAGTCAGCAGATGTTTTTCGGCGCTGTTTCGGCTCTTCTTGTATACATAACCTTTCAATGCGTGACGTTTGTAAATCATAACAGGTAACATCCTAAGTGTTATATGTTGAAACTGCGCATCCTCGTGTTGTCTGTTATCAATTTTCTGACAGTGTGGTACTCTCGACTTCCCATAAACGCCCTCAAGCTCATTCAATAAAGAATACCCCCCCCCCCACCCTTTCTCTTGCGTTAAATTAAATATCCTGTGCCCACCATGGCTTTTGGGGGACGATGCAGCCTGGACAATTTTCATCCTAGTTCAGAGAGCCAAGCCACAAGCCTTTGAACATTAAATTCGAACCTTCAAAAACCATTCAATATTCGTCCCATCGAGCCACATTTCGCAAACAAAAAGGAATAGCGCGATCAATGAAGGAACATTCCCGGGCTTTTCCATGTATGAGATCCTACGCAGACGGTAAAAGCGTCATGTTCCCTATGAAAAAAGAACATTTCAGTACAGCAGGAGCCACTGGCAACCCTGCTGACCCTGAGGTCTGCGTCCGAGGTGGCGCTCGGGTTCAAAAGCACTCATCTTCTGGATAACTTATGCTATGAATATGAACGGTTTGATTAATAAGACGTATTTATAGGACGTTTTTAAAGTTTAACTGAACAGGCAACTTATTTTTACATCTTAGATTCAAATACATTGAATATTACAACACCTATTGGGGATTTTCATCATTCTGTCCACAGTAGTCTTCAGTAGGGACGTTGGGAATGTGGACGCTTTCCCATGGTGAATCCGTCCACAATTCGCCCGCGAAAATCACTAAACTATCACTACACAAGACACCTCACTAGCTAGCACTGGTTTTTGGCACTGCAGACACTTCTTTGTTTATTTGATACACAATTTATTTACTCGTTTGCTGCTGGTGTTGTTGCCAAATGTTCCAGGCAACATAGAGATATCACAAAAACGGGAAGAGCGGCAAGCACAATGGGATAATCGATTATTTGGAAATATCAGAAAAACAAACTAACGCTTCTTCATCGGGTTTTCAAGATTATTTAAGCGAACAAGTGATGGGTAACTAGACTGTCGTATCCTAGCCCTTTTCAGTTAAACTTTAAGTGGGGTTTTGGCAACAGAATTGTTGATCCATGTAACAGCTTTACCGAAGATGCGGTTAATGCTGAATCGATCAATAGTTTTAAGTGCATTGTTGATGAGATTTTTAACTCTGATCAGTTCGACTATACTCAAAACTTCTTAGAGTTATTTAGAGGCGAAAGCCTTTTCTCTTGCTTTGTATTATTATTATTATTATACTTTACTATTCCGAGATAATTTTTGTGTATTACTTATACACTACGTAAAGATGGACTGACATACAAAGGACTTTTACCGTGACAAAGAAACCAGACGTAACTTTTGGATTCAGATGCATTAAACCGAGTCCCAGTCCCCTGAGTCCCTCGCCTGAGGGGGACTTTAGTCTTTTACTATTTAAAAATTATTGTGTTACTGTTTCCCACAACCTACAATCGTGGTTAATCCCTTACCAGCTTAAAAAAGGTAACCTTTAAGGGTTCACATTAAGATCACCTCTTTGAACTTACTTGACTCAGTGGCCCTGGACCACCAGGCGGAAGAGGAGGGGGTTGAGGCGCCTGGCTCAACTGCTGTGGGGGGTTAGGTGCGGAGTTAGCCCGATGATGACCACCGGTAGAAGACTGAGGGGGAGACATCGTCGGCTGAGGGGTTTGCTGTTGTATCGTGGGTGTACTGACTGAATGATTCAGTGACCCGAGAGAACTTTGACTGCTCCGCCTTTCCGCACTTGTCGTGGTCACTTCTTCGCGAGATCTAAAAGAATAAAAGATAAAATCCCCTGAAAGCAGAGCAAAATAACACTAGGCTATTTGCTACTGTTATTTTGCCTGCCTGAAAGCAAGTAAAAGTTAAACTGAAAAGGGCTGGGATAGGACAATCTTGTTAACGATCACTTATTCAATTAAATTGTCTCGAAGACCCGCTGAAAATGCGTTCCGCTATTCACGAACAACTGATCTTGAAATAGTGGAATTTTCGTGTGATTTGTGGTACCTCTATGCGCTTGCATCTGTGTTGTCTGCCTTACAAGAAAGATTTATGATTTTTTTTTTTTTTTCAGGCACTAAGAAGTCTTCACCTAGCTTACCACTGCCCAATATAAAGCTGCGTTTGTGTTGAGATTAAAATTTCCTGGGTCATAGTAGATTTTTTTTTTTTTTTAGCACCGTGTAGCTTCTTTTTCATTTGTTCTTGCTTTCGACTGAACTAAAACAAGTGGCTACGTCTCCACCTCCAACCCAGTGACGTTAATACAAAATTTACCAAACAGTTTACCCTACTTTAACGTCACTTACACTTTCGTCTTAAACCTATTATCTTTTATACTTTATCAACTCTAAATTTGCATTGTGGCGACGGCCGCAGATATTCTGAACGTTATAACTACAGCAGATAGCGGAAAATAAAGAAATCCCTTAGCAGAATCCAAATAAGTCTGTGTATTCAATTAAATGACACAAACGTAAGTTGTCTTTTCAGGCAAACTTTCAAACAGTTGTGATAGCTTCCACCGCTGCCACCAGTGTGATGGTTTCCCTTCTATAACCATCTGGTCAGGTTAAAGGCTGGATTTATTCTGATAAGAAATACAAAACACCTTCGGATCGTGGCCTGTTGTATTCAAGGCTCTGGGAGCTTCGCTCATTTGCTTACGCCGCGGGCGTAAACCAATATAAATAGTAAGATACTGAATCCTCCAAAACCAATAGCAAGTTCAAACTACGGTTACTCCTAGTGCTTTCCGAGACGTCAGGTGATTCCATGACAACTCGTCACACCGACAACTAGGAACCGACAAGTCGCAGCACCGATAACACTTCGCCACAGGGACGACTGGTAACAGTGTCATTTCGCAACCTGACCAACTGGCCGCAAGGACAACTCGCCACACAAAAGTTGCGTTTTTGATTGAAGTTTTGTTCGCCGTTCGCTTAGCCGGTTGCTTAATTTCCGTTTTTGAACGCCCTCAAAGTTCACCGTTTGCTTAATTAGTGTTTTTACTACTCCGGCGATCCTTGCCAGGTCGACGTTTCTTCGACGATTCAAGCAAACTTCGAACTTGCTAGGCACGAAGTCCGACGGTCAGAGTTTGAAGGACGAAGGAACTGTGACCGGCGACCAAAAACGGTATTTAAGCAGAGACCTTTGAGGTTGAAGGTAACTTCAAACTTCGATCAAAAACGCAGCTAAATAGTGTTTAAGGTAAAAGTAAACATAGAAGGCTGGCATCTCAGCTTTAACCAGCTGATCGAATCAATTGAATTGTCACCGCTTGAAACGCCAGGTTTGCGAAATACCGATGTGGACGGAATCAAGGCAGGAAGGAAATTTTAAAGTATTACAGGGTATTAGATTAATTGGTAGATTAGTTATTGTGATGAAGCATGTTTGTGTGATGGTGGGGGTTAACGTAATTAACCGAGAATTGGTCATTTCCTGGTTGGAGACAAAGTAAAGCAAAAGGATTCTGGAGCATAGAGAAGAAATCGTTGAAGCTCCATTAAACAACAGAACAACAACAACAAGGCAGGTTGTTGTCGGCCTCGGCCAAAGAAACAATCCGTGAAAACTAATCATAGAATCGAAAGAGTTTGTCAGTAGGTGTAGGCGGTGTAGCCGTAGCAGCGTACTTGATTTGTTGGGAGGTACTACTGCCCATCATTATTTGCTTCATCTAATAATTTTATTTGAAAAAAATAGTAACCGATTAAAGCACTTTATGCTATAAATGTGGCGAGATGTCACATTGTGGCAAGTTGTCCGTGTGACAAATCATCACTGTAGCAATCTATCGCTGTGACAGGCCTTCTGTGTTGCAAGATATCTGTGTGGCGAGTAGTCGGTTCCCAGTTGTCGCTGTGAAGATCTTGTGGCGAGATGTTCTAACATAAGTAATTCTGTGCAGAAAGCACTTTATTCAGAAGTACTGTTTTTTTTTTTTTTTGGTTTCTAGTTATTTATTTATTCTGTATATGGCCTTCGGGTTTTTAACACAGACATTACCATGTTATTATAATAATAAATTTATGACAGATCTGTGACTGTTTTATGAGCCGTACTTTAAACATAGCCTGATAACGGAATTGAAATATTGGGGGAGGGGGAAAAGAAGACCCAGCCCCTCCCACCCCCCCCCCCACAAGTTCGTTACTTCAGACGAAAGTTCAGGAGCAACTTCTAATTCCCTTGAAACGATTTCCCATTAGGAACTAAATGTTTACTCCAAAAAACAAGCTCCATTTCCTTAAAGAGGGTTTGAGACTGATAAGGTTTGAGACTGAATTTTAAAGTGAAGAATCCCGTGGAAACCTTAAATAGTAAAATCCAAAACTTTCTTAAAAAGGCTGACAACATTATTCTTCATCACAACCATTTTCCTTTTTTCCCAAAAACGCGATCTGATTTTAGTTTGTTTATTTTGATCTCTGTTTTGTCCCTTGCTTTTATTGTAGATTTAGTAAGCTAATATGTTTTTAACGATCAGTTGTTTATTTGTATGTAAAGTGTGCGTGAGTTTGGTTGACATGTTGTTGTTCCTTTTTATAAATTACTCTTCAGTTTTGAAGGATTCAAACAAATATTATTATTATTATTTATTTGAATCCTTCAAAACTGAACAGTAATGTATAAAAAGGAACAACAAAATGTCAGTCAAACTCACACACACTTACATACTAATAAACAGCTGACCATTAAAGACAAATTAGCCTACTAAAAAGAAAAACATGGAAAAAAACAAAGTTCAAAATAAACAAACTAATCAGTGCGCTTTTTTGTGAAAAAAAGGAAAAAGGTTGTGATGAAGAAGAATGCTGTCAGTCTTTTTATGAAAGTTCTGGATTTTACCATTTAAAGTTTCCAAAGGATTCTTCACTTTAAAATTCGAAGTTAGGAAAGAGTTACTCGCAGAAATCGGGAAGCCAAGGAGGAGTTTAGAGAATTTATAATAAGTAACTTTTAACGCAGAAAGATCAGAAAAGCGGAAAGAAGAAAAGAATAATAGATAGTCCTTCAGCCCAAGCTGACTGCGAATCATATTTGACGGTGCAAAACGGATAAGTCAGCTACATTTTATTAGAGCTATATGTCGGCCCTTCTTGGCAAGGGTCCTCTTCAGGCTCAAGCCGCTCAAGCTGGAAAATTAACTTGTGGAAAAACAATTAAAGATTCTTCCTTAAATATCTTAAATATATTTAAGGAAGAATCTTTAGTAGCTGACTTATCCGTTTTGCACCGTCAAATATAAAAGAATAATAATAATAATAATCATGAGTAATAATAATAATAATAGTGCGAACACACGATCAGGATTTC
Source organism: Branchinecta lynchi (assembly GCA_023053575.1). Lineage (NCBI taxonomy): Eukaryota > Metazoa > Arthropoda > Branchiopoda > Anostraca > Branchinectidae > Branchinecta > Branchinecta lynchi. The sequence goes on from JAKZAP010000003.1 coordinate 27,670,483, forward strand.
CCGGAACGCGTTTCTAGCACTTTCATCTTCAAGTTGAAAAAGTCTCAACTTTTATCATATGGAAGTGATGATGGTGCCGAAAATCTTGTCAGAAATTCCAGTCCGGGAGCGCCCGACCCTGATCGTATGTTCGCACTTTGAAAGGGAAAATCTGCTCCAAGCAATTTTCAAGGAAAAATTCACAAAATCAAATATTTAAGGAGGAATCTTTAATTATTTTTCTACAAGTTCATTTTCCAGCTTGGGCCTGAAGAGGACACTTGCCAAGATGGTTCGAAATATAGCTCTAATAAACTGTAGCTGACGTATCCGTTTTGCACTGTCAAAATATGATTCGCAGTCAGCTCGGGCTGAAGGAATAAGTATAAGGATACTAGGTTAAAAGGCCCTCTCCACAACCGTGTCGGCCATTACTGGTAGAAAAATCGCAGCAACAGTTACGGGGATAACTAGTTTAGTTTCTTGGACTCTTAGGCCCTTGTTTGCCTAACCGTGACCGCTTTCTAGAAAATATGAAAAATGGCGCTTGAAACCTTCTGGAAAACACCGTCGATATATCAAAAGTCAACAAGAACAAGAGCAGTCAGCTGATATGGCACTTACAAGAATAGTTTGCATGTTAATCAGTTAAAGTTCGCGCTGTTAACGACAAACGCAGACAAAATTTCCATTCACTCTCGTCCCCAAAAGCTACATTTTATAAGTGTATCCGATCTCCTCTATTAGCATTACGCTGATTATCATGCTTGCCACGCTTATTCTCTTTATGTGATGTATCAGACTGCTGATCATTGTTTCCGAGAAGCTTATTGGTCATGAGACCGGGTAGTTGTAAAGTAGTTATCTCTCTAGAACATTTTAGCAGAACCAGTATGCAGATTTTTTTCCTGTTCATTATTTGTCAGGCTAGTGTGATTCTTCTTTATGATTTTTTTTTCTCCGTTATACTCTATTTGTCACACTTCTGTGTTTAAAATGGGTAAATATAAACGTTAACTCCTTCCACGGTATGTGATCTCATGATATTTCTCCTTCGTCAACGAGCTATTAATCCAGGGGATTAAATTGCTATTACCAGACAGCTTAGGGACATCATCCATCTCACAGGACCGAAGAAATGTATCATCAGATTTCCGAAAAAAATGTGACAGCCACCGGATAGGAATAGCTGGAAGAGTTCTTTGGTAACAAAAATGATAACATTTACTCATCTTTCCCTACGAATGGGCGGGGCTTCAACTTTCATTCAAATTCTGTGAACAAGACAACAAGCCACACAAACCAAAAATAGAGAATGAAAGAGAAAAGAAAAAAGGAGAGAACCACCACAGAACTAATAAACTAATAAGTATACCACAGGCGACCGATCTTCCATCATAGGCTATATATTGCAGTAGATATTACCAAGAAGAAATAATCTGATAGAACATCCGTCTTTAGTCCCATGCTGCGATTACGGATACCCCGACAAAACTGAGCTGAGTTTGAGGTACTTGCTCCAGCTTTCAGTTGATACTTGATACCCGTCTACTTAGTCTTCGCCGTTGCTCAGAGCAGAGGAATAAGTGCAGGAAGCACGCTGACCCGTTCTGGAGCGCGTCCAGAGAGCCAATCGGCTTTTACTTTGAAAGTTTCTTCTACGCTGCTTCACAGCGATATAGCTATTTGTAGAGATAACGAAACGTGCTGTGCAGTGTAGCTCCTAACCTTCTCTCGTTTGCACCGCGCAGGGTATAGGGAAATATTCGACTCCGAATGGTCGTGTTACAGAGATAGGGAGACGGAGGTTGTATCAGATTATTTGTTCCTGACATTACGTAGATGGCACATTACACAAGGGACTTGTACCGTTACGAATGAACCAGAAGTAATATTTTTGAACTGAATTTAGAAATCTAGGACCCCAACAATATCGCAGCCTTGCAGACAAACCAAGACCCACAAGTCGGTGCCTCATGGTGAAAACCAAAGATTTAGTTTGATGGGGAAAAAGGATGAAACACTTGTATGTCCTGAAGTGAAAGTCGTTCCATTTAATGCGATTCTAAATCCTCTCGGTGTTCTTATAACGGCAGACAAACCAAGACCCACATGATGGTACCTTATAGTGAAAATCAAAGATTTAATTTGATGGGTAAATGACCTTGGGATGGAAACATTTATAAATACTGAACTTTTAAAGTTTAACTGAAAGGGGATGAGACAGGACAATCTAGTTACCCATCACTCATTCACTTAAAGAGGCTCGAAGACCATATGAAAATGCGTTACTTCGTTGCTCTGCTATTCACGAATAATCGATTTCCATATAGTAGAATTTGCCTGTCGGATTTGTGGTATTTCTATGCGCTTGCACCTGTGTTGTATGCTTGAAGAAAAAGATTTACGAAAAATAAGTGTTAACGCAGTTAGCTAATTTCCGCGAACTGATCATTGGCCACTGAAATGCCGCGTTTTATTGATATTCAAATTTTCCGCGTCATAGTAGAATTTTGCGTTGTCAGCACGGCCGTAGATATTCCGTACATCATACTGGAGTAAATAGCGAAACATAAAAAAAATGCCTTAACACAAGCCCAATGATGCAGTGTGTTCATTAGAATGATACACAAACAAGTTGTCTTTTCAGTTAAACTTTAAGCCAAACTTCAATTCTTAAATCCTCTTGGTGTTCTTAATATGGCGCAATCCATTATGTGGAGGCTGTTGAAAGAAGGGAGGGTTGCCGCGGATATCTGGAGGATTGTTTAGAAGATAAGAAGGTGTTGGCATGATTTTGTTTTCCTTCCTTTTGTGGCTGCAATTCATATAGGATAAACTTTGAAGGAAGTGGGTGGAAAGTGATAGTTCAGATAGATGGAGGACTGTCTGGGTGACAAGAACATGTTCTGCGGAGTATGTTAAAGAATAGTCTATGCTGTCCCTGTAATGTCGGAGGCTTCATGCCTTCCATTTTTATTTTCTTTCTGTTTCTATTGTATACACGGTGTCTGTATCCAATCAAAATCTATTTATACAATCGAATGTTTATACAATGTATAGCCCATGTTAAAATTTTAGTTAAATTCAATTATTTTGAGTTAAAGTAAATTATTACGCCATGTGCAGGAAAATTTTGTTTTACGCTCTAGTTGCCTTTTCTAATGATCACTAGCGGTCTAGTTCCTCATAAATTCAACCCAAGTGCAGGGTGATGTACAAAGTGAAACCCAAGTGCAGAGTTATACTCAAGTACAGGGTACAGGATCTCCCCTTGTCAAGGTCCGGACACAGAGATGTAGAGTCACTACTCTGTCAACAGTCGGCGCCCCTTTCCTGTGATTCAGCAAAAAACCAAATTTATTGTTTTATATTTTTATTTACTTAATGTTCTTTGACTTTATTATGAAATAGACAAGCAGACCTAGCTATGAAGTAGACCAATACCAACTAGGCCACACCTTTTTACACATCACGATTTTTACATTTACAAATTATAACCCTTGGGCTGCTAACAGACAGTTTGAACGACTGTTAGGACAAATTCAAATTATTACTTGTACATGGTACTGAGACATTACTCACTGGCAACGAGCCTAGGCTAGAGACTGTCAGATAGACCCCAGCTCTCAAAAGGATCTCTCCTTGTCAAGGTTCAGACACGAGATCTAGAGTCACTAGTCGGTTAACAGTCGGCGCCCCTTTCCTCTAATTCAGCAAAAAACAAACTCTATAGTTTTATATTTTTATTTTTATTTAACGTCCTTTTAGTATACAAAATGGACAAGCAGACTAAGATATGAAGTAGACCAAGACCAAATAGGCTGTTAACAGACAGTTGTGAACGACCGTTAGCACAAATTCAAATTATTACTTGTATTATATGTAAGTGTAGATCATATTTGTTCTTTTTTGTCATGTCAAAAAAAAATCATCGGCAATAATAAATAGATGGCACTTTACAGAAGGGATTTGTACCGTGACCTATGGCCGGGCTTCAAACAGACTATTGTAGTGGTTTGCGAACGCTGTTCATAAGCCCCTCGGTAGCTCAAATGGTAAGAGCAGCTGCCTTGTAAGCAGAGGGTCCTGGGTTCAAATCCCGGCTGAGGAGCATTTTTGTTTTTCAGTTCTTTACTTATAAAAAAGAATTATCGGCTGTCAAATCAAATCAAATCATTTAATGTAAACAAGATGCAGTCTCTCATAGGCATAGCCCAAATATGGTATCTTTTAGTCAAACAGTTAATACAAGAAAGATTTGTCAACGAGAAAAACAAAAAGAATAGGATAAAACGCACAAGTTACGAATTGTTAAAAGTACGAACAAAACTCGGCACAAAGCTTCGAGAATAACGCTTTGACCTGGAGTAAACCGGTGTCAGTTTTGGAACTTTCGCAGCCGCCTCTCTGGGGAGTCGGGATCTGAGGGGGACAAAGGGAGGCGGGAGGAAGTTCTTGTAGATGGGGTGGAGGAGGAGGGTTGAGCCAAACTTTAGGCACAGTTTCTCTCGACGGACAAAAAGGGGGTCAAGTTTGTATTCTTTTAGATAAAAAGAGTAAGGCAGTGGGGAACCTCCGTAGATGATTTGTAGAGACCTCTTCTGAACCCGTTCAATTTTATCACTTTCTTCTTTTGTAAGAGCGAAATGCCAAACAGGACACGCATATTCTACTAGTGGGCGGATGAACATGCAGAAAATAAATTTTAGTTTATCCTTAGGAACCCGGAATTTCTTTAGAGTCTTCAGCATTTGGATAGCACCATTTGCCTTTTTTACAATCAATCTTGTGTTTTCATGCCAAGTTAGATCAGAAGAGATCACTACCCCAAGCAGGGTAGTGCTGTTACTGAGGAGGTTTGGGTCTATAGGTGGTTCGAATTCAGGTAGGAAGCTGTGACCAGCTTCATCTGAGAAAAAAACAATTGATTGATTGATTGCTAGGATGCATGCATCTTACAGAGCGAAAATATTATACCTGTACGTGTCCTCCTCACAACCGTTGTTCACACTCTGGTAGACGTTTTGTTGTTGTTGCTGTTGTTGATGGTTGTTCTGATTGGCATACTGGTTGTTCGTGCTGAACTGTGGAATGGTAGGAGCGGGTGGAGCTGGAGCGGGTCGTACCACGTGACCATTGATAACCTAGAAATTTTTATTTATTTTACTTTTTTGCCCGTGAACAAAAAAGTGAAAACCGGAGTACATAAAAAATAAGAAAAAAAGAAGAAAAAAAGAAGAAAAAAAGAAAAAAACATTGAGCATAACACACATACCTAATTAAAACAGAGCATCTACCCGTGTTGCCTAAATTGTGGAGAGTCAGCATAGACAATACGGGTTTATGGGTACCCGCACAATTTTTTAGCAGCTGGTCTTCGAGCTCTTTTTTCAATTTTTTCCCAGGTCAATAATGCGAGTACGATTACAAACTGAAGTATTTCTAACCCATAATGGCAATCTCAGAAGAAACTTGCAGTACTTGAATACGAAGTTTTGATTTTTCGCCGCTCAGTGAAGCTAAGAGCGGACCACAGAGGGGAAATATAAAACGAATTCGTCGGACTTCGGAGATACAACATCATTGAATAGACGCGCAAGCACCGCCCGATACACATACTTTCTAAGACCAACAAGTCTGCCATACCCGCGGAGCATTTTTTCAATGGTATCGTCTGGTAAATAGGCTCTAGTTGACACAAAATCAGTTCCGTACCAAACTCCAAGGTGTGTGAACGACTTAGCAGCGGGGATAAATGAACACACAAACTAGTATCAGGCACAGATATCGACGAAAAAACAACGAACTATGTTTGAAGGGTTAACCGTTAGACCAATCTTTCCGTAACTTTCAATTTATAGCTGTGCATATATCTGTAAAGATATTATACAGCAAATAAATGTTATCTCATCTTAAAGTTCAAAGGGCACATCAAACTACCCCAATCCCACTCTGTAACAACCTAGGAACAATGCTTACCGTCTATATCAGCAGCTTTTTAAACAGTTTCCTCTCTGTGATGTTTCAAAGCGTAATTTTTTGGGCCAGTACATGCTCAATTTACTAGCTTGGACAAAGATAAGAGTGATGTTTCTTATAATACTTAGTAGATCTTTATTTTAAAATCAGCTTGTATAATTCAGATTTGAATAGGTTATTTGTTTTTGAATGATTTTTGTACCTATGTTATTTTTTATTGGCTTATTGCATATTCTGGTACATTTTATAAAGCAAGTTAATCAAGCTTCACAACACTATTCCACAAAGAAAAACTTTTAGTAGGCACTTTAAGCCATGGAACTTCTGATGAAACACTAGAACAATCAGGTAAACTGCATCTGCGGCTTGACATCTCAAATATATCCTTTTCTATCAAGCATTGCTGGGAGTTTTTGAATTTCCTGCCACGATATCCCAGCTCCTAAGATTTGGATCGCCGAAATGCCAGAGAGGTAAAGACAAGGGATAACAAGAAAACGGCCGATTTTCGTAGCGCCTTCTAAACGAAGTCGGAAATGTTTATTCGTGAAGCATTTAATACAAAGTAAAGCATTAGAAGTGTCCATTGTGCTTTAAGAATTAAACGACAGTATTGACGTATAGAATAGAATTTATTCCACAAAAAGCCCGAGGCCATGGCAAAAATGGTTACAAAAAAAGAACACTTGAACTTATAAGAAGAGAAAAGAACTTATATGTGATATTATTCCCGTGACATGGGGATGTGAACTGTTTAGATGTTTGCCTTCAGGCAGGATCACTGTTGCTATGGCCGGCTTCTATCCTGAAGAGCGAGGGTCTTGGGTTCAAATTCCCGCTAAGGAGCATTTTTGTCTTTTAGTTCACTACTTATGGATAGAAAAGAAGTAGCCGGTGCTGCATGAGACTCCATTGACTGGTATTTACTTATTTCTTGATATAGTTTAACCGAAAAGGGCCGGGATATGACAATCTAGTTAACCATCACTTATTCACTTAAACTGGCTTGAAGACCCGCTGAAAATGCGTTACTTCGTTGTTCCGCTATTCACGAATAATGGATTTACAAATAGTAGAATTTCCGTGAGATTTGTGGAACCTCTATGCGCTTGTATTTTTGTTGTATGCCTTACGAGAAAGATTTATGACTTTTTTTCTTGTTCAGACACTAAGCAATCTTCACCAATCTCACCACTGTCAACTGAAAAGCCGCGTTTGCGTTGAGATTAAAATTTCCCGCGTCATAGTAGAATTTACGCTGCGGGGACGGCGGCAGATATTCTGAACGTCATAACTCGGGCAGATAGTGGAAAATAAAAAAAATACCTTTGCAGAATCCAAATAATTCAGAGTATTCAATTAAATGACACACAAATAAGTTGGCGTGTCAGTTAAACTTTAATAACTCAAAAATATACAGTGAGTATATAATATAAAGTTATATTAACGAGCCACAAGTCCTTCATTATATTTCTCCATAGAGGCAGAGAAGACTGGAGAAGAGAGAGTTTGAATCGAACATTTTCTGACCTCTGACCCCCACACTCCGATACAATTTTGCAAGAGAAAAATAGTAGATGGGTCAAAAATTGCAGAGCGAAGGAGGAAATTCGCATCGGAGGTGTGTGTGTGCACGTACCTTCAAGTACCTTGATGTTTTGCGTTTTAGCTATAAAAAAAAAAAAAAAAAAAAAAGCACACTACTGTTTGTAAATCGAGAAACCGAGCAAAACGAGGCTTTAGAACCCGTTTCGCAATTTGTTCGTCAATGAGGCTAACGTTACTACTGCCCTTTCATGGTCAATCCGGATTCCTGCCTCAGAACAGGGACCCCGTCGTAAGGAAGAAGAAAACCAAAATCATAGGGATCCAGCCATTCCTCGTTTTTCGCGGCGGCTTCCCCTTCCTCGGAAAAGGAGGAAGAGCAGGATCCCTGTTCTTTTGGTCTTTTTATTCTTCTTCACTAAGACAGGGTCCTTGTTCTGAGGCATGATCAAGTCAGGAGCCCTGTTTGACTGACCATGAAAGGGCAGTAGCTCTGTTTCAGCAACGTTAGCCATGCTGACGAACAAGCCTCCGACTACACTCTGAAGTTTCATAACAGATACGTAGGGATGCGCAGTTTCAACAGACAACACTTTGGATGTCATCTGTTGTGATTCTGAAAACGTTATGCTTAAATGTTATGCACACCAAGCATTGCCAGCAAGAGCCGAAAAACCGCCGAAAAAACATTTGCTGACTTGTTTTGTTTGTCGTCATGATATGGTAAGGTAAGGTAAGGTACACTCTTATTGACAAATATAAACCTCGTGTTGATTAAAAGTATCAGACATGCCAGTGGCACAAGAAAACGACGCCTCAGTAATTCCGATTTGTTTGTAAAAATGATTAACATAATCCTAGCCTAAGGCGTTATAAAGAAAGAAAAAACAAACAAACAACTAACACTCATCAGCGCTAGAATTTTAGGACAAGATAATTAACAACTAAAACAGACAATGATTATTATGAGTAGCATTTAATCTATAACCTTTTCAAAATCACAACAGACAACATCCCAAGTGTTGTTTTTTAACTGCGCATCCCAGTGTTATTCGTTCTGAAACTTCTGACAGTGTAGTAAAACCTATTTGTGTCAAAGTCGAGAATTATCGTGCTGACAGACAGATATACACGATTGACACGAAGGCAGACTGCATTAGGATGTCATAATTATCCTGTACTTTGGTTGGAATCCCCAAAACATAAAATAGCCTACTTGTACCCCCCCCCCCCCCCTACTACGTACCGTTAGGCCACAGCAAATATTATCACTAAACTTCGTTTCCAGCGCACCATCACTTCGCGACATTTTCGAAGTTCGAAAGAACTTGCACAGGTGCCAAGGCATATTCAACCCACGACACTACGTCGCGTGTAATTCGGAATTGGTTCTGTCACTTCATGCAGCTGTACTCGGCGCAGGTGGAAAACATATCAGAGCACTTAGTGGTAGTATATTTTGCGGATCGTCGTTCCGACTGACACTTAAGTCAAATTCCTCACCAGCTACTTTGTATAACCGGCGGCCTCTCGACAGTCGGAGAACACATTTTCCAAATTATAGACCGGGGTGAAAATATCATATACGTTTAAGGTACGTTCAGTTCACTCCAGCCAGTATTTCGAACCGTCAGTTTGCCTTCCCGACTGATCCGGTCGCACACAGATCGGCTGCATTTGGTGAACTTTTAAACTAATTTGTAACTGTTTGTTATGACCATAGATGCCTAGCGCATAATCAAGGAATAGATTTCTTGGATGCCAATTTTCGCTACCACAGCGCCACTGCCAGTGTGAGAATAAAACATATATACTGCATCAGTCCACGTATGGACACCTACACTTATTCAGTTACAAGCGAGGAAGACAAGAAAGATGGCGGCACTCGGCAAGATGTCCAATTACTATTAAACAGACCGTCACAGGGAAATCCAATCAAGTCTACTTCAGTGACACACTGTCGCCGAATTTCCACACCGCGGCACTTCAAGTTTTTGCCAAAAAGATCACCGGAGACTACTCCAGCTTCCAAGACTGAGTCTGGAGCTTGACAATGGCTAGCAACGTCAGAGTGTAGGCTTGGAAAGCAAGACTCGGCGGAGTATTGATTTCAGCAATCACGAATCTGAGCCGGAGCAAACCCAGGGCAGGGGTCAGAACAGATCGAGACCCTTGTCCAATAGCCGTTATATCGCAGCAGATACAGTTTATGTTTCAATACTCTAACGTAGGCTACCTAAGTCCTTGAAACTGTGCCGTTTTTTCCAAGAATCACAGATCCATCCCGGCTATTCTAGTCGCGCGCGGCCCTCTTCACTTTGATGAAAATCACGGACAAAACTACGTAATCGGTGTTTATGACTAATTCCAAGTTAGTTTGGTCGGGTCCCTAATACGCCTGCCAAGTTTAATCATCCTAGTGTAGTGAGAAGAACCTAAACGCTCTCTCAGATCACCCCGATTTTTTCCCTCGAATAGATACCCAAGTCTGCGAAAGTCCCCTAAATAATTATTCGATTCAAAGGACTTTCACCTAGTGCCTTTTTTTTATCACAAGCAAACATTGCTTATGGCATTGCGCGAGTATCTGCGGCTTCGTTCAGGTATATAAGGACCAATATCCAAGTAAGTCAGTCCTAAGACGCAAGTCAGTCGATCTTAAGCTAGTCGTAAGTCCAGGGAACAAGTGTATGCACTCCATGTATTGATTGAGTTGAAACAGTTACTAAACCGATACTCGCACTGTAGTTCGTTTGACTCTATAACGCCCTAGGAGCCTCCCCCACGCTACCGAATACAGTACAGGACCGAGGTCCAACGGTGATACATCTTCACCTCCCACCCCCCCCCCCCCCCCCCCCCCCCCCCGAATTAAACTAGCACACCTGGAATTACCCTAACTCGCAAACACCGGACTGACCGACAGACCGACGGAAAAGTGATCGGTATATGGCACTTGGATGGAAGGCAAGTTGTTTGTGTTGTTCAATGGAGCTTCCAGAATTTGTTCACTATGCTCTGGAAGACGTGCCATGAACAAGAGCTGGAAGCTCATCTGGCACTTGCAATGCTGTGTCAGAGGATGAAAGTAGGAGTTCGTCAATTCGTGGCTTTGCTCTGATCATTTGTAAGCAGAACCCTTCAGAAAACAATCATCATGCGTCCTTGGAAATCACGAGCATGTATCGTTCGTAAAAACTATTTTATTTTTACATTTGGCTATGATGATGCGTACTTTAAGGGCACTACACATTCATCTGTAACGAACAATCTTGAAGCGCAAATGATGATAAGCTCATCGGGATTATGAAAATATATATTTTGCTCAAAATTATAGTTTGTACTTTAAGTAATTAACTTGTAAGCAAAACCCTTGAGACAAATGATCATGGGCCCTTGGGGACCATGAATATATATCGTTTGGTCAAAAGTATCTTTTTTACTTTTCGGTTAAGATACGCACTTTAAGGGTGCTAAAAACTCATTTTTGAGCAAAACCCTCAAGGCAAAATGATCATGGGCTCATCGGATCTTGAAAATGTATATTTTGATTACAAGTATTTTTTGTAGTTTGCGGTTAAGCTACGTTTACACGGAGGGTATTTACCCGTACTCTGCGGGTATTTATCCCCGCAACAGCAACAAATACCCAGGTATTTTGGACTTCAAATTCAGGTATTTTGGTATTTTGGACTTTCGCGAAACTTTTTACCCGGGGATTTATTTGTCGAAGGGTATTCTTCGATGTCAGCAACAACAAAATCGGATTTTCGAGCAATAATTTTGATTATGTCCATATAAGAGTGATCCAAATGGACACGTGTTGGTGTCCATTGTAGAGAGAGATACCCTGAGCTTTACAACCTTCGAATCTAGCTGCCACTGACAGTACTCTCCCTTGAAAAATACCTGGGTACCGTGTGAACACTTTCCCCTCTCGTCTCCGGGGAAAAATACCCGCCGTGTAAATGATCCTTTAGGATTAGTAGGCTACTTTAAGGGATGGTCGATCTGAGAAGTGACAATTTCTAAGCCAATCTTGTCCAATCAAGCCAAATTTCATCGTCCTAGCACATCCGGAAGTATCTTAATTCGAGATCAACAAGATTTCCGGTTCCCCCTCCAGGTCCCCCGCACCAGTTATTGGATCCGGTCCGATTTGAAACTGAACATCTGAGACACTTTTTCTTGCATGTTCGATTACCCGTTCCAAACTTATCTATGTTACTAGTTTCTCAACTCCCTATCCCTCCGCTCCCCCCAAGATGGCCCGATCAGTCCGGCGAAAAAAGAAAGCTCAAAAACGAACTCAGGGTATCTTCTTTCCCCAATAATGAACATCTAATCAACTTCAAATAAAGATTTAACTTATAACAAATTTTCCGACTCCAGCCGGATTCCGGTCGAACTAAATTTCCGGGTAAAATGATTGTCAAACACGGATTCAGCATCTCGTCTTACCCTTAAATCGGTTATCTAATCAACTAGAAATAAATTTAAGCTTCTAAATTTTTCCGGTTTTGGCCGGATTCGGGGGGAACTACATGTCCAGGTAGAAAATCTGTTCACATAAGTGTTCAGCATGTCTTCTTGCCCTAAATCGAACATCTAATCAACTCAAATAAAACTTTTAATTTTAACAAACTTCCCGGTTTGGGCCGGATTTCGGGCGAACTACTTGTCCGTCGAGAAAATGGTTTTCGCCATCGTCCTCAGCATGTCTTCCTACCCCTAAATCGAACATTTAATCAACTTCAAATAAAACTTTTACTTTTAACAAACTTTCCGGTTTTGGCCGGATTCCGAGCGAACTACTTGTCCGAGGATAAAATGGTTTTCACCATCGTGTTCAGCATGTCTTCTTACCCCATAATCGACTATCAAATTAGCTGTTTTTGTTTGCCCCTTAATTTGAACCCCCTCCCCACCCCTAAATGTAGGGCTACAAAGCCCATCTACGAACTTGACTGGTCCGACGACCCAACGAATCCTCACACCAAGTTTCATCAAAATATCTCTTTCCCTTCGAGAGTTATCGTGCTTACAGACGGACAGACGGACGGACAACTTTTGTGATGTCATAGGTATCCCTCCACTTACGTTTTGGGATCCCAAAAATAAAAAATTCAGTCGATATTCTGGACTCCACTCCCCCAACGGTGGTCGAATCGGGGAAGTGACTATTCCCAAGTTAGTTTGGTCAGGTCCCTGGTATGAATGCCAAGTTTCATCGTCCTAGCACTTGGAAGCACTGGAAGTACCCTAACTCGAGATGAGTGGCCTGACAGGCAGACCGAAAAAATGATCGCTATATGGCACTTGAGCAGAGCTGCAAGTGCCATAAAAACGTGTACAAAATAGGCAGGTATTTTAAAGACGCCCGGAACCAGAAACCACAGCCAATCAGGACACAGCGGCCTGGACGCCATCTAAGTAATTTTGTAAGAGTTATCCAATCAGTAGTCACAGTGTCGGTAGGTGACAGGTTTGACAGAGCGGAGCGTCACGATCATCATTAGTTTAAAACATTAGATTTGGGATTGATTAGTATTAGAGTAAATAGGTTAGTTAGTATAAGTATTGGGAAAAGTTAATATCTCTGCCTGAGGATAGAATACTAATAGATACTAATTAATAGAATACTAATAGATACTAATTAATAGAATACTATAATAATACTAATAGATAGAATACTAATAGAATACTATAGAATACAGTATTTAAGAGAAACGAGGAAAGGATCTTGGGCTAGCCAAGTGAAACATATTTTAGAAAGTTGTAAAGTTATGATGGAGGGTCTCAAGTTTAAAACGATTTAAAGAAAACAATAAGGCATTTTAGGTCCTCTGTATATAATCCTGAGAGCACGTTTCTGTACACTTTCAATGGAATCTGTATCCTCTTTTGTCAGAGCATAGTGCCAAACCGGACATGCATATTCAAGTAGACTTCGGACAAACATACAAAATAGATTAACAATACCTTTTCTGGAACCCCGAATTTATTCAGGGTTTTAACTACTGACATGGATGAATTTGCTTTTTTTTATTAAATGTTTTGTATTCTTCTTCCAAGTTAAATCCGAAGAGAGCGTAACTCCAACAAGGGTAATTTGTTCAACAATTAAACCATTTTCAGGGACACGGAAAAATTCTGGGCTACTTTTTAAAAAGGAAAACTTACAATTGATGACTTATCTGTATTTACAACCATATTAGCAGTTAGGGCCTCGTCGGATATATCTTGAAGAATAGTCACTGCGTTACTTTTTAAATTTCGATCAACAGCTTCAACCAAAGACAAATCGTCCACATATTTCCAAGTTGCATCAGTTCCTTTTGCAATGTCGTCAATTATCATAAAAAAAACCAGACGCCCCAAAACAGTGCCTTGGGAAACACCGCAAAATATAGCACTGGTCTGAGAATAAATCCCCTTGTATTTAACAACTTGCTCCCTATCCGTTAAAAAACCAACAAGAGTATCTATAATGAAATGCGGTATATTTTTTTCAAGCAATGTACGAATTAAAATATTGTGATCAACAAGGTCAAAGCTTTCTTAAAATCAACTGCAATCAAATTTATCCATTTATCAGGTACATCTAAATTCTTTAAAATAAAATCTATCAGGCTTACTAGGTAATGTACAGTTGACGTTCTTGGGAGATTACCAAACTGGTTATGGTCAAGTTGGTGTAACATTTTGGACAACGCGGGAAAACCCCTGCGGGAATGTACGAAAGGTTCATTACTAGCATAGGCTAGTTACTATGTGATACTGTGTGTCCCCATAAAAGTTTACAGAATTTGATTTCTTACATGTAAAATAACTTGATGTGCCGACGAGACGTAAATCTTCGCAGAACCCGACGAATCGACCGACGCCCGACTAAAGCATGAAAAAAATGTATTTCTTCCGAGTTTTTACCACGTTGTGTCATACACCAATCCTAAATTTTCGTGCACAGTGATCAAAGGTTAGGGTATGACTAACGTGTGCGCACGGGGCAAAAAACCTTGGAGCAAGGGCACAGTACCCCCCCCCCCCCCTCCCCCCATCAAATCTGCTGAACTGAAAACCTGATATGTTATCTTTATCTAAAGCTCAAAACATGCGCACGTAACTATGAAAACTATGCAAATTATTAATGTATGCGCAAGCGGTAACTTGGAGCCAGGGCACAGTATCCCCCCCCCCCCACCCGTCATCAAATCTGTTAAAATCTGAAATTTTTATTTTTATTCGACACTCAAAATATGCGCATAGAACTATGGATACTACGTAAATCCCATCAAATCGGTCGAACTGAAAATCCCAAGAGGGAAATTTGTTTTACTATAAGAGCATTATATTCAATTATTCATATTTATTCAACACCCAAAACATGCGCAAACTATGGAAATATTCAAATTACCAATCAAGTCAGTTGAACTGAAAAGCTAAATTGAAAATTTATATTTGAAACACATTTTTATTTTACAGCATTATATTCGATTATTTATTTTTATTCAACACTCAAAACATGCGCATATAACTATGGAAACTATGCGAATTATCCATTAAATCTGTAGAATCTAAAATCTAAAAAGAAAATTCATATTTCAAACAGGTTTTTTTTTAGAGCCTTATATTCGTTTATTTGTTTTATTCAACACTCAAAACATGCGCATATAACCAATGGCAACTATGCGAATTATCCACTAAAGCCGCTGAATCTAAAATCTAAAAAGAAAATTCCCATTTCAAACAGATTTTTACTTTTGTGCATTATATTGGTGTATTTATTTTTATTTACAACTTAACATGCACATAAAACTATGCGAATTACCCTTAAAATCTGTCGAATGGAAAATATGAAATGAAAATATGATTTTCTGACAGAATTTTATTATATATATTATACATTTATAGCATTTTTACTATTTCATTTATTTTTGGTCAGTACTTGAAACATGATTACCACACAGTCTCTATTCCTCATATTCCAACGGACCTGCCGTCACTCTGGAATTGTGTACACTAAGCTTTGCAAAAAATACCAGAATGGTTTCTATCCAGACACCTTACGGGCTTCCCCATTTCTGCTTTTTCTAAAATTGGATAATGGCATGTGCACAGGCTAAGAGCTTATTTGGCAGGCACTCGACGATGTTTGCGAAATAATGGAAGCTTGGACCTGGTCTATCTATTTCTGAAGCAAATAGTGACATTTTGTTTGGAAACGGCGTATTCGTCTCAACGAGTCTCTTCGGGAGTACAGTCATGTTGCTACCCCTAAGCTGACGAGGACCAGTACGAGCTTCTCTATGCTATGTTGGTTGCCTTCGACTAGAACTTGTAGCAATAAGCATAACAGCATTATTTTAGCTCTGTATTCATTTTGATTTTTTTTTTTTTATAACCTCCGCTCGCCTAGGTCAGAGCTTCAAAGATTACCATTCAACCCAGGTACGCAGCAGAAACCTAAGATGACGCTTTACTCTCTCTAGTAAATGGCTGACTCAATGGACTATTCAAGTGGTCTCTGATGCAAAGGTCAGAAATGCGTCTAACTGATTCTGCAATTACTCATTTTTGCAGTTACCGTGCTATCTGATACTACGGTTACTCTGCAAAAACGACAATTGCCGGACTCGCGCTTTTAGAAACCATCCAAAAAGAAATACTGCTATAAATATTCTTTGAGCCCAAGCTGACTTTGAAAAATTTATTCCAACAATGTTTTCAACACATTGAAAACGTTGTTGGAGACATTGAAAACATTGTTGGAATAAATACTGCTATCCACTGCCATCTAGAGTGATATAACTTCTTTCCCACCAATTTGACAAAAAACTAGACTTTTGTGCTAGTGATGATGAAAGTAAGGTGAATTTGTCAGATACAATGATCAGTTACCACGGTGTTGGGACCGTTGTATCTGAATATCAGATACCAGGGTAACTGCAAAAAACACCTTTTGACCGTGGTATGAGATACCGCGGAACTACGAAAAAGACTTTATAGACCATGGTATCAGATGCCATGGTAATTGCAAAAACGCAACTATTCATAATCTGGGAACAGTGGACAAACGAAGTAACACATTCTTTTCGCGTGTTCCGCCTCTTTAAGTACTGACGGGTCACAACCCTATTAGGCTAAACTTTAAACTTCCCAAATATTGTTAAGTTATTACGGTCGCGGAAAAAATATTGTATTTATAAAATAAAAACAAATATTTGTCTAAGGTTTTAATGAAAAACGTGGAGAACTTACATAACCGTTAAGTCTGT
The DNA here is from genome assembly GCA_023053575.1 of Branchinecta lynchi. Classification (NCBI taxonomy): domain Eukaryota; kingdom Metazoa; phylum Arthropoda; class Branchiopoda; order Anostraca; family Branchinectidae; genus Branchinecta; species Branchinecta lynchi. The sequence goes on from JAKZAP010000003.1 coordinate 27,687,267, forward strand.
TCGTACCACAGCGCGACGCGCTGTGACCCACCGTCTAAGTCCTCAGCCACACCATAACCAGCCACACCCAAAACGTCCCTGAATTTAATTATAGTATTTTTCGGTTTCTAAAGCTCTTGAAGCTCCAGGTACCTCTGAACCATCGCGCTAGATCTGGGTTTGAACTGGTGGTGTTATAAAAAACACGGAGAAACTTGCACGACCGGAAGTCTGACCAATGAGGTCCTCCGAAATAGTAAGCCGGAGGTGATCCCACCTCAAAAAGAATTAAACACGGCAAAAGCAAGACACTTGATGGAATGATTAGAGACGACGAGTAAAGCAGCAATACGGGTCCTTAGCAGAGGGGTTCTTTCACAGTATAGGGGGCTGTCTGGGGGGCTGGGAACCCCCTACTCAAAGTGAAATCCAAACAAATGAAAGTATAGGAGAATCGCACTCTGGTGTGCCGATTGAACGTATACCATAGACAATCCTGAAGGTACAAAAATCGTATAAATTGAGCAATGCTCGGTGACCTGAATTAATTCGTCAAGTAAAGACCTCCATTTATCCGGTAGAAGTACAAAAGAGGGAAGAATAGACCCCCCCCCCCCCCACACACACAATTTTACTTATTTCTTGATACGAATTGTCTGTTATAATAATAACTTGCTTAGAACCTTAAAACAAATGAAAAGGCACGGACTTAAATTCGCGAGTAGAGATAGGCAAAGTCAGGTAATGTTCCGAAAAAGTTGCCGTTTGATGTATATGCCGTTCGCATGTCTGGTTTGTGTAGAGATTGAGTGTCGTTTGTTTCTGGAATGTAAATTGCCGATTTTCTATAATGTGATCGTCGGTTCTAGAATCATTGGGGCCGTACTGATACAAACGTTTGCATCTGCAGGCACGTTCAAAGAGTACGAAGTACGGGGAATAAAATGAGGCTTTAAAACATCGCTTCATCAGATTTTGTTAGTCATTCCGGTGTTATTTTATTACCATTCTTCAAGCACATTGTTCCTATTTCCGGAAGTTTGGGAATTTTTGTAAGGGCAGGTTCCAACCACACGCACGGCTATCATGTTACGTTGACGACTAGGATGATGCCAAGAATGGATAATCATAAGAGCTCTTGTCACTCACAGCTACTGGACCGAGCAAACCTCCGCGAATAGGTGCCGGAAATACTGGGTGGATCCTTACACTGCCAGAGGTTTCGTAACACTTAAAGTATAACTGAAACCTTATCCTGTTCCATTATTTTCCTTACCAACAACTAGCGCCATCACAATCCGTCTATTGGTCGATTCTCCGTTCATAGTTGATTTAATACTTTTGCGTGTCAACCGTATTCTTCTCATGAAGAGAATTTCACAATTTTATCGTTTGTGATTGGTTAAGTCAGTGGTAAGGACTGTACAAACCAATCAGAGACAACGACGTGACAATGTCAGTTAAGGTCTCGCGTAACAGGTAGTGTACTTTCACTGTGGAACAAGACCAAAGGTTTCGATGGGTCCTACAAAATTTAATATTTGATTCAGACAAATTAATATTTTTACTTAAAATATTTGGAAACAGATCAAAATTTATAATAGGGGATAAAACAGGTTAAATTATTTTATTTTTTACAGATTGCTGCGCATACCGGATGAAAAGTATTACGCAGAATTGGGGACGGTGAATTTGATACTGTTAATATGCCAGATTCCGGGAGAATCACTTGTCCGGCAACAAAACGAAGCTAAAAAATGAATTCACCCTATCTCCTTACCCCTATATCCAACATCTAATCAACTTCAAACCAAATTTAACTTATACAAATTTTACAGTTTCAGCCGGATTCCGGACAAACTGTATGTCCGGCTAAAAAATTATTGTCATATACCAATTCAGCATCTCTTCTTGTCCTTAAATCGGACATCTAATCAACTACAAATACAACTTTTGCTTTTTAGAAATGTTCCAGTTTAGGCCGGATTCCAAGCTGACTACTTGTCCGAATTCTCCAGCAAAAAAAAAGAAAGTTCAGAAACGAATTCGGCATATCTCCTTATCCCATCAAATTCAGTGACAAACTATATGTCCGGCTAAAAAATTATTGTCATACACGAATTCAGCATCTCTTCTTGCCCCTAATCGGACATCTAATCAACTACAAATAAAACTTTTGCTTCTTACAAATTTTCCGGTTTGGGCCGGATTCCAAGCTAACTTCTTGTCCGAATTCTCCAGGAAAAAAAAAAGAAAGTTCAGAAACGAATTCAGCATATCACCTTATCCCTATCAAGAAAATCTAATCAACTTCAAATAAAACTTTAGCTTATGAAAAGAATCAGGCTTGAAACGGATTCCAGACAAAAATTGTCATAAATAGATTCAACGTCACTTCGTCATCTAATCGACTTCAAACAAAACTTTTGTGTTTAACACATTTTCCTGTTTTAGCCAGATTCAGGGCGAAAAAGTGGTCCGAGTAGAAAATGCTTTTCACATAATTATTCAGCTGTCTTCTTACCCCAGAATCGAACATCTAATCTACTTCAAATAAAACTTTTACTTTTAACAAACTTTCCGGTTTTCGCCGGATTCCGGGCGAACTACTTGTCGGGCGAGAAAATGGTTTTCACCATCGTGTTCAACATGTCTTCTTATCGCATAATCGACTATCACATTAGCTGTTTAAAAAATATTTTGCTTGCCCCTTAATATAGACCCCTCCCCCATCCCTAAATATAGGGCTACAAAGCCCAACCACGAACTCCACCTTACTCTTGACCCAAAGAATCCTTATGCCAAGTTTCATCAAAATATCTCATTCCCTTCGAAATTTATCGTGCTTACAGACGGACAGACAGACGGGAAACTTTTTCGATGTCAAAGGTATCCCTCACTTGCGTGTTGGGATCCCAAACAGTGGGAGAGTTAATACATGAGAGTTGATCGTTTTTTTTCTTCCGTGGAATCTAAATTAAATTAAGCAACTACAGGCTATGCCTGTGGCGGGAAATTTGAACGATGTCTTCAGTGAACCTTTGAGCGTGTTCCACCCTTCTAACATTAGAGAGACAAGCTTCCGCTTAAAGGACACCTGAACAATAAAACCATACTTGAACACACCATGGAGAATGCATTTACAGGCATGGACACGGAGAGCGTTCTTCTCCTGAGCGTGACGTTTTCAAAATAGGGATGACTGTTTCCGGAGGTTTGCACATGCAGACTCCAAGACAAAAAGCGCAATTCATTCAAATCTTGTACAGCGCTGGCCGGATCGTATTGGAATTTCTTCTAGATATACGTTTGGGCTTATCTGGTTAAAACAAATTCCAGAAGAAGGGTTGATTGGAGACATTTGTTCATTTCTAAAATTGCTCGGTACTGAAATAAGGACAGATGCAAAATGGAGCAAAAATCATAGCTTGGAAACAGTATTTCGTATTTGGATTGGGTTTTCTGCAGGCAATGTTAACGGACGTCATACAGATAGGGATGATACTTGGTACTCTTCATTCAGGTGTCCTTTAAAGTCTTTTTTCTACTACTAAATAAATAAAATTAGTAACTATTAGTAACTATTTCCGTTCCAGCCTCGTGAAAAGTTACTACATTGACTGTTCCAGCCTTATCGAAATAGTAACTATTTGCTTACCACGCTCGGGAGCGTACTAAGCGTGGTAACTATGAATCTCTTTGACGTGGTTAGTCCAATTAGTCCGCGGCATGATATTTTACTGAAAAAAGAAAGATGTATTCCAGCCTCGACGCCAAGGAGCCAGAATTCGTGACGTCATGCGTAGTAAGAAAGGTAAGTATGATGGAACACGCTCTTTAACACACAGATCCTAAACCACAGAACCTGACATCGCAGGTTCTTTTTTAGTGGAGTGTTCCTTGGAACAATCCACTATTGCGAGCGCTGTAGCAGCTTTCAGCTTTCGGTTTTCACCATATTTCATGGAGCTCATAACTCGTGAACCAGTGCAAGTATCAAGTTCGAAGTTGGTACACTTGTGGGTATTGGGGTCTAGTTCTGCCTTTTGGGGGTCATCCCCCCCCCCAACCCACCCGGATCAGGATCAAATGGACCATATTGCCCAGTGAATAATGTTCATAACTTGACCAGAGTTGGACATAAGTCGATGAAATTCCTTGTTCTTGTAGATCCTATGGCTGGGAAATTACTTTCACCCACCCATCCCGTTCATGGGCAACTGGTCCCAGATTGCCCAGGACAGGAATCCCGTGACAGGAATCAACAGGTATCAAGTTTAAACTTGGTAGGTTTGTGAACATTGGGGTCTCTTTTTCCTTCTTGCGGATCCCGAACCCCACCCCCGCTTTGTTCAGGGTCAATTGAGCCCAGATTACCATTTTTTTATGTTTTTAATTTGACAATTAACTGGAGATAGGGCGAGGAAATTACTTTGTGCTTTTGGAGTTGGGGATTTATATGTGGAGTTGAACCATCCCCAACCCTCCCCGTTCATGGGCAACTGGGTCCAATTTTCCCATGACTAAAGTTTGTCTATGAATTGAATTGTTTGTCTATGACAGGTCTCAAGTTCAACGCTTGTATATTTGGGGAGATATATCTATGGATGAGGATTTTGGTGTAACAGCAACAAATAAGACGACACGACGTACTTTAATCTTTAATGAACAGTTGGAAACTGGACGGTTCATATGATCGATTTTATGCTGTTCGTAATGAATAGCGACAAAGGGGTATTAGGCTGCTACGATTTGGTTTATTGCACTTGTTATTAGCTTGCAAAAGGAAAAGAGGTTTAAAGGGTCGGGCTGGCTGGCAGACCATTCAGTGTCGGAACTCAAGCTCTTCGTGCAAGATCTTCAACATTTCTTTGGATTTATACTTGCGGTTTGTTTACATATAGAGCTTTTCAAGTCGGATGATTACAAATTCGGTTATTTCAATACTTGGTTACTGGGGACGGGAAATGTCTTGGTTCTAACACCGTTTGCATATAAAATGTGATAAACATTTTACTTTCACACTCCACGTCTGAGAGCTTGCGCACTTGTTATAATGCGCCAAGCACATATTGCCACATATTGCCAAGAAGGCATGGGTCCGATCTCATTGATTCCCCGGCAAACTTACCTCAATGGCTCGAAGCATGGCAGCGGCAAATGCATCCGCGTCATCTTTCGAGCTGAAATTCAACCCATAAACCTGTTTACTGTCCCGCCATTGGTGGAACGTGGGTGTCGCCTGATTGTACTTCAATCCTTTAAGAAGTGCGCAGTTGATCACCACCTATAATAAATAGGAATATTAATCACCATCAGCAGAGCTCTTTATTTTCCCGAAATCAGCTGCTGGTAAAATAAAAAAATTAAAAACTGTGAATTAATTATACATTTGTTTTAAAGTTTTTTTTACAACAGTTGAAAGGTTTTAAGATATGATGAAAAATAATAAAAATTTAAAATTAAGAGAAAAATAAGGGTAGGGCCTAGAGGGATAGTATTAAATATTATACAGCTTTTTCCCGAATGTCGTATAATCGCATGGTTAGCGGTGGGTAGGACTTCATATTTACCTCCCGAGAAATTAATATGAAGCCATATCCACCTCTAACTCAGTGTTACGATTGTCATAATAAACCTTTGAGACTTGAAATGATACGAATTATTGGGATGATACGTTATCTGTTAATGGTTATATTCGAAAAAGTTATAAAAGTTATACCTCCATCTCGCCTAAATATCGGCATAACAAGCTCAACGGTCATTTAAAAATAACAGCCTCGCTGCACCCGGTAGACATTTTTCATAACCTACCACGCCTACGGCTCGGATAGGTTATTTTAATGGTCGTCTTGACAGTGGGAGAGAAGCTTCAGCTTATCCTCTTTTTCTATTAATAAAAAAAATACAAAAATTATATTCCAACCTCGATGTCGGACGTTAACCTTTAATAAAAATCTAAAGTAGACATAGAGGAGGTGTATGTGACGGTAAACAGATACGTATGTCCGCACCATAAGGTTTGGACTACCATTTCCAGCACTCAAATAAATGAATACACATAGGCTATGTGACGGAGATTTGGCTGGTGGGTAGGCTAATCTACGCCTACTCTGTGACGATTGTCACTATTTTACTTCCTGGAGATTAAGACGACATTCCATGATATTGCGGCATGGAACCGGAAATGTTTTAGCATTATCTATCATACCGGAAACTTGACTTACAAATTCCTAAGACGTACCTTTTCAGATAACAAAAGGCGTTTTTCCGTGATCCCACAAAAAAGTTGTGGCTCAAAAAGGGTGTTTCCGCGATCATTCATGTGGCCAACAAGTCTGTTTTCGAAATCAACACGGTTTTTGTGGCCCGCACTGTGGCTCAAACAGCTTTCTAGCTCATTTTCGATTTTGTAGCTCGAAATTCGGCCGGAAATTCAAATTTAGCTACATATTTCCAAATAATAAAATTAGCTACTTCACCAAGTAGACGGACATAGAAAGAGGATCCTTCCAGTACAGATACTGAAACGATTGCTAAACCATGATACGTCAGCTGAGATACTTTCCAAGCGAGATATCGGCCCTTCTTAGCAAGGGTCATCGTCAGGCTGTTGAACTTTGGGGATAACGTCGCGAGCCGGAAGAAAACTTGCAATCAACCCGCAACGTTGTCTCCGAAGTACAACAGCCTGACGAGGGCCCTTCAAGAAATGCCGAAATATTACTGGCAAAGCATCGAAGCTGATGTATCCGTTTTAGCAATCGGTTGAATAAACATTTCCTAGTCAGCTTGAGCTGAAGGAGTATTCTTTCAGTACATAATGGTAAAGCCGAAAGCCTGGTTTTCTGTTTACTGAAATTTTATCTGGATTTTTATTTTTTAGGTAGCCTACTATTTGAAATTCCGAAAAAAACAGCGTGTGAGTTTAAACTCGTGGAGACGTCTGTTTCCGTGACAAATACTCAAGAACTCCGTTAGACACAAATATGCTGGAGAAAAATGATCAGAAATGTTTATATCAACACAAACAAGACCAAAGGTTTCGATGGGATCCCAAAAATTCAATATCTGATCCAGACAACTGGGTCTTGTCTTAGCCAGATCCAGTCATCGCCAGACTCCTCGAACATTTTTACAATTAAAATTCAGAAACAGATTAAGGCCAAATAGCTAATCATCTGAGAAAAACTTCCTGCCACTACCGCCAATTTCCAGATTTTGGCCAAACTCCAGAACTAATTGTCCGGCGAAAAAAAGAAACATCTAATCAACTTCAAATAAAAATTTAACTTATAACAAATTTTCCGACTCCAGCCAGATTCCGGTCGAACTATATGTCCGGGTAAAATATGATTGCACACACGGATTCAGCATCTCTTCTTACCCCTAAATCGGTTATCCAATCAACTAGAAATAAAACTTTAACTTCTACCAATTTTCCGGTTTTGGCCGGATTCCGGGCGAACTACATGTCCGGATAGAAAATTGTTTTCACATAAGTGTTCAGCATGTCTTCTTGCCCTAAATCGAACATCTAATCAACTTCAGATAAAACTTTTAACTTTAACAAACTTTCCGGTTTGGGCCGGATTCCGGGCGAACTACCTGTCCGTCGAGAAAATGGTTTTCACCACCCTGTTCAGCGTGTCTTCCTACCCCTAAATCGAACATCTAATCTACTTCAAATAAAACTTTTACTTTTAACAAACTTTCCGTTTTGGGCCGGATTCCGGGCGAACTACTTGTCCGTCGAGAAAATGGTTTTCACCATCGTCTTCAGCATGTCTTCCTACCCCTAAATCGAACATCTAATCAACTTAAAATAAAACTTTCACTTTTAACAAACTTTCCGGTTTTGGCCGGATTCCGGAGGAACTACTTGTCCGGCGAGAAAATGGTTTTCCTTATCGTGCTCAGAATGCCTTCTTACCCCATAATCACATTAGCTGTTTAAAAATATTTTGTTTGCCCCTTAATTTGAAACCCCTCCCCCACCCCTAAATGTAGGGCTACAAAGCCCATCTACGAACTTGACTGGTCCGACGACCCAACGAATCCTCACACCAAGTTTCATCAAAATATCTCATTCCCTTCGAGAGTTATCGTGCTTACAGACGGACGGACGGACGGACAACTTTTGCGATGTCATAGGTATCCCTCCACTTACGTTTTGGGATCCCAAAAAGAAGGTTTCGACGGGATCCCAAAGGGGAGTATTACCTACCCCCCCCTAAAACACCGCTACGGCACTCATCTTTGAACTTGACCTGAAATGACCCATCTCTCAACACCAACAAAAATGCATCAATTTCTTCGAGCGTTATTGTGCTAACAGATTGACGGAAAGACGGACATACACACGGACGGACAAACTTGAAAAGTCATACCACATCATTACGGTATCCCAAGATTTTCACAAAGCGAGATGAGGATGCTGATAGCTCTTTATTTCATATCGACTTATATATATTTATATATATTTTAGCTGGATCTCGACATTTCCACTCTTAATTTCCTTCTGTTTTTTTTTCAAAACGTACAATAAAAAAGATATTTCAACAAACGTACAATAAAAAAAGATTTTTCAACTTTTACTGTTTGTGCCAGTAGAAGTTGAAACAGTTGGCTATTAGCTGTTATCAATTATTTGTTCTTTCCAATTGGCTGTTTTAAGCAAAAATCAAAACCAAGGTAGTGGAATTCAGAGAAAGCATACATTCTTTTTTCAGAGCGCTTTTTGTAGAGGCGAAAGCATTTTCAATTCAGTATATATTTTTTTGTTTAAAAAAAAAAAAAGATCCACCGTCAATGTCAGATTCAAACGGAGGAATTTTCACTATACGTCATACTGTCCTGTGGTTTTCCATTTTGCAACAAAGGAAGTATTTTCTTGTCAGCCAATATCAGACCAAGACGAGGCACATTTCAGATTTCTTATCTTCCTTCTCCTAGGACCATTTCCAGTGTCCCTTTAGAAATCACGTGGTTTCAAGGGTTCTTCAAAAAGCGCTTTCAAGATTTTGCAAATTTTTGTTGGGAAAGTTTCCTAACATATTTCCGGAGTCTGAGGTACTAGGAGAATGTGGCGGGCCTAATTGGGCGTCTGCACTGCGACTTGTAACATGGAAACCAGTAACGCTTCAATCCAGGGGTTGCAGCCTCTACAGGGACACCGACAAAACTACCGGTTCTTGGCTGTTCGGATATCTTGACGGTAATTGTCAACATCGACTGGAGCCACTGAAACTATTTTTGTTTTCGCTGGAACTTCTTTATACATAAATTACTCAAAACAATTATTCACTTCCATTTTTGACTACTAGTCAGCGTAGGCTGAAGGAATATTTTATAATTAGGAAATGAATATTTTGTCCAACGCTGGAGGTAGGCTACTGCAAGACAAAAAAAAAGATGTATTTTGTTTTTATTGACAGATGTTAAACGAGGGATAACATCGAATTTCGGATACTTCCATTGCATTTCTGGCAACCGTCTTCGGCGACTAACAAACTAACTTATTAAATGTCAACATAGGAGCGATTTGGAAGAACAATTCAACATCTAAGTCGAGCTTCTTTCTCCGATAAGTTTAACATCTTGGGGGTATAATTAGCTGATAAAAAAACGAAAACATTTTTTTGTCTTCTCATTATGAATGATCAATCAGCTTGGCTTCAAACCTTATAATTGTCAAGCTTGAGGTACTCCGTCTCATTTGCAGAATCGCTGGTAGCTCTGTGGTTTAATGGGTATTTGCTGACAGAAAAATGTCCGAGAGATTCGGATTTAGTGTAGCGGAAATGCAAGGAGAGCGAAAAATGGTATCTCTAGAAATCCAGTTACTAAGCTAGCCCAAAAACATCCAAGATTATCGCAGGTCATTTCTTTTATGAACCTCAGTTTAAAATGCAGCCATCGGATGCAAGAGGGGAGGGGGGGTCAGTAAGCTACTTCAGTTCAAAGTGCAGTGAAGGTACGCTTCTTGGACGATTCTAGACTACACTGGTTCTGCTTTTAATCTCTAAAACAGTCAACTGTGATCGATAAACTGAAGTAGAAATGAAACCTGACACTATCCTATTATTTTCCTTCTCAAAAACAACCACCACAACCAGTCCGTCTACTTTCCATTTTCCTTTCAGTTGGTTTCATGCTTTTTATCTCTAGGCAGCAACATAATCTTCCCATGGAGCGTCTTTTCACAATCAAGCCCCGCCTCTCCCGTCGTTGTGATTGGTTCATTCGGAAGTACGGAATACAAAAAAACAATCAGAGACAACGTATTTTGGTAATGTTAGTCGAGATTGCTCGTAATAAGTTATCGGCTTCAATGGTGGAAACATAGTGCGAGAGTTGCATAGTCGCTGATGTGCTGTTTCCTCAGCGAACTGGATTTAACTGGAACGCAGCAACTCGTGGGAAATTGATAAGCTCTTCAGTGAACTAAAAGAGCCAAGTGTTTCATGTTTCTTTTTGCACAAACAAATCAGACCCGTTTAATTTGGACTGCTGTTTATTTTTGAAAGGCCCGATTCCTCTTTTGAGGATTCTTTCGAGGATTAAGGAAGTAATTTCAAACGTTGTAATAGTAACGACGGCGAAATGTTGCCGTTTGAGGGTGTAAAGCAACTGCGACAAAGGAGTCCTTCCATCCGTTTAGTCCCTATGTGTATTGGGAAATTTCAGACACCCCCCCCCCCCCAAGTCCCCCACCCTTTCCATCCATCACGTTTCATTCGAATAGGATCAGCCGTTCGCAACGTATACGGGTCGCTAAATGCGGGATTCAACCTCCTTCCATTCCCACATGGATGATCAGATGTGGGGAAAGAAGATTTTGTTGAGCATTGAGTCGGGTCCTGGCTAAGCATGCCAGGTTTCAACCTCCTAGCATACGTAGAAGAGCCCGAACTAGCAAAAGTGAGACAGAGGGAAGGGTCTAGGCGGAACCATGATTTATGTACTTAAAGATCCGATGAAAATGCGTTACTACTTTTGGCTATTCACGAATAATCCATTTTCGAATAGCAGACTTTCCCTGTCGGATTTGTGGTACGCATGTGCCAGTACCTTTGTGGTATGCTTGACTAAAAAAGATTTGCAAAAAATTTGTGTTCAGGCACTAAGCAGTTTTCATCAAGCTCACCACTGCCCGCTGAAAAACCGCGTTTGTGTAGTGTCACAGTAGAATTTGCGTTGTGGGACAGCTGCAGATATTCTGAATGTCACTACCAGAGCAGATAGTGGAGAATCCAAAAATCTCTTTGCAGAATCCAAATAATTCAATGTAATCAATTAAATGATACAAAAATAAGTTGGCTTTTACGTTAACTTTAAGGATTTTCCAGGGATTTTCCCTAGACATGAGAGGTAAATATAAACGCATGACGACCGGTCGCTGGCCACTTGCCTCGATACATACTTTCTATAAAAATATACAGCACTTTATTAATATTGTGGGGGGGGGGGCGGAGCCAAGAGGGACATATGGACGGATAGACGTTCCCATCCCTAAATGGCATTTGTGCCGGAGGTTTGAAGTGCTATAAAAAATAGGGTACAATGAAGGGCTTTGATTTACTTAAACTTATCAGTATTGTGCATGAATATTTGTTAGGTCTGAATCTCAACATATTCTTCGGCGATATTCAAAGAAGCATACCAATAGGCTACGTTTCTTCTTTCATTTTTTTTTTACCCGCGTAGTATCTTTTTTATTTATGTGTGTTTATTAATTTTTAGGCTACGCCTCCTCTACCACTCGAAGATGTTAATAATATATTCGATCTCAAATTCCATTTCAACTATTCAAATAACTTTTTTTTTTACTTCCAACAACCCTACTGTAGTAAAAAGGTAGATGGCTCTCACCTCGTGGTCTTGAAGTTTTCTCCCCACCACTCTGAATGTATTGTTGATGGTGTGGTGATAAACATGAACTTTTGATAATCCTGAAGAGCTTCCACTGGGAACCCACTTCTTGTTTGTGTCGTCATAGACCATAACAGCAGCACGGGCTGCAGCCAAGCTGACCTCGCTGAAAAATAAATTATGTAAAGTAAAATTCAAGTATTAAAAATTCAAATATTTGAAAATAAAGGTTCATAGCAAGCGTTTCACATTTTCTTTTCCCGGATGTGTCTTTTCGTCTTATGATGCATTTTCTAACTCAGAACTCGTGAGAACTTTTAAAGGTCCAACGGTAAGGGTTCACATTGCAACATAACATTGCCTACCGTCTATCTTATAACGCGATGGACGGGTTGGGGTTGGTCTTTGAAAGTAAGGAAGGGGATAGGTTAGCGGTTTGACGGCTGACTTGGGCGGACGAAGTACTTTAACTCGGATGATTGTCTCTGCCAGAATCCGGTGAAGCGGTGTACTTTTAGTTTCGACCGCACATTTGCCCGCCACCTTCATTAATTACGTCAAGCCAATGAGGTTAAAAAAAAGTTTTCGTCCGAAATCCGGTCTATACGTACATGATATACTCTGTTTCAAACAGACATGTTCAAGTAGGGGAAAAAATCCGGCAGGAATCCCGTAAAAAAACACAAAAATAACAAGGAACAAGATCCCTTGTGATACTAGTCAAACCAATTTTATATCACACATGAAACTTCCAGGAGAATATTTCCATACCTATCAGACCGTTGAGGTCTACCGGGTAGTTCCAATCCAGGCAAGAATCGTTAGGGCATTCTTTGTGCTAGAAAATTCCCAACTTGGGATCCCACTGATGACTTCGGCCTTGCTTGTCCGGTAGTCCCAGTTCACATTTCAAAGCAAACACCCGGAATAAATTAGGGACGGGATTCCCCCGAGTCTCCTCTATTGATCGAACGCAGGGACGAAGTACGTTCTAGTCTCTTTCATTTCAAATCCGAATAATTCCATGGAAGGAACAATATGAAAATTCGTGAGGTCCAAATTCGAAAAGCGTATGGAAGACGAAACTTAACTTTAACCGGTTGATTCGAGGCCGCTTTTATACCGCTCTAGTTATTCTGTATCTTCTCCCTCTGTCTCCGCTTTGGATACTTCGACTACTTTGAACTCCGTGTTTTATGTTTTCGGTACACTGAAGAAAAATAAAGCCATAACAGTTGTATAAGCTATTCCCGCTTCTAAACATTCTGATTTCAATGTTCTAACACGAGGAAACTGATGGCCAGGCCAGGCTCAGGCACCGGCCGCTTGCTTTGCATTAAAATCGAGAGTGGGCAGCCCCTCAAGAAATACCTTAGTTTCTGTCAACTATAGTGTTCCCGACCTCACGGATGTTTTTAGTGGGGTGTTCATTAATAAACAATCCACTCTTGCGAGCGCTGTAGGAGCTTTCGGTTTTATCACTTTTTTGAAGGGCTCATAACTCGAAAACCAGTGCAGGTATCAAGTTCAAACTTGGTACACTTGTGACTATTGGAGAATTGCCTTTTGGGGTCCCACGCCCACCCGGTCCAGGGGCAATTGGGCCCAGATTGACAATAACGTGCATAGCTTGACCAGAGCTGGTCATAGGACGGTGAAATTCCTTGTACTTGTAGATCCTGGGACTGGAAAATTACTTTTAAAGTTGCACCTCCCCCACCCACTCCATTTATGGGCAACTTGGCAAAGACTGCCCAAGAATAAAGTTCGTGACACGTGGTATGAATCTACAAGTTTCACGTCGTTGAAACCTAGTAGGCTTGTGAGCATTGGGGTCTCTTTTTACGTTCTGGGAGTCCTAAACCCCACTCCCACTTGGTTCAGGGGCAATTGGGCCCAGGTTGTCAATTTTTTTAAGTCTTTAACTTGATAATAACTGGATATAGGACAACACATTTTTTTATTGCTTTTAGACCTTAGGGTTGGTGATATATAGGTGGAGTAGAACCACCTCCCACCCTCTACGTTCGTAGGCAAGTGGGCCCATATTACCCATGAGTTAAGTTTTTCAACAGTTACTGGAATCAAACTCTAGGTTGGTATACTTGAGGATACATAGGTCTAGATATGATTTTTGATGCCCCCCCCCCCCTCCCGTTCATTGGCAGCTGGGCCCATTTTTCCCATGAGGTAAGTTCGTCTAAGACAGGTCTCAAGTTCATATCTTGCATACTTGTGGATATATATGCACAGATGTGGATTTTGGCGTAACAGCAACAAATAAGACCACGCGACGTACTTCAATCCTTAATGAAAAGTTGGAAAATGGACGGTTTTGTCATATGATGGATGACACTGAACTTGTGACGACGAGGGTGTTAGGCTGTTACGATTGGGTTTATTGCACAGGTTATTACCTTGCTAACTGAAAAGAGGCTTAAAGGGTCGGGCTGGCTGGCACGACATTCAGTACTGAAATTCAAACCGTTCTTGCAAGATCTTCAAGATCTTTTTGGATTTCTACATGAGGTTTATTTACATTGAAAGCTATTTAAGCAGGATGATTTCAAATTAGGTCATTTCAGAACTTGTTTGGTTATTGGAGGTGTGAAATTTCTTGGTTCCGACGCTGTTTGTCTATAAGATATGGTAAACAATTTACTTTCAAACTCCACGTCTGAGTGCTTGCGCACTTTGTAACGTCCTATGGGAAAAGTTTATGTAGTCGCAGGATCCCCAGAACAGACTAAATCAGGCAGCAGAGATGGGCGAATCCGATCATGAAAGGACTGGAATCCGAATCCGAATCCAGGGCTAGGTACGAATCCGATTCCGAATCCGAGTCCACCAATTCATGCTGAGGATTCGAATCCGGAATCGAATCCGGATTCAAATCTGACCTTAACAAAAACCAAATCATGTACATAGGTTATGGTTTAAAAATCAGAGGTGACAAAAAGCACTGATATCTGAGGTATCAGATAACGTGGTAGATTACTGAGGATGGTTGGAGGTGGAAACCAAAAAGTTGGATTGCCTAGGCACACTGTGTAAAAATTGGGAAAACGGAAACTGGAAGGATGAAGTCTAGGAGTTTGAGCGGATTCGTAAAACTGAGGGTTTGGAATCCGAGCCAAAATCCAGTCTGACAAGCAGAATATTCGAATCCGGATTCGAATCCGGCCAAAAGAGGATTCGAATCCGAATCCAGATTCGGATTCGCCCATCTCTGTCAGGCAGCCTACTTCAGTCACAGTGTATATGATGGCCAAATCATCGTGTACGGGAAGGAAGGAAAAGATAGCAAAGAGAAAGGAGTTTGGAATCCGGTTTTGGCCGGATTCCGGGCGAACTAACTGTCCGGTTTTCACCAAAAAATGGTTTTCACTATCGTGTTCAGCATGTTTTTGTACCCCTAAATCGAACATTTAATCAACTTCAAATGAAACTTTTACTTTTAACCAGCTTTCCGGTTTTTGCCGGATCCCGGACGAACTAGTTGTTCGGAGAGAATGGTTTTCATCATCGTGTTCAGCATGTCTTCTTACCCCTAAATCGACCATTTAATCAACTTCATATAAAACTTTTACTTTTAACCAACTTTCCGTGTTTTTCCGGATTCCGGACGAACTACTTGTCCGGCGAGAAAATGGTTTTCACTATCCTGCTCAGCATACCCTCTTACACCATAATCGACTATCACATTAGCTGTTTAAAAATATTTTGTTTGTCACTGATTTTGAACCCCCTCCCCCACCCGTAAATGTAGGGTACAGTAACAAATACAGCTAAATATGTGTGCAGTCAGTAGCCTACTATTTCTTTCAATAATATATTTTGCGGTTTTTATGACATTTCTGCCTAACAGTCAGCTACATTCTGTTTAAACGTGTCTCCAGTAATCTTTTTATTCTGATCCACCGAATGATGTATGGTAAGATAGGACTGATTGACTCGTTTTCTTAAATGGTAAAAATCAGTTAAAAGTTACATATACAGAAAAAAAATACAAGAAGAAATGATGTGTCCACAAGGCTCATTGAAAGTTTATAAATAGTTAACTGAAAGTCAAGCGCTCCTCAGCCCGGATTTGCCCTCAGCATCTTTGGCTTTCTACAATGTAAAAAGTTCCTCCGAGTAAGGATTAAAGTTAACTGCAATATTTGCTAATGGGATTAATCGTATCTCTACTGAGATAAGATCATCTTTGTAGATGCAAGATTAATCCCAGTAGCAAAAACTGCAAAAAAAAATGTACAGTGTACGACAGTGCTCTACCACTAAGCTACCAAGGGGCTTGTTACAAAGTTCACAAAATGTTTGACTCTCGAGGGCATCTTCCACGTCAAATTAAATCTTCGGTTTTATTTGGTTTCTACATTGGATTTCTGGACTTAAAAATTCTCAAAAACTGCCTTCTGTTTTTTGTTACCCTATTGTTCAACGATATGAGATCCACTGAATAATTAATGGGCGGACGAGACATGTGCGGTAAATGTGAATCCGGTTTCTGTTCCTTACAATTGTTGACTGGCGTTAAGTAAGTAAGTAAGTAAGTAATTTATTTATAACCCGCCGTTTTCAGAAAGCGGAGTAAATGAAGAAAGTAAATAAAACACATAAACATACACAAAAAGACACTTAATTTCAATCGTAGGCCAGGAAGCAGTGTAGAAGGTCGTGCGCTGGTTGGGTTCTGTTGTCAATGATTTTTGATAGCGAAGAAGAAACATCCAAAAGGGTAACACTTGCATCTTGTTATAGTTCGCTAATTAGCTGTTACTAAGCGTTAATTTTACTACGCCTTTAATCTCTCTACTGTTACGGAAAGTTATCTGTTACGACATGGTCCCCGAGCGGTGTGGACCATGCTTAACAAAACCAAAATAAAAACACCCACTAAACTCTACCTCGTTGGTCAATTGTAGAAAAACATATTCGTGTATTTACATTTACAATACAATGGCGATAGATAGCAGGTAATAAATAAAACTCAACACTTAACTTTTAACATCTCCAGCAACGACCGTTCACCGGTCCCACTCAAAACAGACTGCCCAGCATTGTATTAAATTTCGCCCCAATTCAAACTTGAATGGCTCAGGTTATTCATCGCCAGGAACCTGTTGTTACCTGGCGGAATTAAACTTATAGAAACCAAGGTGTCGTGAACTCCCTTGGTGAAAGTACACCTTGGTTACACCTCCCCCCTTCCAAAAAGAACTGACCTCAGTTCTGAAATTCAATTTTAATCTGCCCCAATTTTATTTTACTCCTCCCTTGATCCAACCCCCTATCTAAAATACCTCCCAGCACAAAACAAATGCAAATGTTGCCAAAACATAACAAAACTTTTAAAGTTGTTTTTCCGATCACAATAACACGTATCCGACCGATACGGACATATAACATTTTCAGAAAGCGTATCAAAGTGATAACGCAATTCGACCTATCGCACTGCACCGTAGTCACACCTCAAGTCCTTCTTGCCGATTGTCTATACCGCACACGAATCACGATCACGATCATCCTCAGCTTCGCTGCTCCTGATGCCGACGACGACGACTGGTAGGGCGTCGACTGGAGCATACCAAGACGACGACTGACAGTAGGTTACAGTTGACTGGAGGAGCAAAACGTAGTCTAACGCAGTCAACGTAAACAATCGTAGGTAAGCAACGCATGGTTGCGCAGCTTGAAAGTGACGAACGCTGATAACCGTAAGGATGCGCAAAATGACGTCGACAAATGCACATAACGTGGGGGTGGCAGTGACGTCGACAAACGCAGAAACGCATGGATGCGCAGATTTACGTCGACAAACGCAGAAACGCATGGATGCGTAGGTTGACGACGACATCGTTGATTGACGCAAGGATGCGTAGGTTGATGACAACAACGTGGATTAACGCGAGGATGCGCAAACTGAAGTTTTCAAACGCAGACAAACGCGGACAAACGCAGGCAGCCGTGTTACTCCTGCCCCTGGCAATGCAGCTGCTCAGCTTATCTTCTTCAAACTGCTCAGTATCGAGCACACCTGTGGCTTGAACGCCACCACACAGCAACAGCAGACAGTTCCTTCGGCGACGTACTGAACTGTACGCGCAACAACGGCAACTGACGAGGGAAACATCTCCCATACGAGCTGAGACTTAGGCTGACTTTGGGCTGCAACACGCTGCTTCAAATTGCTGGGCATGACATCTTCTTCGCGGTTTATTGTAGAGGGTGTGACCTGACGATGCAGTCGATGGCAGCGACAGAGGTGGTTGACATAACTCATCACAAAAATCATCACCTGCAAAATTCATAGCGGTAGACAAGGTATTTACAAAAGCTGGAAATCACCAGCAACATATCACAAGTAACATAATTTTCACACACCCAAAAAAATTCTTATTCGACATCCTATTTCCTATAAAAACAACAAGTTTCTTCAGTAATTTTTGGAGTGATACAAGATCATTCCAACAATTTCTGTAAAATGCTCAAGGCCATCGCCTTATCAATGCCTGTGGCGTTTACTCCGCCAGGGCGATCATATCCCAATCGTTCCGGTGGTTTCGTCATTCGTGAAGGGCGCAAATTTGGTGGGTCAACCGTCGGACTATCCTCAACAGCCGGTTCCTCTGGAGATTCCGACAATTCCAGCACCAATTCACTACGATCTGTATCATTTTCTGGGAAAAGCGCATGCGGCTGTAAGTGTCCAGAATCTTCTGCACTTAAAAATGAATGAAATGGCGTGTGACGTGGTGTCTGTGTGCGTGTCTCAGTACGAGTCAAAAGTGGCGTACTAGTCAAAGTTGGTCGAGCATCCGTCCTTGTCGTCAAATTACCGTCATTGGGAGTGCGAGGATGAGGAATAGATACAGACAGATCTGCAGCTTCCAAGTCTGTGTCATCATTAGATTGGGTTAGTGGGTTGCTAACGTCACTATTTCTAACTACATCCTCCCCATCCCCAAAATCGGAATCCTCCCTTTCTTCCTCCCCCTGGTCAGGTGGGTCAACCACCCAAGGGTTACGAGTTTTTCCCGGTTTTAACAAATCGTAGTGCACCGTCTTTTGCTTCAACTTTTTATGCATATGTTTTATGACGTAATCGACTACTCCGACCTTTGCAATCACACGATAAGGTCCTTCAAAATGAGTGTCATTCAACTTATGTGCTCTTCCCTTCTTCAAAATTCTTAAATAAACCACGTCTCCCACTTCGTGTGGTTTAAAATGTGACTTTTTATCATGCTGAAACTTTTGCGTATCCCTACTTTCATCAATATTTTTCCACACATGTTCGTAAGTTTTCTGCATCCTTCCAAGCATTTCCGATTTATATGATACGTGTGAATCATAAAAGGTTCTGGATTTCATGAGGGCATCTACCGGCAGAACGGCGTCACGCAAAAACATGAGGAAAAAGCTGTTATCCTGTAAGGACTCATGGAAAGCGGTGTTCATGCAAAAAGAAACGTAAGAAAGCCAACTGTCCCAGTCATCTCGATGTGACTGGTCTACAAACTGAGACAAAATGGAAGCTATGTCTCTATGTCTTCTCTCTAAAATTCCCATTGAAGCAGGATGTTCCGCGCTAGAAAATTTGTGCACGATATTCATGTTTTTACAAAAAACATCAACTTCTGAATTTTTGAAATGACTACCATTATCAGACATCAGTGTGTGACAAAACCCAAATATGTGACAATATTTCTCAACAAAAGCTCTCAAAAATGTATTGGCTTTAGCGTCCACAATGGGTACTAGATGTACATGACGTGAAAAATAATCCGTAATCGATAATATGTACGTATTACCGTTGGACGTTTTCGGAAATGGTCCAACTAAATCAACAAAAACCATATCAAGTACTCCTGCAGGGACAGGCATTTCCTGCAGAGGAGCATTCGGAGTAACATTCATCGGTTTCCTTTTTAGGCATTTTTCGCACGATTCACAAAACATCTTACATACTGAGTGCATCTTAAAGAAGAAAACATGATCACGAAGTTTTGCGTACGTTTTTGATGATGAAAAATGACCTCCGTAAGGTGATTCATGAAAATCATTCAAAATCTGAGGAATCATAGCATGCGGTATTACTGGGACTAACACGACATCAGACTTTCGACATTTTCCAGACGGCACAGACGCATGACACAAAATTCCATCCTCAACAAAAAAATTCTGAATTTCCCTTATAACTCTTCTTTCCAAATCGTACGGCATTTGTACACCTTGAGACAAATACCGAATCATTGCAAGACAATCTTTATCTTGCTTTTGACTTTTCCGAAGCTGCGATAAATCAATAGATGGCGGTAACACTGGGAAAACTAACTTAGGCTGTGGAGAAATAGAATTAATCGTGGGCAAACGACTTAAAGCATCCGGGACAACGTTCATCGGTCCAGGACGATAAA
This sequence comes from Branchinecta lynchi, assembly GCA_023053575.1. Lineage (NCBI taxonomy): Eukaryota > Metazoa > Arthropoda > Branchiopoda > Anostraca > Branchinectidae > Branchinecta > Branchinecta lynchi. Next base: position 27,707,543 of record JAKZAP010000003.1, read on the forward strand.
CAATCTCAAAGTCATACTCTTGCATAGTTAGCGCCCAACGAGCTAGTCTTCCAGTAGGCTCTTTTGTCGTCATAAGCCAACGGAGACTGTTATGGTCAGTCTCTACTTTGAAGCGGGTACCATAAAGATACTGACGAAACTGCTTGATAAAATGAACTACGCTAAGTGCTTCCATCTCCGTAACTGTGTAATTAGCCTCAGCCTTATTAAGACGACGAGAACCATAATGCAATACAACTTCCCTCCCATCTTGCATTTGCGACAACTTACAAGCAATTGCCTCTTTTGAAGCATCTGTAGATAGTATGTAACCACCTTCTCCTGGTCTAGCTAAGCCAAGGATAGGCTCCACCATAAGTTTCTGTCGAAGAATATCAAAAGCTGCTTTTTCAACACTTTCGAACTTAAATGGAATGCCTTTTTTCATCAATGCCGTAAGAGGCATGGCGATCTGGGAAAAATCTGGTACGTATTTCCGGAACCACGAAAATAAACCGACCGCAGACCGAACTTCTTTTATGTTCGATGGATATTTCAGATTTTTAATCGCGGCAATTTTATTCGGATCCGGTTTTATTGTACCATTCGACAAAACATGACCCAACACCGTAACTGAAGTAGCTAGAAACGAGCATTTGGAAGGACGTAGTTTTAGATGAGCCTCAATTACCTTATCTAACACAACCTCTAGACAATCTAACTGATCTTTCGTATCTCGTGTGTGAACCGTAACATCATCTAAAAAACATTCTAGGTACTTGAACAACAGGGATCTAAACACTCGTTCCATCAAGCGTTGGAAGGTTGCTGGCATGTTGCACAGACCAAACGGCGCTCGAATGAAACGGAACAGGCCAAATGGAGTTATAAAACCTGTTTTATCCCTGTCCTCTTCCTCCACTAAACACTGGTAGAATCCTGACAAAAAATCTAACTGCGAAAAGACACGACTAAGAGACATGCGATCCAGCATATCTTGGATATTCGGTAAATTGTAGCAATCTTTCACCGTATCTCGATTCAATTTTCTGTAGTCGACAGCCATTCTATACTCTCCCAAATTCTTCTTCTTCAGTAAAATAACCGGTGAAGAGTAAGGTCCGTCGCATTCTTCTATTATCTTAGATTCTAGCAAACCATCTATCTTAGACTTCAGTATCTCACGCTGTGCATGGGGCACAGTGTAAGGGCGACTCTTAACGGGTGGTGCACCATTCGTATTAATCGCATGTGAAATGAGATCACAAGCGTCTAAATGCGATTCGTGCGTAGCAAAAGCTAGTCTCCGTTTGTACGCTAAATCTAAGAAGTGATTCTTGACTTGTTCTGATTCCAGATGTGACAAATCGAACAGTTCGGTGAATTCTTCTTTCGTCATATCCTTAGGGTCCTTAGGAACGGATAGATCACTAGGCTTAGTACTCGTATTGCTAACAGCGACGCTATTTATCAAACCAGACACATAGTTAATAACCCCTTGCGCATCAGAATGAATGTCTGACTCGCATAGCGGGACTAAGTAGCCTATCTCTGATTTACGAAGAGAAACAGGTTGATCTGATGTGTTGGTAACGAGTAAGCAGAAACGACCACTCGTGGAAACCTCAACAACTTGATCTTCAATATCTAAACCTTTATACTGTTTCCCAGGAAAATAGCCTAACGTAGGTGTAGCTTTCTTCGTTTTCAAACAAACATCTATGCGGGAAATTGACGAAGGGTTAACGGTAACACGGTTTGATATGATAACAACAACTCGATCAGTAACCGGTATAGGCTCGCTACAAGCCTCGAAAACGGTCGCGTCTGTCAAAATCGGTGGCTCTACGGAACTGGCATTTTCCGGAGCGGAATGAAATCCAGCACTGACGTTAGGATTCGAACCTAATTCAGATTTCTTCGCCTCACTTTTTGCCTCTACAGCCACAACATTACAATCTCGTGAGTCTTTGGACAATCTGTCTTTGAAGAAAACCTCACAAAATTCCGCGTCAAACGTCAACTTATTACGCTTCATATCGGTGAAACCAATTACGAGAGGGTACGGCAACTCATCACAAACATAAACTTCAAATGTAGCACATCTTCCATTCAACATCAGACTAATAACAGCGCGACTACTATATCTTAGCGAATTGCCTGTTATAGACCTAAAAGCCCCCTCCTCCTTCTCTTGTTCCACCACACACGACTGATCTAGTTTCCTAAAAACACTAGACCTAATCAGAGATTTCGCCGCACCGGAATCAAAAAGTGAAAAAATGCTTCGATCCTTCGCGACAAAACATTTAATCATTGGCAGATCTTGCCAATTTCCGGTATAAACCTCATTTACACGTTTGGCTGCAGGCAAAATTTTAACCGACGGGTCGCGAGCACCTGCTTTTACTGGCGACCGGACGAGTTTAAATGAACGCGACATTTGACGGCGATATGTCCCACTTTGGAACAGCGATTGCAAATCGGCTTTCCATCTTTTGAGTACTTGTTCTGTGCCGGTCTCGAACCATTGGCAACAGAAACATTATGCTTGCGACCGCGTGAATAACCGCCTCGATAATTTTGAACGTGCGAATCACCACGACTAGCCGAAACGTTATTAGACGCACCTGCTGCCTTTACCAACGACCGCATACGCATAGCTGCTTCCACCTCTTCAGCATTTGCCAAAATCCCGACGCACTTTTCCAATTTAGCGGGCGACTTTTCATACAGGAGTTTCGCGTACTTATCGGGTAAACCATTTCGGATCTCGTGAATTACTACGCTGTCATTCACATCCTCACCAAAACGTTCGACGCATGCTTCTTTTACAAGGCCGCAATACGCGAGTAATGATTGGCCGGCTTCCAACGCGATTTGCCCGTATTTTAATTTCCTTCGATGAGTCGTACATGCAAAGCGGGTCTCGAACCCTTCTTTGAACGAGTCAAAGTCGCAATCCTTTGTAGCTACAAAAAATGAAAATGCATCGCCACTGAGCTTTAGACCTAAGTACTCCTTCAACAGCGACCAATCCACAATTTTCGTCAAAATGTCCACCTTTTTCAAAAATTCCGATACGTCCGTCTTCCCTCCATAATCAGGAAGCGAACCCAACAATTTCAGTACGAGACTCGAATTATCGGCATTTAACTTAACTCTCACGTCGTCTTTCGTGTCACCCTCATCACTAGACATTTTGAAAACCAACTGTAAAGGAACAAATTAATAATAGGCCTAACAAATAGTTCTCCAACAACTAATCAACGAGGCAAGACATCCCGTAATTCCCTCCCGTAAACAAAACAAAATATTTCAACAATCCATATTCAAGAAAAAAAAATTTTGGGGTTCAATATCCCTCGCTGCGACCACTGTTATAATGCGTTAATTAGCTGTTACTAAGCGTTAATTTTACTACGCCTTTAATCTCTCTACTGTTACGGAAAGTTATCTGTTACGACATGGTCCCCGAGCGGTGTGGACCATGCTTAACAAAACCAAAATAAAAACACCCACTAAACTCTACCTCGTTGGTCAATTGTAGAAAAACATATTCGTGTATTTACATTTACAATACAATGGCGATAGATAGCAGGTAATAAATAAAACTCAACACTTAACTTTTAACATCTCCAGCAACGACCGTTCACCGGTCCCACTCAAAACAGACTGCCCAGCATTGTATTAAATTTCGCCCCAATTCAAACTTGAATGGCTCAGGTTATTCATCGCCAGGAACCTGTTGTTACCTGGCGGAATTAAACTTATAGAAACCAAGGTGTCGTGAACTCCCTTGGTGAAAGTACACCTTGGTTACAATCTTGAATTTTGAACTTCTCCGTCAAAGTATGGTTATGGCATAATTTCGACAAGTGGAGCAGGTGCTTTGCATATTTAAAATAACATGATCTCATCTTTTTTATCTCCTTCTTTCGCAGAACATGAGTGACACGAGAACGAAATAGTATAGAAGGAGCGCAGAAGGTGCTGTACAATTTTCCCAAAGCTTTACGATTATAGCGCCCCCGGTTGGGGACGATGCGCCCATAGGCGGTACGGATTGATCTAGAAACTTCTTGAACAACCGAAGAGCAAAATTTTGACAACGAGGATTTGAATGTTATGCCAAGCCATCGTAGAGATTCTGTTGATCTGACGACGAACGATCCAAGAGAGATAGAAGCTTTAGCATTCAAACGATTTGACGAAGGGTTGAAATGCAGGTACTCACATTTTGAGAGGTTAACTTCAAGACCGATTTTGAGAAGTTCCGACGACAGCTGACAGACATTTTTGGTGAGTGTGGATCGGGTACGGCTTACTAAGAGCAAGTCGTCCGCGTAAGCTATGTAGCTGAAGGCGTGGTCTTTATAAAAGTAAGCAGGATGCACAGAATCAAGACAAGAAGATATGGCCGATTTGAAGATGTAGGGAGATAAGACTCCCCCTTGACGAACACCAGTTCGGACTGGAATAATCTCTGACAAGCTACCTTGCCATTTGAACCTTACTGAAGAATGACCATACCAAAATTTTAACAGATAGACAACAGACAGATTCACGCCAGAAGTAATGAGAGAAAATAGGGCCTGAGAGTGCGTTATATTGTCAAAAGCACCAGCTATATCTATAGAACATATATGTATAGCAGACTTGTCGCGGGTAGCCTGTTTCATCATTTTTGTCAATATGTGATGAGCGTGCGCACAACTGGCGCTCGAACGGAATCCAAACTGCATTGAACCAAAGCGACATTTTTCAACTATTTCTGGAAGAAGGACGTATTCCAGGATTTTGCTTATGGTACAAGAAACTGTAATTGGCCGATAGCTTTTGCAAAGGTCCGCGTCTTTCCCTCGCTTATCATCGATGTTATAGTACCCAAGAGGAAACTATTCGGAACCAAACCCTGGCATAAACAAATTTGAAATAGCAGCTGAAGGTGTTGTGTTAAAGCTGGACACTCAATTTTGAAAAAATCGGCACTAAGGCCATCAGAATCTGTAGAACCAGTTCTTCTTAATTTTCGGAAAGCAATTTCGATGGAAGAACAAGTAACGGGAAGAACAGAAGGTTGAAATATCTTCCTTGGTAGGTATTTAAGAAGTAAATTTTCAAAGTGCTGCTGAATCTGGTTTTTGCAACCACTGAATAGACCACTGTAGTGGCTGGTCCAGTCAGCCATCGTTAGCGTGGAAGGAGGTACAGCTGAACCTTTATCTGTACGAAGGACCTTTTGCCACGCTTTTTTGTCACTGGGAGCATCTAAGCCATTCAAACGAGCATTTTTAAGTGAAGATTTGTATTCACGCTTCGTTTTAGCTTTTAGATTAAAAACAGTACCATTCCCTGGACGTCCACAAGCAATCCAGATTTTTAGCCAAAATTTTGCCGTGTTTTTTGCCTTCTTAACTCAGGACTGACTTTCCAAATAGGTTTCCTTGTACCAACTCGAATTTTCTCAGTCGGTACAGCAGTATCGGCTGCCAATTTCAAGCAATGGACAAGCTCGCTATAATAACAATTAATATCAACGGACGAAGTAGTAGCTGCTATACCAGTCTGAAGAAGGTGAAAAGGAACTTTTAAAAGCGAGACAAGATTAGTTAACGCAGAAATGTAGAGCACAGCATCTATACGATTCCAGTTACGCTTTTGGATCCAGGCCTTCTTGGGATTTGGACAACTGATTCGATAAACAGGGACAACCAAACAGAAAGACAGAGGCAGATGGTCGTCCTCAATTTTCTCCTCATCAACCTCAACAATACCGTCAATAAGACATGTTTCAGAAACAATCAAATGATCAAGGTTGGAAACATTAGCGCCACGATTATGTATATATGAAAAGAAAAAGTTTTGCAGAAATTAAAGGTACAGTTCTGGCCACATTAATCAATCCTATCTATCAATCCTAATCCTACCCCCATTTGTCTCTACGTCAATCAACTCCTTTAACATGTTGAATAAAATGTCAGTGTAACTTTAAATATTTGTAGTACCGCCACATTAATCAATCCTATCGACTTGTAATGAACTATCCCCATCACACGTCAATCCAACTCCGTTAACATGTTGAATAAAATGTCAGTGTAAGACTTGTAATGAACTATCCCCATCACACGTCAATCCAACTCCGTTAACATGTTGAATAAAATGTCAGTGTAACTTTAAATATTTGTAGTACTGTATTTAGTATTTATATAACTAGTGAGTGATTAAAAGAATGAAATTTTTGTAAAGACAACCAAATTAGCTAGCTAGCAAGTTTTTGTCTAATAAACCTTACTTACTTACTTACTTACTTAACGAAAGCCCGCCTAGCTATACGAACTTCCAAGACAACTCTTAAAGCACACCTCGCACCATTTTACTGTTTAGGTTCCAATACTCAAAACTATTTGAATACTGTAAAGCTAGACTATGCTTTTAACAAATTATACATGGCTTGGCTGTTTTAAGCCTCTTCCCAAGCCCAATGACTTCTAGCAAAAACTCGGCAAAATTCAGAAAGGCCTAACCGGTTTTACGCAACAATAGCATAATGCACTAAATCTCGTCCGGAACATAACGCACATGCAAAATGGTAAATCGTGGCAATGGCAAATATTACTCAGGTAATCGTTAGTGGGCTTATTATGTAAAATATGAAATGTGGTTTTCCGGGCTTAAGGGTTAATGAGTGCAATTACGAAAGTAGATAGCATTGGTTTTACAGAGATGGGGGTTCCTTTAAGTGCCTTTCTTCCCTTAGTTTCCGATAAAAACATTTCTCCAACATAAATCGCACGGGCGTCTCCGGAGACTGCTTCGCCCTTCATCAGCTCTGGAATTGACTCATAAACTGGAAAGTAGTCATTAGAACCAAAACCTTGGAAATAGTCCAGCGTCAAATCCAGCGAAAAACAATTACTTTTCGGTAAAAACAAATCGGATTCTATCCAGACCAAAGGTAAAAAAATAACAAGCTTGTTAGAGGAGGATTTCAGAATATGGCAAATGTTACTGCCCAAGTTTAAGGGTTGATATTTTCGCAAGAAGAACCAATAGAGAAAAATAACATCAGTATCAATGAACATTACAAGGGTCGGGGAGGGTTATGAGAAATGATGACTTTGATGATAATTTTATTAACCCATTTATCTGCATGAGCACTAATCAAGTTGAAGAAAAAAAAAATATATAAAAAAAAACACAAAAATTGACGAAACACGACAGAATCCAAAGAGTAAGCTGGATGACGGAACAACGTCAATCGTAGATTATATTTGATGCAATCGTTACCTCTGGCCGCAGAGGTGGATCCGTGGATGGAACAATTGATTAATTAGATAAAATACTGAAGATTTGGTCATTGAGACCTTCCATTGCGATCACTAAATATTTTATCTAACGGGGTGATTCATGTTCAAAGCGGCAATTTCAACCAAGGCGATCATTTAGGTATTTACCAGTACTTTAAGGATCCCGCCTTATTCATATAACTGCTTTCGTCTACGTCACCAAACATTCCATTTATTTTCATTTCCAATCATATTAGACACTGCTAAACGGATAAGTCAGCTACATTTTATTGGTTCCTGAAGGAACATTTATCAACGAAATACGAAACTTCCGATCGCCCAGACATGCAAGTATCCATCTTAGCTGAAAAGAAGGGACAGGTGATACCAAATCAATCAGCAACAAGACCAAAAGTTTCTGTGGGATCCCAAAAACTTAATATTTTACCCAGACAATTTGGTCTTGTTGACATCCGGTCTTCGCTAGACTCCTTGGGCATTTTTACTACTAAGATTTAGAAACAGATGAAGGTCAACGGCTAATCATCCGAGAAAACTTAGTTCAGATATGGATTCACAATGTGTGTATTTACCCCTAGGGTATACACGTTATATCTACTTTGACGAAAATGATACCTTCCTGCCTTACTTCTGCCAAATCTCCGGTTTCAACCGGATTCTGGGCGAACTACTTGTCCGGAAAAACTAAAGCTTAAAAACGAATTAAGCGTATCACCGTACTCCTATATCGAACATCTAATCAACTTCAGATAAAACTTTAACTTTTAACAAATTTTCCGGTTTCAGCCGAATTCCGGGCGAACTATATGTACGGGTAGAAAATGATTGTCAAAAGCGTATTCAGCATGCCTTCTTACCCCTAAATCGAACATCTAATTAACTTCAGATAAAACTTTTACTTTTTAACAAATTTTCCGGTTTCGGACGGATTCCGGGCGGACTACTTATCCGACATAACAATGATTTTTATATAAATGTTCAGCATGTCTTCTTACCCCTGAATCGAACATCTAATCAACTTTATATGAAACTTTTACTTTTAACAAACTTTCCGGTTTTGGGCGAACAACTTGTCCGGCGAGAAAATGGTTTTCATATTCACGTTCAGCATGTCTTCTTACCGCTAAATCGACTATCTCATTAGCTGTTTGAAAAAACCTTAATTTGAAACCCTTCCCCTCCCCTAAATATTGAGCTACAGAACTCGACCTCTCCCTTGACCCAAAGAGTCGTCACACCAAGTTTCATCAAAATATCTCGTTCCCTTCAAGAGTTGTCGTGCTTACAGACGGACAACTTTTGCGATGTCATAGGTATCCCTCCACTTACATTTTGGGATCCCAAAAATATCAGGCTTGTCCAAATGAAATCGCAGCCCTAGCTGTAACTCCAAGCGATTTTCACGAAGAAATTTACGAAGTCAGATGCTTAAGCAGAAATATTTAGTTGTTTTTCCACAAATTCATTTTTCCAGCTTGAGCGGCTTGAGGCGGAAGAGGCCCTTGCCAAGAAGGGCCGAAATATAGCTCTAATAAAATGTCCTATGTCAATTTTATCCACCCTAACGGCACCACGCTGATTTTTATATTCTCCGTGTTTAGCTCTTTTCGAGGCAGGTCAAGCTACCACTTGCTACTTCCGATGAGCTCATTGGTCAGAGATACACGTTATGAAAGTTATTCCGTGTTCCCCATTGAAACCAACGGGGCCGAGCGAGACTGAAAACAGCTATTTTAAACAGCTATTTTAAACAGCTATCTAATATAAAATATTAAAATATTTGAGAATCCCAGCAGGGTTTCAAAGGTTAGAATATTCAGACAGAAACTGTGGCCTATCTATTGCGACTTTAAAGTCGCCTGACAGCATTTGCGTACAAGTTTCAGCTTTTACTTGGTACTGAGCCAAAATCCTACTCGATCTAGTAGGATCCACAAGCAGTGGCAGCCCTGACCAAAAGAAGACTTAGCGGATTGAGGCTGGACCACGTCTCATTAAAACCGTCATCTACGTCGTTGTAAATTGACGGTAACGCAGCTGGCGTCAAACGCCTGTCTGACATGCTGGACCATGAACAAATCCGTCAACCTTTTTCAAAACATTCCCAACGCACCAGAGCTAAACATGTGATTCACGCTATCTGAACTTGCGCCAAGAAAGGAACAAGGAGCTTGGACAGTCTCAGGCCAATGTCAGTCGAGCTTCAAGCCCAAACTTGACAAGGGAAGCTAGTTTTATGAAGAGATAACTTTCTCATACATCGATCCTTATATCGTCAAAACGCAACACTTCTTACTCTTATTTCATACAGTGGATAGAAAGGAAGCGGTGCATAGTGCATGGGCGATTTGCATAAGGAAGTCATAACTACAAGACTCTCATAAGAGGAACTCAACTACGTAAGAGGTTACAACGAGAAGGAAAAGCTGGTGAAAAACGGAAGTCTGATCTGACAGCAAAAACCTTGTGTCTATTTCGAATACAATTAGCCTGAGCGCTCTTCTTGTCAACCCTCAACGAAGGATATTTCGGTGATAGAAAAAAAAAGCGAAACGCCGAAAGCCCTTGACCCATCCTCGTGAAACGCCGAAAGCTCCTGACCCACCCTCGCGAAACGTCGACTGCCCCTGACCCATCGCAGAAGCTGCCCCTCAAAGAAATAGAATCGCCCGCCTATGTCGACTTGACCGCACCAACCAATGCACCGTATCTACGCACTTTACTCTTTCCTCTATTTCGAAGACTTGACACACCCTCCACTCCTCTAGACAAGGGTCCTTCAGAGACCCAAGCATGGAAAGAACCGCGGGAAAGCCTAGCAAATAGCAATACAAATCGCAGGATGGCAGTGGAAACATTCCTAACGAGTCCATAAAAAGAGACTTCGTGCATGGACCACTTGGCATGACTGGACATGTCCTCAAGAGCCAATAACAGGAGCACACGTACCATTAAGTGTGTGGGGGAAGTGCAAAGAACAGACGAGCAGTTCTATGTAAACGAACATGGATTCAAGCTACGTGGCTGGAGCTTAAAGAAACAAGAGCTACGAGCTCATATGGCACTTGGCACGAGTAGGTGATGCAAGAAAGTAGATAAGAACGTCAAAAAATACCCCTTCAACCACCCACTGTTCGGACCTAGAAACAGAAAATCCAGTTGTGTTGCTATAGCAACACTGGTTTTGTCGTGGAATTTTTTGCGAGAGCGAGAGAGAGAGGTTTTGTCGGGTTGTTTTGTGTTGCGAGAGCTAATTGCTCGAAAGTGGTAAGGTCTAACCTGTGTGGTTTTTACAGAAAGTGTGGACCTTCTGTTGATTAGATTGAAGAATATGACATTATATTTTGGAAAGCTCCGTAGAACTCATGTCTGGGGCCAAAAAGGATGGTTTTTGCTTGTCCTCAAGCTAGAGCCCACGGTGTATGAAGTGAAGCGGAGTTAAATAGCCTATGTCAGAGAGGACTATGTGAAGTTGTGCAGCCAAGCTTTCATTCCATCAAACCGTGTTTCTGCTTTCGAGTGGAAAGCTCCGTTCCAACAGGCAAGCAAGCAGGCACCAGTTTCAAATTGATTATGGACTAAAATCTGTAAAATCTAAGTCTGCCCGGCCCCACAGCCAACATATCTTCTTTGAATGATTGGTAGAAAATTTTGAGAAACAAAAAAGTGTAATTTTCCCATGGGTCCGAAAGTGCTCCATCTGTTGTTTCTACCAATTTCTGTTCGTAATTTGAGCTAAGTTCATCATTCAATTTTTTGCACTTGGGATTGCGGTAGAGAAATGGTACCAATACGCCTCTCAAACAAAGGTTCTCTCAATGCTAAAGTTAGAGCTTATCCTTTGCTCTTTTCTAAGTGGTGATATTAGAAATAGTTTTACATTTGACGGTGCAAAACGGATAAGTCAGCTACATTCTGTTAGAGCTAAATTTCGACCCTATAGCTCTTATTAAATGTAGCTGAGTTATCCGTTTTGCACCGTCAAATATGATTCGCTGTCAGCTTCGACTGAAGGAATATCTAATACAGATAGATTTTTTTGTCAACGGTAACTGATAGCGAGCTGATGCAATGGTAAAAACTCGTCCAAGAGATGCACTATTTTCAAAGTATCGAGGAGTGTACAAATCCAGTAGCAGGGTACACACTGAAACCAAAAATAGGTCGATCACAATTGTGACACATGTAGGAGACTTGCAAGCAACAATGGGCTGTTAGACCATAACCGTCTTCGGCGATAAGGGGTTTGCAACTTTTGCTAGTTGGTGTACCTATTATTTTTTGCCAGTGTATTTGGTGGTAAGAACAATTTAGTTCCCAATAGTAAGACATTTAGGGGACTTGTAAGTAACAATTGGCTGTCAGGCTATAGTTGTATTCGGCGATGAGGGGTTTGCGACTTTTGCTAGTTGGTGTGCTTATTATTTGTTTCGATGTATTCGATGTCCATCACGGGGAGAGGGACTTGTATGCACAAAGTGGTTGCTAGAGGGGGTTCCTGAGGGGCTAGAAATTTCTGCAAATTGGTGCACATTTTACTCGATCTCTATAAATATGAGGGTAAGAAAATTCGTCTCCAAGGTCTACCACTGTAACCTAGAATTAAGTGTTTACACAACGGGTACAAATCATAATGTAAAACAATCAATTATTTTCGTAATAACTGATAGTGTCATCTATAGTATTTTGATCCTGAAAAGTTACGGATAGCTATGTATAATACCAACCAGATTATATAAGATATTTTTCCAAGTTTCCGTTCGTCACGATGTCTACGATCGAAAAGGATAAAGTTAAAGGGGAACTCCAGAATTAGACCTAAAATTCGTCAGAGACCCACAATGGGTCAAGGGAATCCATTGCCGAAGTCCCGTGCTGGCGCATCAATTATTACCGGAGAAAACGGCGAAAAAAATAGTCTTGGTCGGCAACCCTGCTAGGTCCACTTGGCAGTCTTGCGGGAACGATTTTGGCGACAAATTTGAAGCTCGACAACGTGTGATGTTTGCTGATAATTATAAGTCGTATTGGTATTCTCACTACCAAGGTAATCAAACAAACGGACTGAGTGAATCCCCAGATGAGCTGACTTCACCTTGACTTCTGTCACCCTCCTCATTGTTCTGGCACCTTTTTTACAAGGTTGTTTGAGACTCTGTGTGTATATTTATTTCACTGTAGTCACTCTCAAACTTGTGGTTAAGGCCCAACATTCAGCGCACCATACCTACCCTTTGCCTATCCTATTCATCGGCGTTGTTTGCCCCCTGCACCGAGGGGGTAGCTGCCAGTGGAAACACTGGAAATTATGGTAAGCAGTTTTGGTCTCTCACCTACACTGTAAAAAGTTTCTGTGAATAAGGATCCAGTATTTGCTACTGGGAATAATCTTATCTCTATTGTGATAAAATCAATCCGAATTAGGGATGATCTTATCTCAATAAAGGCAAGATTGATCCTAGTATCAAATACTGCAATTTTTTTTTACAGTGTACTCTCTCGAAACTTTGATCTTTTAAGCAGCTGATGACCTGAAATGACACCTCTGCTCTCTAAAAATGAAGCCCCTGATCACATTAAGAATGAAAAAATTGATTCCCGAAAAGCCTGGAAGGAAAACAAAATAGATAACTCTCGAAAACACAATATAAAACACCAAAAGGAGTCTCTTTTCAAAAAAAACACTCCCGATGCTACATAGCCTACCTGAAGGAACCTCCCATACCTACAAAGGACAGGAATGTTTTTGTTTTCCTCGAGAAACAAATCAGATCGTTCGCTCCCGTTGATTGTCACCAAAAGTTAGTGTTTTAAAAAAATTTCAAATCTTTCAGCTTAAAATATCAACCCACTAAATGAAACACATCCTCCCCGTGTGAACCACACATATGCCGAAACTAAGGACCAGAATGTAACTTAATTTTCTTGTTTCCCAACCTACTCCCAAACTTACCATCCGTTTCAGTTCCTCTGGTCTAAGCCCCTCTTTACAAAAGCAGTTCCCGACCAGAATGTAACTTGATTTCCTTATTTCCCAATCCACTCCCAAACTTACCATCCATTTACTCTGGACTAAGCCCCACTTTGAAAAAACAGTCCCCCCCGTGCCTTTTTGTCTAAGATGTACCACTTCAAAGAAGATGAATTCAGTTCTCTACAGTTGACTCTCATGATCTTTTACCATCTGGGGCAAATCATACTGACCAGTAACCCTCTGAGAATGGGACCAAGTCTATCTAGCTGTGTAGCAGAGATTTAATAGTCTCTTTCTTGATCATTAGGAACGTTTAGTCCTCTTTAGCTACTAGTACACTGTAGTCATCAAACATTCTGTTGTGCTTCTCGATGAAAAATTTGTAGCCTGCGTAGTGGTATGGTAGTAGTACGAAAACGTTGCATGTAATACTATGTAATAGCAAAGAATACTATCAACTAATGTGCCTCAGACTGGTCCAATCTTATGTAGTAGTATCCAGTAGCATCCTGTCCAGACATAGTAGCATCCGGTCTTGCTAATAGTAGCATATATAAGTATGCAGTAACACGGTAGCATTGAAGTAGAAGCATGTAGTAGCATCGATAGTACTGCATGCTACTTTTTCGTACTACTTCATAGTACTTTTTTGAGGTAAATTTTTCATCGGGTTTGAACCTACCACATGGTACCCATAGGAATGTTTTGGCACCTTTGTTACAAGTTTGGGTGTAGAATTGGGGTTTTATTTACGTTGCTGGTCTCTCTAAACACTGTGGACGAACAACATTTGACAGAGCTTACCTCATCATTTACAGACCATAGCGACCTAATACTTATAAGAGGAAAATCATTGCAAATAGTAATTCTCTAAGAATACAATCAGTAACGACCCAATCAGTAACGACACAATCAGTAACGACAACAATGGACCCTAGCCTGATGCCCTAAAAACTAGGCGACAGTTTGTGAATGATGAGCCCTTGGTGGTATTAGCATTGTGGCTCCTTGCCTCACACTACAGGGTTTAGTTGAGCTCCGACAAACATCAAGAGCTCAAAAACTGTATTAGTCGACAAATTACATTCACAGAGAAGTAGGCTTTCTGATTATGTTACACTGCTTTAGTAACACAGCAGCATACAATAAAGACCTGACTGACTGCTTACAAAGACATAAGATGGCAAGGAATATACTTTAATTTATGCTATAGCATACAATGAAGCATTGGAAGGAAAACTGTATTATTCTTTACTTAATCAGTTTTGAACATTCTCAACCACTAAACACTAAATGTTGTTCATTCCGGTGCATACTTGACTGATGATGACCCAATCAGCTCTTTCATTGTAACTGGCGTCCAAGGGAATATGAGATACACTTCTAAGTCTGACGAAGGTCAGGCGTTCATTATCCTGCAATTAAAAACTTCAATTAGAACGTAAATTAATGGCTGAATATAGTTGGTTGATGATGTTGTTTCCCTATAGCAAACCCATCCTCTATTTCAAGTTCACAGCTCATTAAGCTTTCTTTTCTTATTAAGCTGTGGATCATTGACGCACGAAAGATACGACCGTTTTATTGACACTTAGCACACTTTGTATCTGAACTCAGTCACATCCATATTTTCATCACAACAAAAACTTTTCGAGAAAAAAAATGCATTTTTCACTGTCTAAATTTCACATTTCCAAACATGGTTAAGCCAAGTGCAAGTCACAAACCTGGGATGTGAGCACTCAACTCATAACATCTACTGTACTTTTTTAGGCTACTTGTACTTGTGCATTAAACATTTCTTATATGGGACCATTTTGTCACACCCAGCATCCCACCAGCTAAAGCTTCATATGAATCTATCCTCTGTTCCCATCCAATACTCTGTAGCTATGTGTTTAGTGTAAAGTTTTGCTACGTGCATTGTCTTTTTTCTTGTTGTTGTTGTTTTTTTCTTTTCTTTTTGGGATCCAAAAACGTAACCTATGACATCGCAAAAGTTGTCCGTCTGTCCGTCCGTCCGTCTGTAAGCACGATAACTCTCGAAGGAAATGAGATATTTTGTTGAAACTTGGTGTGAGGTTGGGTCGTCGGACCAGTCGAGTTCGTAGATGGGCTTTGTAGCCCTACATTTAGGGGTGGGGGAGGGGGTTCAAATTAAGGGGCAAACAAAATATTTTGAAACAGCTAATGTGATGGTCGATTATGGGGTAAGAAGACAAGCTGAGCACGATGGTGAAAACCATTTTGTCATCGGAAGAGTAGTTCGCCCGGAATCCGGCCAAAACCGGAAAGTTTGTTAAAAGTAAAAGTTTTATTTGAAGTTGCTTAGATGTTCGATTTAAGGGTAGGAAGACATGCTGAAGACGATGGTGAAAACCATTTTCTCGACGGACAAGTAGTTCGCCCGGAATCCGGCCGAACCCGGAAAGTTTGTTAAAATTAAAAGTTTTATTTCGAGTTGGTTAGATGTTCGATTTAGGGCAAGAAGACATGCTGAACACTTACGTGAAAACAATTTTCTACCCGGACATGTAGTTCGCCCGGAATCCGGCGAAAACCGGAAAGTTGGTTAAAAGTAAAAGTTTAATTTGAAGTTGATTAAATGTGTGATTTATGGGTAAATAGACATGCCGAAAACGATGGTGAAAATCATTTTCTCGCCGGACAACTAGTTCGCCCGGAATCCGGGCAAACCAGGAAAATTGTTCAAGCAAAAGTTCGATTAGATGACAGATTAAGGGGTAAGAAGAGAGGCTGAGTCGGTATATGACAATGGTTTTTTACCCGGACATATAATTATTCGGGAATCCGGTTGTAACCGGATTTTTTTTCAAGTCAAACTTTTATTCAAAGTTTATTAGATATTCTTTATAGGGATAAGGAGATACGCTGGTTTTGTTTCTGTAATTTTTTTTTTTGCTGGACTAGTAGTTTCGCTCGGAAATCGGCCGGAAGTCTCGGTCACTATCGTCAAAATAGATATGGCTTATAGAGGTATATCTGAACTTGGTTTTCTCTGATGATTAGCCTGTCCAAGACTGGATCTGGCGAAGACAAGACTCGATTGTCTGAATCTAATATTAGATTTTGGGATCCCATCGACACCTTTGGTCTTGTTTTTGTACTCGGTCACTAGGGCTACATGCCCTTCATTGTTTTTCTTGACGGGTAATAAATATATTGATTGATTGTTCTAATCCATGGCCAAGGCAAGAAAAGATGTAGGTATTGAACATTTCCATCGTAAATAGCAACGACTTTCGAATAAGAAAGGTCATAAAAGTGAAAGAAGGCATTCAAGCAGTTTCTAAAGAGGACTCATTTTTAACTGATATCCGAAAAAAAATTAACTCGGTCCAAAATAGCAACTGCTTCTGAGCAAGAACGGTAATCAAAATTAAAGAAGGCATTCTAGATTTTAAGCGAACCTGGACACGTCAAAACGGATCATATAAATCCACATTTTGTTCTAATCCATGGCCAAGGCAAGAAAAGATTTCAGTATCGAAAATAAATAGCAGCTAGCTTCGAACAAGGAAGGTAATACAAATTTAAGAAGGCAGTAGAAATTTGTATGCGGATAAAGCGAACCTGGCCACATCAAAGCGACTCATATAAATCCATATTCTGTTTTAATGAATGGCCAAGGCAAGAAAATATTTCAATATTGAATATTTCCATCTTAAATAGCAACTACTTTCGAACAAGAAAGGTCATAAGATTTCAATATTGAATATTTCCATCTTAAATAGCAACTACTTTCGAACAAGAAAGGTCATAAAAATGAAAGAAGACACTCATGTAAGGAGGACGAACTTTCTAACTGCTATCCGTAACAAATTAAATACTTTCATCCAAAATAGCAACTACCTCTGAGCAAGAAAGGTAATAAAAATTAAAGAAGGACTGAAAGTTGTGTGCGGATCAGAGCAAAATAACGCTAGGGAGTAGCGCCAGACCTATGCTTTATAAAACGGGCCATACTCGTAACGCCACCAACTACACTAACGACATTTAAAGCGAGACAAACTTGCGGGTTAAGAAATTTCTAGTAAATAGATGTTCCTTCAGCCCAAGCTAACTGCGAATCATATTTGACGGTGCAAAACGGATAAATCAGCTACATTTTCTAGTAAGCAAAGGTGCGGTCTCCACACACCGAGGAAAACGTTGACACAATTTTTTTGCAATGTAATGAGAACGAATTTTGTAACTGATGACCGTAAGAAATTAAATACTCTCATCCAAATAGCAACTGCTTCTGAGCAAGAAAGGTAGTAAAAATGAAACAAGAGACTGAAAATTTGTAAGTAAATAACACTAGGGAGCAGCGCCAAAACCTATGCTTTCCATGCTTTGCAAATGGTCCATACTTGTAGCGCCGCCCACTATGCTTGCAGCACTTGAAGTGAGACAAACTTGCGGGTTAAGGAATTTCTAGTAAAGCAAAGGTGCGGTCTGCACACACCGAGGAAACAACTGAGGCTACATCACTTTTTTGCAATTTTCAGAATATGAAGTTATCGGAGCCAGCGTTAGTGAAAACTGAATAAGTTTCAGTAGGGACATTCTCTACCGTTAGGGGCGGTGGTATCGCTGCTATTCGAGTATCTTTCAATTTTGTCAAGTCTTGCTGCTACTCCCTAGTGTTATTTTCGCAAACGGGCCATAGTCGTTAGAGCCGCCCACTACACTTGCGGCATTTAAAGCGAGACAAACTTGCGGATTAAGAAATTTATGCAAAGGTGGGGTCTGCAAACACCAAGGAAACAATGGAAGCTGTATCATTTTTGCAATGTTGCAACAAGTTTTAGTCGGGACGTTCTCTACCACTAATGCTGCTAGTATCGCTGCTATTTGAATGTGTGTCAATTTGGTCAAGTCTTGGTGGTACTTCCTAGTGTTATTTTGCTCTGGTGTGGATGAAAAAAAATTTAAACATCAAAACAAATCAAATCTCTAGCTTATGCTTCTCACAAACAGATCCAATGTTCTAGTCCAGGATCAGGGCAAGAAAAATTTCAGGTACTGGATATTCCATCTTAAGTAGCAACTAGTAACGAGCAAGAAAGGCAATACGAATTAAAGCCATTCAAATGTTTGCAGGGAGGACGCATTTGTAAACTGATATCCAAAATGTTGAACATATTCCCATCCTAAACAGCAACTACTTTCAAGCAGGAAAGATAATACAAAATTAAACTCTTATCATTAACTACAGGCAAAATATTTACAGCCACCAGTTACTTGGATGCAGTAAGGTTTCTATTGATGTCATGGGTCCTTTGGATAGAAAACCATTGAAGCCCTTGTAAGTTACGTTTTGAGTTAAAAACTTACCTAATGTGATTGTCTTCCAAGCCATGCTGATTCCTGTTACTGTTATGATGACAGAGCCTCTATAGATGCACAAAGTTCCATGGGTACATAAGTCTGTGTCCTTTGCTTTATGGATGGTACTGACTATGGGTTGATCTCGGCTGACTGTATTCTAAATTTCAGAAGGCTTGACTGCACTTCAATCTAAAAGAGAAACCATTATCAATGATTGAATTTGCTTGTCAATTATTTAGTTATCAGAATTACCCCAAAATTTGATTGTGACCGCACCAAGAAGTATGACAAGATAGTTTCTTAGAAGTCCCTGACCACATTTTTTAGATGCTACCTGAATGGTTCATTCAGTAAGAAAATGCTTTGGCCTAGAATACCGTGACCAGTTCCTATGGTCGGACCGTGATATCTGAATATCTGATACCACAATAGCTGGCCAGATACCACAATAACTGCAAAAACGACTTTAGACTGTGGTATCAGATACCATGGTATCTGCAAAAATGCAACTATTGTATAACACTTCAGGAATAAGTATATGGTATCTGAGCCTTTAAAACCCGGTTCCATCACAAAGTTTGGAGTCAGAGCTTTTAATAAGCTGTTTATTTCTGGGTCTTCAACCAGCTCTGTTTGCTGGTTGGTTAACCTGCCGAGGACTGAGGTGGGAGCTCCTTCCGACAGACCTACGTTCTTGGCGGGGCGCGAAAATCAAAATCATCATTGGAGAGATGTTGCTGGCAACAGGAAGATGCCAGATGCCTTTTTTTCTTATTATTTTGTAGAACTCACTCAAGCTGACCAATGAGATCAATAAACAATCAATAGCGACAAATAGGTCGGTTGACCGACTTACAGAGAAAAGTAACAAAAATGCAGCTAGCGTAAATTTCAAGTTTCTAAGTTGAAAGATGCCACTTTTAAGGTAAATCAAAGATTTTTGTTGGACAACTAGTCCTGTGACCCTACTTCTCCCAGCGACCCCTGAAGCATTTCCCGGGAAAAAAATTTGGCAGACCTTGATCGCTCACATTTTCAGGACAAAAATTACCTGCAAAAACCATTTGGCTTACCAGATCTTGCGAGAATCCTCTGCTCCATGGGATGAAACTGAAACTTCCTTGACAGCAGCATCACAGAGAAGTAATCATGGTCACTCACGTGGCACGACGCTGAGAGGCACTCATAGGTTGTTGAATTGAACGAAGCACTTGGGCAAGGGATGTCCTGACTGTCCTGGGCCTGATCTATTACAGCAGGAGTTACACCAAGACTTGACTCATGCCTATCTGGAGGAGCAACTGACACTGAATTTGAAACTGGATGCCTGAGAACCTGATGAATTGTGCATGGTTGGCACTGCATGCTCAGCAAGTCTTTTAATACTATCCTCCTGTATAATCCTGACAGGAACTCAGAAAATCAGGTTCAAAGGAATGTTCACACAAAAATCTGAAGCCTCCAATTGTTGGGAGACAGAAAGCTGGTGTTTTGCTCTTGACAAAATTTTCCCAAGCACTGTACTTAGAAAACTTATTCTCCTCACTACTCAGTCTAGTACACTAGCCCCTTTTCAGGCACGGTGCTCAAACGTCTAGCACCATGCCTGGGTGCTAGACGTTCAAGCACTGTACCTTGGATTTCATGTATGGTGCATGGATTTCAGTATACAGTGCATACATCAAAAACACAGTTTCTGTCATGACAACTGAGCACCAGCTCGGACAGGGCTGAAATTACTACCATGAATTAGAGAAATCAAGGACAATCCTTTGTATATTTTTCACAACAAAAACAAAAGGGCTTGGCTGATGACAGATGTGAAAAACCTCATTTCCTTTTCTACATAGTCAAGGGTTTTGCATGCAAAGTGTCCTGTGCCTCAGCTTTTTCTACCTAGCGGCCAACCAGAATATTGGCTCTTGGAGAATAGATAGGGAAAATACATGGAAAATAGATAGGGTGCTGTTAGGTTTTTCATCTCCATCATCATTAGAGCCCTTTTGTTTTTGTTGTGAAAAATATGTAAAGGATTGTCTTTGATTTCTCTAATTCATAGTAGTAGTTTCAGCCCTGTCCGAGCCGGTGCTCAGTTGTGATGACAAAAACTGTGTTTTTTCTGTATGCACTGTATACTGAAATCCATGCACCATACATGAAATCCAAGGTACAGTGCTTGAACGTCTAGCACCCAGGCATGGTGCTAGACGTTTGAGCACCGTGCCTGAAATGGGGCTAGTGTACTAGACTGTCACTACTTGGCCAAGAAAAGAAAGCTATTCCAACAGTGGGCTTACGACCAGGGTAGCAACACATCTGGTATTGGACATTTCCATTTCACTCAGTTCAGCTGACTTTTTTTGTGTGTTGTTTAATGGAGCTTCCAGAATTTCTTCTCTATGCTCCCTATTCTCACTACTTGGCCAAGAAAAGAAAGCTATTCCAACAGTGGGCGTACAACCAGGGTAGCAACACACTCTGGTCTTGGACATTTCCTTTTCACTCAGTTCTGCTGTCTTTTTTTGTTTGTTTGTTGTTTGTGTTTTGTCTGGAATTCCGTCACAATTTAGTCAACACCTCCAGAATTTCTTCTATGGGTCAATTTTGTAAACAACGTTGATGTTGTGTTACGAGTTTTGGCGTCGGTGCCGTTCCCGCAAGACTACATCAACATGACGGAACGAATGAGGGGTCTCATCAAAGGAGCCAATGGAATTAGACTTTATGAGGTATCTCTGCTTGGAGTTGACCCACGAGAATGCTTCTTACGTCAAAAAATTCAAAAAAAAATCAGGTATCTAACTCGGTCACCCGGAACCCGTATTTTTTAATTCTGGAGTTCACCTTTAAACTGTCTGCAAAGTCAATTTAGTCCCTTCTTCCGATATTCATTTGTTGGTTTTTTTTTTTCAACGCTGAAGAATAGTCTTTGGGCGTGTGATTACCGATAGAGTTCTTCTTGGAACAGACCGTTTTGAAAGCTTCGACGGGTTGACAACTTCAGCATTAACCTATAGCGAATAAACAAAAATAAAGTGTTGCTCCGAAGAAAGGTTGCCTGAGCAACACTTCACGTTGCTCAGGCAACGTAGATCTAGTCAGTTTTTTTTTTCTAGTCCTCCGATTTCACTTAATTACTAGTAGATGGTAAGGGTGACCTTATACGACGTTACATTTTGGAAAGCTTCATAGAGCTCTTGCCTGGGGCAAAAAAGGATGGTTTTACCTTGTCCTTGAGCCAGAGCCTACGGTGCGTGAAATGAACTGGAGTTTGTATAGCCTATGTCAGAGAGGACTATCTAAAGTTGTGCAGCCATGATTTCGTTTCATCAAACCATGTTTCAGCTTTCGGGTGAAAAGCTCCGTTCTAGCAGACAAGCCGGCAGACACCAGTTTCAAACTGAAGATAGACTAAAGTCAATTTGTGTATTGTGAAGTGCCTTCTTCATATGTACCACAGGCTCAGAGCGAAGTTAAAGGGTGGTTCTTTCCTTTTTGATGTGCTGAAAGGCGTCCGTCACACCGTCACTTTTCAAATCCAACAATTCTCAACCAACAATTCTGTACTGCCTTCTCCGTCATCCGTTGGGTGTACTTGTCTTGTATCCACCGTGGATTTGATCTGTCGCTGATGACTTTTGCTGACGATGTTTTGAATATAAGTCGGAGCTTCAGCGGATGTGAAAACACGTTTCAGAAGCTTCATACCGAATATAAAGACATTGGTCTTTCTTTCAATATTGATAGAACTGTGGTTGTTGCTTTTAATTTTAAAAAGGTAAATGGCACCGTTACTGTCTCCCTAGACAGTCTTCAAGTTCCTCTGTCTGAGAAACTGTCTTACCTTGGAATGCCAATAGGCAGGAACCTATAAGAAACTCTTAAGTTGTCCCTTGAAAATCTGAAGAAAAAACTTCGAATCGCTTACGCTTCGATAATTACAGATATCAAACATCTGGATCGATTAAACCTTGCAAAAATTTATAACAGTCTAGCTGTCCCTATCTCCTTTCTCTTTGTCCCGTTTGGCAGTTTTTTTACTGAATCTCAGAAATATCTGTCCGCACAGTGTATTTTCGTTTTGCGAAATTTCTTCTCAGTTATCCATCTTGGACCAGAAATAGTTATTTGACGAGTAAATTTCGCCTAATCTCTCCAACTTCTGTCATTGATAAAAGGCTTCAGGATTCTCGTTCTTCAGTGTCAATGTTGTCTCACCCATGGTCAGCGCTATTTATTTAATCGTCTTTGTTGATATTTTTTGTATTTAGTGTTACTGTCTCTTTTTTCTATTTATTTTGTTTGTTACTCCATCTTTATGGCGCTTCGTCCTCGTTGTGTTGAAATGGGTTATAAATATACTGAACTGAAAATCTGTTAGTGCTAAATATGTTCGGCAGTTCCCCAGCCCCACAGCCAATATATCTTCTTTGAATGATAAATGGAAAAAATTAACAGAAAAAAAATGTGTCATTTTCCCACGGGTCCGAAAGTGCTGTTATCTATTGTTTCTACCCATTTCTGTTCGTGATTATGTCATTTCATTTACTGCACTTGTGATGAGGTGGAGAAATGGTATCAGACTGGCCTCTTGAAATTTAAAGTTCTCTCATTGCTAAAGAAATTAGAGCTTACTTTTGGCTCCTTTCTAGGTGGTGACATTAGAAAGTTACTGCAAAAAGTTACTGCAAAAAAAAAGTCAACTTTTAAACTAATACAGATAGAATTTGGAGAATGGAAAATATATATCATCCGTTTTTTAGTACAAAAATTCCGTCATGAGGTACACCAGTTTGAAAGTTTCAAAGGGTTGACAACTTCAGTAATACACTGTCAAAAGTTTCTCCGAGTAAGGGTTAAAGTTAACTGCAGTATTTACTACTGGGATTCATCTTATCTCTACTCAGATAAGATTAATCCGAATTAGAGATATCTTTTTAGAGACAAGATTAACCCCAGTAGCAAATTCTGCAAGATTTTTTTTTTTTTTACAGTGTAAGGTACACAATGAAACCAAAAATAGGACAATCCAATTGTGAGACATGTGGGGGACTTTTAAGCAACAATCGGCTGTTAGACCATAATCATAATGTTGTGGTTATGCCTAACCTCCTGTGCCTTCACTTCGGTACCAAGACTCTGTCTGTTCCTCGATTACGCCCTATCCTCCCCGAACCCTACTCACCCACAACGTGACAAGTCACAAAAATTTCTCACATTAACTCCTGTCACCACAAAGCACGAAAGATATCGAAGGAGATTCCAAGTTTTGTTTAGCTGTACAACAGCCAGTAAAAATAGTCAGTTATATGGGTTTTAGTCTTTGACACTTTTAACTATATTTTTCTTTTGTTTTATATATGTATTCCAGCAAAATTACGATTCGCGTAAAAATTAAATTCTCCCTTTTTAAATCAATTTTAGTAGTAAGCGATTCTATTAATGTTCTCAGTAGTTTACACTGTTCGGCTGGCAAACTCGGCTCGGCCGATAAACCGCTGTGTAAAGTGAAATATGACCAAGAGCGGGTAAGTTACAAGCTTTATATTATGTAGGAGAGCTATAGACAATGTAAAATTAATAAGTGGGGCCTCTAACTGCTCAGCAGATACGCTAACCTGGCCTTTAAAAGACAAATGGACGGAAAAAAAAAAAAACTTTCTTCCAAACCCCACTAGAACAAGCTTCATTACGTCAGAAACGAAAGACAAACAAACGGAAGGATCGGACCGAGAAGTCTTGGCTACGCAATAGCCTAAATCCGGAAACAACGTTCCGTGACTCAAGCAGGAGATCCCAGATTAGGCTTATTGACAACCATTAGGTTTGGGCAGAATTCCGGCACAGTCAGGGTAAAAGCACAAGTGACTCAGTTATGCATATGTGCTGCAACATCACATAGAGTGCGTCAGCGCAGTGTCGCCCCCACTTCATTACATCGCAAAATAAATAAAAATAGTTTGCTTATGTGTATTTATACATTTTAACGAGACGCTGCTCGGCGAGGTTTCGTCAAGCCGACCGTAAATACAACATAGATATGCATGCAAATCTTAGTATACGGGATTAAAGGACTTACGATTTCGTTCAACAAAATCCAAAACTGCTCAATGGAAAGTTTCAAAAAGAATTTACAATAAATTTCTACTACAATTTGGCAGAGTGCTCAAATCCATTGCATAAACTTTCTGCTATTTTAGAACGGAGGAAACTGCTCGAATCGCACAAGAAAAACTATTCAGAATTAGACGCTCCTTTGTTGATATTTTTTGTATTTGGTGTCATTGTTTCTTTTCTCTATTTATTTTATTTTTTACTCCACCTTTAGGGCGCTTCGCTCTCCTTTGGTTGAGATGGGTCATAAATAAACTGATTGATTGATTGATATACAGTGTTCAAGTGTTAACACAACGGGTCATTCATACACTTACAACTACTGAAACAACAACAATATTCCTGATGGACCCGCCGTAACTACATTAGTTGCGTTTTTGCAGATACCATGGTATCTGATACCACGGTCTAAAATCGTTTTCGCAGTTACCGTGGTATCTCATATCACGGGCAAAAGGTGTTTCATATTTACCGTGATATCTGGTCAGATACCATAGTATCTGATATTCAGATGCCAAGGTAACTGCGAAAATGACTTAGACCGTGGTATCAGATACCACTGTAAATGCAAAAACGACTATTTGCGGATCCAGTTAGCGTGGCAAAAGATACCATGGTATCTGCAAAAATGCAACTATTGCTGCTTCACTGTAGGTCCATCATCGTTGTATCTATTCTCATTTTCTAGATCTCGGACTTTCTGTCATTTTTATCCACCCTATTGACACTACTCTGATTTCTGCATCCTCCGAGTTTGACTCCCTTCGAGGCAGACCAGGTTTCCCCTTATTGCTCTCGAGGAACTCGCGGTTATGCAGGTGTTCTGTTCAAAACCAAGCGGCTGCGCAAGGTTGAAAACAGTCGGGACGGGCTCATAATTTTTGAGAAGCTCAGTCGAGTTTCAAGGAGTAACGTACTGAATATAATATAAATATAAAATATATGTATGGCGACACAAGATTAGCAAAATCCATTATTCTGTTTTTTCTGCTTAGGACTACTCGACAAATCATTTTTGGGGAAGAACTTTTCAAGACATCAGAGAAATGACCGAAATACCTCCTACTAACTCCTCCATTAATCGCTACTGCAGTTGAGCTTAGCAGAAAATGATCCACCCATCAGTTTGGCTAACGCGGAAGCCCTAGCCAGCTTAGACGCAGAGAACTTTCTCACTTATGAAATGAATAATGCAATACCAGCTAAGTTTGTGGATTTCAATTCAAACGTTTGCTTGCAATTAGAAACTTCTCCATTTGGTAATTACTTCGTCAATTCTGTGTGCTCTTCTTATTTCCCTCACTCGGTGGCAACGCAGTACCAGACAAAAAGAAGTTTAACTTGTAGATCTCTGTTAGTATATTCATTTACTTGTCCCTTGGCAATTACTATTTTCATTTTACTCTTCCAGAAAATACAAGTTGTTCTTTAAATTTTTCGGTTACTTTTCCATCTGACGGTTACTGGTTAGCTGTAAGAGGAGCGAGCGGCACAGTTCTTATGGCACTTGCAGCCTCTGCCTCTACTGCCATATAACGTCTGTCAGTCGGGCGCTCTGTCCCACGATGGCGAGTTCTGATACCTCCAGATGTGCTAGACCCAGTGGGGAAACTAGCTCATTTTCGTGGGGGGGTAAAGCCAGGATTTTACCGACGTTATTTAATGATTTACCGACAAAAAGCGGCGATGCCACTGCGCGGCAACGTCGCATGTTCCACGCTAATAGTCCATTTACACACTGCGTAAAATACGAGCGTAGTCTGAAATCCGAGCGTATTTTACGCGCGTTTTGAGCTTGAAAATATTTCTAGCAATACGGATGTAGTATCAAAATTTATGTGTTACATGTTGTGTCTTCTTGTCTTTTTTTTCTTTCTTTTCTTGTCTTTTCTTTCATACTCGATTTGTCACTTGTGTCTTAAAAATGGGAAATAAATTTCATTCATTCATTCACTCATTTGAAAAATCGGTCCGTTTTGTATCTAAATATGTCCGTATTGCTAGAAATCTTTTCAAGCTCAAAACGTGCATAAAATACGCTCGGATTTCAAAATACGTTCGGATTTTACGCAGTGTGTAAACCCACCATAACACAACCACCATTACAACCGTTGCAATAATAAGTTGTAACACAGGTATCAATTGAGATAGTTTTCTAACGAAAGTTAATGAATTCGCCACTCACTTCCCAGCACCAATGGTTATCACATGGAGCCAGGAGCAATATGCAGTCGATACCAGAAAAGAAGTGATAAGACACTGCAACAGATTACTTCCCTGCTTGAAGATTTACGCGGCTGTCTTTTTCGCTTGTAAACTAAGCGACGTTTTGGGGGTCTAAAACGTTAGCACATTGGGTTCGTAACGTTTGTCCGTCCGTCTTTTACCATGATAATTCTCACAGGGGTTTAGATCTTTTGTTGAAATTTGGTGCGACGGACCAAAAGTACAGGTGAAGTGCGCAGGCAATCTAGTTTTCTAGAAACTTGATGGGAGCAGATTAGCTACTTCTGTGTCCGAACGAAATCCGAAAACTGAGTGGAACGTAGGGGTCAAACCTAACTGGTTCATGGGCCCTAGAAAGTGCTCGGATTCGACTGAAACTTGCTCAAGATGTTAAGTTTATCCGCGTCCGAGAACAGAGCTGCAAGTAGGGGACGAACGGATAGAGTGATTGGGATAAAACTTGAAAGGTACAAAATTCATGGGACCCAGACACATAATTTGAGGCCCAAACCGGATCTGTCGTCCGTTGGGTGAAGGTGGGGCTGAGGGGTACCGTCCTTGTAGGCTTAGTCGACGTTTTTCGGAAATACTCCGTTCGAGTGATGTTTGATAGATGGTAGACACAGATGCCAAATATGTGCCATTTATGTGCCCGAACCTCTTCTTGCCATTATGGTAGTGCTGTTGAGGGGGCCCCCCTCAACTACTGCCTATTGCCCCCATGTGACCTAGTTGTGTTATTCAGATTCCAACCTCGTTGGGCCACTGACGGAATTTGAAACTCATAAGTCACTGAATAAAGTGGGCCATTTCTTGTAGTACAGTCAATCGAAGGTTTAACCTCAAACAAATTGATTTTGGTACCATTCGAACTGGAAAAAAATTCTCTACAACATATAAAAAATCGGCCAAAATCGGACGAGGCGAAATTGACAGTTTTTCGTCTTTTCTTCTAAAATGACGACTTTTTAAAAACAACTTAATTGGCACGTATAGAAAATCGGTAATAGGTAAATCTGGTACGTAGATCACGGATATGCACTTATTTTGAACGCTCATGTTCAGTTCCCCCCCCCCCCCTCCCGCCCATAAATCAAGCGTCGATACAGGTCTCGAGAACAACATTACGCGAAGTTGAATCCATACAGACAAAAATTGGACTGCTAATGCAGAGAAGAAGTCGTACAAGTCAATTTACCCCCCCCCCCCCTCCACCCTGAAGGTGACCACCCCAAATTCTTAGAATCCAATAAGCAACTTCTCACAACTAGGTAAATCATTGATTTTATTTTGAACAAAAATCACAGGTAATTAGAAATTGCAAAGGGATTAGAGATTCATCACAGGAATCCTGTAAAGCAAAGCTTAGTCTCCAAGTCAGACTAAGCTTTTCCCCAATAGTATCAATTTCTGAAAGTCGCTTGATAGCTTTTGCCAGCTCTGGTTTATTTGGCTTTCGGAACGGGCCAGAATCGTCAAAATGCGACGCAGGATAGGAGCAAAGCTCATATTTAAATGAAGATTCCTCGTCCATATTCAGTCTTTTGGATACAGTTAGAAGACGCTGAAACAGCAATGAAGGGTCTAAACGGTGGATTTCTCCTCCATTTTTTTGCTTCGCCGTCATAAGGACTGCCTGATCCTTCCGTTTGAACGAATGCTCCTTCAGCGATTTCCCTACCATTCCGTCAAGAATCTTCTTCCCGACTTCCACTGCTTTGTCGGCGTTCACGTTTTCTGCAGCAGTCATGCCAGTAGCAAGGCTTCGAAGCGATAGCGGATCACCCTCGAAAGGAGACGACTGCTCGACAAAGTCAATAACTATTTGTGTGTCTTTGCAGTCCCTCTGCTGCCTTGAAAGACCAGACTCTTTGTGCTGGTCGCTTGTGTGATACGAAGCATCCGTCAGTTCTTGCATCAGAAGATTAACGTGAGCACATGCTGGACGTCCCATTACCCACTGAAGTCTCTGTACTTCCGTCATTCCTCTACCTCTAGTCAATCCGGTTGCCGTTTCCAGATTTCTCATCAATTCAAGTCTGTTCATCTGCTGCAGGTATAGCCTCGCCGACTTCGTGTAGTTGTTGTGACCAGCTGCTGCGAGGTAAGGGAGCATGTCGGAAACTGTTTGCAAATGAAGTTTCCATTGACCTGTACGTTCAGCTCTGAGGAAATCTTGAAGAATGGCAACCATGCCCATGTACTGGATCCACAGTTTTCCTGTTCGAGTCTCGTGACTTCGCTCTGATTTAAGAGCCGACAGAGAAGCTTTGACCTTCACGAGACTTGAAGACTGGGAGATATGATCAAGACAAGCTCGTCCATCCATTACTTTCTCATATAGGTCTTTGATTTCACTAAGCTCAACCGTATTCAATGCAAGTTCTGTATTCAATTCAAGTTCTGCATCTGAATCCTCGTCTACAAGTTCCTTTATCAGAATCGAGTGAAGTGCTGCGTCTACAATGGTATGGGCTCGCAGTGCTCGAGAAATAGCCTTACCACTTAGGAGATGAGGAACTGTATCGGAAGCGTACATCAATTCAAAGATTTGATTGGTTGTACGTGGGGGGGGGGGGGGACAACATATGCAAGATACTAGGACACGACTTTTTCCTGGCATTTCGGCATAGGAAGTGTAAAATTTCTCTGCGTGGATCCGACTTCGTGTAATATCCAACGTATATTAATGCACGCTTTATGTCGCGTATGTGTGTGTGGGGGGGGGCGAACGGCTCAGGGATGGTCAAAACACAGAACCGAGTCCATATTCGTGATCTAGGTACCTGAGTTTCCTATCACCGACTTTTTAATTTTTTTAAGTTAATTTTTTTTTAAAGTCGTTATTTTAGAAGAAAAGACGAAAAAACGTCAATTTCGCCTCGACCGATTTTGGCCGATTTTGTATATGTTGTAGAGAATTTTTTTCCGGTTCGAATGTTACCAAAATCAAAACTTTTGCAGTTTGTTTGAGGTAACCCCTAAAATTAATTTAGATTGACTGTACTATTGGACTGATGTAGGCTATAGCCAGATCAGACAAGAAGCTTCCTGATTCGCGACAGAGCTCTATGGGTATCAGAAACGGTATGAGGAAACTGCTTTATCAGAGCTCTTGCCGGTACTGAAAACGGAATCCGCGCACCGTCTCCGAACCGACAAACACTGCCAGTTTTCAAACAAGAATTTTACTGATTTACCAAACATCTCTTGTCGGTACTGAAAATGGAAAACTTGCACCGACAGACGTTCCTGATTTCCCTTCAATTTGAAACTGGAGCCTGCCTGCTTGCGTGCTAGAACGGAGCTTTTCACTCGAAAGCATAAACATGATTTGATGAAATGAAAGGTTAGCTGCACAACTTCTGATAGTCCTCTCTGACATGGGCTATATAACTCCACTTCACTTCGCACACCGTAGGCTCTGGCTCGAGGACAAGCAAAAACCATCCTTTTTGGCCCCAGGCAAGAGTTATACGGAGCTTTCCAAAATGTAATGTCATATTCATCAATCCGGCCTAAGGTCCGCACTTTCCGTAAAAACCGCACAGGTTAGACCCTTACCAGTTACCAGGAATAAAATGGAATCGGAGTGCTAGGAAAAAAAAAAAACGAGGACAAAACCAAAGTGTTGCTCTCGTAACACAATGAGCCCATCATCATTTTTTTTTTTACTTATAGCTTTTGCTTATGTTCTGCTTACAGATGAATATTACCGCCCTTAAAGTGCGCATCATCACAGCCAAGTGCAAAAATGAAATACTTTTTACCAAACGATATATTCTTGTGACTTCGAAGGGCCGATGATCATTCTTATTCCAAGGGTATTGATTACACTTGGTCACAATAAACCCACAAAATACCAAATTCCTACTTTCATCCTCTGACCCAGCCTTGCAAGTGCCATTTAAGCTTATAGCTCCTGTTTCGTAATTTGGGGTAGCTCTTTTTCCGTCAACAGGCAAAATCCGCTTAGTGACTATGCTTTTGTTTCATTTACCAGCCGACGCTTTATCTTAAAGCGTAATTTCATTGACTTTTTCCGAACTTTTTTTTACCTACTTTGAGAATTTTTGGTTCTTCACTCTGTGCCAATCCTGAATCACCCTAACCTTTCTGAAATCTCCAGAAATACACAAAATACCAATCCATCGACGGGACTAATAATCCGCGACTTTCTTTCCCCGATTAAATTTAGACGGACGTGTTACCCGATACGAGATTTGCGCTCACGATTTTTGGCCCGTTTTCAAAGTGCGTTTGCAAATCCTTAAAACCAGGAAGAAGCGATTCAAATTCTGGCACAAATTGTCAAAGAGGAGAAAAGTAGGAAAGTCAAAGCGGAAAAGTGAATGACCGCAATGTAACAGCCTACACGAAAAAAAAATGGATTCAGCTCGTCTCCTTAGTCCTCACACCCCAAAAACGGTGATCCCATTAAAATAATATTTTTTTCTTCATAATGAAATTTTTTTAATTTCTTTTTGAACAAATTCTCTGCATCAATCACGCTTTACAGTAAGGATATGCCGAAAAAGTTTGAAAACCAGCCATATAAAAAAAAAACAAGACCAAAGTTTTCGATGGATCCCAAAATTTAATATTTGATCCAGACAATTGCGCCTTCGCCAGACTCCTTTACTATTAAAATTTAAAAGCAGATTAAAGCCAATGACTAGTCATCTGAGAAAACCAAGTTCAGGTATGGATTCAGCAAATGTGTTTTATACGTCATATCTACTCTGATGAAACTGATCGAAACTTCCTGCCTTACTACGGTCCTCCGGCTTTCTGTGCAAATATATATATCATATCATATTGTTTCAGCAATGCTGCTAAGACTTTCAGGTCCTACACAAAAAATTACAACAGGTTCTCGCAGATTATGGAATCTTTTTCTCTCTTCTTTTCTTTTTCTGATAACTTCTGAAAAAAAAGGTCGTTTGCAGCCCGTCAGATCTTTCAACATCATTTAACCAGTCACCGTCCAGTTTCTTGGAAGATACCAATAAAAAGAAAGAGCTGGAAATGACATTCCACAATTGAGACTTATTTGTCAGCTCAGGACCAGGAATAACAAGCGGATTCAACGTGAACTACTAACAAGGAATACTGCTTCAGCAGGGACATTCGCAAATGGACCTGTTTGTCTTCCTTCTACCAGGGAAAGGGTCGGATCGATACGGTCTCGAGGGAAAGTCGCTTCTGCCACCAATTTGTGAGCATCGTTTGCGTTTTTGCAATGAAGGAAACGAACCGAGCTGAGAAAGGGATACGCGAATTCCCGCAGCTACATAAAGGTATGGGGATAGAAACAGAACATGCATTTAAATTACAACGGGCAGTACGGTAATTTTTAAATAGGCTATGTCCTGTCTCCTTCACCAAGTCGAAACATGGAAGAACTGTCATACCCGGAATTGCTAACCAATGAGCTCTTCTGAAGCAACGAGCAGGAGGCTGATCCACCTCAAAAAGTTAGCCAAATTCTTGTTCATATGCTCAGTAACTAGGCTCTTGCGTTGCGTCGACGCATACGCATCAGATTTTTCAGTGAAATACGGAAGTTTCTGAAGACAAACTGGTGCAAACCTTCTAACGATGAAGAAAAACTTAGTAGGCTAATGATGAAAGAAACGAGAATTCAGCATAAGAAACCGAGAAAGAAAAAAAGTAAATACACACCCAGCGTGAAAGCTTGTCGCGAAGGTGCGAAGGATACGCAACGCACAGCCTATACGCAGTGCAAGATAAACGCATACGCATCGCAACGACGCGTCGATGTGAAAGGGGCTTAACCTCTAATCAACTTCAGATAAGACTTTGCCTTACCA
This sequence comes from Branchinecta lynchi, assembly GCA_023053575.1. Taxonomy (NCBI): domain Eukaryota; kingdom Metazoa; phylum Arthropoda; class Branchiopoda; order Anostraca; family Branchinectidae; genus Branchinecta; species Branchinecta lynchi. Next base: position 27,740,317 of record JAKZAP010000003.1, read on the forward strand.
GTTTTCCGGCCGATTCCGGGCAAGCTTGTCCGATGAAAAAGGAAAAATCAAAAACAGATTCAGTATGTCTTTGTAACCATGTATCGAGCTTTTTATTCAACTTCACATCAAACTTTTAATTTCACTTTCACGAAATTTCTGTTTTTTCCGGATTCCGCGAGAACTATTTGTTCTGGATTCAGCATGTCTTTCTACCCTTTATATCGACTCTCACATCACCTTAAAAAAAGTAATCACCCCCTAAATTTAAAACCCCCTCTTCCCACCCCTAAATATTGGGCTACATGGCCCCTATGAACTTGACCTGTAATTCGACCAAGTGGACCTCACACCAAGCTTGAACAAGACATTGTCCCTTCACGAGTTATCGTGCTGACAGACGGACAACTGTTACGAAGTCACGGGTATCCCTCCATTTACGTTTTGAAAGACATTATCTATTCACCAAATTCCATCTAAATGCTTCATCGAAAGCTTAAGGAATCTTTGCAATAATCTATTTTGCGGTTTTATCCATTTCTCATTTCATCAAATCTCTACCCTGACCAAATCAGATACTTAATCTTTAGTTTGTGTTTTCGCAAGTTCATTTCCCAGTTCGAGCGACTTGAGCCTGAAGAGTACCCTTGCCAAGAAGGGCCAAAATATAGTTCTATCAAAATTCAGCTGCTGTATCCGTTTTGCCCTGTCAAACATCATTTTTGGCTAAAAATCAAGAAGAAAAGGTGCATTGGCTAAGCCCATTGAATGCTACCAACAGAATAATTAATGAGACAGCGAAAGGATGGATCCATCTGCGCTAAAAGATTAATTATTTTCGTTATTCATGAAAAATGTTGGCTAGTCTGCATTTTTGCGGAAACAGAAGGTACAAATTGTCTTCGTTCATATCGCCTTTTAACGTTTTGTCCCCACTTTCTGCTATTCCAATCAACTCCCGTAAGAGAGCCGAACACCTCTTCACGCTGAGCTTCATGTTTCGCGATTTATCGGTCGGTCTTAAGCAAGGCCGTATCCCGGGGGGGGGGGGGTTAACCCCTCCCCCGAAACATACAAAAATAACGATTTATAGGCTTTTCCCTCTGATCTATGTGTTTTTTGTGCTTTTCTGTCCGACCAGCAGGCAAACCCCCAACCCCCCCAAAAAAAAAAATTAAGTGTCGGCAATCCATCCTTTCCAGATTATTTCAGCTGTAGGAGCAACCAGAGGCGTCACGACTGAGGGGGAGGGCGGGACGCCCCCCCCCCCCCAAAGCCGTCGGCCAGTCGGTAAAAAAATACCGAGTCGGCGCGAAGCGCCGCGATTTTCCATCAAAACAGTTGATTTTGTTCAAAAATGTCATTATTATTGTTGAAAACAGTCGTTTTTTCTGCATAAAAAGTCGGTAAAAATTACCAGCCACTCGGTAAATGCCTCGTCCCTCCCCCCCCCCAAACATTTTGGCTAGTAACGCCTCTGGGAGCAACAGCTAGCCACTTTTATCCCTTCACTCATTAAAATGATTTCAAACAAACAAAGCACATCTGATTCAACAAACCGATACCAGTGAAGAGTGACAAAAAACAGACGTGGCGAAGCCGGCCTACTTTGTTATACTTAGCTATAAACAATGTTAATTAAAGTTTAGTTCTTTTATATTGTAGGCATATTTATTTATTTTTGAACCACACAGTGCAAAAAACATAAACAGCGAACAACTATAAACAGAATAAAATACACAATTAACAGAACAAATAAAGAAAAGAAGGAAACCAGTAAAAAAAATCAGCGGTGGGAAGACTATATGGTCTGAATCAACGGTGATCACAGACCTATCTAATCTAGTCCAAGCAGTTTGAAACCAAACCGCAGACAAGAGTAACAAATAAAAATCCCTACCCGGTTTGGGCCAGACCCGAACTGTCAACGCTATTTTGCCTCATTTTTCGAAGTCGCTTATCTGTCAACGTTCCGCTCAATTCCTAATCCATGGCAAATTCGACGACATGGCACTTAACTCAAGGCAAACTGACGCTGGAACTCGTCGAATCCGACTAGGAGAAGCTCTGGAGAAAGAGGGATCGATCTAGGAGAAACGGTGAAGAAATCTTGGCGAAAACGCGAACAGAAATCATGTCGGCGCCATACACCGGGAATGCCGGTCGAGATACAGAAATCCGGGGAGGAAAGGCCAGGCACAATGAGTTGCCAAATGAGCTACAGTCAAAAATGGCTCAAAAGGAACGACTCGGCAAGGACTGGCACAGAAAAGCCGCTTGTTTGATTGGGAGAAATGGTTAAGAAATTCTCGAGAAACCATATCGGTGCCACAAACCGGCGAGCGCTGGGCGATGACTCGAAATCCTTGAAGAAAAACTCCGGAAAAAGCCGGCTTTATATTGTTGTAAATTTTTTGCCACAAATCCCTTAAAGCACAATGGACACTTCTAATGCTTTACTTTGTATTAAATGCTTCACAAATAAAAATTATCGACTTCCTTTAGAAGGCGCTACGAAAATCGGCCGTTTTCTTGTTATCCCTTGTCTTACCTCTCTGGCATTTCGGCGATCCAAATTTTAGGAGCTGGGATATCGTGGCAGGAAATTCAAAAACTCCCAGCAATGCTTGATAGAGAAGGATATATTTGAGATGTCACCAAAGTCAAGCCGTAGATGCAGTTTACCTGATTGACAGTTTACCTTAAAGTGCCTATTAAAAGTTTTTCTTTGTGTCATAGTGTTGTGAAGCTTGATTAGCTTGCTTTATAAAAATATACCAGAATATGCAATAAGCTTATAAAAAAAATATAGCTACAAAAATCATTTAAAAACAAATAACCTATTCAAATCTGAATTATACAAGCTGATTTATGCATAAAATAAAGATCTACTAAGTATTATAAGAAACATCACTTTTATTTTTGTCCAAGCTAGTAAATTAAGCATGTACTGGCCCCAAAAATTACGCTTTGAAATATCACAGAGAGGAAACTGTTGAAAAAGCTGCTGATCTAGGGGGTAAGCCTTGTTCCTAGGTTGTTATAGAGTGGGATTGGGGTAGTTTGATGTGCCCATTGAACTTTAAGGAAAGCCCGGTAACATCCAGCTTTAAAGTTTGAATGAAAAGCCAACTTGATTTGTGTATCATTTAACTGAATACCCTGCATTATTTGGATTGTGTTAAGGTTTTTTTTTTCACTAATTACTCCAGAATGACGTTCAGAATATCTATGGCCGTCCTCACAACGCAAAATTCTACACTGACGAGGAAAATCTGAATCTCAATACAAACGCGTCTTTTTAGTGGCCAGCTGGCAAGCATTGTGTGGACACTTATTTATCATAAATCTTTTTCGTCAAGCATAGAACACAGGTAGAAGCGCACAGAGGTAGGCTACCATCCAACTCGAAAATTTCACTATATGAAAATCGATAATTTGTGAACAGCGGAGCAAATGAAGTAACGCATTTTCATAGGGTCTTCAAGCCTCTTTAAGTGAATAAGTAATAGGTAACTAGATTGTACTATCTCAGCCCTTTTCGGTTTAACTTTAAAGTGTTCTAAAAATGGACTACAGTAGAGGAAACTTGTCATAAAAGGAACGAACCCGCAAGGCCTTGCATAGAAAAGAATTTTTGCACATCTTCTCATCAACTAGATCTATTTTAATAAATCTGTGGATGAAGTCTGATTATGAGACACATTGGGATATACAGAAACTAGTCAACTTGGTGTTGGAAGCGCTGAACTGGGATTTGGCGAATGTAAGCGAAAGTTGTTTCCACGACTAGACAATAATTGCGACAGCACCAGACTGTTGTTGTGGCGGTGAAGCGCGTTTTTTGCCCTTTCCAGGCTCGGTTCATGGAAGTGTCATATTTCCCGGCAAAAAGGGCTTTTTGGCACCTTGAATTTTTTGGTTTTTTTTTCATTTGGGCAATGCGAAAAATGCGAATAACTGGTAATATTATTTGTAGGAACATTTTTCGAAGTATTTTCTAATTGTTAGATAACAGATTTCTAACACAAATTAATCGGAAATAGGCTTTGCAAAGTACATGTTCTCGGGGCGATAATCCGTAACATTAGTAAAGTAAATGAAATGGTGCTTTTCTGACATAAAAAGTGTTATTTGTGTGAAAAGGTGTCACTTCCAGATGGAAAAGTGTCATGGTGTCACCCAGAGGCATAAAGTGTCGAAAAACACCAAAAGTGTTAGACTTGGCAACACTGGCCCTTTCTCGGCGTTTGCCTGTCGAGACATTGACTCATCAGTAGCGCTTTTTGTTTATTCTTGCAACAACAGGCAAAGGCCCCGCTATAATTCATTGGTAATCAATCTCGAACTGTCAACACCCATCAAGCGCAGAATCTACTGCACAATTGTCTAGTTAACATCAATACTTCCTTAATTATCATCATTACCGTATTGCAGCTGTGAAACAGCCGAATTACTGGCGGGTATTGTGAGTAATATCCTGCGGCAAAATTTGTGGACGGGTCCTCTGGGACATAGAGGGCGTGGCACGATTAGAAACTATCAAAAGAAGCGAAATGTTTTTTCTAGGCACTCGAAATCTTATAACTGATTAGGTCCTCAACGGAACAGGCTCACTAGAACAGCAGCACAGGATTTGCCGGATGAACAACAGAATCCCCATACGGGAACCCCATCTTTTCAGTTGTCTTACATAGAAAGATTACTGGTCTTTTAGTCCGCTTGGTAAAGTGGTTGCTCCACCAGTGAACGACCCAACCACAGCTTAACAACCTTGTTAAGCTGTGGACCCAACAGAGTGCCCTACCCAACCAGCCCTCTACCCAACAAAAGCGTCATATTCAAGTTCGGCGCTTCCCCGCGGACTAGTTTCTGGATATCCCCCATTGTCTCATTAGGCCTATAAACATATGTGACGGACGAAGTAGAAAAGACACATAAGTTGATGAGTAGAAAATCCAATCTGCTTGTCGAGCAATGAAAGTTTTGCACTATCTTCGCAGTAGAGAGTCAAAGCTATTCTTCTGCTCATTACCTGATGAACTTTTACCATCTCTCTGTCACACGTGTTGACAATGAAACAAAAGAGTACTTTCAGAGACTAGTTCGCTTGGAGCAATGAACTGGAATAAGGCAAACGCTGACAGTGCAGACCAATAAGAAGTCAGGCTGAGGAATCCGTATGTGACCATCATTTTTAACCCGGAGATAAGTAAAGGTTTTATCTGAAGTTGATTAGAGGTTCGACGTAATGGTAAGGAGGCATGCTGAGTCAGTAGCCTATTCGAGATTTTTTTTTCTGCCGGACAAGTACTTCGCTCGGAATCCTGCCAAAACCAGAAAATTTGTTTGAAGTAAAGGTTTTGTCTGAAGTTGATTAGGGATCGATACACGGGTAAGGCGACATGCTGAACTCGCTTTTGATCTTTAAATTTTGCCGGACAAGTAGTTCGCCCGGAATCTGCCCGAAATCGAAAATTTGGCAGAAGTAAGGCAGGAAGTATTGATGAATTTCGACAAAGTACTAACACACATACTGAATCCATCTCTGAACTAGATTTTTTCAGATTCATTGGCCTTAATCTGTTTCTAATTTAAATGGTAAAAATGTCTAATGAGTCTGGCGAAGACCAGATATCTACAAGAGCAAATTGTCAAATATTAAATTTTTGGGATCCCATCGAAACCTTTGGTCTTGATTGTCTCGAATTCCAGCTGACAGTAAAATATAAGGGAGTAAACACAATAATTTATATCCTTTACGAGACCACGTGTCAATCCATAAAAATAAAATAACTTACGCCATGATGCATCAGCCGCCAAGGGTAAAGGAGCAGTGTAATCTAGAACCGAAACGTATAATTAGTCATTTGCAACTACGTTATGATTCTTGATAATAGTCTGATAACAGTCACAAGTCTCGTGGAGCCCCTATCAGAATGAAAACATAATAAAACGTTAAAACAGGGGCGGAGGGGGGGGGGGGGCAAACTAGACTTATTTTCAGGATTTGCAGGAACGCTGCCAACCATTAGCTTATATTCCATACCCCGATCTATTTAATGCACATTCTAGAATTCTTCCACAAATAAATGAACCATTTTTGTTTCTTTGTTGCCTGAATTGCAGTATAATTCCCTAATTCCAGGCTATATAGTTTCTGGGATCCCAAAACGTAAGTGGAGGGATACCTATGACATCGCAAAAGTTGTCGGTCCGTCCGTCTGTAAGCACGATAACTCTCGAAGAGAATGAGATATTTTGATGAAACTTGGTATGAGGATTGTTTGGGTCAAGGGTAAGGTCGAGTTCGTAGATGGGCTCTGTAGCCCTATATTTGGGGGTGGGGGAGGGGGTTCAATTTATGGGACAAACAAAATATTTTTGAACAGCTAATGTGATAGTCGATTATGGGCTAAGAAGACATGCTGAGCACGATGGTGACAATCATTTTCTCGCCGGACAAGTAGTTCGTCCGGAATCCGGCAAAAACCGGGAAGTTGGTTAAAAGTAAAAGTTTCATTTGAAGTTGATTAAATGTTTGATTTAGGGGTAAGAAGACATGCTGAGCATGATGGTGAAAATCATTATCATTTTGTCGCCGGACAAGCAGTTCGTCCGGAATCCGGCCAAAACCGGAAAGTTGGTTAAAAGTAACAGTTCCATTTGAAGTTGATTAAATATTTGATTTATCGGTAAGAAGACATGCTGAACCCGATGGTGAAAACCATTTTCTCGCCGGACAACTAGTTCGCCTGTAATCCGGCCAAAACCGGAAAATATGTTAAAAGTAAAAGCTTTATCTGAAGTTGATTAGATGATATATTTAGGGGTAAGAAGAGACGCTAAGTCTGTATATAATGATCATTTTTTACCCGGACATATAATTAGTCCGGAATCCGGTTGTACCCGCATTTTTTTTAAGTCAAAATTTAATTTAAAGTTGATTAGATTTCTTTATAGCGATAAGGAGATACGCCGGCTTCTTTTTCTGAATTTTTCTTTTTTGCCGGACTAGTAGTTCGCTCGGAATTCGGGCGAAACCGCAAATTTGGCAGTAGTAAAGCAGGAAGTTTCGGTCAATATCGTCAAAATAGATATGGCTTATAGAGGTATAGATAGGTTGATAGAATATCTGAACTCGGTTTTCTCTGATGATTAGCCTGGCGAAGACAAGACCGAATTGTCTGGATCAAATCTTAGATTTTTGGGATCCCATCGACACCTTTGGTCTTGTTAGTAACAGTTGTTTTGGGATCCCAGCACGTAAGCGGAGGGATACCTATGACATCGCAAAAGTAGTCCGTCAGTCCGTCTGTCCGTCCGTCTGTTAGCACGATAACTCTCTAAGGGGATGAGTTATTTTGATGAAACTTGTTGTAAGGATTTTTCGATTCAAGGGAAAGGTCGAGTTCGTAGATGGGCCCGATAGCTGCATATTTAGGGGAAGGGTTTCAAATCAAAGCGAAACACATATTTTTTAAAAGCTAATGAGATAGTCGATTAAGGGGTAAGACGACATGCTGAACAAGAATATTAAAGCCATTTTCTCGCCGGACAAGTAGTTCGCTCGGATTCCGGCCAAAACCGGAAAGTCTGTTAAAAGTAAAAGTTTTATCTGAAGTTGATTAGATGTCCGACTTAGGAGTAAGGGGACATGTTGAATCCGAATATGTAAATGATTTTCTCGTCGGACAAGTAGATCGCCCGGAATCCGGCCAAAACCGGAAAATTTGTCACAAGTAAAAATTTTATCTGAAGTTGATTAGAGGTTCGATTTACGGATAGGGAAACATGCTGAATCCGAATAATAATAATAATTGTATTGAAAAAAGCCCGAGGGCCATATACACGTTCAACACAAAAAGATACATATACACGGAAAAAGGATAATTAATCTAATCAACAAAAATCTTTCTAGCTTCCAACGCTCTACTTATGTAACGGCCAACCCTACTAATAGATTGAGCAGAAGTACACTTCAGAATACCAGGGAGTAGGGGGATCGCAACCCCAAAAACCTCCCTACGGATGCTTGAAAGCTCTTGGCACCGACTCAAGAAATGACCAATGTCCTCCTCTTCACGTCCACACAGAGGGCATGAATAATTCCTATTTGGGATTCTCGCCTTCCTATCAAAAACTTTATTTCTACCGTGCAGTGGTAGACAATTAGCTCTCAATTGGATCCAGTACCTCAAATAAGTAGCAGGCAAATTAAGCTTAAAATAAAACTCAGATTCGTACACTGTTTTAATCTTTCTGTAATTTAACAGGGTTTCCGATGAAGATATTATACCAACCCACTTTTGTTTTTCCTGGTCTTCAAAAACTCTCAATAATTCATTCAAAAGGGCTGGAGTTTGCTCCGGAGGGCCTAGACCACCATTCCATATATAAGAAAATCCAACATCATCAAGTATAGATTTAACTTGAAACGGCCATGATTTAGGTTTCCCCGAATTCAACATTTCCATGTAAGCTGCTTTAACTAGCCTATCATCAGGCAAACCAACTATCTTCTGCCAAAATCTAATAATTTGAGCTACCCTATGCCTTCGAAGCGAATAAATTCCTAGGTCCCCCTTAAGTGCCTGTGTGTGGGTTGTAGGATGCAACCCGAATAATCTCTTATAATACTGCAGCTGGATAGTCTCAAGTTGCGGAGCTGCTTCATTTCCCCATATTTCCGCCCCGTAATGGAAAGTTGGCATTATCTTAGACATAAATACATGCTTGTGGATTTTTAAATTTTTTATTGACATTAGAGTAGTGTTTCTAAATATAGCTGCAGAAGCTGCTTTTCCCCTTGTCACCATTTCCTTTACATGAGACTTCCAACTTCCGTTTTCCATTAAAATAAATCCCAAATATTTAAACTGGGCACTTATTTTTAACTCCGAACCTTTAAAATAAAACTTAGGTGGATCAACCTTCTTAATATTCCTCCCTGAATGAAAAACTACAACTTCTGTCTTCTTAACGTTTAGACTTAATTTCTTTTGATCCAAATACTCTGCCACAAGATCTAGCAAAACTTGGAGTTCAAACTCGGTTTTAGCAACAAGCGCTGTATCATCAGCAAAAAGTAGTACTGATAAGGGTATCCCACTTAAAGTTATTGATGGGGCCCATCGCTTTTCTAAAAATTCCACTAAATCATTAATAAATATTCCGAAAAGCCTAGGTGAAAGTGTACATCCCTGTCTTACGCCTTTTTTACTACTAAAAACTCTCGAGAATCCTCCCCCTATTATTTGTACCACCCCCTTAGTAGAACTGTACATACTTACAATTAATTTAACAAAAACCAAAGGTAGGCCTATTTTTACCAATTCTTTACCTAACAGCAATCTATCAACACTATCAAACGCTTTCCTAAGGTCTAAAAACGCAACAAACAGCCTTTCTTTTCCCTTAGTGTATTTTTCTACTAAAGCCTTCAAAACTAGCACTCTGTCACTAGTACTATAATCTCTTCTAAATCCACCCTGTTCTTCCTTAATTTTCTTATTACGATCCAACCACATTTCTAGCCTAATATCTAAAACCTTCTCTAAAATTTTACTTATAGATGCCATTAATGTAATAGGTCGGTAGTTATCATGTTGCTTTGGATCTCCTTTTTTGAAAAAAGGCAAAACGACAGATAGCTTCCACGGTTCAGGCCAAATTCCAGTAAAGACTATGTTATTGAATAAAATAACCATCACCGGCATCAGCACTGACGTCAGTATCTTATAAATTGAAGTTGGAACTCCATCATTTCCTGGCGCTGACCCTCCTTTCATACTATCAATTACATTCTTAACCTCTTCTCCCGATACCTTACTCACCAGATCATAATCATTTTCTAGCATCGGGTAACATACCTGATCTAAAGTTGACCTAAGCTCATCTACACTATCACATTCTCCATCAAGTTTTTCAAAATACTCGGGCCATGTTTCAATATCTGGTATTTTATTTTGGCACTTCTCACCTTGCTTATCTCTTTTTAGCTCCCCCCAAAATTCTTTCCCTTTGCTATTTCTATAAAAATCTATTAATTTCATTCTCTCTCTCCCTATAAATTCCCTTTTTTTTACTTTTAGTAAATTCTTATATTCTTTTCTTTTCAGTTTGTAACACGACAGTAAATGGACTCTTTCACAATCTTCACCGGCATTAACCCTCCGCAAAGCTTTCATTAATTCAACTTTCTTTGCTTCACAATCATCATCATAAAAAGTCTCTTGCATCCTCTGTCTTGATTTCTGTGGAAAAACAGTATTTTCCCGGATCAGAGTATTTAGACCTTCCAAAACCTGATCAGGGCTCATTTGTGGGTTTTTTAATCTTTCTAACCTATCTAACACATTTTTTTCCGAAAAACCCTTTTTTAAAGAAATCTTTTCTTTTTCCGTCCAATCTCTTCTTATAGGCTTTTGTAACACTACAGCTGACTGCAACTCCCTACCTTGCATATTAACATCACTAGGTCCAAAGTCACGGCTCCGACGTCCCAAACTTATTTGCAGTCTTACGGGGCTATGGTCTGAACCTACCAAATCTAAAACTTCAACTCCCAGGTCTACTGAATCCGAGAGAAGGCTAATGCCTAGCACAACGTAATCAATTATACTAGGTCGAGTTCCAGACAAACAAGTGTACTCGCCCCTCTGAGAATCCTTACCGAATCTACCATTTGCAATAATCAAACCATGACCCGCACACAGTGCCAAAAGTTTTCGACCCCAAACATTTATCTTTCTTTCTTTGTCCCTACTACTCCTTGGTATTCTGTAACTAACTGGCACAACATCTGACAAGCCAGGAATATTTACATCACTTAACTCAACAACGTTACTGGTATAAGCATTGAAATCACCCAATAATACCGTATTAGCACTAGGGTATTTACACTGGAAATAATCTATCTCATTTTCCAGAACTCTCCAAGTGTCTTCTCTATTATATGAGCTATTCTGAGGTGCTATATACACTGAAGCAACAAGTAGGTGCTGTCCCGAGAAGCATTCTAACCTCACCCATAAAATATTTTCTGACGAACTCTTCAGTCTCTCATATTTAACAAAACTTTTTTCCCGGATAAGCACAAGTATACCCCCATAAGAACGGTTATTTTTTGCAGGTTTTCGGGCTGCATGCTCAACGGAAAAACCCAAAAATGAAGGTATCGAATCTTCCCTGTGCCATGACTCAACTAATGCTATAAAATCAACACCATGTAAATCTTTTTCAATTCTATTCACTTTGTTTCTTATACCTTGAATGTTCCATGATACAAAGTTAAGGGTCTGGATATGGCCCTCGTTATACTATTCACTGTCTTGGTCTTCGTATCCGTACGGGCTAAATGGGTCTTTCCCAGGTGGGTCCGATTCAGCAGAAAAATCGAGTTTGTACGAGTCCGATGAAAACTGGCGGGATGTAGATTGGCGGGTGTTTGCGGATTCTCGAGGATTCACTCTGCCTCGGGTGTGTTGAGGTCCGTGGTATCTGCCTGCTTTTACGCTTCCCCTCCGTGCTGTTTCACGCAGATTGCCTCTAACGTTTCGGGAAGTTGACTGATTGTGTTCTCCAGGGCTGATAATTTCTGTGATCTTCCTCGAACGTTTTTGGCTCTCCGTCGTAGCTAAGTTTTGGCGGCCATCTGGAGTCTTTGACGCAATTGGGAACTCGACTACCGTTCGAGTGTCGCTTTCATCACCAGACATTTGCGTGTCTACCCCTTCGTGCGTGACCTCAGTCTCGGAAACAGCTGCAGCAACTGGAGGCTGCGCACTTGGTGCGCGTTTCGCCAGTCTGCTACTTGGTGTTTGCGTAGTATCCGCTACTTCCACCACTCGGGAAATCGACTCATCGAACATGTACAAGCGTCCATCCACGTATAGCTTGTCTCCACGTAGGCGAACTTGGCGATTTTGGGCTAATGCTCGGTTCATAACTGGTTTAAGTTGCTTACGGGCTTCACGTTGTGCTAGTGTATAATCGGGTGCTACCGATACACCTTGCTTCTTTAACTGTAAACCATTTTTCAGTATCACATCGCGCAAATCAGCTGAATTCATTTTCAACACTACCGGACCGGATTTCAGTCTGAACACATCACGAACGTCTCCTCTGCCTAAGTCCAAAAACGGGAGGCACCAATTTAGAAAAACTACTACTTCTTCTTTTAGGGAAGGTCTAGGTGGGCTCATCGGTTCGAGGTTGTACAACACCAGGTTTGTTCGTTTTAGTTCGGCTTCCAATGAGTTTACTCGTTGGTTTGAAGCGTGAAGACGTTCACGTAGAGTTACGAGCTCACGGGTGTTAGACTCGTTCGTAGCCTGATCTCTAAGCAGCTGCTCGTTGACACTTTGCAGCTGGATTTGTATTGCAGAAACGTTCTCAGATAGTGCCGGAATCAAATCCAGTTTGAAATTTATTTCCTGGAGGTATTGCGAATTTTGGTGCGTATTTTCCGCATTATTCGCTTCATTTCGCTCCGTACCTGTGCATTTTCTCCAGCCGACATTCCGCTTTTCCTTTCTGAATGTCAAACAACCAATATTTCGCAATTATTGTTGTCCTTATCGGCCAGCACCAAGCATCCGTAATCAAAATCCGCTAAGAGAGCCAAGTGACGTCATCAGTATCGAGTATTTCACTACTCCACAGATCGAACTAGTTTCCGTGTGCATTGGTCAAATGCTGAATGACAACTGATTGTTTTCTCGCCGGACAAGTAGATCGCCCGGAATCCGGCCAAAATCGGAAAATTAGTTAACAGTAAAGTTGTATATGAATTTCATTAGATGTTCAATTTAGGGTTAAGAAGACATGCTAAATTCGTGCATGACAATCATTTCGCCACGAGTCCGGCTGAAATCGGAAAATTTGTTAAAAGTTGAAGTTTTATCTGAAGTTGATTAGAGGTTTCGCTCTATAACATAGGGGTGAGGAGATACGCTGAATCCGTTTTTGAACTTCATTCTTTTGCAAGACAAGTAGATCGCCTGGAATCGGACTGAAACCAGAAATTTGGCAGAAGCAAGGCAGGCTATAGGGGTAAACACATACACTGAATCCATATTTGAACTTGGTCTTTTCAGATGACAACTATTTGCCTTAATCTGTTTCTAAATTTTATTAGTAAAGTGCTCAAGGAGTCTGGCGAAGACTGGACTTCTATAAGACCCGATTGTTTGGATCAAATGGTTAATTTTTGGGATCCCATCCAAACCTTTGGTCTTGTCCAGTTATTGGTTCGAAAATCCCACGTTCGGCTTCCCGTATGGTATTTTGAAGATAAATTTGACTCTTTTGAGGAGAGGGTAGAATATTTACGGTATAGTATTTTCAAAATAAAAGCTTGAAATATAAATATTTTGAAAATACCCGTATGGTATTTTCAAAATAAGTTTGATTATTTTGAAGAGGGGATTGCAGGCCTATTTTTATTTTCTTACTTTTCTACACCTTTCGGAGATAACTTGAATCTCTTATTTACTTTCGAAAGAAATCTGTAGCCTAATCTTAAAGTTCAATGGGCACATCAAACTACCCCAATCCCACTCTGTAACAGCCTAGGAACAATGCTTACCCCCCAGATCAGTAGCTTTTTCAACAGTTTCCTCTCTGTGACATTTCATAGCGTAATTTTTTGGGCTAGTACATGCTCAATTTACTAGCTTGGACAAAGATAAAAGTGATGTTTCTTATAATACTTAGTAGATCTTTATTTTATGCATAAATTAGCTTGTATAATTCAGATTTGTGATTTTTGTAGATATGTTATTTTTTATAAGCTTATTGCATATTTTGGTACATTTTATAAAGCAAGCTAGTCAAGCTTCACAACACTATTCCACAAAGAAAAACTTTTAATAGGCACTTTAAGCCATGACACTTCTGATGAAACACTAGAACAATCAGGTAAAATGCATCTGCGGCTTGACTTTGGTGACATCTTAAATATATCCTTTTCTATCAAGCATTGCTGGGAGTTTTTGAATTTCCTGCCACGATATCCCAGCTGTTAAGATTTGGATCGCCGAAATGCCAGAGAGGTAAATAGCTAGGAATAACAAGAAAACGGCTGATTTTCGTAGCGCCTTCTAAAGGAAGTCGGAAATGTTTATTTGTGAAGCATTAAATATAAAGTAAAGCATTAGAAGTGTCCATTGTGCTTTAAGGGAGACAATCCGGAAGCACTCTCGCAACTGTAATACTAGATCGCCCCGGATTCCAAATCGCCAGTTCAAACCAGAAAGACCGTGGGAAGATCTAGTGGGGCAATTCGGAAGTACATGCAGGGGCGTCGTAAGGGGGAGTTAGCCAAAATTTTACTAAAATTGTTAGGTATTTTTTTGATAGCAGAACTATTCGGTATATTTACGGGGATTCGGTAGTTATACAGAATCCCAAATAGGCTATTGGTACAAATCTATTCGGTATTATGATCGGGATTCGGTATATTTGCCAGTATTCGGTAGATTAGATTACATATGGGATTTACTGGAAAAAAAATACTAAGAACTACAAAACCCTCTAGAAGTTTACACTTGTTAAGGGGTTTAACAAACCCCCTTTGAGAGATTAAGTAGTTATCACAAATTCGGTGACAGAATTTATTGAAATTATTTGGTAATTTTTCTATGCCAGAACTGTTCGCTATATTTATGTAGATTCGGTAGTTACACATAATCAGAATAAGCTATCGGTTCAAAATTATTGAGTATCACGACTGGGATTCGGTAATTTTTTCGTAAAAATTTTCAGCATTCGGTACTTACCGCGAATCCCGACTTTTGTGCCAGTTTGACAAATTATACCGAATATGAATATTATTCGGTAGTCTTTACCGAAACACTTCGATACAATAACCGGGATTCACTAGTTATACAGAATCCCAAATAGGCTTTCAGTCTAAACTTATTCGGTATAAAAACTGAGATTAGGTCATTTATGCAGTATAATTGCCAGGATTCAGGAGTTACCATGAACCTCGAAGAGCTCGAGTGAACCACTGGTCGCAGACAAAAGGATTCATCTACGATTCCATCAATATTCCTTACTTTTATTTTAGATCCCAAAAGGAAAGGTCTAATTATAAATGTTTCGAAAATTCCGACTGCGGCGATTTTCCTAATATTCTCTATTTGTGGAAGGGCGCGTCATTTAACTGGGGATTTAAAGCCAGTTTTAGGGTTGGGCTCATTAAAAGCTAGAATCTGCACGGAAATAGTTGAATTTGGCAGGAAAAAGCGAACTTAAAAAAATTCTCGCCTGCGGCGCTCACTTTATGTGATAATGGGTAGGGGAGATGGGACATGGTACCGCTGTGAAGAAAACTTCGTTGAAAAATTCCGCTTGAATGACGGACGGTGTGTCATCTATCAGTAAGAATACATGCGTTTTCCCGAAGAAATCCACAAAATAGTCTTATCAGAGAATTTGGGTGAGAAATTTTGTATGGGTGTTTGAGTAAGAAAGAGGTTTTTATGAAATATCTTTTGACCAATTCATTGGAAGGTACGGAATGTATTTTTGTCTGGAGCAGTTCTTTCTTGGCTAAAAAACAGTGCTCAATGGTTTACCTATTGACATCTAGTGATACAAAAATGATTTTGTCTGGAAAGTTGTCCGCCTGGGTACTCTGGGACACGTGTTCCTGGGTACTATGGGACACCTTTTGTCTATTGTGTCCCAGGGTACCTTCAAGGGAATTGTGCAAGCTTCCTGAAACGGAAACTCCCTAGTTGGAAATTCATATTTCCAGAGCCATAGGACGAAGCCTTCGTGACAACAGAGGAAATCGCCTTAAGTCTGCCAAGACCAAAACTTAGTGGCGCCGTAAAACGTCATGTGAAAGTCTTGACTTTCGATGTTGACCTTTTGCTATACTTTGTTGGATAAATAGTGCTACAGGCTTTGTCTTGTGTTTTCAGATTTTTTGTAAAGTTGACAACCGGTTTGTAAAAATGAAATTTAGCCAAAAGGGCACTTTGCCCAAGTACCCTTGAGCATGTCCCAGAGTACCAGGAGGTCAGGTTACTCTGGGACAGAAGCGGAGGAAAATCGTCAGTACCAAAAAGACTAATCAAGAAAATAATCTGCAAAAAATCTGGAAGAAAGCTCAATCAATTCCACTTAATTGAGTCCTTCAATTTAGCAAAAGAGTTCCACGGATATATGCACTTGAACATGTCCCAGGGTACCCACATCTCCCCTAGTATTGACTATAGACTACAGTAGCTGCTGCTGCCAGAACGTGGCTCCATCCAGTTTCTGGAAACTCTTAGGGTCTTTGTCTTTAATCCATGGTAAATGACAGAAAAATAAATGAACAGTTAAACCAGCCTTCAGGAAAAAAAAACAGGATTTTGAAAATTGCGTCGATTGGGTAAATTTCGTCTCAGGTATAATAGATAGAAGCTGCTGCAATCGTGCCCGGCAATATATTCTCTGAGTGGGCTTCGCCAAAACGCCTGCTAGGAGTTGGCTAATCATCTTTCATGATGCCCTTTAATTTCATTATTTGTACGCAATCCCTTCTGTTCAAGGATCTAAAGCTCGAATTCTCAGTTTAATGGATTCGGTAACATTTTTGAGAGATTCGGTAAAATTTCGGCCCTGCCCCCCCCCCCCCCCCCAACGAAAATACACTTGCGACGCCCCTGACTACACGACATGGGTCTCACCAGGTGAATAAATTTTAAGTAACACAAATATGAAGTAAAACAAGAGCTAAGAGCTCATATGGCACTTGTTACGAGTACCTGCTGCAAGAAAGTAGATGAGAAGGTGACAAAATAAATACCCTCTTCAACCCCATAGGTTCAACCTGCAAATAGCATATCTAGTTTTCCTTGAGTCGGAGGATTTCCGGCATCGCCTCAGATTATTTAGGGCAAATAGATTTTCTACCTTCCAAGTTTACATCCACTAGTTTGACCCCTAGACCCCCACCACCGTGCTCGCATCCGGTCCCGACCCTAAAATACGTCATCTAGATTCTAGTACATATGATCTATCTACTTTAAAGTTCCATTCAAATCGTTTGGCCCCTATAAGAGACACAACATTTCTGGGACACCCCTCAACTCCCCCCCCCCTCCCAGTGACTGAATACGACTCGTACACATAAACTTCACCTCTTTGGCCTCTTCTCTTCCCGTCGATCAAGTTTGACTCGAATCGCAGCATTTCTGCAAATTTACGGTCCCCGCTTCATCCTCGTCCAGCCGTGGCCAGATCCGGACGCCAAATAACAAATCTATGCCGCATAAGCTCCGGACTGTCTAACTCGCATACCATTCCTTTAGTTTTTGTGTACGTCAGAAAGTTTCCGGACCCCCCCCCCCCTCCCCCAAACATGGCTGAATGTGGTTCGGACACATGTTTTGCATATCTAGGTCATCAGTTCTAATAACCTGTAAAGTTTCATTCGAATCAGACCACCCCTTCGCAACCTACGGAAGTCAGTAATTTCCGGATTCCCAGGAATAGAAGTGGACTCGCATCCAGGAACACAAGTTTTCCTAGGGCATTGTGTCGGGTCCTTAGGTCTATTTGATCGGATTACTATTCCGCCTGCCAAGTTTATATCGTCTTTAGCACATCAGTGTCCTAACTCGGGTTCACCAGAATTCAGGAAAAACACCTCCAACGCCTCCCCAAAGAGCCCGGATACGTTATGGTTCTGTCAAGAACGTATCTACGGCTTATGCTTATTCCTCACACGAAATTCCATCCCCATCCCTTGACTCCAAGCGTTTCACCCCCCCCCCCCCCCCCCCCCCCCCAACTTCACCCCACAAATATCGGATCAAGGAAACGGATATTCTCATGTCAGTCTGGTCGGGTTCCTGATATACCTAGCAAGTTACATAGTCCTAGTATTCGGAAAGTACCGAAACCGCAGAATCACCAAATTCCGGACCCCCCCCCCCTCCCAGCTCCCTCCACAGTGCCCCGGTTATGTGAACGATGTATCTAGAACTTGTACTTACTCTTCCGACCAAGTTTCATCCCAATCCTTCCACTCGCATTTTCCAAGATATTCCACTCACATTTTCCAAGATATCGGGTTCCCCTACTCCAACCCCCCCCCCCCCCAAGTCACCGAATCCAGTCCAGATTTGCATGGGTTTTCCGAGACACTAGGTCTTTGGGGGTTTAGGTCTAGGTCAGATTGGGGAAGTGACAATTTCCAAGTTAATCTGGTCGGGTCCCTGATATACCTGCCAAGTTTCATCGTCCTAGCTTATGTGGAAGTGCCCGAACTAGCTAAAGCTGGACCGACGGACGGACAGAAATTGCAACCGCTATGCAGCACTTGGCCAAAGGGCAAGTAGCCTACCATAAAAAAAAAATTTAGCTGTGTCTTTTTGGGATCCCAAAACCTAAGTGGAGGAATCGCAAAAGTTGTCCGTCTGTCCGTCCGTCCGTCTGTAAGCACGATAACTCTCGGACGGAATGAGATATTATGATGAAACTTGGTGTGAGGACTCTTTGAGTCAAGGGAAAGGTCAAGTTCATAGATAGGCCCGGTAGCTGCATATTTAGGGGAGGGGGAGGGGTTTCAAATTAAGGGGCGAAAAACGTATTTTTTAAAAGCTAATGCGATAGTTGATTAAGGGGTAAGACGACATGCTGAACACAAATATGAAAACCATTTTCTCGCCGGAAAAGTAGTTCACCCGGAATCCGGCTAAAACCGGAAAGTTTGTTAAAAGTAAAAGTTGTAACTGAAGCTGATTAGATATCCGATTTAGGGGTAAGGAGACATGCTGAATCCGAATATGAAAATGTCGATTGAAGGATAGTGAAACATGCTGAATCCGAATATGAAAATTATTTTGTCGCCGGACAAGTACATCGCCCGGAATCTGGCCAGAGCCGGAGAATCTGTTAAAAGTACAAGATCAAAGGTTTCGATGGGATCCCAAAAATTCAATATCTGATCCAGACAACTGGGTCTTGTCTTAGCCAGATCCAATCATCACCAGACTCCTTGAACATTTTTACAATTAAAATTCAGAAACAGATTAAGGCCAAATAGCTAATCATCTGAGAAAAACTTCCTGCCACTCCCGCCAATTTCCCAATTTCGTCCAAACTCCAGAACTAATTGTCCGGCGAAAAAACGAAAGCTCAAAAATGAACTCAGAGTATCTTCTTTCCCCAATAATGAACATCTAATCAACTTCAAATAAAATTTAACTTATAACAAATTTTCGGACTCCAGCTGGATTCCGGTCGAACTATATGTCCGAGTAAAATATGATTGTCACACACGGATTCAGCATCTCTTCTTACCCGTAAATCGGTTATCTAATCAACTAGAAATAAAACTTTAATTTCTACCAATTTTCCGGTTTTGGCCGGATTCCAGGTGAACTACATGTCCGTCGAGAAAATGGTTTTCACCACCGTGTTCAGCGTGTCTTCCTACTCATAAGTCGAACATCTAATCAACTTAAAATAAAACTTTTACTTTTAACAAACTTTCCGGTTTGGGCCGGATTCCGGGCGAACTACTTGTCCGTCGAGAAAATGGTTTTCACCATCGTCTTCAGCATGTCTTCCTACCCCTAAATCGAACATCTAATCAACTTAAAATAAAACTTTTACTTTTAACAAACTTTCCGGTTTTGGCCGGATTCTGGGCGAACTACATGTTCGATGACGAAATGGTTTTCACCATCGTGTTCAGCATGTCTTGTTACCCAGGCTACAAAGCCCATCTACGAACTTGACTGGTCCGACGACCCAACGAATCCTCACACCAAGTTTCATCAAAATATCTCATTCCCTTCGAGAGTTATCGCGCTTACAGACGGACGGACAAACGGACGGACAGACGGACAACTTTTCGATGTCATAGGTATCCCTCCACTTACGTTTTGGGATCCCAAAAAGTGTTATATGAATTTCATTAAGTGTTCGATTTACGGGTAAGAAGGCCTTCTGAATTCGTGTATGACAATCATTTTATACCTGGACACATTTCACCAGGAACCCTGCTGAAATTGGAAAATTTATTAAAAGCTGAAGTTTTATGTGAAGTTGATTATGGAGATATGGATGGTATGGACATACGCTGAATCTGTTTTTTAACTTAAGTTTTTTGCAAGACAAGTAGTTAGCCAGGAATCCGGCTGAAACCGGAAATTTGGCAGAAGTAAGGCAGGAACTTTTGTCAAAGTAGACATGACGCAAGCTATAGAGGTAAACTCGCATACTGAATCCATATTTGAACTTCGTCTTCTCCGATGATTACCACTGGACCGCTACAAGACCTGATTGTCTGTAAATATCCAATTCTTGTGGTCCCATCAAAGCCTTTGGTCTTGTTCTTTTAATAATTTGTTTTGAGGATTGTACCAGCTTCTGCTTAACAATATCTAAAAGGAGAAAAGAATGGACTGTTTTTTTTTAGGGAATATTATTATGAGCTACTTAATTTGCAGCTCATGTTTTTGGGATCCCAAAACGTAAGTGATGGATACCTATGACATCGCAAAAGTTGTCCATCTGTTAGCATGGTAACTCTCGAAGGGGTTGAGATATTATGTTCAAATTTGGCACAAATGACTCTTTGGGTCAAAGTACAGGTCATGTTCAAAGATGGGCTCTGGAGGGGTTTCAAATTAAGGGATGACAAACAAATATTTTTAAAAGCAAATGAGATAGTCAATTTAGGAGTAAGGAAACATGCTTAACCCGAATACGAAAGTTATTTTCTCGCCAGACAGGTAGTTCAGATTTTAGAAAAAGTAAAAGTTGTATCTGAAGTTGATTATACATTCAATTCAGGGATAGGAACACATGCTGAATCCAAATATGAACATTTGTGTCATGCCGGACAAGTAGTTTGAGCTGAATCTGGAAATTTAGCATTAAGTTTTAACATAGTCGATATAGGAGACATGCTGTTGCAACTTTCGAACACACTAATGGTAAACAAAAAGTGTATGCCATCAGTTTAGTTATCTCTAAAGTCGCAACCGGCATTTTCTGGGTCGAAAAAAGTTCAAAGTCAACAAACATTCAAATAAGCATACCTCTACTGTATCAAAGTCACTGAAATTAATAAATGTCAAACTGGTTCCAAAATATCTGGCATGATTATACTCAAGGGTCTTGAAGAGTAGGCTTGCCATGAAGGGCCGAAATATAGCTCTAATAAAATGTAGCTGACTTATCCCTTTTGCTCCGTTTAATATGATTTTAGCTTGAATACTTGTGCAAGAAATAATTGCTCAGACATAGTATTTTATCCGTGTTAGACAACATGAACCTACAGGAGGGGTAACTGACCTGGTTTTTACACAATCTCGGATTGTGCCAAAAAAACTATTATAACGAAATTTCCATGCTGTCCTGACCGTCAAGAAGCAAAACAACAGTTATAAATCCCAAAACGTTTGGATTGTTTGCCCTTTCTTCGTTTTGAACCTGATTTAAAAGGCATTTTCTGGTTTTTAACATTAGTAACTCTACCTTTTCCATCACTTTGCAAGCAATCCGAGCTCAGCTAGTTACCCCTCCAAGATGATGTGCGAGGGATAAATAAAATTTGGGATATTTTGGTTGTACTACTGGCAAACCGTCCTCAGCAAAAGAAACAAAACTAAATCATAAAATCCACCACAAACACAACAGGAAAATGATGCAGGACCAACAGACAATAAGACTGGTCAAGTTGGAAAAACTGATTATTTTTTTGTCCACACGTTTGTTCTTCAAAGCCAACCCAAATTGTCTCTGCCCCCACTGAATTAGACCCTGTCCTCCTATACAGAGCCGTTACTAGCCAAAATGTTTGGGGGGGACGAGGGATTTACCAACTGGCTGGTAATTTGTACCGACTTTTTCTGCAGAAAAAACAACTGTTTTCAACAACAAAAATTACATTTTTGATAAAAAAAAAAGACTGATTTTCATGAAAACCCACTGATTTTCAGAAAATATGACTATTTTTGACGAAAAATCGACCAATTTTCAGAAAAAACGACTGTTTTCATGAAAAAAATTAACTGTTTTGACGAAAAATCGCAGCGCTTCGTGCCAACTCGGTTATTTTTTACCAACTGCAGACAGCATTGGGGGTGCCTCCCCCCCCCCAGTTGTGATGCCCCTGCTCTTATAGCCTAGGCCTAGGCTACAGTACTGTCTCCAAATATAAGGTTTGAAGCCAAGCTGACCATTCATTAGGAAAGAAATAGAAAACCGTGATTTTCGGGGTTTTTTTTGCACGGTCTGCCAGAAGTGCAGCCATAATATCCGCACATCATCCTAGAGGGATAATTAGCTGATCAAGAAAAAACCCCGAAAATCACGGTTTTCTATTTCTTTAGTACTGTCTCCTACCTTCACTTCGGTAGGAAAGCTGAAAACCACACAAATTTGACAACTGTTGTATCCTTAGGATCACTGCTTTCTCAGTCCACAAACAATGAAACTAGCTCCCTACTCCATCCTCCATAAACAAAACTGTTTATTTGAGTTGTTGATACTTTTCTTCTTTCCTTCGGTTGAGCAAGATCAGCGACGATTACTCTTTCGATAGGTTGGTAGCTTTTCGACAGATTTTGGCGCAAATTTCGAAAAGTTAATAAGACACTGTTTTTTTGTTTTTTCTTACTATTTTTAACACTCAGTAATAACAACACAGGGTCATCCCCCGTGTTTTTTCTCTAATCCAAGTTATAATGTTAAAGCTTCATAGCAGGGTTATTAATTTATTCTGTGGGGTAGGCCACACAGTCTATCCAAAAAAACTCAGGCCATAAATGGCATGGCCCATGCATTGTCTCAATCCCCCATTCACAATTGATGATGAAACTTACAATTGATGAAAACATCACTCTATGAAAACAATTGATAAAACATCACTCATTTTACCGCTATGTCTCGTCGACAATTAGTACTAGAGTTCTACAGGGTACCTTGCACCACCCTGGCACCACCCCCAAGGGCCAAGAATGAAATAAATGCATGCAACCCCACCATTTCTTTCCAACCTCTGCACTTACTGAATGTGCAAAATTGGGCCTTGATTAGAAGCTATAATGCAATGTTTTCTTTATGAACGATGTTGCAGCACTGCCAAATGCCTTTCTTCTAAACACCGCTGAATGCTGCTGACCATGGTTAAATTGTTTGACTGCCAGCTTCCATTTCTAATTGTTTCTTGCGCCTTTTGCGTATTTGTAACAGTAGGTTTCTTGTAAAAATAGTTGATTTTTCCTAAAAATAGTAGTTCTTCTTAAAATCTGACGTTTTTTTAAAAATCTGACAGTCTGTAAAAATTACCATCCAGTAGGTAAATACCTTGCAAATACCCCGAAACACTGAAAGCTTTTAAAGCACCTCATGTACTAAAGTATTTGCTCTTTTCTATATTTTAAAATAGTTCAGTACTTTAAAATTATGCTCCGCTTTCGAAGAATTACCCACAGTTTTAGCTGTTTCGAGACTTATTCCAGGCCTGTTAACTTTTAGCTTCTAAACAAGATAAGCTTCTTGCAAATAACCTTCATGAATAGATAAACATCGAAGGTAGAAAAACTAGGCTCGTGAGAAAACCAGGAAGATGTCGTTCAGGGGGTTAGAATGTATGATATCCAAGTCTCCAGGTTTAAGAATGATGGAGTGACTATGGAAGTAAGTTCCATTAGTATTATCGTCAAGACAACACAGGTCCTATAATTTTTCTCAAATACCAAGCCTAAAACAGGCTAAAAACCACATAAATGACGCATCCTTGCACAAAATAGAGAATACTCCAGAAGCCGTACTACTATGTCTGAGATATTGAAGCCTGGGGTAGGATTTAAAAAATCTCTACAAGTGGATGCAAAATGTAGCAAAAACTTCGATTGATTATTGAAAAAGTTCAATTTTTTGACAAAGAAGGACCAGTATCACAAATAGTATTAAAAATTAGTCTACTAGTGGTATGTTATTTGAACAGTTGATCCAACGATCACAACGAAGATCCAACATACCTATTCAGGTGTTAAACATTAATTTAATTAAAAGCTAGAATTTGAACGGGAGGCAGTTGAATTTCGCAGGAAAAAAAATGAGGCGCTCACTTTCATTTGTCTTAGCTATAGTAGTTAGAAGCTTAGGTTAGGCTCGAATATGCGATTAGCGCCATCTAGAAGTAATCTTGTCGATGGTTCCGACCCCTTTTCAACAACAAAGAAAAGGTGAACAACAGAATCTCATCTCAAACACAGTCGTAAGAAAAACAAATATTATTCTTATTATGTGATAAACCGAAGAGAAATCTACGGGTTGGAGTGCACATGCTGCGTGAAGCACGCCCAATTTGTTTTAAAGGTACTACTTTACTTCGAAGTAGTAATTTTTGGCCTTACTAATTAGTACTGTTAATTTTGCTCGAGTGGCAACACTGCTTCAGAGTATGGAAATCTCTCTTTTCAAAACGATGGGCAATGCTTCTTTGAGGAAAAAGACGATGACAGGTCAATGAACTTGTCTTGTCTGGAGCTTGTGGTTTATTGTCCCATTTTTAACTTTCTAGGGTTTACTTTACGGTGTTTAGTGTATGTCTATATGGCCTCTATTGAATCAAGAAAATAAGTAGTAAGAGATTCCACCTACCCAGACTACCACAAAACTCTTGCCCTGAGCCTCAGAGGCCTGGTTTTGGGAAACCCTCTTCTTCTTTGACATTTGCTCTGACAATGCTATCCTTACGTCCTTTCCTAACTCCCTATTTTATTTTCAGGTCTAGAAAGAAGTGAGATCTGAAGATGTCAGGGGTCCACCTCTTACCACCTTACATGCCAAGCCCTGGTCAGCAAATGCAACAGCAAGGAGTGCCAGGTCAGGTCCAGATGATTCAGCAAGTCAACCTTTCCAACATCCAGCAAGGCGGCATGATGCCTCAGCAGGGCCAAAATCAGCCGCAGCAGCAGTCGCAGCAGCAAAGCCAAAGTGATCAGCAGAGAATTGACCCAATCCAGAAGGCCAAAGCATTAATGTGGCCACTCAAGGAAAACCTGGCGGTTAGTTTCATGGATGAATTTGGATGACTTTAATATGGAAAAATCACTAGGGCCATCACAACAAAAATTTCAAATTAAACGCGGCTAATCCTAGTATCACTGACGCTAACCCCAATTAATCTAAGAACTCTGGTCTATGTCCCATCGAAAACCTCGAGTAATAAAGTCGTTTGCTAACAAGAAGTATGATATCCAGTCTTCGGTTACATCCAAAAAGTATTTCTGCCAAATTGGTAAAACCCAAAATAGATATGGATCCAATTAAAAATTTATAAGAGATGAGTGCACAGCTTTTTTCAACACCCAGCCGCCTCCCTGCCCAATCAGTGACGACACTAGGGGGGGGGGATGGAGCAGGGCAACTTCCACCCATGAAAATTCCTACCGGGAAATCTGGGCTTGCAGTTTGTCTGCAAATCGTCAAGTCATTCGGCAAAATCTGGGCTTGCTCTCTCCTACACAAATTGGGCCAGTTTTGCCACTGTGTCCAATTTCCCCATTCAATAAATTTATCGTTTTTCGTTGTGCATTTGTATTGTGTTTTTTTTTCTGTTTCTTCGGTCCTGTATGTACTTCGCTAATGCATAATACTAAGGAATGAACAAAATTTTGCTATGCACTAGACAGAAAAATGGGTAATAGTGCAGTACAAAAAATCAATAAAAATCAAAGTAAGCTTCAGTGACAAAATTGTTGAACAAGATGTAAAACATGGAAAAAGAAAAAAAAGGATAGTCTGGGCTAATCTTCTTCCTAGATGGCAAGCGGAAAAATAGTCAGAGTCAGAAACACGAAGATACGCACAAGGGTGAGCGAACATAACGTTTGCAGTAACGCGGTAGTTCCTATGTCACCGAGGAATGTATAAAAGAAATGTACAGTGCATTTGAAATAATTGGATTGTGCCTAAAAAGAGTTTTATTTTTTATCGGAGTTCTCAGCTCGCAACACTCCATTCTCGTACAAATGACCGTTTTTACTCTTATCGCTTTTGATAAAAACACTAGTTTATCAAGAATCAAGAAAGAGAACGAGAAGCGACTATCGATTCTGCTGAATTGGGAAGCTTTTTGGGATCCCAAAACGTAAGTGGAGGGATACCTATGGCATCGCAAAAGTTGTCCGTCTTTCCGTCCGTCCGTCTGTAAGCACGATAACTCTCGAAGGGAATGAGATATTTTGATGAAACTTGGTGTGAGGATTCGTTGGGTCGTCGGACCAGTCGAGATCGTAGATGGGCTTTGTAGCCCTACATTTAGGGGTGGGGGAGGGGGTTTAAATTAAGGGGCAAACAAAATATTTTGAAACAGCTAATGTGATAGTCGATTATGGGGTAAGAAAACATGCTTAGCACGATGTTGAAAACCATTTTGTCATCGGACGAGTAGTTCGTCCAGAATCCGGCCAAAACCGGAAAGTTTGTTAAAAGTAAAAGTTTTATTTGAAGTTGATTAGATGTTCGATTTAGGGGTAGGAAGACATGCTGAAGGCGATGGTGAAAACCATTTTGTCATCGGACGAGTAGTTCGTCCAGAATCCGGCCAAAACCGGAAAGTTTGTTAAAAGTAAAAGTTTTATTTGAAGTTGATTAGAAGTTCGATTTAGGGGTAAGAAGACATGCTGAAGACGATGGTGAAAACCATTTTCTCGACGGACAAGTAGTTCACCCGAATCCGGCCGAAACCAGAAAGTTTGTTAAAATTATAAGTTTTATTTCAAGTTGAATAGATGTTCGGTTTAGGGCAAGAAGACATGCTGAACGCTTATGTGAAAACAATTTTCTACCCGGACATGTAGTTCGCCCGGAATCCGGCGAAAACCGGAAAGTTGGTTAAAAGTAAAAGTTTAATTTGAAGTTCATTAAATGTTTGATTTATGGGTAAAAAGACATGCCGAACACGATGGTTAAAATCATTTTCTCGCTGGAGAACTAGTTCTCCCGGAATCCGGCCAAAACCGGAAAATTTGTTAAAAGCATAAGTTCGATTAGATGACAGATTAAGGGGTAAGAAGAGAGGCTGAGTCGGTATATGACAATGGTTTTTTACCCGGACATATAATTATTCCGGAATCCGGTTGTAACCGGATTTTTTTTTCAGTCAAACTTTTATTTAAAGTTGATTAGATTTTCTTTATAGGGATAAGGAGATACGCTGGTTTTGTTTCTGTATTTTTTTGTTTTGCTGGACTAGTAGTTCGCTCGGCAATCGGCAGGAAGTCTCGGTCAGTATCGTCAAAATAGATATGGCTTATAGAGGTATATCTGAACTTGGTTTTCTCTGATGATTAGCCTGTCCGAGACTGGATCTGGCGAAGACAAGACTCGATTGTCGGAATCAAATATTAGATTTTTGGGATCCCATCGACACCTTTGGTCTTGTTCCGGTCTCGATTCTGACAAAAACTCAAGAAAAATAGAATTAGCTCTATCTCAACAGTCAAAAAACGAGAAATAGGAGAATTGATATAGAAAACGCAACTCTTATCTTTCAGGCAACTATTAAATTAGCAGCACACAACCTCCACCAGAACAACATGATCGATCTCGGGACTGGCAAGGCAGCAGACACACCACCTCAAAAGTTCGATAAGCAGCTAGAAGAATTCTATGCAATATGCGATCAGCTAGAACTAAACCTGGTAAGACGAGCTGGATTTAGCCTTTTTCAGAATCAGCAGGATCTGCAGTATAGGGTTGCATACTACTGCGCTGTGTATTTGTTACCGCATCTTGTCTACCTTGTTTCTTCGTCTTTTGTCGATTTATCTCCTATCTTCGTACTCAACTATTTTTGTTCAAAAACATTCTGTGAGTAGGCAATTAAATAAATAATAATACTATATAGCACAGGATTTCCTGACTTAAAAATATTCTTAAAATACGCTGTTTGTGCTTAAAACTAAGTCCTCTCGGTATGTGGTGGTACCAGCAACACGCGAAAGTGTTACGAACACTGGAAAAACACACATATGTTCACGTCCTTCAATCAGGATGCTGAGTTGTTAACCTCTTTTCTCACCACCTGAAAATGGTTCGGCGATGCCTGGATTCTTAATTTCCTTCCAAGATAAAAGAAAATCATCATTGAATAATTAGCGATGAAATGTCTGTAGTTTGTGATTGTCAGCATTGTTGCCGAAACTTTCAGTGTCTTTTCCTTTGTATCTCTGTTCTTGCTCGATTTTATTTCGTAGAAGGATGTTTTAACGCCTGAAATCGTGGTTGGTATAGGTGGCGACACAAGAGATGGTACGTTTGCTTCAAGCAGAAGCTAGAGATTGCATTAGGATTTAGGACTAATGTAGTATGAATCACTTAAAAAGTTATCCAGTACAATGGGCACTGATTGTGTTTATATTTGATAGTGCCAAACGGATACGTCAGCCGAATTTTATTAGAGCTATTACATTTTCCAGCTTAAGCCTGAAGAGGACTCTTGGTAGTTGGGACGAAATATAGCTCTAATAAAATTCACCTGACGTATCCGTTTTGCACTGTAAAACATCTTGTCATCGCTTGTCTCTTCGTCGACAAATATTCCTTGAGCCCAAGCTGACTTTGAAAATGTAACAAGAAGGGCCGAAATATCGCTGCCAAAGCTTCGTAGCTGACATATCCGTTTTATGCCATTATGCCGAAATGGACGATTTCGGAGTTTTGAAAGGCGCGAAAATTCAAAAACTCTCGTTCACGCACGAAAATCGATAAGTTTTGGTGCTAAAAAGTGCCATAAAGAGCGTGTTCCACCCTTCTAACAATAGTTACTATTAGTTACTATTTCCGTTCCATCCTCACGAAAGGTTACTACGCTGACCGTTCCAACCTTGTCGGAATAGTAACTAATAGTTACTATTTGCTTACCATGCTCGGGAGCGTAGTAAGCGTAGTAACTACGCATCTCTGTAACGTGATTGGTCGGATTCACCCCTGGCGTGAGATCCTGCTGGAAAATAGAAAAATCGTTCCAGCCTTGACGGCGGAGAGCCAGAATTCGTGACGTCATGCGTAGTAACTACGGTAAGTAGGGTGGAACACGCTCAAAGTGATAAATAGTGCCATAGCTACTAAATAAAAAGTCTCAGTAGCTGTAGCTGGCAGATTGCTATCGAAAGAAACTTTATTTTTTTTTAGTACGTAAGAGAAGTCTTGCTTTCTAAATGTGAAGTCACAGAAGGGCCAAAAATGTACAAATATAACAAGACGTACTCGCAACCAAGTCCAGAATGTGCAAGAAATTCTCACTTAATACTATCAGTTGAATTATTTGTCAGTAACACAGATAACGGGGAGAGTATAATAACACCGAATGGGTAAGAAAAAGAAACTCCGCTTATATTATCAAGGCTAGTAAATTGGAGGATGGCTGGCAGCAAAAAACGAACACAAGCGAAAATAAATTGTTTGTGAATCGGCTGATTTCTGATTTGATCTTGTATTGTAGGTGGTTGTAAGATAACACTATGGTAGTTTACTTCAAGTTCGAAGTTTCCTTCATTGTACTTCTTTGTAAGCAGTGACTCTGAAAAAGTTTTAAGCGTTACATTCTAGGAGAATAAGACGAAAGTTTGATGTATATTTCTTGAGGTGAAGCTTGTGATGTCCAGTAGAGACCACCAACAGTGGAAGACCGAAGAAATGAAGGTACAACAAATTTGACTTCTCGTCGGAAGTTTACACCGCCTAGCCTCATCCCGGGAAACCTCCTTGACTGGCTCGATTGTAATTTTTTACTGTACGAAATGTGTACCCGCTAATTTTTTTAATTTTTTTTCAGAAAAACGCGATCGAGTGCGCTCAGCAAACGTCCTGCTCCCAACGCTACGCTAACGTACCGCTCATTGGTTCGCGGCCAGACACGCCCACTGCCATGGAACCAATCACATACGGACAGTTTTTAAATCTGGCGCGCTTACAGGTCGAATTCTGCAAAGAGCTGCATGATTCCCTCTGTGAAGTGGCGAGCACTATTGCGCCTTCGTCCCAGCAAGACCAGTGAATGCCCCGGGTCGTCCCGTGGGACCTAGGTCGTGTCGCATGGTAGAAGAATTTTCCCTGAACGTGCGGGGTATATCGGTTTAAAGTTTGAACAGAAGCCCAATCAAACCTTTTGTGAGTTTCAGGGTCTCAGTCAGAGAGACGCAGAGTGTTAGGCACCATAAAAGCCCGGATCCATCAGGAAGCAAGAAAATTGTATTTAACGAATCGTCCCAAAAAGGCTGCGCTGTTTGTAGAACCGCCATCTAGGTTGACTTCCAGTGACGGCGTACTCTTAACGGTAGAGGGCGCTCTAACTATAATTGCCGTTTTTCGACGATAATTCCAGTGAAAGTGAATAGGTTAGCGAATGTTTGTCCTTCCTCGCATGGGATATAGTTAGAGTTATTCTTTGGCTGCCCGATCCCTTTATTCTTTTTTGTATGCCCTTTGAGGTTGAAGTATATTGCCTCATTTTTTTAAGAAGTACCATTCTGAGCGTACTCAAATTCTGCTCTTTCTCGCAGGCAGGTACAGACACAGATGTTGGTTTCGAAGTTATTACAAGTTATGATAATACGAGGAGGAGCAAGCTGTTTATTATGGTAGTAACTACCCTATTTAGAACGAAAATTGTAACAGCGCAGTCTGACTGACGTCAGTCGCAACGCATCGCCCCGACACTTTCGAGTTCAGTGTGTAAGGGCTTCGGTGGACTTTCATGCATAACGAGCGTTGCCAGAATTAGCCGAAAAAGTAACAGCGGACTTTTCCGATATCATGACAAAAAAGTCAGCAGACGATTTTTCGGCCCTTCTTGGCAATACTTGTTACGCAAAACGTTTTCAGAATCACAACAGATTACATCACAAGTTTGTCTGTTGAACTGCGCATCCTTGTGTTATCTGTTATGAAACTTCTTGCAGTGTTGGGCCGTAAGTGTCTCGGTATAGAGGGAATGAGAACCAAGTCCAAAGGGACCTTTATATTACTGCTTTCTACCCCATGCACAAGACATTTATTTGTACTACATAGACTACATAACAAAAATATAATGCGATAAACAAGACCCCCTGAAGCTATCTTGTTGGGGATCTCTGCCAGTGAACATCCAGGAGGAGACGGTTCCATACGGTAGCGCATACAAAATAAGGTAAGGCAGCAAAAGCTACCAAATTTTTCTCACAGTATCTTAATTGTTAAGTGTTAAAACATTGCAACACTAGCTTTGCGGCGCATCTCCTTCAGGGTACCAATTCTTTTTTATGACCATTGCAACATGTAATTGCTTGACCAGCCGGGAAATTTCTGAAACACTTTGTAAACAAATTGCAAGGCTGAGATCCGAGCATTGGCAGAGGAAACCAGGCCAAGAGCGAAAAACTGATAAGGTCTTGAAAAGCCGAACCTTTGCAGGCTCTTTTACTGAGCTAACTTCCAAACTAGGGTATTAGCTCTTTTTGAGTAGCTTTTAACTAGAGCGTAGGCTATCTGTTATGTCCTAAAGCGAACCTTACATTTCTTATGGAGAACTTCCAACTGAGACCCGCGTCTCCGCAGTGGCGCGGCACCGCCAAGGGTGACGTACCGTCTGGGAGAGTCCCAGGCTCATCAGCTCTGTTGCTAAGCGAACGAAATGCTTTAATGTTTGCTTGTCTTGCAATGTCATTGTCGCCCAACTATTGGAATTTATGGTAGGATACGACCATATAAGAGCAAACAACCCTTGTGCCTAAGGGGAGGTTTGGATTTTCCCAAGTCGGTGCAAAGACGACCGCCGTATCATTATTTTGGCAAGAGTGGGTGTTATCCAGCTGGTGAAACAAGCTACCTGACAAACAAGCTACCAAAGGTTGTCCTCTCCCATGCTCCAATGACGTAGATGAATTTCCTTACCTGTCGAGTTCTGGCCACGCTGCTTAAAGGGCGATTCTGGTGGTCTGGAAAACTCCGCGAGCTTATGCGCCGGCTGTTTTTGCGACTTCGGCTAAAACTCGCTTCGCTTTCCAAAGTTGTTCTCGCGCTCCGCAAGCACTTTGAGAGCGAATCCAGTTCGCGAGTGGAAAGTTATTTCAGCAAGCCAGCGGGAAGCTGTAAAGGTGCAACTGAGGCGCAGCGACTTTCCGTCTGTGCTTTCGCTTGGCGGACTCTCGCTTTGCTTTCCGGAAAGCGAATCTAATACATCGCCCTTAAAACCCCAGTGGACCTTCCTACGGACAATATTCCTGATATAGTATGTAAATTCTTTGCCGGCACTACGGCCGCCGTAAATCGTTCTATTTCGTTTATAATCTCGATTATCTTACGTTTTCGACGTCTTTTCTTCCCAATTTCGACTGCACAACGGTCTTATTACCAGGTATGACTATAAGGCGTTTTTTAGAGGTTCAACATTGAGCCAATGTCGATCAACAGTGTCCTGAGAGCAAAAGAAATCTTTGTGGGCATCTGTGGCCAACAATGTTGGTCAAATCGGCCAACGACTGAAAGTGTTGTTGTTCGACTCTGTTGGTCAACTTGTGTAGTAATTTGCCATATTTTTCAAACAGAGCGCCTTGGCGGTGATTCGCCTCTGTTGATCAGCAGGGACGTTTTGGCGGTCATCAGCAGTTTACTTATCAACAATGCTGATGGACAGAAGAACCGCCAAAAAAAGCCTATAGTGGGTACCAAGCTAGACTTGATCATACGCGAGCAACATGGACAATGCACAGCCGTTGTGCGGCCGTAACAGGCGTACCCATCTAGCAACATGGGTACGGCACACCATTTGGTTTGATCAGGACTGGGGGGAAGCTGCAACAGTAAGGCCGTCACGAAAACTTACACGGGATCAGCGTCGTCCAGGTCATCAGCTCGGCTTTAAATGGTCAAAGTTTAGTAAGAGACTTTTCGCAACTGCCTACCATAATTTTGTCACATCACTTTGCTTACTGCAGATTTTATCATATTTCGTGGGAGCCTTTGGTCGCCATTGGAAAGCCAGGGGGCATCTACCCCCATGACGCCTGTGCCCCACCGAAGTTCTGAGCGTGTTCCACCCTTCTAACTATACTAGCTAATAGTTACTATTTTCGCTCCAGCGTCTTAAAATGTTACTACGCTGACCCTTCCAGCCTATTAACTATTTGCTTACCACGCTCGGGAGCGTGGTAACTACGAATATGTTTGACGTAATTGTTCCGATTAGCCCGATGCACGATATTTTGCTGAAAATAGAAAAATGTGTTCCAGCCTCGATACCAAGAAGCCATAATCCGTGACCTCATGCGTAGTGACTACGGTAAGTAGGATGGAGCACGCTCTAAGAAGAGTCTAGAAGGGACAGGACAGAGAAAAGAAGAGCAGGAAAACCCAAATTTTCAAACATGCGATTTATTAATCAGAAATTCGCAAAACCAACAACATTTCAAAACAAACGCAGCGTCGAGATAAAAAATTCGCTTGTCAAAACAACATGCACAGAATGGAATTTGATGAGTGCTAATTAATCATTAACGAGGTACAAAATTGGCAAGCCTTTTTAATCCGCAAAAAAGGCAAATGAGGTAGTTGGGCCCGTGGGCTCGACGCTGGCTTGAGTCTGTTACCGTCAGGAGTTGAACCCGATATCTTCCGACCTCCGTCTAAATAAAAAAAAAAGATATTAATTTCCACTGTCAAAGTAACAACAATAACTTCGTACCGCAGTGGCACGAGCACACCTGGTGACACGAAGCTAAGCCCGAGATCTGGCGGCTCATCGCCTCCACCAAGAACCATCCCTTTCATCCGACTATAATGGTTAGTTGTTAGGTTTCCCTAGATGCTAGAAAATACTATACAGATCCAGACCATACATAATCTCTACTGCCTCCGTTTTAACTATTTCCGTTGATAGTTGTAAAGGGGGATACACCAACTGAATTTGATTAGAGCAATATTTCGGCCCTTCTTGGCAAGGGTTTCTTCTGGTTCATGCCGGTCGAGCTGGAAACTATTGCCAAAATGCAGGTTCACCCCCCCCCCCCCTCCACCTCCGTACCAACACACGACATCTGATTTCAAGATACAAACTTCTGGAAGTCTTATAACTTTTTTAAGTTTTTTAAAAACTTTCGTCCCTAAGCAACAAAATATCTACAAGATCGCATTTCAGCTTCCCTGCACGTCAGGGCCTTTCTCGTTGTTGTGTGTCAATTTTAGTGTTTGCATTCTTCTCTCGATTCTTTTGTGCCCCCTAGCGGTTTAAAAAATAAGAAAATAAATATGAGTCAGTTAATCTAGTCTTGAAAAAAATGTGATGCCTCAGTTCAGGCCCGTATCCAGGAATTTATTTTTGGGGGGGTTGCCTTTCGGGGGGGGGGGGGGGGTTTGCCTGCGGATCGGAAAAAAGTACAAAAAACACATAGATCAGAGGGAAAAGCCTATACAAATGGTTATTTTCGTAGGTTTCGGGGGGGGGGGGGGGGGGTCAACCACCTAACCCCGTCCCCATGGATACGGCCTTGACTCAGTTTATAATCCGCTTCTCGACCAACAGATACAGGGTTACGGAGCCGATCTTCAAGCTGTCCCGTCAGTCACGGATTATGGTACCAAAAATTACTCCGTCGACCCCTCTATAGCGCTCAACATTAGCTTAACTGTTGACTCCAGGCTAAATAGGAAAACAGGATACAGCCATCTATCTTAATTTTCTGTCTGGCGTGTATAACCATGACACAGTTGCCACATGTCGCACGATAGTATGAATTGTCACTCTGTATCACTCTATTTCAGAAAAGGAATACATGTGTAATTTTTGCAGCAGGGATTCCGACCAGAAGTGACTATTTCAAGTTTTTTCATGAAAGTAAAATTAGATTTGTAATTTTTAAGAGCGGATTCCGACCAAAAGTGAACATTTCATGAAAATAAATTTCACTCCCAATTCACTCTCTGTTTTGGGCCAAAAGCCACTCTAAATATTTGTGGTGTGGCAACGCTGTTGACACTTGGCAGATCAGATATTGCTGACGGACACGGATGTGCGATCTTGCAATTTGAAACCCATTTAGGAGGGGGATTTTGAAATCTACCCCCCCCCCCCCCCAACTGGCGTCCCTGATCACAGGGATGCTAATTATTATTATTTGGTTATCTTGCTTCTTTCCTCGGCTCGCTGGTAGAACCCAAACAGGCGATCTGTTTGCTTTGGGGGAGACAAAACAGGATCAAAATCTTTCTGCATAAACAGCACGCTATCTACTATCTGAACAGTGCATAATCCCCAGCAAAATCGCGGCACATACAAGGGGGCAACATATGTGCGGCGTCCTCGGCAGGCTATGGAGCATCTAGAGCATTTTTTGAATGGTGTTCACCTTTTAGCGTTCAAACTGAGTTTTTATGGCACTTGCCCTTCGGCCAAGTGCCATATAGCGATCGCGATTTCTGTCCGTCCGTCGGTCTATCGGTCTGTCCAGGTTTTGCTAGTTCGGCCACTTCCACATAAGCTAGGACGATGAAACTTGGCAGGCGTATCAGGGACCCCAAATAATTAAGTTGGAAATAGTCACTTCCCCGATCCGAGCACCGTGGGGGGAGTGGAGGGAGGGGGAATCCGGAATCTTGAGGTATTCTTAGCTTTTGAACGGGTGATCGGATCTCGATGAAACTTGATATTTGGAACGACCTCATGCCTCAGACGACCCACTTAAAATCCGGACCGGATCCGGTGACTTTTGGGGGGAGCTGGAGGGGGCAACCGGAAATCTTGGGAAACGCTATGAGTGGAGGGATCGAGATGAAACTTGGTGGGAAGACACCTAGCAAACACTAGATACATCATTGACATAACCGAGCCGATTCGGGCACTGTGGGGGGAGTGGAGGGAGGGGGAATCCGGAATCTTGAGGTATTTATAACTTTTGAATGGGTGATCGGATCTCGATGGAACTTGATATTTGGAAAGACCTCGTACCTCAGACGACCCACTTGAAATCTGGACCGGATCCGGTGACTTTTGGGGAGAGCTGCAGGGGGCAACCGGAAATCTTGGGAAACGCTATGAGTGGAGGGATCGAGATGAAACTTGGTGGGAAGAGACCTAGCAAACACTAGATACACCATTGACATAACCGAGCCGATTCGGGTACTGCGGGGGGAGTGGAGGGAGGGGGAATCCGGAATCTTGAGGTATTTATAACTTTTGAACGGGTGATCGGATCTCGATGGAACTTGATATTTGGAAATACCTCATGCCTCAGACGACCCACCTAAAATCCGGACCCGATCCGGTGACTTTTGGGGGGAGCTGGAGGAGGCAACCGGAAATCTTGGGAAACGCTATGAGTGGAGGGGTCGAGATGAAACTTGGTGGGAAGACACCTAGCAAACACTAGATACATAATTGACATGACCGAGCCGATTCGGGCACTGTCGGGGGAGTGGAGGGAGGGGGAATCCGGAATCTTGAGGTATTTATAACTTTTGAACGGTGACCGGATCTCGATTAAACTTGATATTTGGAACGACCTCATGCCTCAGTCAACCGACTTAAAATCCGGTCCGGATCCGGTGACTTTTGGGGGGAGCTGGAGGGGGCAACCGGAAATCTTGGGAAACACCTTGAGTGGAGGGATCGAGATGAAACTTGGTGGGAAGACACCTAGCAAACACCAGATACATCATTGACATAACCGAGCCAATTCGGGCCCTGTGGGGGGAGTGGAGGGAGGGGGGATCCGGAATCTTGAGGTATTTATAACTTTTGAACGGGTGATCGGATCTCGATGGAACTTGATATTTGGAAAGGCCTCATGCCTCAGACGACCCACTTAAAATCCGGACCGGATCCGGTGACTTTTGGGGGGAGCTGGAGGGGGCAACCGGAAATCTTGGGAAACGCTATGAGTGGAGGGATCGAGATGAAACTTGGTGGGAAGACACCTAGCAAACACTAGATACATCATTGACATGACCGAGCCGATTCGGGCACTGTCGGGGGAGTGGAGGGAGGGGGAATCCGGAATCTTGAGGTATTTATAACTTTTGAACGGGTGACCGGATCTCGATGAAACTTGATATCTGGAAAGACCTCATGCCTCAGACGACCCACTTAAAATCCGGACCGGATCCGGTGACTTTTGGGGGGAGCTGGAGGGGAGAACCGGAAATATTGGAAAACGCTATGAGTGGAGGGATTGAGATGAAACTTGGTGGGAAGACACCTAGCAAACACTAGATATATCATTGACATAACCGAACCGTGCCTACTCGTAACAAGTGCCATATGAGCTCGTAGCTCTTGTTTAGTGTTGTTTTTTGTATTTTATTTTGTTTTCCGGCGGGCATTTGGGAGTAATTTTATTCATTCGTGCATCATACTTCTCTCGCAATAGAGGTAAGGTACAATTTTAATGGCAAATATAAATAAACCTGGTGTTTCTCAAAAGGCACTGTCTAGGGAACCGGGAGCCGTACTTTATGTCCCATGGGCTACGGAACCGGTAGTTCTCACGGAAACCAAACCATATAAACTGCGATTCCGGGATCTGACGTCATTGGCTAACGGAAACTTGTATCTGCTGGATCCCGTTCCGGTAGTAAGTGGAAATAGCTCACGGAAACTAACTTCATCGCACCAGCTTCTCGTCCGGTAGTCTCACAGAATCGTGTGCTGAGAAGCAAGGGAGCCGGTAGTTGATAACGGAAACTGTATAATTGGAGCTTGTGTTCCGGTAATATCTACGTGGAACATAGAACTCACGGAATAGTTTGGATGAGAGCTAGGATGCCGTGATTTACACCGACTTAGAGAAAACAAGACCAAAGGTTTCGATGGGATCCCAAAAATTCAATATCCGATCCAGACAACAGGGTCTTGTCTTAGCCAGATCCAGTCTTCGCCAGACTCCTTGAACATTTTTACAATTAAAATTCAGAAACAGATTAAGGCAAAATAGCTAATCACCTGAGAAAACCAAGTTCAGATTTGGATTCAGCATGTGTGTTTACCCCTATCATATCTGTTTTGACGAAAACTTCCTGCCACTTCTGCTAATTTCCCGGTTCCGGCCGAACTCCAGAACTACTTGTCCGGCGAAAAAAGAAAGCTCAAACACGAAATCAGGGTATCTTCTTTCCCCAGTAATGAACATCTAATCAACTTCAAATAGAAATTTAGCTTATAACAAATTTTCCGATTCCAGCCGGATTCCGGTCGAACTATATGTCCGGGTAAAATATGATTGTCATACAGGGACTCAGCATCTCTTCTTACCCCTTAATCGCTTATCTAATCAACTAGAAATAAAACTTTGACTTCCAACAGTTTTCCGGTTTTGGCCGGATTCCGGACGAACTATACATGTCCGGGTAGAAACTTGTTTTCACATAAGTGTAGCATGTCTTCTTGCCCTAAATCGAACTTTCCGGTTTGGGCAGGATTCCGGTCGAAATACTTGTCCGTCGAGAAAAAAAAATTCACCATCGTCTTCAGCATGTCTTCCTACCTCTAAATCGAACATCTAATCAACTTCAAATAAAACTTTTACTTTCAACAAACTTTTCGGTTTGGGCCGGATTCCGGGCGAAATACTTGTCCGTCGAGAAAATAGTTTTCACCATCGTCTTCAGCATGTCTTCCTACCCCTAAATCAAACATCTAATCAATTTCAAATAAAACTTTTACTTTCAACAAACTTTCCGGTTTGGGCCGGATTCCGGGCGAAATACTTGTCCGTCGAGAAAATAATTTTCACCATCGTCTTCAGCATGTCTTCCTACCCCTAAATCGAACATCTAATCAACTTCAAATAAAACTTTTACTTTCAACAAACTTTCCGGTTTTGGCCGGATTCCGGGCGAACTACTTGTCCCATGACAAAATGGTTTTCACCATCGTGTTCAGCATGTCTTCTTACCCCATAATCGACTATCACATTAGCTGTTTCAAAACATTTTGTTTGTCCCTTAATTTGAATCCCCTCCCCCACCCCTAAATGTAGAGCTACAAAGCCCATCTACGAACTTGACTGGTCCGACGACCCAACGAACCCTCACACCAAGTTTCATCAAAATATCTCATTCCCTTCGAGAGTTATCGTGCTTACAGACGGACGGACAGACGGACGGACAGACGGACAACTTTTGCGATGTCATAGGTATCCCTCCACTTACGTTTTGGGATCCCAATAACATAGGAAAAAATTCACTACCGGAACCCATATATTGAGAGCTAAGGTACCGGTAGCAACAACTATTTGATCGAAAATGACCAGCTCACGGACACAGATGGCTATGGGCTAGAGTTCCGGTAGTGCCAAAAAAAAAATTAATTCACTGACCCATATCAGTGCAGACTAGGAAACCGGAAGTGAATATTTTTTACTCACGGAACCCAACTCCTGCGGGCTAGGGTTCCGGTAGTGCCAAAAACTATGGATGTTGGATTCCGTGAGCCGTACCGGACTCTAAGTCCATATTGACACGTGCCCGTGAGTTTGTCATTTTAATTTTTGGCACTACGGGAACCCTACCCGCAGGAGTTGGGTTCCGTGAGTTAAAAATATTCACTTCGGTTTCCTAGTCAGGACTGACATGGGTCAGCGAGGTTAATTTTTTTTTATTTGTTGGCACTACCGGAACCCTAGCCCATGGCCATCTGTGTCCCTGAGCTGGTCATTTTCAATCAAATAGCTGTTGCTACCGGTACCTTAGTTCTCAATATATGGGTTCCGGTAGTGAATTTTTCCCATGTTATTTTCTCTAAGTCAGTGAAAATCCCGACATCCTAGCTCTCATCCAAATTATTCCGTGAGTTCTATATTCCACGTAGACACTACCGAAACACAAGCTCCAATTAAACAGTTTCCGTTATCAACTACCGGCTCCCTAGCTTCTGAGCACACAATTCCGTGAGACTAGCGGACGAGAAGCTGGTGCGATGAAGTTTCCGTGAACGGAACCGGAACGGGAGCCTGTACAAACAAGTTTCCGTTAGTCAATGACGTCAGATCCCGGAATCGCAGCTAATTTGGTTTTTTTTCCGTGAGAGCTACCGGCTCCGTAGTCCATAGGACAAAAAGTACGGCTCCCGGTTCCCTAGACAGTGCCTTCTCAAAAACATCAGGTATGCCAGTGGCATAAAAAACGACGCTTCACTAATTCTGATGGGTTTGTAAAAAATATTAACACAATTCTAGAGGGAAAGTGATTCTGCAAAAGGAAGAGATCAGACATCCGAATTTGAGGAATCCATCAGTTCCGTCAGTTCTGCCACTTTTCATTTTACCCACCAAGGTCAGTCAGTTGGCCCACCCGCCGGCTGAAACCAGACACAGAATTTGGGGAAGTCGCCAGTTCTCCCACTTGTCATTCGATCCACCCGTCAGCTGACCCAGGCGTCAGTTCCCCCACCTGTCAGTTCGCAGACAGCTGAAACCAGACACAGAATTTGGGGAAGCCGTCAGTTCTTCCACTTGTCATTCGACCCACCCGTCAGCTGACCCAGGCGTCGGTTCCTCCACCCGTCACTTAAGGACATATTTCCAGGACTATGAAATACACGTTAGTTGCGTTTTGACAGATATCAACGTATCGGATACCACGGTAACTCATTTACCAGCCGTCAGCTGACCCAGGCGTCAATTCCTCCACCCGTCATACAAGGACATATTTCAAGGGCTAGAAAATACACATGAGTTGCGTTTTTACAGATACCAAAGTATCGGATACCACGGTAACTCATTTGTATTTTATCGTTTTGGCAGTTACCATGGTATCTGAAGCTTTGCAAAACTCTGAATTTCCCAAATTAGCGCTTTTAGAGGTCACCAAACAAAAATAATTACATCCAACCACATCACAAGTGCCACACTTCTTTTCCGCAAATTTGACAAAATCCTAGGCTCTTGTGTTGGAGATGATGAAAGTGAGATGTTTATTTCAGATACCATGGTAACTGGCCAGATACTAAGTAACCGCATAACATTTTTTTACCGTGGTATCAGATACCAGTATCTACAAAAACGCAACTATTGTTCACACACTTACTGTGGGTCAAAGCACGGTACACGTTTAGCCATCAAATCATCCGACCCGAAGGTTTCTTCTGAAGAATATGTGACGTATAGGAATCCGTCGAGATCCTTATATTCCTGATATACTTCTGATAAAGTACGCGTCATAGATGCCATGCTTTTTCCATTTATCAAAAGAAAGAAGGCTTGGGACGAGCCGATGGCCATCCGATTTCTATAAAGAAAAAAAAAGTAAGGAACAACTCAAAATTAACTGTTTATACTTTTAACTAACAACAAGAGCTACGAGCTCATATGGCACTTGTTACGAGTAAGCACGGCTCGGTTATATCAATGATATATCTAGTGTTTGCTAGGTGTCTTCCCACCAAGTTTCATCTCGATCCATCGCACTCTTAGCGTTTTCCAATATTTCCGGTTCTCCCTCCAGCTCCGCCCAAAAGTCACCGGATCCGGTCCGGATTTTAAGTGGGTCGTCTGAGGCATGAGGTCTTTCCAAATATCAAGTTTCATCGAGATCCGGTCACCCGTTCAAAAGTTATAAATACCTCAAGATTCCGGATTCCCCCTCCCTCCACTCCCCCGACAGTGCCCGAATCGGCTCGGTCATGTCAATGATGTATCTAGTGTTTGCTAGGTGTCTTCCCACCAAGTTTCATCTCGATCCCTCCACTCATAGCGTTTCCCAAGATTTCCGGTTGCCCCCTCCAGCTCCCCCAAAAGTCACCGGATCCGGTCCGGATTTTAAGTGGGTCGTCTGAGGCATGAGGTCTTTCCAAATATCAAGTTGCATCGAAATCTGATCACCCGTTCAAAAGTTATAAATACCTCAAGATTCCGGATTCCCCCTCCTTCCACTCCCCCCACAGTGCCCGAATTGGCTCGGTTATGTCAATGATGTATCTAGTATTTGCTAGGTGTCTGCACACCAAGTTTCATCTCGATCCCTCCACTCATAGCGGTTCCCAAGATTTCCGGTTGCCTCCTCCAGCTCCCCCCAAAAGTCACCGGATCCGGTCCAGATTATAAGTGGGTCGTCTGAGGTATGAGGTCTTTCCAAATATCAAGTTCCATCGAGATCCGATCACCCGTTCAAAAGTTATAAATACCTCAAGATTCCGGATTCCCCCTCCCTCCACTCCCCCCACAGTACCCGAATCTGCTCGGTTATGTCAATGATGTATCTAGTGTTTGCTAGGTGTCTTCCCACCAAGTTTCATCTCGATCCCTCCACTCATAGCGTTTCCCAAGATTTCCGGTTGCCCCCT
The DNA here is from genome assembly GCA_023053575.1 of Branchinecta lynchi. Classification (NCBI taxonomy): domain Eukaryota; kingdom Metazoa; phylum Arthropoda; class Branchiopoda; order Anostraca; family Branchinectidae; genus Branchinecta; species Branchinecta lynchi. The sequence continues at coordinate 27,782,585 of JAKZAP010000003.1, forward strand.
CCAGCTCCCCCCAAAAGTCACCGGATCCGGTCCGGATTTTAAGTAGGTCGTCTGAGGCATGAGGTCTTTCCAAATATCAAGTTCCAACGAGATCCGATCACCCGTTCAAAAGTTATAAATACCTCAAGATTCCGGATTCCCCCTCCCTCCACTCCCCCCACAGTGCCCGAATCGGCTCGGTTATGTCAATGATGTATCTAGTGTTTGCTAGGTGTCTTCCCACCAAGTTTCATCTCGATCCCTCCACTCATAGCGTTTCCCAAGATTTCCGGTTGCCCCCTCCAGCTCCCCCCAAAAGTCACCGGATCCGGTCCGGATTTTAAGTGGGTCGTCTGAGGCATGAGGTCGTTCCAAATATCAAGTTTCATTGAGATCCGATCACCCGTTCAAAAGTTAAAAATACCTCAAGATTCCGGATTCCCCCTCCCTCCACTCCCCCCACGGTGCTCGGATCGGGGAAGTGACTATTTCCAACTTAATCATTTGGGGTCCCTGATATGCCTGCCAAGTTTTATCGTTCTAGCTTATGTGGAAGTGCCCGAACTAGCAAAACCTGGACAGACCGACAGACCGACGGACGGACAGAAATTGCGATCGCTATATGGCACTTGGCCGAAGGGCAAGTGCCATAAAAAACTGTTTCCGCAAATCATCGCAATCCTTCATAAGAATTCAAATCCCAACCTAATTACTACAAATGAAAACAACTTCACCAGACGCAAAACCACGGATGCTACGAAACTAAAATAACAATAGTAACAAACTACAATATTTACTTTTTTTATTTTTAGAAATTCCTTTTAGATTTCCTTTCGGTCCCTATACCAATATTTTTATTTTCGTCGACTTCTGAGCAATTAGTTTCAATTTTCATGGTTCGTTTCCAGGGTACTTCATTCTTACTTACAATGATTAACTAGGATCATCATAATCCCACAGAAATAGGCGACAAGCTTCGCAAATAATTCGCAAAATATTGTTGATAAACTGGTGCTGTTTCCAGATTGTTTTTTATTTATTTATTATTACATTTGGCATTAACCTTTCTACCTTGTCCCCATGCTCGTGAACTTTTCCTCTGACCTACAAAAGTAAAGCTAAAGTTTTATTTCTTTTATTACTGCATAGCATGTCTTGTATCTGGCATATCTGGTGTTTTCGTCAACAGTCCGGTTGCTTCCGTTTACTGGCATTGTCAATCTGCTGAGTTGCTCGCGAACGCGACGACCACAACATGAATACGCCATGTGGTCCAATCCAAAAGACTGGTTTCAGACTTTCAGCATTACACTCTGAAAATGGTCAGGGTAAACAGTCAAATCCCAGCTGAAATGTATCAAACCCTCTCTCGTTTTTGCACGGCGACCTCAGACTTCGGGCGTAATAGCGCAAAGCAGATGTTGAAGACCGGATTCAGATTACGAAGCCCAAGTCTGGATAAAAACTTTAAAAGACCTCTCTTGGTTATTCAGCCTTTTATCATATCCTTAGATCCCTTATGGAATAATGAGCTTCTGAAATCTCTGCCTTTCGCCATTATTTCTTTTTGTATCTACAATTTTTAGACTTTTTCGGCAGAGCCGAGTTTTGCCAGTCACGCAACCCAAACTTGCCGAACGCTTCAAGGTTCGCCGACAACTCTTTTATGTTTAAGAACATGAGAAGCTTCAAAGTGCTGTTATCCACTTTGGAAGACATGGTAGGCCATCATTGTCTATCTTTTGTTTTGAACTTCGTTTCTTTTTTTGTTTTTCCCACTTTATAACCACGGCGCGTTCGGGTTTCAAATATTTTGCGTCCAGCCACGACGTCAGAGAGCGGTAGCGCCAACGAGCGCTAACAAGAAAATCGCTAATTTCAATTGCCAAGGAACTGTACTTCGAAAAACGATATTTCTGAGCCATACTATCGTGAAAGATTGCAAATTATAGTAAGAGTTGTGCTTTAAAGATTATACCTGATGACCGTGACGAACTGGGACATTGTCAAATCCTGTGGTACGAGGAATTTTGTCTTGTCCAGTGCTGGAAGGTATTTCTCTTTTGCGCCGCGCTGAACGATCACCTAGAATACAACGGTGTCATTTAAATCAACGTGGAATCATAACAAGCGTAAAGTCACAACTATTTAACCTAGAACACAAAAAAATGGAATTTAATTCTAACGGTCAATACATATAAAAATCGATATAGATAGAGCCGAGCGGCAAGCGCGGCGCGTTTACACTTATAAACCGCCCTAGGGATAATCAAATCTTATGTTGGCTCCTCAATCGAATGCATGAAATCCCACTGTACGTCATGGCTGTATGGTATTCCGCCCAATGTATTCGACACCAATTTACTAATACACATTACACTTTACCACTGTGTGTGTAACACCAAGGGCCCATAATTAGTTGTTCCTAAATTCCTTCGTCAACCTTCATCCCCTATTTTAAGTATCACTTTTGCCTGCTGCCCGACATGGCACCAAAGGGTATCTTTCCTGATCAGAAAATTTAAGTAGCCATTTCGTTGGATAAGTCAGACGGATAAGTCAGCTGAGGAATATTCAGCGGTATTTCGCCTTTTCATGGCAAGGGTCCTCTTCAGGCTCAAGCCAGAAAAACGAGCGTGATAAATCTCAGCTGAAATCCGCTTACCGTAGTTAAATACGATTCGCGGTCAGCTTGGGCTGAAGGAATGATAAATTTTCATCAATTTTCCACTTGTCCCTGACTAGAACGCGCATTGTACGCACTATTTTATAACTACGCGTCGTCTTGTGGAAAACAACAATAAAGAATAAATAAATACTATGGGGGGTCATGATGGGTCATAAATAAATTATTATCATTATTATTTTTATAATTAGACGGCCAAAAATTGTGCTGATGACATCCCATGAGCCCTTGGAGACAGTAAATTTTGCTATGTTTTTTTGCTCGCCGTGCATTCGCGAATCGCAACAGCCTACATGACTACTTCTGTTAGGGGCCAGATCATTTAGTTGCGATTCCATTTTTCCTCTACACCAGCAACATGGTTTAATTTCCAAGATTCTCGTCGTTTGCTCGAAAAGTTGGGTGGGAACGAAGGTATCAACCCGCAACATTAACAACGTTCCATTTTCATCAAGGAGTGCGAAAAATCCAACCCGAACGCCAGACTTTGCTTCAGTTATTATGTTGCTTTACTTCCAATTAATTAACTCTTGATCAAGTCCTACATCCATTAGTAGTCGGCGTAACTGTGCTCATGTTTTTTTTTTTTTCAAGTCTCGTAGAAAGTTCCGCTCACAAACGAACCTTATTTTTGAGCGCCTTATATTTGCGCACCAATATTTCGGATGACATCGCATTTTTTTATACAACCTGCCTATAAACCAAGCAGAGCTAGAATTAATTTGCTCTGAAACCAAGCCAGACACTAATTAGGACAGAAGCTCAAATCCACACAAATTGAACCCTCATAGAATTGAAGGATTAAACGAGACTCACCTGTGAGTCGCTGTTTGATCCGAATTCTACGAAGAGAAGAGGCGTTTCCGACCCTTGAGAGTTCATGTGAGATACGATGTTGTGTTACCAAGCGATTGGGGTGTATTCTGGGAAAACCAGTTCAGTTTTGAGAGACTTGCAACCTGTTTAATCAATGGCCTAAAATCTATGTGACAGACCTACCGAGTTCATGGGGGAGGGCGGGTTCTTAATGGGCACATGAACTCTCAAGGGTCGGAAACGCCTCTTCTCTTCGTAGAATTCGGATCAAACAGCGACTCACAGGTGAGTCTCGTTTAATCCTTCAATTCTACTTCACTCGAGGCGTTTCCTCCCCTATCGGTTCATGTGAGATTTGAAAGTCTAGGTCTGTAACACAGATTTGCCATGTCCTCAGCCAACAGATGAAATTCGACAATCAAATATACTTCTGTAATCCTTAAATACGGTTCACTTACAAAGTTTCATACATATACTTCCCAATTCTTCCGTGAAATACAATACTTATACACAGTTCAATTACAAAGATTCATATCTACTGAAATAACAAATGAATGCACCGAATTTAACGCTTGTAAAAAACGCGAAAAAGTGGATTCTCGTCTCCACCCTCCTTGTTGCAGAATGACATGGACTGGTAGCCCTCGATTAAATTTATCTGACACCGACGCTGATCTTGTACTGTGCGCCTTATATACCGTCGTGTCAATACCTGCAAGAGACATCACTAACTTTAAATACTTCCCAATAGTATCTCTTGAAGCTGCTCGATACGGTTTTGAGATTGTCAGCAACAATTGATTAGATCTGTTTCCAAAATTTGTAACTTGCAGATATCGCTTGATATGGGCAACTGGGCACAAGTTCTTTTCTGAGAACGACTTGATTTCTAGGCTACTGATGTGACTACCAGACTTCGATGTCTTTAAAAGATCTGTGATCGGAAATGTCACAGTATCCTCTGTGAATACCACCGTATCAGCCCTCAAGGCTGCTAGAGTCTGTACCCTCTGACTTGAGGACAATGCTAACAACATACACAACTTCAGTGTTAACTCCCTTCTGTTACACTCTTCTAGTTTCCATTTTTTAAGAAATTCCACTACTACATTAACATCCCAGGTTGATTTATATCGAGGAAGGGCGGGTCTGGTATTGAAAACGCCCTTCATAAACCGCGTCACTAACACATGAGACCCGATCGAATTACCTGAGATTGCTGAGACAGCCGACCGCGCTGTATTTAGTCCACTGTACTGAAGCCCACCATCAAACAAAGTCTTTAGAAACATGATCAACGTCTGAACATCCGGAACGTAGGGATTTCCATCCACTTTGTTGCAATAATCGGTCCATTTGTTAATGTAACTAGCATATTGTTTCTTCGTTCCTTGTCTCCAGCTATCCGTAATGATCTTGATGCATTCCTGATCTGTAATTCCCTGTTGCCTGATTGAGTCCCTGAACACCTGCAGACCATCAGGTGCAGCCGGTCTTCTATCGGATGTCTGAGTCTGGGATGCTGGGGCATTCTCAGTGTCCGCTCCCTGGGAAGGAAGATAGGAGGAGCCACTAAAATGTCGAGTATCATGGGGTACCAAACTTGGCTGGGCCAATTTGGTACAACGATCACGGCCTCTGCCCTATCTCTCAGAATCTTACTAAGGACCAACGTAATGACACTAAAGGGGGGGAAACAGTAGACATACTTTTCGGTCCATGAAAGGGAAAACGCGTCAATTGCAAGAGCATCCGGATCTGGTTTCCACGAAACATAAGGCAAAAATTGTCTGTTTAAGCGCGACGCAAATAGGTCTACATCAAACGGCCCGAATATCTCTGAGATAGAAGAAAATATCTCCGGATCCATCATCCATTCTGCTTCCCGCTCAAACTTTCGCGATGCTAGATCAGCGTGAACGTTCTTAGAGCCTGGTAAATATTCAGCTGATATCCATGAACCCTCTTTCAAAATAAAACTCCAAATTTCTCGCGCAACGCGATCACATTCAGACGACTTGCTTCCGCCCATTCCATTGATGTAAGCCCTTGCAGTAGTATTATCAATTCTAATCCGTATGTGTTTTCCTTGTACTATTTCTCGGAAACTCAACAACTCGAACAAAACAGCTTTCATTTCTAATACATTTATGTGAAAACCTTTCTCTTCCTGGGTCCACTCCCCACCGGTAATGACCGTTCTAGGTTCAGTTGTGGAACAAAACCCCCAGCCCAACATCGATGCGTCACTATCAAACGAAATCTCAGGCTCCGACACTTCAATGTATTTCCAACTATTTTTCCTGAGTGCTAACCACCACTGGAGCTGCGTTCTTGCCTGTTCTGACAGCTCCACCAAACAATCATAATCTCCTTTGGCAAGTTTTAGCGCTAAAATATTTTCTCGCTCTATTTGGCGGTAAAACAACTTCCCGAGCTCCACCGCAGGGAAGGCGGCGACTAATTTCCCAAGCACTTCCGAAACAGACCGTATCGTACAGTTCTTTACCCTCAACAATGACTCAACTGAGGTAAGAATGGCTTCAATCTTTCTCTTTGGCAAAGAAATAGTCATTTCTATCGTGTCAAATACGAACCCAAGGAATTCTAAGCGGGTTGTGGGCTCCAAGACTGATTTTGAAGCGTGAACTGAAAACCCCAATTTGCTGAGCAAGCTAACGGTGCTATCAATATTAGTCTTACAGTCATGACGTGTGTAACCAACTAGTCCTGAATCGTCAAGGTAAACCGCAGATAGGTGACCTTGCTTTCGTAATTCCGTAAAAGGGACCTTTATCAACTTGGAAAAGACTCTCGGGGCACTAGCAAGCCCATTAGGCAGACACGTGTATGAATAAGTATGACCTTCGAATTCAAACGAAAGCCAATGCCAGTCGGCTTCATCTACCGCGAAACTATAATAAGCGTCGACTAAGTCGACACTTCCAAGGAAACATCCTGGTCGCAGTAATCTAATAAATGAAAACACTGTCTCCATCTTAAAATGGTGATATTGTAAATACTGATTAAGGTCCTTTAAATTCAGAATGAATCGCCGCGAGCCTTCTTTTTTCGGAACAGTAAAAATCGGCGACAACCAAACCCGTTTTCCTGAATCTTTGACAAGGACCTTCTTGTTAAGTAAACTCTGAATTTCAACTCTTACAAATTCACATTCTTTAGAAGAGAGATTCGAACGAATGCACTTATTTTGTACTACCGTGGGTGTGCTACTGAATTCTAATCTGTAACCTTCTCTGATAGTCTTAAGAATATAATCATCACTTGTGATTTCTGCCCAATATTGAAAACAAGCTTGGGTCGCACCAGCTATAACAGTTTCCCTTCTTGGGAGTAAAGATTGTCTGTCACATTTCTCAGTATAGTCAAAACATTTGCTTACCTCTGGGTTCCTCAGAACCTCCCACGTCGCCCCCGTCGATTTGACTGAAAGCCTCTCATTTTCTGGTTGTAGCGATCCTTTGGACTCTGGCTGTAGCGATCTTGATATAACTCTCTTTGAAAGCCTTGGTTGCTGTTGTTTCCTTGATAAGAGCCCCGGGGAGTCTGAAACTGATTTCGACCCCCCCGGTACACGTTTTTTGGCACAGCTCTTGATAGATCCCGAAATGTCTTAGCCTTTTCTGTTGCGGCCTTCAGATCTGAGCCGAAAAGGAGTCCCGATATTTCCACTTCCTTGGAAATGAGGTGGTCTGCCAGCGAAGGGTCTAAACTGGGTTTCAAGGCCATGCGCCGCCTAAATCCTATTTCACGGCTGGCATGACCCATCAAAGTTATAGCATGCCCCATAGTGTTCACAAATTCTTTTGTATCTGTTGGGGCCCCAGCAACAACCGACTGCAGGGCTACTGAAACCGCAGCAGCTGCGTGCATAATATCTTGACCGACATGGACTAGGCTTAGATCTTTTCGACGAGCATTTGCGGACAAATTCGTCCATATCTCAGGGTTTACTTTTGGAACAACAATAGCCCTCGCATTTACGGGAGCAGGGTACAATTCTCTTATCTTTGCAATCTTTTCATTCTCCGGAGGTGAAGTAAAAGCATTTTCTAGCAGCTTGGCTAGATTACCAGACAGCTTCTTGCCGTATTTTTCTTCACTCAAAGACTCAATGTACTCATCTATGAGCACATTGTTTTCTTCCTCTGAAGATTCTTCAGATCTATTTGGCTGTGCCTTCTTGGCCTGACTACCTTGTTTTCGTGCTGTATTTACCTTCTTGGTTGGTTTTGCCTTCTTGGCAGTAGTAAAAAAAAGGTGTGACCGTCTCTGCGTCGTCAGACGCCTCACTCGAGCATTCTGACCCAATTTCTGATACCCCGTCATATAGAATTTCAGGCTCACCTTCATCTTCCGAACTTTCAATAATTCTCTTACGTTTTCTCTTCAGCCGCAGACCTTCGTAAAAATCACTCATTTCTAAAGTATACAATACAACCCCGACCGCTCTGGTCACAAACAAAACATCGACTGAACTGGTTTTCCCAGAATACATCCCAATCGCTTGGTAACACAACATCGTATCTCACATGAACCGATAGGGGAGGAAACGCCTCGAGTGAAGTAGAATCAGAATTTTAAGCAGACACAGGATCTAAATCGTGTTGCCCCCCTACCCTTTGCAGCTGGGTAAACAAAACCACATCAGGTCAGCTCCCCAGGGGGTCTGCAAAAGGGTTGGTTGAGATGAATGGAAACAGGTGTAAACGAGGGGCCAGGACTGAACGGACGGGCGGAATTATTTGGAAAGCAAAAGAAATATTATTGCTGGGTGGAATAATAATTTTCTAAATTTAAAGAAAAAGGAAGTGCGGGGTGGAAATTATGGCATGAAACTGAGATCCGGTTCCATCCCGGTGGATCTATCAATAATACTGGTAGAACCATGATAACGATTTGGAAACGGTCAGAACTCGGTCACAGTAAACTCAAACGGCGCATATTTAAGCCGCATTTTATTTGATTCTCACCCGTCACGTCTTGTCTTACTTTTCGGCCTTGTTATAGCTAAATGCCGTTTTAATATGGCCTTGTCTGGTGAATGGCTCTCCTAGCAATTGCCGCAAATAAAAGCATTTTACAGTTTGTTCGGGAAAAATTACACCAATTCAGGTACACCAACTGCTATTTTTGCCTCTAACTTGTTTGGGGAGCGGTCAATTCTCACGTGCAGTCTTTTTCAAATTTGTAGCTTTTTATCTGTGACAAAGGCTGCTGACAAGAACAACAAGACCAAGGGTTTCGATGGGATCCCAAAAACTTAAAATTTGATCCAGGCAATTTGGTCTTGTAGATATTCGGTCTTCGCCAGACTCCTTGAACATTTTTATGGCACTTGAGAAAGTGCCATATAGCGATTGTAATTTCTGTGGGTCTGTAGTTCTGTCGGTCTGTCCCGGTTTTGCTAGTTTGGTCACTTCCACATAGGCAAGGGCAATGAAACTTGGCAGGCATATAAGGGACCCAACTAGATTAACTTGGAAACAATCACCTCCCCAATCCGGCCATCGTGGGGGGAGTGGAGGAATGGGGAATCCGGAAACTAGTAACATGCATAACTTTAGAACGGGTAATCGGACATGCATGAAACTTGACATATTTCAAGAACAAGTGCTTCAGATGCTCGGTTTCAAATCCGGACCAGATCCGATAACTGGGGGGGGGGGGGCTGGAGGGGGCACCGAAAATCTCGTGAAACGTTTCCACGTAAGCTAGGACGATGAAACTTGGCAGGCGTATCAGGAAACCGACCAGATTAACTTGGAAATAATCACTTCCCCGATCCGACCATCGTGGGGGGAGTGGAGGGATGAGAAATCCGGAAAGTAGTAACATGCATAACTTTGGAACGGGTAATCAGACATGCATGAAACTTGACATGTGTCAAGAACAAGTGCTTCAGATGCTCAGTTTCAAATCCAGGCCAGATCCGATAACTTGTGGGGCACCGGAAATCTCGTTAAACGCTTCCACATAAGCTAGGACAATGAAATTTGGCAGGCATATCAGTGAACCGACCAGAATAACTTGGAAATATCACTACCCCGATCCAGCCATCGCGGGGAGAGTGGAGGGATGGGGAATCCGGAAACTAGAAACATCCATAACTCTGGAACGGATAATCGGACATGCATGAAACATGACAATTGTGAAGAACAAGTGTCTCAGATTCAATCAAATCTGGACCGAATCCGAAAACTGAGGGAGGGGGGGAGAGGGGGTCCAGAAATCTTGTGAAATCTTAGGGCCGAGGGATCGGGATGGAACTTGAAGGGAAGAACAAGCATTAACCCCAGATATTTTATTGACAAAACAAGACCGGATCGTGTCACAGTAGAGGGGGTTGGAGGGGGTTTTCCCGGATTTCGGTGATAACGAGTTAGGGTACTTCCACGTGTAGCCTACTAGGACAATGAAACTTGGCAGACATATTAGGTACTCTCCCAGGTCGACTTGAAAATAGTTCCTTTCCCGATCCGATGATCATGGGAGGAGTGGTAGGATGGGGAATATGGATTCTAGTGACATGCATAACTCTGGAACGGGTGATCAGACGTGCATGAAACTTTTCATGTGTCAAGAACAAGTGTCTGAGATGATCAATTTCAAGTCTGGAACGGATCCGATAACTTCTGGGGGGAGCTGGAAGGGGGGGGGATGCCGAAAATCTCGTGAAACGCTGAGTGGAGACACCGAGATGGGCCTTGGAGGGAAGAACAAGCATAAGCCGTAGATACATTACTGACAAAACAGGACCGGATCGTGTCACAGTGGGGGGAGCTGGAGGGGGTTTTCCACAATTCCGATGATCACGAGTTTTGGTACTTCCAGATGTGCTATGACCGTGAAACTTTGCAGGCATGTTAGGGATTTTAGGGGTTAGGGGCTTAAAAATAGTTCCTTCTCCGATCCCGTCATCGTTGGAGGAAGAAACAGTGGTCGATGAGTGGTATAACCATTTCAGATTTACTAGATCAAGCCCATTTTCTGCCTAGCCCATATCATTAGAGAAATCCAGCCTTGAAAACTGCAAACCGTACTTGACAAACATGCTAACTGCTCTTACAAGTGCCATATGAGCTTTCAGCTCTTGTTACTATTAAGATTTAGAAACAGAAGAAGTTCAATGGTTAATCATCTGAGAAAACCAAGTTCAGATATGGATTCACCATCAAATCTTCTTTCACCATCAAATCTTCCTTCCTTACTTCTGCCAAATTTAAGGCTTCGACCGGATTCCAGGCGTACTACTTGTCCGGCAAAAACTAAAGCTCAAAAACGAATTCAGCGTATCACCTTACCCCTATATCGACGATCTAATAAACTTCAGACAACTTTAACTTTAAACTTTTAGTGTTTCGAACGGATTCCGCACGAACTACTTGTCCGACAAGAAAATGATTTGCATATAAATGTTCAGCATGTCTTCTTATAACCAAATGGAACATCCATTCAACTTTACATAAAACTTTTACTTTTAACAAACTTTCCGGTTTGGGCCGGATTCCGGGCGAACTACTTGTCCGGCGACAAAATGGTTTTCATATTCATGTTCAGTATTCTTCTTACACATAAATCGACTATCTCGTTAGCTGTTTAAAACAATTTTGTTCGCCCCTTAATTTGGAATCCCTCCCGCACACCTAGATGTTGAGCTACAGAGCCCATCTACGAACTCGACCTGTCCCTGACCCAAAGAGTCCTCACACCAAGTTTCATTAAAAAATCTCGTTCTCTTCGAGAATTATCGTGCTTACAGACGGATAGACAGACAGACGGACAACTTTTGCGATGTCATAGGTATCCCTCCACTTACGTTTTGGGGTCCCCAAAACCTAGTCATGAAGGAGTACCTTCTTGTCTGACAAGATGGCCTTGTCACAAATAAAACGGTATTTACGAGACAAGACCGGTAAATAGAACAGCACTTGCGTCACAAGGGACGAGACTCAGATTGTCTCAAATAAAATGCGGCTTTAGAAGTAGACTTCCAACACGGGCATCCTGGCAGAAATCTGGCCGTTCTGAGCCTAGTATGAGCCTCTCAGAGACGGGGTTAGGTTCGGATCCAGGTCATACCGTTTGCAAGACTCCGCTCACCGCACATAACTATCTACCGGAGCCTAATGTGTGGCTCACGAGTCCAACATTGTGAAAATGGATGGAGACAAAATGCAAAATGCCACACCTAAGTCACTGAGAGGGAAAATAAAAAAAAATAAAAAAAAAACAGGGTAAAACGTTAAGATATAGGTTTAGGTTTGGATTCAGGTCTTACCGTGTCCAGGACTCCGCCCACCGCATAGGACTACATGCACGGGGTAGAGACTGGGACCCAAAGCCACAAATGACCCAGGCTTGCTAGGCCTAGACTTAGCCATCTACCTGTGAAAGAGGTCACTTCAAGAAGGGGAACACCCTACCAGCCGTCGGAATAATTACATTAAAGCACAATCGCACTAGTTCCCGTAATGTTCCACTACTGTGTGACAGTTGAATACTTTAGAAACCAGGCTCTGCTTTTAACAAATTATCAAATGCTTTTATTATTTTAAGCCTTTCTCCAGTCCCATTTACTTCTAGCAAAAACAGGGGAAAATTTACATCACCATTTTTTCTAAAGGAGGACCTTCCCCCATCGTCGGGAGCATGTTACGAACTCGGTTATGCATCGAAAATAGCGAAACACGTCAAGTGTGAAAATAATTGAGTTTTCGTTAGGGGGGCGTTTTCGCGTGGATGGCTCTGGTCCGGTCGACCTTGACGAACATTTTCTCGTGGATGCCGTCGATCTTTCTGTCATTTTCGCGTGTGCGACTGAAAAGGTGAACGCGCCATCCAGCTCGATGGACGCCTCCCGCTCAACACGCACGGAGGGAAGCGTCAAAAGGTCTGCACAGACTGAAGACAGTAAAAACGTGGACCTTCCCACTCATATGCTCCCATCCCGCCAAGGCCGTACCAGAGGGGGGGGGATTAAGGGGTTGAACCCCCCCCCCCCACCCCCAAACACACAAAAATAGTCATTTTTATAGGCTTTTCCCTCTGATCTATGTCTTTTTTGTACTTTTTTGTCCGACCCGCAGGCACCCGCCCCCCGAAATAAATTCCTGGATACGGGCCTGCATCCCGCTGAAAGGGCATTTTCGCGAGGACGGAACCCATCTTCCTCAGCCGTTGAACGCCCGATCGATTTTCTCACTTTCGCGGGGATGGGGTCACCCGTTCAGCTCTACAGCCATCAAGAACATACCACATATTAAGTTCGATTCTCCGGGTTCAAGAACGGGTGGAGCAACTACTGACGGAAGCAAGTTGCATTGGCACCAGGCCCATATCCACGAATTTTTTTCGGGGGGGATTTTGCCTTTCGGGGGGGGGGGGGTTGCCTGCGGGTCGGACAAAAAAGTACAAAAAAGACATAGATTAGAGGGGAAAGCCTGTAAAAATTACCATTCACGGTTCAACCCCCTACCCCCCCCCCCCCCCTGGATACGGCCTTGATTGGCACTATGGGTACGACAGGTCCTTAAAGGATCCGTCTTGTCTTTCACTGTTTTCACACTCCTCCAAATCTATCTCTTAAAACAAATCCTTGTGAATCAGTTTATTTGAATTTCTATTTTCTATTCACTACTAGTAAGAGCTTTGCTTTAGAACTAAAGAGCACGTTGGCACGGTTTCTAACATTTAAGAAATAACTCGTTCAAGGAAATGTACTGCTTATTGCTGGTCGCCAATCTTCTGCTAACTGCTCTTCCATTGTCATCCGGCAGTGACTGGCATGAACCCGGGCCTGTCCGGTACGTTCGTCTACTCATCTTAAAAACAGCGTTTCTACAGACCAACAGTTGGCGAATAGTTGGAAAATGAACGACTAAAACCAAAAGACAGGTAGAACCACCACTAATATACGCCACTATTTCTATAAGGCCATACTGCGGTATCATTTAAGAGGAGGGGTGTGGATCCCAGCCAAACTGAATACTCAGGAACTGGTAACAAAAAATAGTCGAACTAGTGACAAAAATAGAAATCGAGCCGGACCTATATTTCGCATTAATATAATATTTATTTATCATTATTAATTTTATTACGATCATTATGTAGGCTACACAGGTACAACAACAAGAGCTACGAGCTCATATGGCACTTGCTATGAGTAGGTGACGAAGAAAGTAGATGAGAGCGTCACAAAATACCCCCTTCAACCCTAGATTCGAACCTATAAGTAGGATATCTAGTTTCACTCGAGTCTGAGCATTTCTGGCATCGCCTTGGATCATCTAGCTAGGGCAAACAAAATTTCTACTTTCCAAGATTAGATCCACTCGTTTGAACCCTAGACGTGCCATAATACTTCCGGTAACCCACTCCACCCCACCCCACAGCGGCCGAATCTGGCTCGGACAGAAGTTCGTCCAAAAGCATCTTCTATAACCACGTATCAAGTTTCATTCGAATCTGAGAACTGTTCTGAAAATTCTTGTGAGCCCCTCCCCCCCCCCCCACCGTGTCCAGATCCAGTCCGGACCCTAAAACAAGTCATCTACGACATATCATTACTCTACTTTCCAAGTTTCATTCAGATTGCTCCACTCGTTTGACCACTATGCGAGCCACAAAAAATTCCAGGACTACCCCTCTAACCCCCCCCCCCCATCTCCTCTTCCCATCCATCAAGTTTGGATTGTCGACAAAACGTCCCCAATCGACGTCCCCGTGACAAAACGTCCGCTGGCGAAAGTCCCCGGCTGTATATCTACGTCAGACCGGCATTCTCTCAAAGCGGATTAATTTAAGACCACGGCATGGGAATAATGGATTACAGTCGCCTAGGTATATAAATATTATTCCGAGCAAGGTTTACTAAAGACTTGGCGACTGCTACAAAGGGAGCTACAGGCTGTTCCCAACAAAAACAAAGCCCAATGATCCAAATCCGCCTATGATTTTTTTTTTATGAAGGTAAGCAAATAAGACTTGCTTAGCTTGTCTCTTTCGTCGGGTCTCAGAAGGGACGGTACTCGGCCGGATAATGAGCTTTTCAGTTCAGTTAAGTTTATTTTCCGACCCAAATACATTTAACTATGATGCAGGTACAAAAAAGCACTTGCAACTGGGCGGGTACATGAAACTCATTTCCTAACTAATAATTAACTACTGCACATTTTTGGGGGATTCTTGACCAACAGATAAAATAGGGATATCTGCACTGGATTCTCCAATGACGCTGATGCTTCGCACACTAGGGTCCAGAATTTTAGTTTTGGAAGGCACTTACGGGCCGGAGCTTGCATACTTGCTCACATTAGCAAATGTGTTGCAGCGGAGACTTTTAAAGTTTAACCGAAAAGGGCTGGGAGGGGACAATCCAGTTACCCATCACTTAATCCCTTAAATTGGCTTGAAGACCCGCTGAAAATGCAATACGGTACTTCGTTGTTCCGCTATTCAAGAATAATCGATTTGAAATCATGTGATTTGTGGTACCTCTATGCGCTCTATTTTTGTTGTATGCCTTATGAGAAAGATTTATGATTTTTCTGTTCAAGCACTAAGCAATCTTCACCAATATCATCACTGCCCACTGAAAAGCCGCTTTTTGTTAACATTGAATTTTTCGCGTCATAGGAGAATTTACGGTGTGCGGACGGCCACAGTCCCATGTGGACCAACCAGTCCCATGTCCGATATTTCCTGCTTATAATGGATGTTCCAACACTTGAAATGCACACTCTGAAGTTGTTCTACCTTCATCATGCACATGAAGATCGAGGTGAACTTCAAAATCTATGCTTGGGGACGTTTTGTCACGGGGACGTTTTGTCGGTAAGCCTCAAGTTTAACTCGATCTGGTTCCCGATTCATCCTCCTACATTGGCCGAATCCGGTCAGGAGCCCAAATAATAAATCTAGGCCGGCATTGTGTCGGGTCCGTAAGTCTATTTGGTCGTAATATGCCTGTCGTGTTTCATCGTCCTTAGCACGCCATCACCGGAATTCCGGGAAACTTATTACTGTTCTCCCCACCAAATTACATCCGGATCCCTCGATTCTAAGCATGTCACGGGATTTCCGGTGCCCCCCCCCCAAGTATCGGATCCTGTCCAGAATTAAAACGGGACATCTGAGATGATAGCTTTTTGCACTTGCGAAGTTTCATTCAAATCCGATTACCCCTTCAAAAGTTACGCATGTCACTAGATTCCGGATTCCCCATCCCTCTACTCCACCCACGATGGTTGGACTGGAGAAAATAGGCTACTATTCTCATGTCAGTCTGTTCGGGTCCCTGACATGTGTGCCAAGTTTCATCGTCCTAGTACATCAGGAAGTACCGAACTCGCGGGATTTCCGGACACCCCTCCAACTCCAGCAACAGTGAACAAATCCGGTCCAGTTATGTCAGCGACATATCCAAGACTTTTGCTTGTTCTTCCAATAGTTTCATCCCAATTTTTTGGGATGAAACCCCGTTTCCCAAGATTTCTTGTTCCCTCCTCCAACTCCCCCTAAAATTACCATTTCTACAAGGTCAAACTGCGTTACCGTTTAAGCGGACGGGTACTGATCCAGCGAAACTGAATACTCAGAAAATGGTAACAAAAAGTTAGTCCTAATAGTGACAAAATAGAAATCGGGCCGGCCCTATATTTCGCATTAATATGACTACATCTATTATTATTCGTAATTTTACACAGGTAAAATAACAAGAGCTGGAAGCTCATAAGGCACTTGCAAGGCTGGGTGAGAGGATTAAAGTAGGAATTCGTCAATTCGTGGGTTTGTTGTGATCATTTGTAAGCAAAACCCTTGAGACAGGAATGGTCATGAGTCCTTGGAAATCACGAGAATGTATTGTTCGTAAAAACTATTTTATTTGTGCATTTGGCCATGATGATGCGCACTTTAAGGGCGCTAGAGATTCACCTGTCATGAACATGAACGTTTGGTTAAAGTATTTTTTTTTTTACTTTTCGGTTAAGAAACGCACTTTAAAGGTGCTAAATATCAGTTGTTGAGCAACACCCTTGAGTTAAAATTGTATACTTTGCTTAAAAGCATTTTTTTAACTTTGCGGTTAGGATTAGTACTTTAAGGGATGGTAGGATCTGAGAAGTGACAATTTCTAAGCCAATCTTGTCAAGTTTCTAATGAAAGCCAAGTTTCATCGCCCTAGCACATCTGGAAGTACCTTAATTCTCGATCACCGAAATCCCCCACCACCACCACCACCGACTCCCCTCACAGTGCCCGAGCCTGGTCCGGTTATGTGACTGATGTATCTAGTTCTTGTCCGTGTTCTTCCGACCAAGTTTCATCCCATCGCTCCACTCTAAGCGTGTCACAAGATTCCTCCTACCCCTCCCCCCACATTCATCGGACCCCCTCCGGACTTAAAACGGAACCTCCGAGACACGAGGTCTTTCTGAATATCAAGTTGTGTTAAGATCCGACCACTCGTTCAAAAGTTATACATACCTCAAGATTCCCGATCCCCCTTCCCTCTACTCCCCCACGATGGTTGGGTCGGAGAACTGACTATTTATAAGCCAATCCTGTCAAGTCTCTAATGTTCAAGCCAAGTTTCGTCGTCTTAGCACATCTGAAAATACTTTAACTTGCGATAGCCGGAATTCCAGACCCCCCCCCCCCCTCTAAGTCCCCCCATAGTGCCCAAATCTGATCTGTTTCTATCACTGACGTATATAATTCTTGTGCATGTCCTACCCACCAAGTTTCATCAATCGCTCCACTCTAACCGTGTCACAAGATTTCCAGATCTGGTCCAGACGTTAAATGGGTTATCCGAGACACGAGGTCCAAATATGAAGTTTCGTTAAGATCCGATCACCCGCTCCAATGTCATAGATTCCTCAAGATTCCGGATTCCCACTCCCCCCACGGTGGTCAGATCGGGAAGTTGACTATTTCCAGGTTAATCTGGTCGAATCCCTGACTTGACTGCCAAGTTTCATTGTCCTAGCCCACCTGGAAGTAACTTAACTCCGCATCACCGGATTTCAGGACCCCCCTCCAGCTCCCCCCACAGTGCACGAATCCGGTCCGATTCTGTCAATGATGTACCTAGCGCTTGTGCTTGTTCCTCCCACCAAGTTTCATCCCGGTCGCTCCACTCTAAGCGTGTCACATGATTTCCGGTTCCCCCCTCCGACTCACCCTCACATTCATCGGATTCCGTCCGGACCTGAAATGGAACATCTGAGAAATGATTTCTTTCCAAATATCCAGTTTCATTAAGATCCGATCACCCATTCGAAAGTTATGCAAGTCACTAAATTCCGGATCCAGGCTCCCCTCCCTCCCCCCACACGATGGTCGGATCGAGCAAATGAATATTTCCAAGTTGGTTTGGTCGGGATACGCCAGCCAAGTTTAATTTTCCTAGCACATCTGGAAGTATCCCTAACTCGCAAACATCAGACTGACCGACCGACAGAAAAGTGATCGATAATTGGCACTTGGCCGGAAGGCAAGTGCCATAAAAATAGAAGAAGATGTTTAGTATTTACTCAACCAAATTTATTATATTGTAATTCTGGATGTCAACATTTCCATATCTCATCAGGTCATCTGCGAAAATCTTCCAAATTATTAATCAAATCCAACCCAGCCTATCGTAAAAGGTCCTTGATTAAACTTTTGACTGAGGTCAGACAATGTCAATTGTTTAAGTCACACCAGTATCGGCTAGGCAAGCTTCTGAAGTAAATTTCTGTCGAACTTTTTTTCAATATCAATATAGAGGGGGGGGGGGGCGCTTTTTGGTGTAAGTTGAAGGCAGGATGGGAAAAAATGATCATGTTCCGAAGTCAGATTGCGTGATAAAGAAATAGGCTGTTTTGATCTCGGTTTTGCTTATTTGTTGTGTGTTTATATTTAAGTAGCTCCCCTCCCACGGGTCTTCACCCTATTAGGTCAACGTTGATTTTCAGTGCTAATGACTGCATTATACATATATATTGAATAACTAGGAACCATGCTGATTATTACATTGTGAATTATTAAATAACTGAGAACGAACTAAGAGTTTACCGTAAGATCACAGCCATAAAAAGCAGAATACAAAATTAGACGGCGAGGGCTAACTTGATGATTTAAACCCGGATTTCAAACTGGATTTGAGTCAAGTGCGACGTAATTGCGCAATAGTTTATTGTGTCCTCGAAATTTAGCCAACGCACTTTGCTGCGCAATATTGTCACGAATGTTATCTTGTAAACAAGGGTGCATTTAAGAAAAATGATTACGCATATCGCCCCAAGGCCAAGGTCTTTGCCAAATTGTTCCGGATTCCAGTCTGTCCGGGTTAAAACCGGATCGGCTATGGGTATATCCGGACCGGAGCTGAATGTTAGATTGTGCAGTTGACTGATGTTTATTCAACTGGCCTCGTTTAAAAGAAAAAATTTCGGCAAAATATGTGCCAGTAACCGTTGTTACACAAGTATAGAATACCTTAAATATTATAAGATATTCTATATTATAAGAATACTATATACTACATATATATATAAATAGTTATATTTGATGGTGGAAAACGGATACGTCAGCTGAATTTTATTGGAGCTATATTTCGGCCCTTCTTGGCAAGGGTCCTCTTCAGGCTCAAAACCAAAGAAGAGGACCCTTGCCACGAAGGGCCGAAATTTAGCTACGGTAAAATTCAGCTGACGTATCCGTTTTCCACCATCAAATATGATTCGCAGTCAGCTTAGGCTGAAGGAGTATTTATATAATTAGTTATTATTTGTATTATACGAATATTACCAGACTCCAGTCTACAATCCCGGACAGAACTGGATCGGCTACGGGTAGATCGACGTAAGACTTCTGCCTGGGCCAACCGGATTCTTATGTTAGTTAGAATGCAGTTGCAGATTCCACTTATGGAACTCAAACCAATAAATACTTCGGCCAAAATTTGTGCCAGCAACCGTGGTCGTGCAAACTTTCGACTTAAATATTATAGGAGGGACGTTTAATTTATTAATTACAACCATTAGCCTAACCTTTTACAACGAAATTTAATACTAAATCTAGAGATTGCTTTAAAGTAAAAGTTGCAGTAAACCCGGGTTCTATTCAAATATTCTACCACACAGGACCTTTAGGGTTTCTTTAAAGTCTAATGAAAACTTATCTGTGAGTCATTTAGTTGAATACATTGAATTATTTGATTCTGCGGAGGGATTTTTTATATTTTCCACTATACGCTCTGGTAGTCACGTTCAGAATATCAAGCCGTCCCCATTGCGCAAATTCTACTACGACGCGGAAAATTTGAATCTGGACACAAACGCGGCTTTTCAGTGGGCAGTGATGAGCTTGGTGAAGACTGCTTGGTGCCTAAACACGAATTTTTCGTAAATCTTTTTCGTCAAGCATACAACACAGGTACAAGAACAAAGAGGCACCACACATCCGACAGGGAAAGTCCACTATTCGAAAATCGATTATTCGTCAATAGAGGAGCAACGAAGTAACGCATTCTCGTCGGGTCTTCAAGCCACTTCAAGTGTATAAGGGATGTGTAACTATACTGTTCTATCCCAGCCCCTTTTCGGTTAAACTGTAAGGTTACTGGAAAGAAAGGCAAAGTAAGTGATGACCACCATAGAAAAAATACTCTATGGAGGAAGAGCATTTTTTATGAGAAGGGAAGAGTATATGTTTTGATGACAAGAAAGTGAATGTGGAAGGTAAAGGGAGAGAGAGTAAGGGGGAGTAAGATATAGTAATGGAGAGAAGTAGGGTGCAAGTTTTGTATCTAAATATATGTGGGAAATAAACTGTATTTTTTAATAATGTTTATATTGTATATAGTTACAAAATGTAATGAAGTGATATGCATATGTACAGAATGTTTTAATAAAAAAAAAAAGTTGTGCCGATTTGTAAAAAAAAAAAAAAATACAACCGGACCCGACTGTTTTCGGCCTTGCAATAACTACAACAAAATCCTTCACGCAAAACTTTCCCTGTTTCACTAATAGCCATCCTAGAAGCAGCTCGGTTCTCAGCAATGTCTGGTAAGTTTGAGCGTGGCTTTACACTTGGACAATCTCACACCAATACGTCACATTACTCTGATGACCTGCAGTGTAGTACCAAGAACTAATTAGCTAATAGAACCTCCATCTCTCAACCCATGCAACGACTATGGACAAAACTAAGCTAAGCTAGAGGCACTTGTTGAGCTTTGAGTTGATGCACATCTTCGTCTCTGTACATATCAGAAGAAAAAGTGCAGAAGACGTGCTGACCCAACCTGCAGCGCATCACATGGGACGTGACAATGTTAAACAACCAATCGGCTTTTACTTTCGAAATTTCTTCTACGGGCTTTACTGTGATATAGCTGTCTGTAGAGTTAATGAATTGTGATGTTTCGCATAGCTCGTACCCTCCGCTGGTTTGTATCGGGCAGCGTATCGAGAATCACTTTGACTCCGCATGGTCGTATTACAGAGGTAGGACCCGATGAAAAATTCATCTCAAAATAGTACTATGAAGTAGTACGAAAAAGTTGGATGCAGTACTAACGATGCTACTACATGCTTCTACTTCAAGGCTACCGTGTTACTGCATACTACTATATGCTACTATTAGCAAGACTGGATGCTACTATGGCAAGACAAGATGCTACTGGATACTACTATATAAGATTGGACCAGTCTGAGGCACATTAAATGATCGTATTCTTTGCTATTACATAGTATTACATGCAACTTTTTCGTACTACTACCATACTATTACGCAGGCTATACATTTTGCAACGGGGAGAAAGAGGTTCTGGTGCTTATTTGTTCTTGGTAGTACTGACTCGAGCTTTTGCCGAATTTGCTGTACGAACATGCGAAACGAAAGTCATGTCTATTCCCTATGACGGTGCTTCTGATCAAAACCTAGTGCGGCTAGGATAAAAGTCAGTGATGTACCTGATAAAGCCTTTGTTAACAAGACCAAAGGTTTCGATGGGATCCCAAAAATTCAATATCTGATCCAGACAACTGGGTCTTGTCTTAGCCAGATCCAGTCTTCGCCAGACTCCTTGAACAACAATTAAAATTCAGAAACAGATTAAGGCCAAATAGCTAATCACCTGAGAAAACCAAGTTCAGATTTAGATTCAGCATGTGTGTTTACCCCTATAAGTCATATCTGTTTTGACGAAAACTTCCTGCCACTTCTGCCAATTTCCCGGTTCCGGCCGAACTCCAGAACTACTTGTCCGGCGAAAAAAGAAAGCTCAAAGACGAAATCAGGGTATCTTCTTTCCACAGTAATGAACATCTAATCAACTTCAAATAGAAGTTTAGCTTATAACAAATTTTCCGATTCCAGCCGGATTCCGGTCGAACTATATGTCCGGGTAAAATACGATTGTCACACAGGGACTCAGCATCTCTTCTTACCCCTAAATCGCTTATCTAATCAACTAGAAATAAAACTTTGACTTCCAACAGTTTTCCGGTTTTGGCCGGATTCCGGACGAACTACATGTCCGGGTAGAAACTTGTTTTCACATAAGTGTTCAGCATGTCTTGCCCTAAATCAAACATCTAATCAACTCCAAACAAAACTTTTAATTTTGACAAACTTTCCGGTTTGGGCCGGATTCTGGTCGAAATACTTGTCCGTCGAGAAAATAGTTTTCACCATCGTCTTCAGCATGTCTCCCTACCTCTAAATCGAACATTTAATCAACTTCAAATAAAACTTTTACTTTCAACAAACTTTCCGGTTTGGGCCGGATTCCGGGCGAAATAGTTGTCCATCGAGAAAATAGTTTTCACCATCGTTCTCAGCATGTCTTCCTACCCCTAAATCGAACATCTAATCAATTTCAAATAAAACTTTTACTTTCAACAAACTTTCCGGTTTTGGCCGGATTCCGGGCGAACTACATGTCCGAAGACAAAATGGTTTTCACCATCGTGTTCAGCATGTCTTCTTACCCCATAATCGACTATCACATTAGCTGTTTCAAAATATTTTGTTTGTCCCTTAATTTGAATCCCCTCCCCCACCCCTAAATGTAGAGCTACAAAGCCCATCTACGAACTTGACTGGTCCGACGACCCAACGAACCCTCACACCAAGTTTCATCAAAATATCTCATTCCCTTCGAGAGTTATCGTGCTTACAGACGGATGGACGGACGGACGGACAGACGGACGGACGGACGGACAGACGGACAACTTTTGCGATGTCATAGGTATCCCTCCACTTACGTTTTGGGATCCCAAAAAGAGAAAATAAAGAGACAATCGGCTTTTCACAAGTGTCACTAGGCAAATTCGCATGAGACAATCAGGGCATTAGACAAATCTTCGAGATGCAGATTATTCATTAGAAAACCCTTCCACGAGACAACCTGGATTAAGAAAAGTAGGATTAAGACAATCAGCTTAGAGTGAGCTACCGTATATATAGTAGAGGGTGCATGTCAGGATAGTCGTCAGTTTCAATTTTGGAAACAGAATATCAACCCAAATCCAGTTAGAAATGGTGAAAACTGCAAGAAGAGGGACTGCAGTCCATACTAGTGGCTACAAGTTCGTTCTGTTTTCAACATCTTCAGAAAGCAGCTACTAGAGATGCTCTGACCAAGGCTATCGAGTAGGCTACGAGGAAAAGAACGTAATGGCAAGTTACTCTAACTTCCACGGCTGACCACAACCACATATGTAACCCCGCAGCGAATATCAACGACAAAGTTCGATCCCGGTTCTCGGGCATTCGATCTGTTTACATTTTAATTTCCTATTTTGTGTTTTGGTTTAGTTTTTGTGTGTGTATAGATCAAATAAAATTCAGTCGCTGAAATTTATAGAACGTCTTTATGCCGGATTTGTCTCAAGGAAATTTGTCTTTTGATCATTTGTATCCTGGTAATTTGTCTTGAAAAATTGACAAATGACTGACTTGTCTCGCGAAAAAATGTGTAGAAATTTTAGTCTCGTGAGAACCTGTCTCGTGATAGGTAGACCAAAAAAACAAAAGTTTGACTACATATATCCTAGAACATATATCTTATACATAAAATATTCCTACAAAGTATGCTTTCTTACCGGGACTTTAGTGGGGAACTTGGATCTGATATTCAGTGCTTCCTCTTTTCTTGCAGCTGTAAGAAAAAAAAACTCAATAAAATAAACAATCATGTTGTTCGCTACTTGACAGACAAAGAGCGTGTTCCACCGTACTTACCGTAGTTGCTACGCATGACGTCACGAATCTTGGCTTCTTGGCGTCAAGGCTGGAACGTATTTTTCTATAAACGCCAAAATATCACTCCACGGGGTAATCCAGCCAACCACGTCGCAGAGATCCGTAGTTACCACGCTTACTACGCTACCAAGCATGGTAAGCAAATAGTTACTGCTAGTTATTATTTCGAGAAGGCTGGAACTGTGGCATATTAACTTCTCGTGAGGTTGGAACGGAAACAGTAACTAATAGTTACTACTGTTAGAAGGGTGGAACACGCTTTAAGTAACCTACGAATGACAAATGACAGCGCTAAACAGATACGTCATTTGATTTTATTCGAGCAATATTTCGATACTTTTTACCTTACGCACGTATCAACTTTTGGGATCTAAATTTTTCGGTTCCTATTCCAACTGTTGGACACCTAACCAGCCACCGACTTCAAGCTTTTGCCTTCGTTTTTCAACCTCATTTTTATCAAAATTCTAATGTTAAAGTCTAACTGAACAGCCATCTTACTTTTATACCTTTGATTTCAACACAATGAATTACTTTTACTCCACTAAGGGGTTTTAATTTTTTTTCATCGCGTAGTCTAGTGGTGACGTTGGGAATCTCCGCTGCTTGCACGACAAATAAAAATTCGTCAAGTGGTGGAGAATTTCAATATCTGCAAAAGCGTGCGTCTCAATGGCGAACAAAGTGAAGATTCTAGAATGTCTATCCAGACTGCAGAATCACATCACATCAGAATCAACATGCACGGGCGAATGCCAAATGCTTCCTGGTCACTTTCCCAGGATTGAATAATGAAAATCAGCCATTGCTGGTTATTTCCGGCAATGGTTTGCCACTGTAGCTGCTAAACATTTCAACATAGAGGTACAACAATTACGGAAGAATAAACTCGTCAGCTAAAATTCAACATTTGTGGATAACAAATCAACGAAGTAACGCGTTTTTGTCGGGTTTCTAGCCTATTTGGATAAAAATATGATGGGTAACCATCATATTTTTTTTAGACCAGCCGATCTCAGCCCTATTCGGTCAAGCTTTAAAGGATATTTAAAGAAGATTAAATATTTAGATAGAGATGAGACATTTTATTCTCAAATTTGAGTTTTGTACGAGTATTTTGTTTCGGAAAGAGTAGGTGACGTAAATGTGTTTAAGGAAATATTGACGTCACCGAGTGAAGGAGGAGTCGTATCCCAACAAGTCAAAATGAAATTTTTTTTTTTGAAAAGATGCTACCGGGTTTAAACTTTTTTTTTAAAGAAATCAAACCTGAGAAAATGTGTTCTAGCACTTGCAATGTCTATATCCCTTACCCCAACCCAGGTCACTAGTTCAAAATAGAACATGGCAAATAGAAGTAAGAAAGTATGACAAGAACAACAGCTACGAGCTCATGTGGCACTTGTTACGAGTAGGCACGGCTCGGTTATGTCAATGATATATCTAGTGTTTGCTAGGTGTCTTCCCACCAAGTTTCATCTCGATCCCTCCACTCATAGCGTTTTCCAATA
Organism: Branchinecta lynchi; assembly: GCA_023053575.1. Lineage (NCBI taxonomy): Eukaryota > Metazoa > Arthropoda > Branchiopoda > Anostraca > Branchinectidae > Branchinecta > Branchinecta lynchi. The sequence continues at coordinate 27,807,863 of JAKZAP010000003.1, forward strand.
TTTCCGGTTCTCCCCTCCAGCTCCCCCCAAAAGTCACCGGATCCGGTCCGGATTTTAAGTGGGTCGTCTGAGGCATGAGGTCTTTCCAAATATCAAGTTTCATCGAAATCCGGTCACCGTTCAAAAGTTATAAATACCTCGAGATTCCGGATTCCCCCTCCCTCCACTCCCCCGACAGTGCCCGAATCGGCTCGGTCATGTCAATGATGTATCTAGTGTTTTCTAGGTGTCTTCCCACCAAGTTCCATCTCGATCCCTCCACTCATAGCGTTTCCCAAGATTTCCGGTTGCCCCCTGCAGCTCCCCACCAAAAGTCACCGGATCCGGTCCGGATTTTTAGTGGGTCGTCTGAGGCATGAGGCCTTTCCAAATATCAAGTTCCTTCGAGATCCGATCACCCGTTCAAAAGTTATAAATACCTCAAGATTCCGGATTCCCCCTCCCTCCACTCCCCCCACAGTGCCCGAATTGGCTCGGTTATGTCAATGATGTATCTAGTGTTTGCTAGGTGTCTTCCCACCAAGTTTCATCTCGATCCCTCCACTCACAGCGTTTCCCAAGATTTCCGGTTGCCCCCTCCAGCTCCCCCCAAAAGTCACCGGATCCGGTCCGGATTTTAAGTGGGTCGTCTGAGGCATGAGGTCGTTCCGAATATCAAGTTTCATCGAGATCCGGTCACCCGTTCAAAAGTTATAAATACCTCAAGATTCCGGATTCCCCCTCCCTCCACTCCCCCGACAGTGCCCGAATCGGCTCGGTCATGTCAATTATGTATCTAGTGTTTGCTAGGTGTCTTCCCACCAAGTTTCATCTCGACCCCTCCACTCATAGCGTTTCCCAAGTTTCCGGTTGCCTCCTCCAGCTCACCCCAAAGGTCACCGGATCCGGTCCGGATTTTAAGTCGGTAGTCTGAGGCATGAGGTCTTTCCAAATATCAAGTTCCATCGAGATCCGGTCACCCGTTCAAAAGTTATAAATACCTCAAGATTCCGGATTTCCCCTCCCTCCACTCCCCCCACAATACCCGAATCGGCTCGGTTATGTCAATGATGTATCTAGTGTTTGCTAGGTCTCTTCCCACCAAGTTTCATCTCGATCCCTCCACTCATAGCGGTTCCCAAGATTTCCGGTTGCCCCCCTCCAGCTCCCCCCAAAAGTCACCGGATCCGGTCCGGATTTTAAGTGGGTCGTCTGAGGCATGAGGTCTTTCCAAATATCAAGTTCCATCGAGATCCGATCACCCGTTCAAAAGTTATAAATAGCTCAAGATTCCGGATTCCCCCTTCCTCCACTCCCCCCACAGTGCCCGAATCGGCTCGGTTATGTCAATGATCTATCTAGTGTTTGCTAGGTGTCATCCCACCAAGTTTCATCTCGATCCCTCCACTCATAGTGTTTCCCAAGATTTCCGGTTGCCCCCTCCAACTCCCCCCCAGAAGTCACCGGATCCAGTCCGGATTTTAAGTGGGTCGTCTGAGGCATGAGGTCGTTCCAAATATCAAGTTTCATCGACATCCGATCACCCGTTCAAAAGTTAAAAATACCTCAAGATTCCGGATTCCCCCTCCCTCCACTCCCCCCACGGTGCTCGGAGGGAAGTGACTATTTCCAACTTAATCATTTGGGGTCCCTGATACGTCTGCCAAGTTTTATCGTCCTAGCTTATGTGGAAGTGGCCGAACTAGCAAAACCTGGACAGACCGACGGACGGACAGAAATTGCGATCGCTATATGGCACTTGGCCGAAGGGCAAGTGCCATAAAAAAACATTCAAATAGTACAGGCTATGGATAAAAGTAACAAGAGCTACGAGCTCATATGGCACTTGTACGAGTAGGCTGTACAAGAAAGTAGATGAGAACGTCACAAAATACACCCGCCATCCAAAAATGCGGTTCGGAAATAGAAATAGGATATTTACTTTCACTCATTTCTGAGCAGTTCCGGCATCGTCTCGATTGTCTGTAGCAAATGCACATGACTGTTCAAACTTTCATCCCAATAAATCCATTTGTTTGATCCCTAGACGTGCTACACGATTCCCGGTACTCACTCTATTTCCACCTACCGTGGCCAAATCTGGTTTGGAATAAAAAAAAATCGACCACATAAAGCATCTTCGTTTATACCATCTATCAAGTTTCACTCGAATCTGAGCATTTTTGGAAAGTTCCGGTACCCCCCCCCCCCCTCCCACCAACGTTGTCGGAGCCGGTTCGGGCCCAATCTCTTAATTCCCTGTTCCTGTCCATCAAGTTTGACTGAAATTGGAGCATAGCCTATCTGCAAGTTTCCAGTACCCCCCCCCCCCCCCCCCCCTACCTAGGCCGAATCCGGCCTGGACGCCAAATAACAAATCTAGGCCGCATAAACTCGGCACTGTCGAATTGCATCTCATTCAGTCCATCCGTTTGGTTTTTGTGCATATCAAAAGTCCCCCCCCACCCCCAATTCCCCTAATCGTGGTCGTATATGGTTCGAACGCATGTTTTACATGTCGAGGCCATCGATTCGTATCACTCATGAAGTTTCACTCGAATCAGATCACTCGTTCGCAATTTATAGAAGTCAATTTCCATATTTCTCTTCTCTTGCTCCCCAAAAAATGCTCGGATCTAGGAACGGAAGTTTCCGGGGGTATGTTGTGTCAGGTTCTTAAGTCAAGATAATTCGGGTCGCTAATATGCCTGCAAAGTTTCGTTGTCGTTTTACATCTGGAACTATTCTAACTCACGACTACCAGAATTCCAGTAAACCCCCTCTAACTCCCCCCACAGAGCCCCGAAACCATCTGGCTCCGTCAATTTCATCTAGGCCTAATGCTTGTTCCATCCATTAAGTTTCGTCCCAATCCCTCTGCTTTTAGAGTTTCTTGATTTTTCCACCCCCCCCCCCCATCCCCGCAGGTATCGGACCCGACCCGAACGTGACACTGAACGTCCGAGGCGATAGCTCACCAGACAAGTTTCATTCAAATCCGATCACCCGTTCAAAAGTTATGCACGCCACTAGATTCCGGACTCCCCATCCACCCACTCCCCCCACGATGGTCGGGTCGGGGAAACGGCTATTCTCAAGTCAATCTGTTCGGATCCCTGACATACCTGCCAAGTTTCATCGCCCTAGGACATCAGGAAGTATGCCGAACTCGCGGGATCGCTAGAAATCCGGACCCCCACCCCAACTCCCCCACAGTGCCCTGATCCGGTCCGGTTATGTCAATGACGTGTCTAGGACCTGTGCTTGTTTTTCCCACCAAGTTTCATCCCCATCCCTCCACTTTAAGCGTTTCTCAAAATTTCCGGTTACCTCCTCCAACTCCCCCCAGTGTCATCGGATCCGGCCCGGATTTAAAGTGAGATGTCTGAGACACGAGGTCATCCTAAATATCAATTTTCATCAAGATCCGATCACCCGTTCGCAAGCTAAAATTACCTCAAATTTTGGCTTCACCCTCCCTCCACTCCCCCCCCCCCCAGATGGTCGAATCGGGGAATTGACGATTTCCTATTTAATCTGGTCGGGTCCCAGACATGCCTGTCAATTTCCATCGTCCCAGCACATCAGGAAGCACGGAACTCGCGGGATCACTACAAATTCGGACTTCTCCCCCCCCCCAACTCCCCCAAAGTGAGCGGATCCGTTCCGGTTATATCAGTCACGCATCTAGGACTTTTGCTTGTACTTTCCACCAAGTTTCATCCGGATCCCTCCACTCTAAGTGTTTTCCAAGATTTCCGGTTTCCCCCTCCAACTCCCCCCAGTGTCACCGGATCCGGTCTGGATTTAAAATGGAGGGTCTGAGACACGAAGTCCTTCCATATATCAAGTTTCATTAAGATCCGATCACCCGTCCATAAGCTAAAAATATTTAATTTTTCCTATTTTTTCCGGATTCCCCCTCCCTCCCCTCCCCTCCAGATGGTCGGATCGAGGAAGCGACAATTTCTAATTTAATCTGGTCCGGTTCCTGATATGCCTGCCAAGTTTCATCGTCCTAGCTTATCTGGAAGTGCCCGAAGTAGCAAAACCGGGACCGACAGACCGACTGACGGACAGAAATTACAATCGCTATATGGCACTTGAGTAAGCTCAAGTGCCATAAAAAGTACAGTGTAGCTAATATTTGGCTAATTGTTATTGTTCTAACGTTTCTGCAACAATCCACTATTTTTCTAAGAAGAAAGGGTGTAACCGCCGACCTCAGAAAATGATCCGGTCAGATTGACGGACGTTCGTCTTCGCTTCATTAACCATTGAAATGCACGCTTTTGTTGAAATTCACTCCACGGATGGTCGGGACTCGGGAGAATCTTAATTAACCATAATTACATATTCGCGTGAATCACCCGTTAGGCTGGGCAGAATCCGTTTCGTCTGTCCGGATATTATTCTTTTCGTTTCGAGGATACTAACTACCACAATAACAAATGGCTCCTCCTTTTCTCATAATAAGTTCCAGGGAACACAGCCCAAGACTTTTACAACCTCCATGCTCCCGACTTCTCTTTTCGAGCACTAACAGGAAGTCGGAATTTGCAACCCCCAGTGAATTTGCATTTCCCATGAAAGGGGTGCGGTGAATTCCAACCCTGCAAATAGCCCCAATGCAGGATGATAAGGCTAATCTATCTTTCGGAGGATTTGAAAGTCAGTTCGACATATGGTACCAATAAGGGGAATTAGGGGAAAGAGAGTTATGCGGGGTTGACTTGAGGCACAAAGAATTTGAAAAAAGACTTTCATCTACTACTAGCACACATAATTTGGGGAACCATAAAGCACATCTCGCACTATTGACTGTTCATGTTCCACTATTGAATACATCAATGCTGTAAAACTAGGCTTTGCTTTAAACAAAATTATCCACGGATTTGGCTGCTTTAAGCCTTTTCCCAGGCCCGTTGACCCTTATAAGAAACTCGGCAAAAATAACCGGTTTTACGCATTAATAGCGTGATCCGCGAACACTCTTCAGAAGCATAATGCGCATGGAAAATAATGAATCGTGGCCAGTGAAAAGAGTAGTGAAGTGTCGTTACCGGGATTAGAATGTAACACCTGAAATCTGGGTCTCCGGGCTTAAGAATTAACCAATGCAACTAAGAAAGTAGGTTGCCTTGACATTTTTGTACGGCGGGTCCTTTAAATGACATCATAGAATAACGGCCGGTCCTTTCGATGAATGAGACTTCCAACTGCCGTAAGATTGCACTGTCATTAAAATACGCCGTTTCTGCTTGAAACTAAAATTGGTTACAAACACCGTTTCGGCTTGAAACTAACACTTTGGTTTTGTCCTCATTTTTTTATTTTTTTTCCATGTCGCCGATTTCATTTTATTCCTGGTAACTGGTAAGGGTCTAACCTGTGCGGTTTTTGCGGAAAGTGTGGACCTTAGGGCGGATTGGTGAATATGACATTATATTTTCGAAAGCTCCGTAGAACTGTTGCCTGGGGCCAATAAGGATGGTTTTTGCTTGTACTCGAGCCAGAGCCTAAGGTGTGCGAAGTGAAGTGGAGTTATATAGCCCATGTCAGAGAGGACTATCTGAAGTTGTGCAGCCAACCTTTCGTTTCTTCAAACCATATTTCTGCTTTCGAGTGGAAAGCTCCGTTCTAGCACGCAAGCAGGCAGGCACCAGTTTCAAATTGAAGATGGACTAAAATCTATAAGTGTTAAATATATGCGGCAGTTACCCGGCCCCACAGCCAACAATCTTCTTTGAGTGATAAATAGAAAAATCTACAGAGACAAAAAAGTGGCTTTTTCCCACGGGCCCTTCTATTATTTCTATCCATGTCTGTTCGCGATTTCAGCTGAGTTTATCATTCGTTTTTTTTTTTCACTTGGGTTTGCGGTAGAATGGTATCGTTAATGGTAGAAATGGTATCAGACGTGCCTCTTAAACTTTAAAAGTTCTCTCATTGCTAAAGAAACTAGAGCTTATCTTTTGCTCCTTTCTAAGTGGTGACTTGGCCTACGGCAAAAAGTCAAACTTTTTGAACTAAAACAGGTAGAATTTTTTTTTCGACGGCAATCGATAGCCGTTGATGAGGCGATCAAAGTATACGTCAACTATTTTTTCGTACAAAAATTCCTTCATGAGATACACCAGTCGACACCAGTCGACAACTTCAGTAGTAACGTACACACAGAAACCAAAAATAGGCGATACCAGTTGTGAGACATGTAGGGGGCACGTATGCAACAGTCAACTGTTACGTCTAACCATCTTCGGCAATGCAGGGTTTGCAGCTTTTGCTAGTTGGTGTACCTGTTATTTGTTTCCGGTGTATTCGATGGTAAGAACAATTTGGTTCCCAGACATGCAAGGGACTTGTAAGTAATAATCGGCTGTTATGCTACAATCATCTTCAGGGATGAGGGGTTAGCAACTTTTGCTAACTGGTGTACCCATTATTTTTATCCGGTGAATATATCGGTTCACGAGGGGCTAGAACTTTTGTAAACTGGTGCACACTGTAGTCGAGTTCTATAAATCTGACGGTAAGAAAGTTTGTATCGATAGTCTATCGCTGTTACCTAGGATTAATTGTTTACACAACGGGTACAAACGATAATATAAAACAATGAGGTAGTTTCGTAATAATTAACAGTGTCATCTATGTCATTTCAATCCTGAAAAGTGACGGATAGCTTTATAATACCAACTAGATTATATAAGATGGTGTTCCAAGTTTTCATCCGTCACGATGTCTACGATTGAAAAGGATAAAGTTCAACTGACTGCAAAGTCAATTTAGTACCTTCTTCCGATATTCTTTTTTGTTGATTTTACAATGCTGAACAATAGCTTTTGATCATGTGATGATTCTTTCTAGAGTTTTAAAAGCTTCGATAAGTAAGTGTTTCTCTCGCAACACTTTAGTCGGCGAAGCCGGACAAAGGTTGCAGCAACATTTCACGTTGCCCAGGCAACGTAGGTCTAGTTGTTCCTTTTTTCGTAATATATAGGCTACAAGCTTTTCTTCCGCCAATGTATCATATACAACTGCACTCTGTCATACAACTGCACATTGTCATATTCACATCCTTCAGACTGTTGATTGCAAAGTCTCTAGCGCCTTTCCACAAATCCCGTCACTCGGTTTCTTCGTTCTGCGACACAAGAATTTCCAAATTCCTTTCATAATCATAACACTTTATCCTAAAAGCATAACTCTTGCTAGAAATGATTTTTTCACGATACGAAAGTTCAGAAATATTGTGTTTAGCCGCTTGACTATCAAACTTCGGCTCGGCCGGAAAGAACGCTAAAATGGCCAAAGCAAAACATTGGTTAAGGGCGGAAATTTGTGATGCTTATAATTTCATTTGTTCGGGATAGGGGGGGGGGCATAGCTGGTACTGAGTAAATAGATTTAGGTTTTGTATTGTCTTTAGAGGCATCATTTGGGGGGGGGGGAGGGCTGCTCCCGCTGGCCTTCCAAGGGGGCCAGAGCTACCTAGGAACAAGACCAAAGGTTACGATGTGATCCCAAAAATTCAATATTTGATCCGGACAATTTTGTCTTGTAGATATCCGGTCTTCGACGGACTCCTTGAACACTTTTACTAATATGATTTAGAAGCAGAAGAAGGTCAATGGCTAATCATCCGAGAATAATCCCTAAATCGAATATCGAATCTACTTTTTACTTTTAATAAATTTTCCAGTTTTGGCTGGATTTCATGCCAACTACTTGTCCGGCGAGAAAATGGTTTTCGTATTCGTGTTCAGAATATTTTTTTACCCCTGAATCGACTATCTCATTAGCTGTTTAACAAAAAACCTCCCCCATCCCTAAGTGTTGAGCTACAGAATCTACGAACTTGACCTTTCCCTTGACCCACAGAGTCCTCACACCAAGTTTCATCAAAATATCTCGTTCCCTTCGAGAGTTATCGTGCTTACAGACCGACAACTTTTGCGATGTCATAGGTATCCCTCCACTTACGTTTTGGGATCCCAAAAACATAAAAAATAGCCCTAAAAAACAGTTTTTCATCAGAATTATGAAATCTGGTTGCACCATATCAGTTGACCAAGGTCACTCATGAAACTGAACTTTTAAATTCGAGTTAATGGCCCATTATTCGAGGATCTAATGTCTTCAAGGCACGATCGAGTCGAGGCATCACTTTACGATTTTTTCCGGGATAGTTGAATTTTCAAGCCATGAAAATTCATGTGGGGGCCCCAGTCCCCACTTTTTTATTTTGAAAAACGGTACGGTAAGAAAGGTTTTAAGCCTTTGTCTAACGTGGGTTACAGCAAAGGCTACTCTGTTTCTGTTTTGTTTGGGATGGTCGTTTTGTTTGGAAAGGGTTGAGTTGAACCACCGCCAAATCCCAGTTTTCAGTTAAATGTCCCCACTATTTGAAATATGACGTGAACGAAACACCTTGAGCTGATATATGATAGGTGGCCCTCGCTTTGATGTGTGACACTGATCATATAGAATTCCAAAATTTTCTCCTACGGCACCTTTTGTAGTACGCTCTGTTTGGACTTACAGTTCTGGGGATTGGCCCTTTCAAAACCTAAAATCTGTTCGGTAAGTAGTTAAATTTTGTTAAAAAACATGTACCTGCAGCGCTAATTGGCATTTTGTTCCTACACAGTCGTCAGAAGCTGCAGCGGGGGCCTCGCTCTCCAGCGAGGTCCCGTTATTAAGCCTTTACCTTCCACAAACTGGTTTCTTGTAATTCGTTTAGTTTTCCGGATGTGGTGCAGTACCTTTCTTGTTTATTGTAACCGTTTCTCTTCAGCCGAGCTGTATTTTCGACAAGTCCACTTTGGGATATCCACCCCCCCCCCAACCCCCATAAGCACTTTAAGTCGACGGTTCGTCACGGGGGCGGGGACGCCACCGCTGCCCCGCTTAGATTTCAGCGAAATCAGCGAAATGACTAGGCCGGTAATTTTCACTGTGATTTGTGAACTATCCAACAATCAGGCATCTGTGGATGGCTGATGTCTCTTCCTGGTCTGGTTCGAAGAATCAACAACTTCATTTTCTCGCCCGACAAGTAGTTCGCCTAGTGTTGGGCGATATCTGGATTTTTCGATATATCGATGTTTTCACCTTTGATATTTGTTAACCGATTATCGATATCGATATTTCTTTAGTATGTTTCGCTATAGGATACGTCTCGTTTCGCCAAAATTACTAACCAAATTGTCATTAAATAGCATCTTGCCTCGCATCTTGCATCATCTCAAACTCTGAATAAATAAGAACAGAATTACGTAAAACATATTCCTTCAATTTCGGATATATAAAAGTAGGTTATGTTGGATTATTTACAATAACTGTGAATGAAAAATACCGTTTTCGATATCGATATTTACTTTCGATATTCGATATTTACGTTTCGATATTCGATATCGATATTTACGTTTCGATATCGATATTTACGTTTCGATATTCGATATCGATACTTGGTCCGATATATCGTTAAGTTCGCCCGAGATCCGGCCCAGTCAAACACAAACCCATGATTTCTGGATATGCTATGACAAACGATGGGTATATCTAGCGTTTGGCCATAGGCCTACACAAGATTCTTTTCCTTCTAGGCCAATAGACCAAGTTGTCCAGTGTTATATAATTCTAGTACGTAAATAAATACTTGAATACTATGCCTGACGCTGGATACCCTGCGCCAAACGCTGAATAGCTGTTGGTACCCCAGCCCTGACCTACCCTGCTACAGATAAATTCTGATTGGTTGATTTCTGAGCTTCACTCAAATCATAAATATTTTATTGGGTCTCAAGATCCAGTATTTGACAGTATATCCAGCATTGGGCGGGGTATACCAAAAACTAGATATACCGAGCGTTTGGCATGGGCTTTCCCAAAATCATGGGTTTGTGGTAGACTGATCCGGCCAGAATCGAAAGATCAGTAATAGAACTTACCAAACGGTTTCCTTTCCTTGAAGCCGACACTCATATTGTGGTTATTATCTCTGAATAATCCCATTTTACTCTCTAGGGAGGAGGAACTACTTCCAGATGTATCACTTAAGGAGCTATTTATCCGACATTTACGTCTATAACCCACTCCTTGTACAATTATGGTCGCCAGCGATTAATCTTCTTTTCAACGTTGTTCACTTCTCAACTGCGTAACGCGAACTGACAAAATTTCTTCATTTGCTTATGGTGAATTTCAAGACGCGTTGTGATTGGTAGATTGCGCGGGCAAGGCAAGTCACGTGTTGTTTATTTACAAAATGGATACGACTCAGTCTGGAAATACTTGTCCGTTCCTGGGAGTTGGGCTAAAACGCTTGGAACAAGACTAAAGCTTTCGATGGGATCCCAAAATGGAACATATACTGAACCTCTTGACCAGGGCTTCCACTTCTAGGGAGTTTACCCTGTTTTAGGGGAAAATCAGTTCTTTTAGGGACACTTATTTTGAATCTAGGGATTCAGGGAAATCTGGGGTAAAGTAAGGGTTTTTAGGGATATTGAGGGAAAGTTCGATTCTTTCAAACGAAGGCTGAAAAATTCTCATAGATTGCATATGTTCAGTCATCTTTAAAATGCTTATGTTGCAACAATGGACTATGTTGCGAACATCAGTGCAAAATTAAAAAAAGAGCTAAAGCGTGGAATGATCACTTTGATGATTAGGTATTTAGTAATTTAGGTAGCCTATTATTTAGTTTATTTTTAAGCAATGCCTTTGATTGGTGTAAACTTAGGCTATGCAGCAATTGTACAGTTGTAGAATAGGAGCATGCGACCTATGCACCTAGCATTAAGGATTCGTTCAATCAGCTGGTGATCTCTTTTTCCCGTGGTGAGCTATCTGCAAATCCGCAGGTGACTATCCAAATAGAGCACCAGCTGCCTTTGTAAAACAAGACCAAAGGTTTCGATCGGATCCCAAAAATCCAATATTTGATGTAGACAATTGGGTCTTGTCTTTGCCAGGTTCAGTCTTCGCCAGACTCCCAGACCCCTCTTTTTTTTTCAAAATTCAGAAACAAATTAAGGCCAAATAGCTAATCATCTATGAAAACCAAGTTTCTGCCACTTTTCCGGTTTCGACTGAATCCCGGAACTACTTGTCTGGTGAAAAAAGAAAGCTAAGAAAACGAATTCAGTGTATCTTCTTTCGTCAATATCGAACATCTAATCAACTTAAAATACAAATTTAACTTTTAACAAAATTCCCGGTTCCATCCGGATTCCGGACGAACTATATGTCCCGGACTATGTCCGGATAAAAAACCTACAACATCGCAAAAGTTGTACGTCTGTCCGTCCGTCCGTCTGTAAGCACGATAACTCTCGAAGGGAATGAGATATTTTGATGAAACTTGGTGTGAGGATTCTTTGGGTCATCCTCATCGTAGATGGCCTTTGTAGCCTACATTTAGAGGTGGGGGGTTCAAATTAAGGGGCAAACAAAATATTTTGAAACAGCCAATGTGATAGTCGATTATGGGGTAAGAAGACATGCTGAACACGTTGATGAAAATCATTTTCTCGCCGAACAAATAGTTATTCCAGAATCCGGCAAAAGACGGAGAGTTTGTTAAGTAAAATTTGTATTTGATGTTGATTAGATGTTCGATTCAGGGGTAAGAAGACTTGATGAACACTTGTGTATAAATCATTTTCTACCCGGACAAGTAGTTCGTCTGGAATCCGGCCAAAACCGGAAAATTTGGTAAAAGTAAAAGTTTTATTTGTAGTTGATTATAAATCTGATTTAGGGGTAAGAAGTGATGCCGAAACCAAACGTGACAATCAATTTTTACCCGGACATATAGTTGGCCCGGAATCCGGATGGAACCGGAAAATTTTGTTATAGTTTTAAGTTTTTATTTGAAGTTGATTAGATGTTCGATACTGGGGAAAGAAGACACGCTGAATTCGTTTCTTAGCTTTCTTTTTTCGCCGGACAAGTAGTTCCGGAATTCATTCGAAACCGGAAAAATGGCAAAAGTAAGGCAGGAGTTTTCGTCAAAATAGATATGACTTATAAGGGTAAACACACGGGCTGAATCCATATCTGAACTTGGTTTTCACAGATGATTAGCTATTTGGCCTTAATCTGTTTCTGAATTTTGATATTAAAATTGTTCAAGGAGTCTGGGGAAGACTGGACCTGGCGAAGACAAGACCCAATTGTCTATTGGATTTTTGGAATCCCATCGAAACCTTTGGTCTTGTTTCTAGGGAGAAAAATAGGGAGAAATCAGACCTAAACACGAGGAATTTTAGGGAAAATCTGTATGAAAATAGGGAGAACTGAAATCAAAAAGTGGAAGCACTGCTCTTGACCTCGGGTCCTGCAGATTTCCGGTCTTCGCCAGACCCCGTAAGCATATTAAACAAGTGTTCAAACGTGGAGTGTCGAAAGTAAAATGTGTATCAAATCTTATATACGAACAGCGTTAGAACCAAAACACTTCACATCCCCGATAACCAAACAAGTATTGAAATGATCTTATTTGACATCACCCCGCTCAAGGAAAAGTGACGATGACATTTTTAGGCAGTTTAAAGCTTTTGATGTAAACAAACCGTATGTAGAAATCCAAAGATCACCTTGCAAGAACGGCCTTGAATTCAGTACTGAATGGCTTGCCAGCCAGTCTTACCCTTTAAACCTCTTTTCAATTAGCAAGGTAATAACAGGTGCAATAACCCAAATCATAGCAGCCTAATACCCTCTTCGTTACATATATCATCAATCATAGAACAAAACCGTCCAGTTCCCAACTTTTCAGTGAAGCATGTCAGGTGATCATATTTGCTGCTGTTACAGCAAAATCTGCATCTATACACATATATCCTCAGGCAAACAAGAGTTGAATCTGAGACCATACAAGAGTTGAGATTTGAGATTCAGAATGTCCGTGTCCAAACGAATTTTATTGCTTACTAACTTTCCGGTCTTTACCGGATTCCCAACAAACTAGTTGTCAAGCGAGAAGATACGTTTCAGAAATGAATTTAGCATGCCTGGTTACCCCTACACCGAACCTCTAATAAAGTCCAGATAAAACTTTTCTTTTGTCAAATTTTCTGGTTTTGGCCGGATTTCGGACGAACCAGTTGTTCGGCGAGAAAATGAGATATGGATTCAGTATGTCTCCTTACTCGTAAATCGACCATCTCTTTGTTTTTTTAAACTATTTTGTTCGTCCCTCAGTTTGAAACCTCTCCCCCACCTAACCCCTCCTCCACCCCTAAATATACAGCCATGGGGCTGATCTACGAACATGACCTGTACTTCGACCCAAAGGATCCTCACACCATGTTTGAACAAAATAGCCCTTCGAGAGTTATCGTGCTAACAGGCAGACGGATGGATGGACAATTTTACGAAGTCATAGGTATCCCGTCAATTATGTTTTGGGGATTCCACAAATGGGTAAGTACCCTGGTACCCTGAATGGGTAAGTGGGGTCGCTTTCACTCCTTGGATCACGTAAGGGGTCCCGCTACAACCTTGGCAGCTGCCAAGGAACCGCAATCTCGGGAAAGACCCAGGCCAGCGGACGAAGTGGTAATTAAAATGAGTGAAAAAAGTGTAGTCGGTCTTGTCTATTTCAGTCTATTTTCAAACAAACGAGAAGTTTTCTTCAAATTTACCGAAACGGAGACCTTGGCATTGCACCAAACCTTGCTAGCTGAGAGACTGACAGGGGCGGATCCAGGGGGGGGGGGGGGAGGGGGGCTGTAATTTTTTGTTTTGCTTACTGCACTTATGGAAGTCTGCATTAATGCATGTTCTAACTACTGTAACTAGACTCTAGAACCTTTTACACTACGTTCAACCCACAGCTTTTCCTCTGTAAAGCCAGCCTCGACTATTTCTCACCTGATAGCTCGCTCGTAGCATAGAAACAGTTCACCCGGTAAATTTTAGCTAGTTCGAGACGCAACGCAACCGGACCTGGTAAAAACAAACATTTCGTTCCAGTGTATAGTGAACTTAGAACATCCGTCACGAGGACTTTCGTCGTTTAAGCGACATTAATGTCGGAAAACGCGGACAAAAGACGCTTGATAGACAGGTTTGCGAACAGTGGAGCCAGGAAGCTTGAATTTTTCTTGTAAACAGTTGTTATAAGTTGATCAAGTACAGTTTTTGTAAGCATTATTGTAATATATAAAACCACATTTTCGTTAAATAAGAGACCGACAGGGACACTTAAACACGAAAAAAATCAGCCTTGTGGCCGACAAAAAGGCCACTACCCCCACTCTTTTCGGTAAGAATCGCCCCCCCTAGAACGAAAGGCTGGATCCGCCCCTGGAGACTGAAATCAAGTTATGTCTGACATGTCTCTAAGTAGTAACAAAATAATATTTGTCGATGCAAACGGATAAGTCAGCTACATTTTATTAGAGCATCTCTACCCTTTCGACGACCCAATCGATCAGCAAAAACAGCAGCCCTGTCCAGAATGAAATCACAGCACCAACTTTAACTCCAACCCAATCAGAGAAGAATTTCGCAAAATCAAATATGAAGAATCTTCAATTGTTTTCCACACGTTCATTGTCCAGCTTGAGCGGTTTGAGCCTGAAGAGGACCCTTGCCAAGAAGAGCCGAAATATATGAGCTCTAATAAAGTGTAGCTGACTTATACGTTTGCATCGTCAAATATGATTCGCAGTCAGCTAATTCGTAGGTGATAAACCGATACACGCAGGGGTGGCCCGAAGAGGGGGGGGGGGTGACTCACCCCCCCCCCCCTCCTGCGTTTTGTTAAGTCGTATCAGTCGTTTATTTTGGCCTCGCCGAGGTCCAGGGCATTCATTTTAATCAAAAACAATCCGAGTCGTTTAAACAAAATTGTTAATTTTGTTTCTGCACAGCTTCAGTCGTAAGATTAGTCCCTAAAGACAAGTCGAGTCGTTTATACAAGGTTTTGTAACCCCTATAGGGTCGGAGACATGATTCATGGGGGCAGCAATGCGGCTACCTGTTCTGCTCCCATGGGATTTGGATCTGCCTCAGTTAGGTCTTTCAATCTGACTGGGTAACATTGATATACCTTATAGGCCAAGAGCTTGAGACAAGGTTATGTGCATTGATTGTTGGTCATCTTTGGCTATAAGTGAAAAAAGAAGGAACAGAATTTTTAAACAGGATTGAAAAGCCATCAGAAATCAAATGACAGTAGACCCGCTAAACAAGTGTGCCTAGAACAGATGGGAAAATGTCGATTACAGAGAGAGGTTGAGGTGGTAACAACGCTTGAAAAGGACACGGAAGATTTTAATATACAACCGAAATTCCTTCCCATGATAGGAGGGGTTCTCCAGACGCTGGAATAGCTCATTCTAGTCGGGAGGTAAATGTTTGGCCTCTATGCTAGCAGAGGCGTTACTATCCAAAATATTGGGGGGGGGGGGGGGAGAGGAGCAAAAGTACATCAGCCCAAGCTGACTGCGAATCATATGTATTACTGCTGACTGCGAACCATAGCAACTATCAAATATGGGAAGAGCAAGGTGTTTACCGACTGGCTGGTAATTTTTACAGGCTTTTTTAGCGAAAAAAATGCTTTGACGAAAAATCGACTGATTTAAAAGAAAAACCAACCGTTTTTAACAAAAATCGACTTACGAAAACTAACTGTCTGGAAGAAAAATCGACTGCTTTTACGAGAAATCGCGGCGCTTCGCGCCGATTCAGCTATTTTTACCGGCAGGCCGACAACACCGAGGGAGGGGGGGGGGTGCACCACCCCCCCATACGTGACGCTCCTGTATGCTAGCGTTAAAGCACATCTGAAAAGACTTCGTAAAATTCAGGACACTCTTACAACTCGAAAATGATCTTTTTTATGTTTAAGCTATTTTAAAAGCGAACTTCTCGT
This sequence comes from Branchinecta lynchi, assembly GCA_023053575.1. Lineage (NCBI taxonomy): Eukaryota > Metazoa > Arthropoda > Branchiopoda > Anostraca > Branchinectidae > Branchinecta > Branchinecta lynchi. The sequence goes on from JAKZAP010000003.1 coordinate 27,823,737, forward strand.
TTTCATTTGATGTGTATAGCGTCTTTTGTCGCGTAGAATCAAATTCTGCAAACCAGTTTTAAGTTGCAATTCTTCAGATTTAGCTCACTGTAGCTTTACGTGCTCTAGTTTTCGACATGATAGTACAATGTGTCGAATGACAAATAAAACGGTACACGTTACTTTCATAATGAAACCAAAGTGCATCAAGTCACCCGGAAAATAATGCAACTTAAGTCTCGTCGGCGAACCGGCGTCTTTTTCTATTTGTAAACGCGTGTCAGGCCAAGACCAAAAGTTCGTTACGTCCGTAAATCCGGATTTTTTTTTCTAATGCACTGGCAAACCTGTTTTCCTCGTTTCGTTTCTGAGGTAGTGTGTTTTGAACGTGAAAATTACTTTTTTTGCTATTAGTTCGGAGCAAATCTACTTTCTTGTCTAAGGGCACTATTTTGTCACTTTTTTGGATGGACTTGATTTCATAGATATTCTTAACTTTTCATTGGGGTCGCAAAAAGAAGCTGTGCTCCTCGGCGTGTTACGTCGATAAATCCGGATTTTTTTTCTTTTAATGCACTGGCAAACTTCCTCGTTTTGTTTCTGAATATGCGTGTCTTTAACGAGAAAATTACTTTTTTTGCTTTAATTCGGAACAAATCTACTTTGTGTCTACCTTATTTTCTATGGCCACTATTTTGTAAATTTTTTCGACGGTCAGGTTTTTGATTTGAAAGCTATTTTTTCATTTATAATGAGATCGCAAAAAGACGGTCTGCTCCTCGGCGTTTCACAAAATTTCGCCTGTGGCGCAATTCATACTATTCTCTATTTACAGGAACGGTGTGTCATTTACTGTGCGATTAGGCTTGGGACTTTTTAGATTTGAAACACATTAAAGGCTGGCTAGAATCTTTCTAGACCAAGGCAGATTAGACAAAATTTCGCCTGCGGCGCTTGATTTTGTGTCCCGGGTACAGGCGTTGAAAGCTTTCCTGTTTAGCGAAAGTTGAAACGTAAAGCTGAGGCTATGAAGGTATGTATACAAACATTCTGATTACAAGAATAATTTCAGCTGATGCATTGCAGCTAGTTTTACACCGGCTCTATTTTTTGTTGGGGAATGTGCGCCATTACCGCGTAGTCGCAACAGTTCATTTTTGTTGGTACGTGCGAGTCGTATATTCCAATCCAGGAGTTGTTGAAATGACTGGTTCTCACCCCCCCCCCCCCCCCGGCCTGAGTGCTTTGGGCCACCCCTGGATACACGGCATTTTACATCTACAACCTAAAGCTAAAATACGCCACTAAACTATACATTCACAAAATGATGAGATTCCAAAAGATTTCCAAAAATTTACTATTTGATCCTTTTCAATGAGATCGCAAAAAGACGGTCTGCTCCTCGGCGTTTCACAAAATTTCGCCTGTGGCGCAATCCTGACTATTCTTTTGCTCCTGTAAATAGAGAATAGTATGAATTGCGCCACAGGCGAAATTTTGTGAAACGCCGAGGAGCAGACCGTCTTTTTGCTATTTGATCCTTTTCAATGAGATCGCAAAAAGACGGTCTGCTCCTCGGCGTTTCACAAAATTTCGCCTGTGGCGCAATTCATACTATTCTTTTGCTCCTGTAAATAGAGAATAGTATGAATTGCGCCAACTATACATTCACAAAATGATGAGATTCCAAAAGATTTCCAGAAATTTACTATTTGATCCAGACAATTAGTTCTTGTAAATATCAGGGCTTCGCCAGACTTAGAAAACATTTTTACTATTGAAATTTAGAAAACCAAGTTCATATATGGATTCAGCATGCATGTTTACCCCTATTCACCACATCTACTTTAACGAAATCGATCAAAACTTCCTGCCTTACTTCTGCCAAATTTCCGGTTTCGGCCGGATTCTGGGCGAACTACTTGTCCGGCAAAAAAATTAAGCTCGAATTCAGCATGTCTGTCTCCTACCCCTACATCCATAACAAATCATTTTATATAGATCAAGAAGAAAAAAAGATAAAAAAATATGTTGAAGGCATGAAGCCTCCATTAAACACTATTGAGCAAATGATATATATAAATAATTCCCAAGGGTCCATGATCAGTCCTACCTCAAGGGTTTTGCTCCCAAATGAATTTCTAGTCCACTTGAAGTGCGCAGCATTACCGCTAAAGTGCAAAAAAAAACTTTAGACTAAACGATACATTTGCATCATCCTTGAGGGTCTTTGAGCATTCGTGCCTGGAGGGTTTTGTTTACAAAGGATTACAACAAACCACGATTCGACAGATTCCCACAGTCATCCTCTGACCCAACTTTGCAACTGCCATGAGCTTCTAGCTCTTGTTCTCACATGTTGTTTATTTACAAACCATTCTCATTTATCTGTGTTGATTTTAGGTCGATAATTCAGTTTTGTCACAAATTTATCAGAATTTCTAGCAAAGGTGGATTACAGATCGTTACAGATTTTCTTGCAGAACTTGTTTATTAGATATGTGACGAGATTACGAATTGCGAAACGTTTGTATAGCAACAAGGATCGGACTCAGGGGGAGAACACAGATACTATAAGTGTCTGTTTATGTGTTTTTTTATTTTCTTTATTTTTTTCATGTACTCCGGCTTTTCGAAATGGCGGGTCATAAATAAATTACTTACTTACTTACTATCATGACCCTCGTACTTAGTCTGCCTTTTCTATTTTCCATCACTCCCACAGAATTATAAGCTTCAGAAATTCCTGCTTAATTGTCATTGTTCATTTAAACAATGTTTAAAAGTCAGCTTGGGCTCAAAGAATATTTGTCATTGTTCGTTTAGAACCTACGGCGTTTTTCCACCGGGCTCTGTTTGGCTATCTATCATGCAGCACAAGTCTTCAAGTCCGCCGACAACTCTTGCAAAAATTAGGGCGTGAGAAGCTTTGATTTTTATTTTTTTTTATTCTGGAAGACTTGGTAAGACATCAGGTCTATTTTCGGTTTCTTTCTATCTTCTTTTTCTTGTGCTTAACCTTTCCTGTTGTTTAACCACGGTGGACACAGTTTTCAAATATTTCACGCCGAACCTCGTTGGAGAGCGGGAAGTATGGACAGAGTTGGCAAGCACCAACAAGAAAATCGCTATAATTGGTATTTTTCAAAAAACGATATTTCTCAACCCTTTTATCCTGAACAAAAAGTTTGCAGTGAGAATTCTGTTTTTTGTAGTATTCTGGTTTCATCGGCTCCTTGACACAAACCTATCCTCTCTTCTGGGCCACCATGAATACCAGATTTCATACCAGTCCTACGTAGCAACCAATTTCGAGCAAGAACAGAAACATAAATAAAAAGAGACGCTGAAAATATTCTCAAGAATGAACTTACTGAATGCTGATACTTAAAAACCACAGATACGAGATTGCTAGTCATCCAGTGAGACTCTGGTGAGACCTCATTATGCTCGTGGAAGGAAATTGAGAATCCCAGAGTCGCCGAACTATATCCAGGATGTGACAAACGGGTTACCCCACTGACAAGTAGCTACCCGAAGAAAGTATATATATATACGTTCTCCATTACTATAAAACTTTCTTGAATGTAAAAGTAGCTGGTGTCACGATGGACAAAAGAGGTAAACAGCGTATTATGTGAATGAATGAAAGAATGAATGTGGCCTCTTAATTATTTTTTTCTAAGATTCCACAAAAATAATCTCCTCATCAATCAGTAGGCTAGCAGGCATAACAGTGACATCACCTCTTCTTCTCCTATTTCTCTCACTAAAATGGATAAGTCGTCAGAATCACCAGGTCGAGTTGAAGCTGCGACGCATTGTCGAACAAGGGCGAGCGGTTGACCACGCTACAACCCTCTAGCAAAGCGTGGACATCTGTGCTTTGACGACAAGCCCAAACCTGCACAGCCCACCTTCAGCTTCATTTCTCCCATCGCTATTTCAATAATGACTACTCAAAATGCCCACGACGACAATGCCCACGACCCAAAATGCCCACGATTGGATTATTTGAGGTTTTCAGTCCGTAGTAAACTTGAATTAGGGGTGAGTGAGCAAGGGGAGCAGTAGACGAGTATCAGAATGAAGATGACGATTTCGATTTCGGGTGTCCGACATGAATTGGCATTTTGAGTCGTTGGCATCTTGAGCCTTGGGCATTTTAATTGTGGGCATTTTGATCGCGGGCATTTTGAACCATGGGCATTTTGGTTGTGGGCATTGGTGGGCAAAAAGATCGTGGTGATTTCGGGAACCACCCGAAACAATTGTTCACCTTCTTCGGCAAAACTACTATTCATTTGTTCTACCATTCTTGTGTATCTATATTTGTGTGTATTTAGCAGGGGCATCGCTAGCCAAAACTCGAGGGGGGGGGGGGGCAGGGCACCTGCCGGCACCCTGCCGCCCGTTTCAATTTTTCGTGATAATAAAACTCGTGATACCTGCTAGCGTTGAAGACTGAAGATTAAAAGCCTAGCTGTATCTCCGAGCTCAGAAGCGGTTTAAAGGGCTTGGGCGTGGAAGGTGAGTATCTTAAAATATACGACTGGCAGATGTCCGGATGGCCCAAGAGTCATACCAGTTAGAAACAATAGCCAAGAAACATAGTACTATATCTGCAAAACTCTATATGATACAGAACGAAAATGAACGCCGCAGGTGAAATTTTTTAAGTAGGCCATGACATTTTGGGGGCAAAACTCTACTACCCGCAACAAATCTGTATAGGTTTTAATGCGTCCCAAGCCGAAATTCCAAGCCTAAAATCCGAATGAAATGACGCGACTTTCCAGTAAATAGAGCCTACTATGAAAGACGCCGCAGGCAAATTCTGTGGAATCCTGCATGATCAGACTGCCTTTTCGGATCCCGAATGATGGTAACGGCCACTTAGCAGGATCTGCCCGTCTGTCTTTGTTCACGACGATTTCAGCCTTTCCAAACAAGACCAAAGGTTTCGATGGGATCCCAAAAGTTCAAATTTGATCCAGACAATTGGGTCTTGTCTTCGCCAGATCCAGTCTTCGCCAGACTCCTTGAACACTTTTACTATTAAAATTTAGAAAAAGATTAAGGCAAAATAGCTAATCATATGAGAAGACCAAGTTCAGATATGGATTCAGGTTTCCGGTTTCGGCGGAATTTCGGAACTACTTGTCCGGCGAAAAAATAAAGCTCAAAAACGAATTCAGCATGTCTCCTTAACCCTACATCCAACCTCTAATCAACTTCCAATTAAACTTTTACTTTTAACAAATTTTCCTGTTTCAGCCGGATTTCGACCGATCTATACGTCCGGTGAGAAGATGGTTGTAATATGCAAATTCAGCATGTCTACTTACCCGCAAATCGAACATCTTATCAAATTCAAATAAAACTTTTACTTTAAACCAATTCTCCGGTTCTGGCCGGATTCCGGTCGAACTAATTGTCCGGCGAGAAAATAATTTTCATATTCGGACTCAGCACGTTTCCTTGCTCCTGAATCGAACCTCCAATCAACTTCATATTACTTTTCACAAATATTCCAGTTTTCGCCGAATTCCGGGTGAACTATTTGTCCGGCGAGAAATTCATATTCGGATTCAGAATGTCTCCTTACCCCTAATTCGACTATTTCATTAGCTTTTTAAAAATATTTTTTGTTCCCCTTAATTTTAAACCCCTCCCCCACCCCTAAATATAAAGCTACATAGCCCATCTTCGAATTTGACCTGTACTTTGACCTAAAGAGTCCTCATGCCAAGTTTGATCAAAATATCTCAACCCCTTCGAGAGTTATCGTGCTAACAGACGGACGGACGGACAGAAGGACAACTTTACGATGTCATAGGTATCCCTCCACTTACGTTTTGGGATCCCAATAAATAGCGAATGACGTGTTACAATAATCAGACCCGTCATTTAATCTTCTTTCGTTGCTCACGAAGCCCATTTATTTTTTAAGGTCGGACTGGAGAAAAATTCTTATCATTAAATGCTTTTCTACTAAAATACAAAGGATCTTAACATGAAACTAACAAATTATTGGAAAGGTACGCCACAAGCAAAATCAGCCTGATTGTTACTTGAATCGAGAGATACTAGTAGACAACAGATCGTGGTAAACCCAAGAACCAAAAACCCTTATTTATTCTTGGTAAAACTTAGGTTAAAACTGTGTGCTGCAGGACGAATTTCAAGATTTGTCTTCTGTCGATCATGGAAGCTTAGATCTAACAGTCATACATCTCATTCTGACAAAATGAGTAAGAAACCTCTTCGTATCTGAACGACTAGAGATAGCCTGCCTGTCGAAACATGCGACTGAGAATGTAATTCCTTAAGTTTCAGACGCTCGAGAACTCAGAACACCCGACGCCTTAATAACTGGCCTTAATGACTTTCCCGGCGCACTGCCAGCCCCCCCCCCCCCATTTAGCTTTTCTGGGTGAGCGCCCAGATGAGCTGAATTTTCGTGGTCGGGTGCGAGCGCCCGTTTTAGCTTTTTTCTTTCTTCAAGGGGGGGGGGGGGGTTCTCCCCCTTAACGACGCCCCTGGTATTTAGAGAGTGAATTTTGGCTCAAAACAGAGAGTAGTTGGGGAGTGAAATTTATTTTCAGGAACAAACGTGAAACGATCACTTTTGAATCACTGCTGAAAAAATGACTGAATTTTATTTTTATGAACAAATGTCGTGTGGTCACTTATGATCGGAATAACTGCCGCAAAAATGAAACACCTGGACTTTTTTTGGACTAGGGTGAATTTTATGACATACGTAGGACAAGAGTGACAAGAAATAAAAATAGAGTGGCAGTCTACACTGTCGTGCGACATGTAGCAATCCTGCTTCTGTTGTATCAAGACAATTTCGCCTTCTATTTTCGTTACTTAACAGCACATGTCATCTAGTGCCCTTCTTCGAAATCAGAAGTCTTTGAACTTTCTCCCGTGGTGCCGCTGCTGACGTGCTTGTCGAACGGGGGCCGTAGACGCCTCTTGTCGCTATTTTTGATTACGTTGATGATTGGATTCCAAATTTTATACTAAATTCATTTTGTCCCTATACACCACTATTTAATAGAACATCCTGCCTTTTATATGTATAGCGTGTGCCATCTACTGACGATCTTTGAAAATAAAAATAGTTAGGATTTCCTCCAATGGTGGCGACGCCCTTCTTAAAGTTCTTTCCAGACTGGATCGTTTTGGCCCTTGGATGCGCCATCATAAAGTAAACACTGACACATTACTTCTTGGTGTACGTTTATCAAGGCTTGTTTGGCTACTTCCAACAGGCCCAGCCATGTTTAAAACCGATTAAATTGCGCAATTGAGCAAACCGATTGTTTGCTCTACCTCTGCTCTGACAAACTTTCTGAAGTTTGTCCATTCTGACTTCGACTTCAGTGTCATTGGATTTACGAGGGGTGTATCGGTGTGTTTGTGTCAGGAGGAATGTATACGATGTTCTTGCTGTACGAGGTTCGATGACTCTGACGTGTTTATTTCTGCCTCTAATCGGACTCCTTCTGTTCATGCTACTGTCAGTGTTGCCAGTCGTGGTGAAAAAAGATAGCCACGGCCTTCGAAAAATACGCCAAAGACACGCCAGAAAAATCTACACCTCCCAAAATCTCAATAACCATCAATACAGAACCCACGCAAATTTTCCGGCCTTCGATTGCGACGATTAAAACGATGTAAAACAGTCGATTTTTTCTGAAAAATGGTCAGTTTTTATGGAACTTGCAGCCTCTGGCTCAAGTGCCATATACCGATCTGTCGGACCGACAGATTCCGTCTGTCGGTCTGTCAGTCGGTTCGAGTTTTTTGTCACACTTTTTCGAGTTAGGGTACTTCCAGATGTGCTAGGACAATGAAACTTGGCAGGAATATCAGGAACCGACCAAACTAACCTGGAAATAATCAGTTTGCCGATCCGACCATATGCGGGGGAGTGGGGGCGCTGGAAACTTTAAAATTTAGGGCATTTTGTCACACTTTTTCGAATTAGGGTACTTCCAGATGAGCTAGGACAATGAAATTTGGCAGGCATATCAAGGACCCGACCAAATTAACCTGAAAATAATCAGTTTCCCGATCCGACCATATGCGGGGGAGTGGAGGGCGCTGGAAACTTGAAAATTTAGGGCATTTTGTCACACTTTATCCAGTTAGGGTACTTCCAGTTGTGCTCTAGGACCATGAAACTTGGCAGGCATATCAGAGACCCGACCAAACAAACTTAGAAATTATCAGTTTTCCTATCCGACCATTTTGGGGGGAGTGGAGGGTAGGGGAATCCGGGAAATTCAGAAGTGTGTAACTTTCGAACGGGTGATTGGGTTGTAATGAAACTTAATATGAAAACTTAATCTTGACCGGATTCGGTAGCCAGGGGGGAGTTGGGGGGGGGGGGGAGACCGGAGATTTCAAGAAAAGGTTAGAATGGAGGGATCGGAGTGAAACTTACTCGAAAGAACAAGCATCTGCTCTAGATAAATCCTTTAGACCATTGTACTGGTTACGAACACTTATAGGGGGGGGGGGGGGGGGGTCCCGGAATCTCAGTGATGGCGGTTTGGGGGATTTTTACGATGAAACTTGGCAGGCATATCATATCAAACTGACTTCAAAATACAAATTTTGTCGATCTGATAATGGTGGGGGGAGTGAAGGGAGGGGAATCCGGAATTTTCAGTCATGCGTAACTTTGGAATGAGTGATCGGATTCGAGTGAAATCTAAGAATTTAACAGAGGACAATTCTCCGGTGATCTTTTTCATATCCGGACCGGATCCGGCAACTATTGGGGGGGGGGGGGGAATACGTGACCCGCTTAGAATGGAGAGATCGGAATGGAGCTTTGTGGGAAGAACAAACCGATGCTCTAGGTAAATCATTTACTGAATCGGATTGGCTACGGGCACCGTGGGGGAGATGGGGGGGGGGCGGAAATCTCGAGAAACAGTAATAATGATGGTATCGGAGTGAAACTTGCTGGGAAGAACAAACATCTGATCCATGTAAATCTTTTGCACAATTTGACTGGATCCGGAATTCCGGTTTTTGGGATTCTCACGACGAAACTTGGCAGGCATATCAGGGACCCGGTCAAACTGACTTGTGCGTAACTTTGGAACGGGTGATCGGATTCGAGTGAAATTTAATAATTGAACAGAGCACATTTTTCTCTGGTGATCTTTTTCATTTCCGGACCGAATCCGGCAGTTAGGGGGGGGGGGGTGGAAAATACTTGACCCGCTTAGACTGGTGTGATCTGGATCGAACTTCGTGGTAATGACAAATAGATGCTCTGGATTAATCATTTACAGAACCGGATTGGCTCCGGGTATTGTGGGTGGAGTTGGAGGGGGGGGGGGGGTCTTTGATTCCGGTGATCGCGAGTTCAGGTACTTCCAGATGTGCTAGGACGATTATTCCTTAAAGTACCAATCTTAACCGCAAAGTAAAAAAAATACTTTTCAGCAATATATTCATTTTCATGGTGCCCATCAGCACATTAGCATTTTTGCCTCAAGGGTTTTGCTTACAAATGAAGTTCCAGCTCCCTTAGAGTGCGCATCTCAACCGCAATGTCGAAACTTACTTTTGATCAATCAAAACATCTTAACCCATACAAGTGCCCTATGAGCTTACAGCTCTTGTTACGAATAACAGTCGGTTTTTCGTAAATATAGTCAGTTTTTCACTTCACGCCAAAAAATACGCCATTTAAAAAGAAAAAAGACACGTTTTACGCCACACGCCAGTTGCAAAAGATTAACGCCAGTCTCCGACAAAATCCACCAGTTTGTCGTAAAATTCGCCGATTTGGCAACACTGGTTACTGTTTCCCAGGCTACTGCTTCCTGCAGCAGTAGGACTTTTCCGCCATCTATGTCGGCAGTTCCTTCGATCACGGCTATAAGCTTGATTGGCAGATGTCACTGTTTTATTAAAAAGTCGTGTTTACAAAATCGTATAAAAATCTTCCGATAAAATAAAAAATTGACTCAGAAAATATAAGGAACTCTCAGAACATCCCATCGTTCGCTTCGTAGGGTCTAGTGACGCAGACTTTACTGCAACGTTAATGAAAACCGTGAGTTATTAGGGCTCGGGGAAAGGGAAATTCCCTCTCGACCAATGTAACTGCAACCGGGTACTGGGACTAGGACTTTCCGAAGTCTAGAAATCGAGAACACCACTCCCTAACCTGGAGTAATTTGTTGCCATCCTGCTCTACCACACTATCCACTACTTTGGCCCCCCTTTGCTTGTAGATGCAGCAATTCGGGTAGACGTATCTGCTTTTTGTTTCTTTTGCACAACGCTGACAGAGATCTCGTATGTCGTCCTAGAAAACATAAAAAACATAAAAAAGTGAAGTTAAAAAAAAATCACTTTAGTCACGGTAGTTCACGCAAAATACGTGTTTCTGATGAAAACCAACTTGATCTATATTTTCTGACACCTCTAACTTTTCCTTTCGCCATATGATGACAAAACCGCGAGTAGATTCATTTCCTTCAGTTAGAAATTGCTCGTCGCTTATCATAATCGGTTGAAGCAGAACTGAAACCTGAAACTTTTCCATTATTTTCCTTCTCGATAATAAGCGTCGTCAACACCTATTTTCGATTTTCCTGTCACAGTTGTTTTCATGCTTTTGCTCTCTAGCCAAACCGGATCTTACCATGGAGAGTATTTTCACAAGCCCTGCCTTTCGCATCGTTTGTGATTGGTTCAGTCGGAGGTATGGTCTGTACAAACCAATAAGAGACAATGTTGGCAATACTGGTCAAGGTTACGCGGAATAGGTAATAGAATAGGTATTGTGGTCCAGGGTTGGTCACCAAAAGTAACTTCGTAGACCCTTGAAAGTAACCCAAAAGTATCTCAAAGTAACCCAGTGCAACCTAATGTAACCCAAAGTAACCCAAGGCAATATAACCCAAAGTAACCCAATGTAACCAAAAGTAACCCAAAGTATCCTGTAGTAACTCATACACCCTGGTTCTTGGTGATCAACCCTGCAGTGTGGTAGTGTACCATTTTGGTACATTTCAACTCGGCTGGTACAATGTGGCACAATCACACTGTTTTTGGTACATTTTCCATAGTTGGTACAATGACATTTTGTGTGTGTATATGTCAAGGAAAACTAACTGACCAAGCAAACAGAGATAGATTTGTTTGTATTTTTTTATAATGCGTATAGTAACTGTTTCGATCAAGGCATTTTTTGGGTGCATCTTAAATTCAATCTCCATTAGATACGCTGAAGATTTAAATTATTTTGCGGAAGGTCAGATTATATATGTAATAAGCTTGGCTTTACTACTCCTAGTGCTCTTCTGGGATGCTACGTTAGTTGCTATCAGCTCGTACTGCTTATAATCGGTATATTCGTCGGGCATTAGCTTGTCGCAAGTTTCGAGGTTGTCACCCCTCCTCCTCCATGCCCAAGCACTTCGAACCGCCCCTGTCCCCATGAGCATGCTGACACACTATAACTAGCGAAATATCTCGAAAATCTGCAACCGACAATAACCATGATAATACAATTTCATTCTCTGTTTTGGGCCAAAAGTCACTCTCTAAATGTCTTTCATGTGGCAACGCTGACTACAGCCCGACCACAACAAACGTTGCTGGTTGGTTTACCTAGGATTAGAATCAGTTTTGAGGATGACGTTTCTGGTTCTTCCCGAGGTTCACTGGCGTGGCGTTCCAGACTTTGTCATATAGCGTCTTTGGTTAGAAGAAGAAGAAGATCGCAGGCTATAGGAGAAAACCGAACACTGTTGAGAAAAACCAGGAACACCCCGGTGCAACGGACGCAACTAACCGAACGCCGCCAACGTAAACATAAAGCGCAACTGATCTACTTACTTTGAACCCGCATTCATTTTCCGGTCCGGACTCTATCCGGAACAGAGCCTGCTTTGAAACCGCAAGGACTTCACTTGCTGAAGGGGTTAGAGGCTCAATTTGCTCTGTTTCACTATGATGGTGTGGGGCAGCCATAGTTACCGGTAGGGTAGAGAAATATAGAAAAAGGAAGCAGGAAGTGGTACAGATGTAGAGATTTCTCATGTTGTCAGTGTAACATACGTGACCTGCCACTGCAAGAGAAAGAAAAGTATATGAGCCTCATCGACAGAGCATTCGCTACTAGTGTTGGGCGATATTTGGATTTTTCGATATATCGATATATCGATATTTTCACTTTCGATATTCGATAATCGATATATCGATATCGATATTTTTTAGTATGTTTCGCGATAGGATACTTCTCGTTTCGCCAAAATTTACTAACGAAATTGTCGTTAAATGGCATCTGCATCATACCAGACTCCGAATAAATAAGAACTGAATTACGAAAACATATTGGTCCGATTTCGGATATATAAATGTAGGTTATGTTGGATTATTTACAATAATTATGAATGAAAAAATATCGTTTTCGATATCGATATTTACGTTTCGATATTCGATATCGATATTTGGTCCGATATATCGATATATCGTTATCGATATTGAATATCGCCCAACACTATTCGCTACATTCGTGGTATGATTGACAAATAATTAGTATGATTATCTCCCAAATTTATCGAGTCCTGGATACTTAAGGCGTATTCTCGCCGTTCCCCGAGGACTCCTTGGGGAATCAAAGGGAACGGCGAGAATAGAGGGAGTCACTCCAGGCGGACTCCGCGGACAGAAACAGCAAGAACACGGGGAATGCTTCTAGCGTGGATTTTGTTCGAAAAATAGACATGCAGTTGACGAAATTAGTCTGGAGCCACTTTATTTTTGGTTTTGTTTATTCTGATTATTTTTAATTAATTTTACATTGCACCAACACCAGCAAAAATTTATTCCCCTCCGAATCTGAAAAGGAGTCCTTTTCGATGATGGTGATGATAATCAGAGCATTCGCCGTCCGTGAGGACTCGCGAGAATACGGGTAGTGAGTCCCCGGGACAAACAAAAACGCGGGGACTCCTCAAGTGGAGTCCGCGGGGAACGGCGAGAGTACGCCTTTAGCTTTTTTGTTCGTTTTACTTTAAGTATTGCTGCCTAAATTATTGCTTCAGCCCAAAATGACTGCGAATCGTAGTTTGATAGTCTCACGACCCCCCCCCCCCCCGTTTAGTGAATCTTAATTATTTTGGTTGTTGTTGTTGGGTTGTTTCTTTCATTTTTCCTTTTTTTACCATACTCCGCTTTCCCTTGCTCCTACCTAGACGGGCTACAAATAAGATTTAATTTAGTTTAACTCTCTAAGGGTCCTCTTCAGGCTCAAAGCTAGAAAAGTTAAACGGTGGTCTAACACTCCTCCGTTTGTCCGTTTTCCATAGATACTGAATTGCATGGAATGAACTTATTCTTTCACATTTGTGGTACCTCTATGCACTTGTTTCTCTACGCTTGAAATACTACAACTGTAACCCATTGCCGAAAACTAAAATAAATGTGTCCGATTCCTAGCAAGACATATCTTAAAGTGCGAACACACGATCAGGATTTCCTGGACGGATTTCCTGCACTTTCATCATCAAGTTGAAAAATTTCAACTTTCCATATGGAAATGATGATGGTGGCAAAAATCCGTGCAAGAATTTCAGTCCGGGAGCTTCTATCCTGATCGTGTGTCCGCACTATTAAAATCGTTTTCCTACTTTCTACAGGCGTAACTTTCCGAGCTTCGCATCGGTCACCCTGGAAATGCAGCCCTTTGTTGAAATTCACTTTCTCCGCGTCTGGGTAAATTTGTCGGTTGTAGTGCAAGCAGCGGACACGTTATTACTATAGTCCCTCGCGAAAAAAACTAGAGCTAAGAGCTCATATGGCACTTTTAACGAGTAGCTGGAGTGAGCAACGAGAAAGTAAATCTGAGCATTTTCCCGGAAATTCTGGTACCCCTCTCCACCGTGACCGGATCACGTCCGGACTTTAAAGATGTCATCTAAGGCATAAAATCTCTCTACTTTCCAAGTTTCATTCAAATCACTCTACTAGTTTAACCCTCGGTTTAACCCCTATGCGAGCCACAACATTTCCGGGACTTCCCTTCCAGCTCCCCCCACTGTGGCCGAATAAGACTGGGACACATAAAATTCGCATCTCTAACATCTCCTCTTCCAGTACATCCAGCATTTCTGCAAATTTCCGGTTCCCGCTTCATCAGTCGGATCCGCTTCGGACGCCAAACGACAAATGGCGTTTTTGCAGTTATCGTGGTATCTGGTCAGTTAGCGTGGTATCTGAAATTCAGATACTACGGTCCGACCGTGGTAACTGGTCGTGGTATCTGAAAAGTCATCTCACTTTCATCAAATTTTGTCAGATTGGTAAGAAAGAAGTTTACCACTTAGTGATGTGGCTGAATATCTGTTTTTAGGATCCCAAAACGTAAGTGGAGGGATACCTATGACATCAAAAAGTTGTCCGTCTGTCCGTCCGTCGGACAAGTAGTTCGCCCGGAATCCGGCCCAAACCGGAAAGTTTGTTAAAATTAAAAGTTGAAGTTGAAGTTGAATAGATGTTGGAATGGCAGGAAGTGTTCGTCAAAACAGATATGACTTATAGGGGTAAACACACATGCTGAATCTATATCTGAACTTGGTTTTCTCAGGTGATTAGCTATTTGGCCTTAATCTGTTTCTGAATTTTAATTGTAAAAATGTTCAAGGAGTTTGGCGATGACTGGATCTGGCTAAGACAAGACCCAGTTGTCTGGATCAGATATTGAATTTTTGGGATCCCATCGAAACCTTTGGTCTTGTTCTTTTGGGTGGCTTGGAAAAGTGAATTTTTGGCAATTGTCGTTTTTGCAAAGCAACCGTATATGAGATACCAGGGCAACAGCAAAAACGACTAATTGCAGATCCAGTCAACGTAGTAACAGATACCAAGGTACCTGCAAAAACGCAACTAATGACTTATTCGATTAATTCTTCAGGCCCGACTAGAATAAGAGCTTGGTCACACTTGGCTCATTTCCTGGCTTTTTGGGTTGCAATAGTAGAAAAAAGAAAAAGAACAAGATACAATTAATTCTGAGTGATGTTGCTTTAAATTCGGGAGATCAATTAGAGCAAAACATCGTGTATAATTGTGTTACAGGAACCCTAATTGACCCCTACTTGCAGTCTGCTTATTATACCACAGCTGCCACAAAGCCCATCAAATCTCACGTCCCCTAGGGATTTTGAGTTGTTTCTCAAACAGGCCGCGTTTTGAGCCCAGTGTGACCAGGCTCTAAGACCAACGATTTTCGATGATATCCCAAGATGAGAATACTTCTTTCTCCAGACAATCGGGTCTTGTCGACTTCAGGTTTTCGCCGGACCCCGTAAGCATGTTAGTAATAATAATAATAATATAAAGCATCAGAAGAGGCTTCCGTCTCTAAATGTTACTTAACTCTAATCTACCGCTTGAAATGCGGAAAAATGATAGTGTTTTTGGCGGGTTAGGGTCGAGGACAGATATGGAATCAACATGTATCTCCCCCTCCCCATTGCAAAGTCTAATTGATTCCAGAAATATTTCGGATTTTACGAATTTCGACATTCGGAAGAATTAGTTGCCCGATGACAAAATAAAGTTCATATGGACTCAGCAAATATAAACTGGAAGAAAAAAAATTGACTTGGAAAAAAAAACTCCCAGTTAGGCCCCGTTTCCAGGTGAACTATTTGTCGGGGAAGAAAACAAGTTCAAATCGGATTCAACCTATTTCTTCACCACTATCTAGAACCTCTAATCAACTTCAGAAAGAATCTTTGTTTATACCAACTGTTTGTTTTGGGTCGGATTCTGGGTGAACTACGTGTCAGGAACGAAAAGAAAGTTCAGAAATGACCGATTTCCGGTTTCGCCCGGATTCCGGTTGAACTACTCGTCTGCGAAGAGAATACTGTTAAAAAAGGATACAGAGTGCCTCTTTGCCACTATATCGAACCTGTAATCAACTTCAGAAAGAACTGTTACTCAAACCACATTTCCGGACTGGGACGGATTCCGAGCGAACTATTTGTCCGTAGGCTTTTTGTCTCAGTAGAGTTGGGAGCATTCCCCACTGCTCGACAGCTACCGGATGGCCGGTCTTGTACCTCGGGCTGAAGGGAAAGCCATACACCCCCCTTCACAGAGGGTAAAGAAACAACTTGCGGTCACTCCACTCCCTAGAACTAGCACACTACAACTAGCCGAAATATTTTAACGAAGTGACTTACAGGTTACAGCGACAAATCGTCCAGTGCCACTTTAGACTAGTGAACACTTACGAAGAGAATCTGCAAAAGGGATCTTACTGAGAGAATAAACTACTGATCCGCTTCTTAAGGACATCAGCATCAACCTGTTATTGTCGTAAACATCACTGTTATATTTAGGCAAATTTAAATTCAGACCACGTTGTTGCGCAATTTGCATCACACCATACTGAAATTTGGATGACACTGGCTCGGATTTGGATGGCACTGGCTCTCACGAATCTATTTTTATGCTTTCCAGATTTGGCTGGAATCCGGTAAAAAATGCACTCACATCCGGGACTCGGCGGACATCGGCTGTAGCTCGTATCGATTTTTATCTGACCCGGACTCGGCCGTAATCAGGTCGTTAATGCGTCCAGAGTTCGGGGTTCCACGGACACAGGACTATTTAGTGTAACGTGGGTTCGCCCGGAATCCGGTCTACAGTGCACTGCGAGCGGCTCCCACGGATATCTAGCTTTCGTTTTGTTTCTGGACTAAGTTGCATTTTATTAAAGGATTCCTCTTGCTTATTTTGCCTTTACATATGCATAGATTTCTTATTATTTTATAAGCTTCCGAAATCCCATCTTTCACCATTTTTTTTTATCTACGAGTTCTTAGCTTTTTTGGGCGAAGCTGAGTTTTGCCAGTCGCGCAACGTAAACTTTGCCAAAAGTTTCAAGGCCCGCCGACAACTCTTTCACATGAAAAGCTTCAAAGTATTGTCTTTGATCTTGGTATACATGGTAGGCCATCAGCTTTACCTTCTAGTTTCGACTCTTTATTGGATTACTTTGTTGGGCTTTTTTTCCCCCTTTTTAATCACGGCGCGGTCAGTTTTTGATTCTAGCGAAGCTTCGGAACTTCTAGTAATTCTTATATAAATAGGATCAAATTGCTAGAAGTTTCAGTTATTTATTGCGTGTTCGGTTCTTCCAGCTAAAAATTTTAGTTGACTTATTGCTCAACTTCGTCAGTCTGTTCCTTTATCCTGCGACACCAGGATTTCGAAATTCCACCAACTTTTATATCCCGTATGGAAATAATTCAAGTCATTATATTATGGGATATCTTTCCAATTGTAGACAATTGAAAACAAGCGGAAACGATCGTAAATTTTTTTTTTTGCGATCGGAAACAGTTGTTTACGATTGGAAACAGTTGTTTACGATTGGAAACAGTTGTTTACGATTGAAAACAGTTGTTTACGATTGGAGTAGTATATAAAGCCGGGTTCTACTCCACCCTCCCCCCAATTTCAAAACCCCAGTTTAACATCAATTTCTTAAATTTTAACATCCTTTTTACCAAATTATCCCCCTTTTTAAGAACATTTTTATTTTCTTAATTCCAAAATAAAGGATACAAGAAATGAGAATATTACCCTTTACTACATATAAAATACTACAATATACTACTACTTCTTTTTTTTTACATTTTTCAAATATTACTGAGTAAACAGTTCTAAATCCACATATGTTTCTTTGTTCTTGTTTTCGCGTACAATCGGTTGCAAAACCAGATTTTTCTTTAAAAGTAATTCGTTAGCAATGGCATTATATTTCTGTGTTATAAACAAATCACAGGGTTTGTCATTATGATTAATAACTACAACCAACTTATCACCATATTTTGTCTTAGCAATTCTCATTTTAACGATAGTATATTTCAGTCCTAGAACTAGTTCTTCTTTCCTGATTGTCTCATTGTATTTATTCATTCTGATTGTATTCAAGACTTCCTTTGTGGACTCCATTTATTAGGGGATGATTTTATTAAATAAAAATCCAGACTCACAAACTCACATACATATTTTTGTTAATAATACCTAATGTAGCTTTTCTTTCATAATATATAACACAGTAAATATTATATGGTACAGGCTGAGCGTGTTTTAATGTTAAACTTATTTCAATATCAGCAGTTGTTCCATTATATATACTTGATTCGTGTTTGGAAACATCGAAACAGAATAGTGGATATACTTCTTTAAATTCTTCTATACTAACAACACTACCAGTATCAAATGCTAATTGCTTATAGCCCAAATGTATGAACCTATTGTAAAGATTTGAGTATTTACATTTCTCATCGCTAAAGTCGCATTTGAGTGGTTCTTCAGGATATTTATCCCCATTAATTCTAAGTTCTATGTCTGTTAAATTCATATGATCAAACACCATATTATTCATTAATTGATTGTTATGCTTTTCATTTTTCTGTAACATCACAACGATTTTTGTAGGACTATTTCTCTCAGACACAACTTTCCAGGTGTGCTCCTTATTCTGACTAACATCACTTTTATAACTATTACATGCTTCCCACATCAGATTATGCTTTTTATCCTTAGCAAGATCCTTTTCTAATTCACTCATCATTTCGATACTAGGAGCTACAATAGGGATCTTCCAGGATAAATACTCGATTACTACTTTGAAATTAGTATTTCCATTTCTTATAATCATGTTGTTATCATCATTTCTTCTTAGAAATAATTTATGCGATGCACCTCTGAAGAATCGTTTGTTTCCTTTCAGAAATCCAAACAATTCTGATAATGGTAAATACATATTTACTAATTTACTGCTCTTTGTTCTGTTATATCTTTTTTCAAATCCTTTATTATAATTATTATTATTTCTCAAACTGACTGTTCCACCCCCTGCTGCAGCCCCTGCAGCCCCTGCAGCCCCTGCTACTACTGGAGTTGCAGTAAACGAAGCAATAACAGGATTAATTTCTTTTCCTTGATTATAATCCTTATACCAGAAATGATTTCTTGCTGCACTTCTAGAATAATCATCAGAGTATTCAATCAACTTTGTAACGGTAGTTGTAATACCAACATGATTAATTTTTTCAACCGATTCATCGTTTATTACATACTCAGCGGTACTGAATAAATTAAATCCATTATTCGTTAAAGTAGCAACATCGGTTGCAGCTATAGGAGTCCCATCTTCGTTTACTATTCTGACACTGACATCAAGATAACTTTCACTTGGATAAAACCAGGAATCTAATTTCTTTGTTACGAATTCAAACTCTGATTTATTAGATACATTCACATCTGTTTCTCGAATTTCTTTAAATTCATATTTAACCACTGTATCATCCACAAGCGGTTCGTCAAATATGTTCCATTGAGGACTGATAACTTTATTTACTGCCATTTATATAAGAAAGAAATTATTAAATAAAACTTATTTCAGAATCTTTAATCCATTTCCAGTCATTAACGTTTTGATCAAGTCCTGACTTCTTTGATTTAAAATCCTTTTATTTGTACCGATAAGATCCTTCATCGATTTTTTGTTTCCAATTACATCAATGAGTTCCTTCTTGTTTACATTGATCAGATCTTTCCCATATTCTATTGCTCTGTTTTTCAACAACTCAAATCTCGGTTTAATAATATTATTATACATTGACATAGCCCCATCTTTTATTTGTTTTGCTGACGTTTGAAATAACTGGGAACTAACAATGTTTTTGAATACACTACCGATTCCACTTCCATACTGCTTTTTATAAAGTAATCGCTTATTATTAATCAACATTTATAGGTAAATAATTTTATTTCACTAATCCTTTAAGCTTTTCTTAAATGCAGCACGTATCCAACGTTATCACCATTCAAATCGATAGGTCTTCCCAACTGATCAGTAATTGTCATTCTCAAGGAGTAAATAAAGTCTTTTGTATTAATAGGAAGGTAGATTAATTGTCTAGGATTCTCAACAATTTGACAACCCGGTTCTGTATTAGGAACAAATGTCCAAATGACATCTGATTTACTTTTGTTTACGATAGAACTGTTTACAAGAGAGCAGTGAATTTGTATTTTATCAACGCTTCTTGTTATATTCGGAAGCTTTGTACCTTCATTGATTTTCTTAGATATCTCACTATCCTTCTCAAATCCTAAAATCTGACACAAGTCACTATTAAATCTAAACACATATTTTTCTTGTAATAGTATGACAAATCTCATAGATGCTGGATTGGATGAAATTACAATAGGACATTTATCTTTTGGGGTATCAAAATACTGACACAAAAAATAATTCAAACAATCATCGTTATACATCCCATTAGGAATAGTAACATTCATCCATTCTGTTGCATTATTATCTTCATCTTTCCTGTATTGAAATGTATTATTTCCAAATTTATCACTTATATTATGCCATGAATACCACAAAGTACACTGATTCAAACCTATTTCATAATCACAATTACGGTTCAATTCGATTGGTTGACTAAATGTTATATCAATGATACTTTCATTACCTTCAATGTTTAACAACACCATTTATTAGAAATATTTTTTATATATTGAATTGTAATATCTCTTCGTAAGAAATTTATTTCGCATTAACGAATCCAAAATATCAATAGCTTCATTTCTCACCTCATCAGATGTATTTCCGTTTACTCTGCTACCTATCAAAGTGTATAGTTTTGAAATCATTTCATCACAATTCATAAATACTCCAGTTCCTTGTTGGTTGACTAATGGGAAATAGGTTTGAATGGTTTTTAACCTATTCTTGTATTCTTTTATAAATTCAATGTGTTTATCATACTTACTAGAACTATAACTTTTACTTTTCATACCACCATAACTTTGACTTATAGATGTTAAATAATTCAGAGCCCCATCTATTTCGTTATGATGCTTAAGGTAATAATGAGGCATTTTAAAATAATTATCGATACCATTCCAGTCATCTTTATATTTTAAATTAATTTCATTTAATAATTCCACATCAATATTTAAGTTTAGATTTACGTCATATGGTTGTTCTAGATTGGGTTCTATAGCAGGAGTGGGAGCTCGACTCGATTCCTCTGAATTAGTGGTCTGTAAAGCTGTTTTAAATGTATCACCTAATCTGAGAAACCGTCTTCTTGAATTATTATCACCTTCCTGTAGTTTATTAATTATCGTTTCAGCGTTCTCTTGTAATTTTTTGATGGTGTCTTTAGTGTTTTCTTTTTGTGCTATAATAACTGGAGCGTTTAACTCTGAAGCATATTCCCGAAATCCTGCCTTCTCCATCTCATTTTGTTGAACCTTTCTTCTCTGAACTTCTCTGTTCTTCACTATATCCGATAACATATCACTCAAGCGTCTTGAATCCATTTATTTACAACTAATTTTATTTCATAATAAATTTTGAAAGTTCTTTTTCATAAAACCCTCCTTGAATTAATTCCCCACTTTTGTCAGATATTTCATAAGTAATGGGAATGGTAGGTCTGATGGTTGCTATCTGAAATACCTCATCCGTATAATTAGGTAAATATCCTTTATCGAAAATACTTTTTTCTTTTTTAATTCTGACTAAATCCCCTACTTTGACGTTTCCTGTGATTTTGTACTCATCTACTGGAGGAAACAGAGCACTAAAAACCTTTTTCTGATTAACCTTTTTACTAGCATCAACTGGTTTCATTTGTATTGAACGGTGGTACGAGTTATTATAATTACTCACAAATAAAGGTAAAATATCAATCCAATTAGTAGTGCTATTGTGAGTGAAATATTTCCATAGCTTTTCTTTTAGCGTTCTATTGAACCGTTCAACGATTTGTGCTTTCAATTCGCTTTCAGATGCAAACCAGTGTATGCCGTTATTTTTCAAAAAAGTTTGAACATTTCTCATCACAAATTCTTTACCTTTATCAGTTTGTAGTTTCTTAGGAATTCTTTCTTTAAATATAACACTGAATGCTTTTATTATTTCAGCACCCGTTTTATCTTTCAGAGGGATACACCAAGCATATTTACTAAAGCAATCAATAACAGTTAAAATGTAATTTGTTTTATTATTTTCTTTTTTATATTTCTGCATATCAACTAAATCAGCTTGCCATTGCTCATCAACATAGTGAACATACACTCGCCTCCTTTCAAAGTTATGATAGGAAGGTTTGTGTAACGTATACACATTCTCATTTTGCAACACATTTTTATTTTATCCTTGGAAACCTTAACACCATTTTCTTTTAATTTTCTGTAAATATCATCCACACCTGAATAATTAGAATAATACGTCTTTAAAATATCTGTTTCTGCGTTGAGGTTTTTTTTAAAAAGCGATTTTTCCTCGATCCGCAAATAACACAATTCCCTTTCAGCATTGGAACATTATTTTTTTGTGACACTGCCTTAAACATTGATTCAGTGTCAGTGCTCTTTTTACATTTCATACAATAAATCTCCATTTATTAGAAAATAATTTTTATAAACGAAAAGCTACCAACTTCATTTTGCGCTTAATGTAGGAAATACAGTGAAGTCCACAGTTTACTTCGTCTATATTTTGGACAGCAAGATTTTCATAAGCTATCTTTTTCTTTGAAGTTTTTAGATATTTAACTATTTCTTTTCCTGGAGGAATACCGAAAGAATCAAAAAATTCGACATAGGGGGATTCAGATAGATTACAATAGGCAACCCAATGTGTTCCAGGCATTCCACGTTTGTCATAGTTGATTACACCACATTCCGAATCGTTTATATGTTTGGGTAGCGTATCTAAAGAGAAAACACCTCGAAACTGTGGTATACTCCCTAATGCATCCATAATATCAAAATTGGTTAGAGGTCCTACTTTACTTTTGGTTCTTTTTTGATGTCCCCGTTTTTGACTTCCTAGGCCTTCCACGTACCCCATTACCCACAACTTTTTGTGTTCCAGGGAGTGTAAGCGCGCCACCTGTGTTGACATCATCGTTTTTTTCCTTCCTAGGCCTTCCACGTACCCCATTACCCACAACTTTTTGTGTTCCAGGAAGTTTAAGCGCTCCACCTATGTTGACATCATCGGTTTCCTTCCGAAGTAACCCATTACCCACAACTTTTTGTGTTCCAGGAAGTTTTAGCGCTCCACCTGTGTTGGTCATTTTATCCATAATTTTCTTACCAGCGAATGTACCCAAAGCAGCAGCACCACTTGTTAAAGCTGCCTTACCAAGGGTAATTGCTAGCGGTATTAAAAATGGAAGTAATCCCCCCTTTTGAATCGCTTCTTTCATCTGTTTGTATGATACATCAATATCACAGCCCTTATTATTCATTTTACATGTTTCAATTTTATCAATTTGTCGTTTACTTAAAAGTAACTTAACTGGTTCTCGTTCATTTTGTCTACTATGACTAACACGTATCTGACATTTTTGTTTAGCACCAAAGCATTTTTTCAGCTTTCCTTTCTGAAGCTTTGACAAATAAACTGTATACTCCATTGTTTCAACCATTTATTAGGGAATTAATTTATCTTATAAAATTATACCAGCCATCATTTTTTCTATTCTGGTAACGAATGGTTTGTCAACAGGTTTTAGCTCTAGCTCTAGAAGCCTTTTTAAAATATTTACTACTGCTCTTTCAATATTATCGATACGAGTTTTTTGACCAGCAAACTTTCCTTCAATTATACCGTTATGGGTGTGTTGCCCAAGAAGCTTTTTGTCATAATCTAAAAGATTCATAGTTAACGTTGCTAAATTAACAGCATCATTTTTGTTTCTAGGGTTTTGAACATTTGTTATCAACTTGTTTTCAGCGTTAATCTCTTTATCATTAACTCGAACTATTTCTTTTACAAATAACCCTTTATCTTTGTTCCTTACCAACGAATTATCAGGAGAATCATCTATCGCAGTTAATCTGTTGATATCTTCGCTAAAGTATTGGTTGGCTTGCACTTGTCCTGCAGTCATTTGTTCTTTAAATTGATTCATAATCACAGTCATAGATCTTAAGCTAATAGCATCCTTGTCTGCCTTGGCATCACCTAAATTTATAATTCGTCTATCATGTAGGTTAATGTTACCATTTTCGTCAGTAACTTTCGATTCGTTACTAACCTTTTTTCCAACACTACCAAATTTATTCATTTATTGTAGAAATAAATTATCCGGTAAATTTTTCAAAGTTTTTCCTGTACTTAAGGGTTTTATCTTTTATTTTTAAATCTATGAAGAAAAAACCGTAGCCCTTGGTTGCAGTCTCGAATTGTTTGAGAAATTTTTCATCGTCTATACTGGATACATGGCTTTGTCTTATTAATTTTACTTCTTTTGGATTAGAACACTGAAAGAATGCAAAATAATTGCACTGGAGCCTTACCACCTTTGGCGTTTTATGATAGCTTTGAGACAAGTAAATAATTGAGGCATTTTTCTTTCTTCCTCTTATGAATAAATCTTCTATTTTCTTCTGGTCTTTTTCAGTGACAAAATCGTCAAAGATAATCAAGTTTTGGTATTCAGGGTCTAAGTCGTCAACATCGACAATATCATCAAGATTGTTACTTACTGTTAAGACTTTCGATTTGCATTGTGACTCCAAAGTGGTTAAATTGGTTATAAGGTCTTGATATTTATCTTCTTCAAGATCTTTAGCATACAAGTATATTCGGTTGAAACAAAGATATTCATAAATTAAATTCAAAAGAAGGTTTGTTTTCCCTGTTCCAGAACTACCACAAATTAAGAGTCTGAATGGCCACTGAGGTGCAAGGTCGTGCTTATTCTGATAAGTGTTCTTTTCGCTAAAATCATACACTTTGATTGGAGCCTTTTCATTCATTTATTTAGGAAGAATTTTTCATTATAAGATTTACTTGAGTATTTTAAGTATATACTTGAAGTTTTGAAGTAAGTACTTGATTTTTTTAAGTAGGTACTTGAATTTTTTAAGTAGGTACTTGATTTTTTTAAGTAGGTACTTGAATTTTTTAAGTAGGTACTTGAATTTTTTAAGTAGGTACTTGAAGTTTTGAAGTAGGTACTTGAAGTTTTTAAGTAGGTACTTGAATTTTTTAAGTAGGTACTTGAATTTTTGAAGTAGGTACTTGAATTTTTGAAGTAGGTACTTGAATTTTTTAAGTAGGTACTTGAATTTAATGTTTATAACCTAAAGGTAAAGTGTGTATTTTATCGCTTGTTACTATCCTTTTATCATCCTTAGGATCTAACGCTTTTTTATTCTGTTCTTCTAGAAACATATTGTGCTTGTATGATCTTAAGTTATACTGGGTTATAGAAAGGTTTTCCGTTTTACCAAACAGTACATCCTTATAGTTTTGAATCGTAATTTTATCTTTAACTATATTGGTTTTTATTCCTTTCAGTTTTTTGCTAGCTTTTGAAGGGTCTTGGTTGTCCTTTAAATAAGCATATACTTTTGATCGTAATCCAACAAACTCTGTCATAACCTGTCCACCTAATTCATCTTTCATCATTCCTATCACTTTCTTATTTACACTAGGAAACCCATATGGATTATCTTTCGCATAATCAGATGTATCGAACCTCTCATTCAAATCTTGTTTGATATCTTCATAGAAATCTTCGGTTCGAATGTCGTATATGAAAGAATCAGTGTCCATATAACACAAATCAATTTTATCTCCATATTTAGGCTTCATATAATCATAATGGAATTCATACATCAATAACTTGGATAGTTCTAATACAGCAAAGCCGATGTACATTGGTTTGTCTAATTTTATCTTTTCCTTTGACATTCTTGCTACTGAAAAGTTTTCACTGAATATTATTTCAGATTTAAAGTTGGGTTTCTTTATTATTTTTTCTCTTGTTGCATCATCCGTTATTATTTCCATATCCGCTCGCTTCCTTACGTTTTCCATAGTTTTTCCAAAGCAAGCATTATTCATAAGCTTAAAGAAATCCTTTTCAAAATCATTTGTACCTTTAGTTCTAAGTGCTGTGTTGTGGTCTATATATCCGTTTAAGTAAGCACTTTCAGTGAATCCTAGTATTCTGTGTACTCTTTTCAATATCAAACCTTTTTGTAAATAGAATTCTAGGTTCCTGTGGTGAACTACATAGTTAGTTTTATCTAATACTGTGGTACATAGCTTACCGTTAAAGTGTTCGGGTTCTAATGGTAAATCCTTGTGTAATTCGTGTAGTTCTTTTGGATATTCTAAGTCTACCTCATATATAGCACCCACATCTTGTCTCACCGACTTAATCGTAATCACCGACTTGATATGACTTTTCAGATGGTTGTAATACTCGATTGATTCATATTCATTCCTTTCTTTCAAATCATCCGGTATGGAAATGAATTGGAAATCATTCGCTGGTAAATCTTGTGACATTGCCCACCCATATAAATTATTTTTATCCAAATACACTAAATAATTAGATGGCTTATTCTTATTATAATCACTTGTATATTTATTATTTGCTTTTGCGTATCTTTTTATACATTGGGATACACCACCTCTTATTCCTTTTTCTATAAAGGTATACATGTCTTCCTTTGAGAATAACGGCAAGTCTACTTTCGAATGCTTTAGGAAAGCATCCCATGTTAGTCCTGGAGCTGAGAAGTAATGAAGTGGATCCAGATCATAATTATGTATACAAACGTTCCTGAAATTCTCCACAACATCTGATAGAATTAACACATCACTTTTTAGGTACAACTTGGTATAATCAAGTAAAGTTTCACAGTTAAATTGCTTCCATATAGATACCGCTCTTTTATAATCACTTTTGTCAATACCTTTCCCTGTCAACCTAGAATAAAAGCTTTCTATGGATGGTAAGTTTGTACAATTCATTTTATCGAAACTGTCTACGAATTCATACGGATATACCCCTTTTTTAATTATTTCTTTGAATTCTTCATCGTTATTGAAACTATTCGATGTGTACTTGAAATTCTCTCTTAGATGATTACAGGGTACTTTGCAATCACATTTCGCTAAATTTGCTGATAGTTTGTCTAAAGATGAAGCCATAAATCTAATCGAATCTATAAACCGGATCTCATATTTTATTTCCGTATCCGTCTTTCTTATACTTATTGATTTCGAGAATGATATGAAACTTTCTGCACTTTCAAAAATTCCGTTATCAGGTATCAATTCTCTAACAAATAAATGAGAATCATATTTTGATAAATTATGCATTACTACCGGGATATGCCTAGGAATCCTGTATTTCATATTACATTCAGCATGAGCAAATCCCCTATCTTCTCCTGTCATGTGGTCGTGATCAAAGTGAGGATTTTCAGTAATTTCAGGTGTACAGATGTGACAAGTCTTATTCATTAGATTTTTCCATTTTTCGGTAATTTCTGAATTGGTATAAGTATGGTTTCTTTGTCTGCTTTCATATTTGTTTGCAATTTCTGTGGATACTTTTGTAACGGTTTTAACAAAATGTTTTGCAGCGTCTTCACCGAAATAGTCATAGTATTTGTTCTGGTTTGTATCAAAGGAACAGCATACCTGAAATCCGTAAGCAAATGGTTTCTGTTTGGCCACTTTTATTGTTTTCTTTCCGTTTACCTGATTGTATTCTTCGTTATAAGACTCAAAGTCTGCTATTATGCAATAAGGTACTTTCATTTGTTTTGCAATATTTTTATATTGTATACTTGAACCTTCAGGAGGCATTATTATATCAGGATCTTCGCAATTATTTTTACTTTCATGTTTTTCAAAGTGTTCTTCTTTTGTAAAATGCCTTCCGCAAAAAGTGCATAGGTATGTCTTTGTTTTATTTTTAGAGATTTGACTACCAACTAATCTGCTCAGATCCTTTACCAATACATAATGATTATCGAAATATAATAAATTAATAACATGTTTAGCTGTTTTGCCATTGATTGTACTTTTTAGTATATGACTTCTGATAATTTTCTCTTTTTCAATTTGAAATAAACAAATCTTAATGTTGTATCTATTTTCAAATTTGTGTATATCTTTAGTATCCATTGGGAAGTTGGTAACCCCATCGAAATCAAATTCGTTCTCATATTGTTTATATTTCGAAATTCTTTCCGGATGATCCTTAGCTGGATGTAGATTTGCTAAGATGGACCAAAGAAAGCATTTTTGATCTAAATTTTTTATATTTATACACGCTTTTTTATTTTTTACGAAATCTGGCAGTATTTTAAACGTTCCTCCCATGTAAGATTCTATTCGTGTCATCCTATAATCAATTCCTTCATACCGACTAAATTGTAGCCCAGATCGAGGGGTATTACTTAAAGAACTAAGTCTCTTGTTATTATCATTCAAATGATTATGAGTAAGAATGCTATTTTTATTTATAATCCAAGAAGTACTGTTGTAATACACTACTACTTCTTCATCATTTTCCTGTCTATAGAATATAACCCTGGTTACAAACTGAACTCTATATTGATAAAGTTCATTCATCCGCCGCTGTAAATCGGCGAAAGTAAAAGCAAGAAGAGTATCTTTTTCTCTTCCATTGCTTTCAATAGAAACGTTGATGGTATAAAGGTTTTCCGTTTCCCTAGAAATAGTAGGCTGCTGTTCTTCTTCCTTTCTAAATAAATGATCAGGAATCAATTTTTCTTCTTTGATTTTTTTCTTATTTATAAAGAGAGTGGATAAATCGACTACTTTCTGTCTACTGTTATCACGTCTTTCTGTTTGATCTCTTATGATATCTCTATTTTTCTGTACGGAATCTTTATGTTTGGTAATAATATTATTATAGTATTCTTCAACTCTTTTTAGTACTTCTTCTCGGTTTCCGCGAGTTGATAGGTTCTTGTTTTTCAGAAATCTTTTTAATTCGCTTGTCTCTTTTTCTTTGTTATCATTGTATTCTTGTTTTAGTTTTGTAATGGTGATATTATTTTCTTTTATCTCATCTTCCAGAATGGTTCGTAATCTCGGTTCTGGTTTGTAGTCGGATGGTCTGTTCTTATTATGAGTTCTTTCGTTTCTGCGTTCAATTTTAATTTTATCTTCAGCTATCAAAATATACTTATTAAGATGGTTTATTATATTATTTGTTATTTCATGTTTCTTAGCTCCATTTGTTTTGATTTTATTAATTTTCGCATAAGTCCGCAGTTCATTATATGTGTATAGCGGTAATCTTTGTATAACCGATTTGTTGTTCGATATAACCTTTTTACAAAGCTGAATAACCTCTGCAGTATTCATCATTTAATAGGGGAATATTTTTATTAATGAATTTCCCAGTCTGCGTTTTCTCAGCCGTAAAGAAAAGCACTGGTTTTCCAAATCCTTTACTATGTATTTTCCGACGCCCTTATGGGTTTCACACATGCTTTACTACTAGTCACGGGTTTCCTTTATTCTTTACTACTCTTGACGAAATCGGCATTTGGTTACTACTCTTAACGAAAATCCGCTTTTGGTTACTACTCTTGACGAAATCGGCATTTGGTTACTACTCTTTATTTTGTTAGAAATATTTTTCGAAACAATTTTATTATATTATAAATGGAAGAATTAGAAAAGAAAATGTATGTTTACCGTCGCAGTTACAAGTACTACAATCATATAAGTAATAGCTTACTTTTATCCAAATTCCTCTTTTCAGCAGCAGGAATGTCTGCGTTTCTAGTGCTACCGCTAGCTTCTTTAAGTTTGGGTGCTGTTATCATCGAAATAATTGAAAAGCAATTAAGCATTGCTGATAGAAAAGCAGAATTTAGGACTATTTATGATTTTTATACTGAGTTGTTGTCAATGCTAAAATGCGGACAGTTAACAATTGAGGAGGTAATTCAGAGAGAAACAGAGATGCGTAAAACCTTTCGATTTTTTCCTCGCGAAAAATACATGAAACAAGTCCGTCTGAATGGCTATAAATATTGCAAGAATACATCAATAGTTCAGAAGAATGTTCCACCAGTGTGACTCTTCACACATAACCACCACCTAGCAACAAAATCTAGCTTATAACTCAATCAATGAAACACCAATTTATTGAGAAAACTTAATTCAACATTTATAGACTCAGATTATCAAAATCAATCAACACTTCATCGGATAAGAAAACTTGCGCAGGATGCTCCTTGAGTAATGAAGACAATATCTCATCCTCTTGGATCGCTTTGCGAATAGCTTTTTCATTTTCGACGATGCAATAGTACCCTTTCCCACAGAAAGCTATTCCAGGATATTCGCGGACTAATCCATACAACTGAAGATATCTTCTTATTGTTGATTTGCTTTCTCCATATTTCTTAAATCGTTCTTCAAGAAAACACTTGTGCAGATTCTCAGGGTTGTCATTGAACAGTTTTTGCATGTACGCATACACTTCACCTTTTTTCGCTTTTAGTAACACTGATAAATAATCCAAATACACCTCCACTTTATTTAAATCAATAATTAAACGTTCTGCTTGTTCCAAACTGACTCCACATATTTTGCTGCTCAGCACCTTCTTGATGCTTACGTCCACTTTGAAGTTTCCAAACCTTCGCGAAGCATGTAAATTCGCTTTAATATCGGCTAAAAACTGCACGCTCTTCTCTTTTTTCTTGTCAACAGAGGAACACGCTGTCGTACGGTCTTCACCTTCGACTTCATCTGAGGCTGTGACTACCTTACTCCACAGCGAAAGGAATGTTTCTTGCTCCGATTTCTCCAGTTTGAACAACCCATTCATATACTTTTTCGGAATGGTTGCTGTTTTCTTCTGAATCCCTTCGCTGTTCATCTGAAAATAAAAATCTTTTAACGACCTTGATGATTCCTTTACAGAATTTTTGAAGGCCATTTGATTCCTACTTCATCTCGTGTGACGCGCTTCGCAACATTATCTAACCCAGATAATTCCTTTACAGAATTTGTGAAGGTCATTTGATTCCTACTTCATCTCGTGTGACGCGCTTCGCAACATTATCTAACCCATTAAAAATTCTTTACAGAATCTGTCAAGACCATCTGGTTCCTACGTCATCTCCTGTGATGCGCTTCGTCATCTGATAACTCGTGTGGTATATTTGATATTTGCGTAATTTTTTGTTTCAGATGCAGCTATTCCTATCTTGCTAGATATCTACCTGGATATCCTTGTTTTTATCGCTAGAAAACTAAAAATACTTACATTGGAAATTTTTTCTTTCTTCAACACCTTCTTAATCTCAACTTGTTTACAAATGTCTCCTTAACCAGATGCGCGACACTATATATATTCGCGAATCTTCTCCGCCGAGTCTTGTTATCTGCTGGAGGTGACGCATCTAAATATTCGAGAATATTCGAGAATATTTAGTGTGACGCATCTCTCACACCACAGGTGTTACGATCTGCCGGTAATTAGGAGCTTTGGATTTTTATTTAATAAAATCATCCCCTAATAAATGGAGTCCACAAAGGAAGTCTTGAATACAATCAGAATGAATAAATACAATGAGACAATCAGGAAAGAAGAACTAGTTCTAGGACTGAAATATACTATCGTTAAAATGAGAATTGCTAAGACAAAATATGGTGATAAGTTGGTTGTAGTTATTAATCATAATAACAAACCCTGTGATTTGTTTATAACACAGAAATATAATGCCATTGCTAACGAATTACTTTTAAAGAAAAATCTGGTTTTGCAACCGATTGTACGCGAAAACAAGAACAAAGAAACATATGTGGATTTAGAACTGTTTACTCAGTAATATTTGAAAAATGTAAAAAAAAAGAAGTAGTAGTATATTGTAGTATTTTATATGTAGTAAAGGGTAATATTCTCATTTCTTGTATCCTTTATTTTGGAATTAAGAAAATAAAAATGTTCTTAAAAAGGGGGATAATTTGGTAAAAAGGATGTTAAAATTTAAGAAATTGATGTTAAAATGGGGTTTTGAAATTGGGGGGAGGGTGGAGTAGAACCCGGCTTTATATACTACTGATTGGAAACAGTTGCTTTCAGTTGTGTCCAATTGTTTGCGATTGTAAACAGTTGTTAACTATTGTACGTTTACGATTGGTAACAATTGCTTTCAATCGGAAACAACTGTTTACGACCGTTTCCAATTGTTTACGATTGGAAAAAATGTCCCATAATACGATGACTTTGAATTACTTCCATACCGGATGCATGATCCGCCAATTAGTAATGACAGGGTGTTGACTGTTAGATACCATCTTGGAAACAGTTCACCCTCGCTATTATAATCTAATATTATAATCGTTGAATGTCTTATTTTATTGTTATTATATTTCTTTCCCGAAGTTAGTTGTTATTTTAATATAATGAGCATGCTTAATTAGTATGTTTCCAGGTTGAATTCCTTTCTGTTCACTATGACCAAAACAGAGGGTCGGCCGTAACGAAGCTTCTACTAGCTGCAGGTCAGGGCAATTACTGCGGTATCTGATGTTCAATACCACGGTACCATCGACCGTAGCACCAAGAACAAATAAGCCAGTAGAACGTCCGTCTTTGGGCCCATGCACCGAGTATGGACACCCCGACAAAACTTAGCTGAGGTAGAGGTACTTCCGGAGGCTGGAGTTGATGCCCGTCTACGTCCGTCCGCTGAGCATAGGAGAGAAAAAACCGGTTTGCCCCGGAGAGTTTCTTTTCCGGGGTCTCTACTGCGATATAGCTGTTTGCAGAGGTAACCAGTTGTGATGTTCCACGTAGCTTCTACCCGGCGCTCGTTTGCATGGGAAATCTATTCGACTCCGCAGGTCGTTACAGAGACAGCAGACGGAGATTCTTGTCTTTATCTCTTCTTGGTAGTACTGACCATGGTAGCTTAACTGCACAAGACCAAAGGTTTCGATAGGATCCCAAAATTTAATATTATCCAGACTTTAACGGATTAAGGCCAATCGTAATCATATGAGGTAATCATATGGAAAAAACAAACAAATTTAGATAAGGATTCGGCATGTGTGTTTACCCCTATACTTTACCTGTGTTGTTTCCACTTTGTCGAAACTGATCAAAACTTCCTGCCTTGCTTCTGCCAAACTTCCGGTATCGGCCGGATTCCGGGATCGACTAAAACCAGGAAGGGAAGGGAACGCGAGAAAAGCAGGAAGGCATACTAAAACGAGGAAGGGTATGCTAAAATGAGGAAGGGCATCCTAAAACCAGGAATGCTTTTGCAAGAATTCGCAGCACTTTTCCCTTCCTCTATTTAGTATTATTTGAGGGTCGACAACTTTTCAAATACAAAGTTCACCATCCCTTCCTCGTTTTAGTATGCCCTTCCTGGTTAGTCGCCTACCGTCAGAACGAGAAATGAAAAGGTCAATTACAATTTTTGTAGTTGCCAACCCCTCACTGAATGCCTACACATGTCAGGATACCAAAACGAGGAAGGGATGGTGAACTTTTGAATTTGAAAAGTTGCCGACCCCTCAAATAATACTAAATCGAGGAAGGGAACGCTGCTGAGAATTTTGGTGACAGCGTTCCTGGTTTTAGGATGCCCGTCCTCGTTTTAGTATGCCCTTCATGGTTAGTCGCCTACCGTCAGAACGAGAAATGTAAAGGTAAATTACAATCTTTATAGTTGCCGACCCCTCACTGAACTTAATGACTTACTCGTGTCAGGATACTAAAACGAGTAAGGGATGGTGAACTTTTAATTTGAAAAGTTGTCGACCCCTCAAATATACTAAATAGAGGAAGGGAACACTGCTGCGAATTCTGGCGACAGCCTTCCTGGTTTTAGGATGCCCTTCCTCGTTTTAGTATGCCCTTCCTGCTTTCTCACGTTCCCTTCCCTTCCTGGTTTTAGTCGATCCCCCGGATTCCTGGCAAACTACTTGTCTGGCAAAAAGTACAGCTAAACAACGAATTTAGCATTTCTTCTTACACCTACACTGAACATCTAATCTAATCAACATGAGATAAAAATTACGTTTAACACATATTCCGGTTTCACCAGGATTCCGAGCAAACTGTACATCCGGAGAAACAAGACCAAAGGTTCCGATGGGATCACAAAAATTCAAATTAGATCCAGACAAATGGGTCTTTTCTTCGCCAGATCCAGTCTTCGCCAGACTCCTTGAACACTTTTACTATTAAAATTTAGAAACAGATTAAGGCCAAATAGCTAATCACATGAGAAACCAAGTTCAGATATGCATTCAACATGTGCGTTTATCTATTTTGACGAAGCAGATCGAAACTTCCTGCCTTACTTCTGCCAATATTCCGGTTTCGGCGGAATTCCGGAACTACTTGTCCGGCAAAAAAAATAAAGCTCAAAAACGAATTCAGCATGTCTCCTTACCCCTACATCCAACCTCTAATCAACTTCAGATTAAACTTTTACTTTTAACAAATTTTCCGGTTTCAGCCGGATTCCGAGCGATCTATACGTCCGCTGAGAAAATGATTGTAATATGCGAATTCAGCATGTCTACTTACCCACAAATAAAACATCTTATCAAATTTAAATAAAACTTTTACTTTAAACAAATTCTCCGGTTTTGGCCGGATTCCGGCCGAACTAATTGTCCGGCGAGAAAATAATGTTCATATTCGAAATCAGCACGTTTCCTTGCCCCTAAATCGAACCTCCATTCAACTTCATGTTAAACTTTTACTTTTCACAAATTTTCCGGTTTTCGCCGGATTCCGGGTGAACTATTTGTCCGGCGAGAAAATAAATTTCATATTCTGGTTCAGCTTGTCTCCTTATCCCTATTTCGACTATTTCATTAGCTTTTAAAAAATATTTTTTGTTCCCCTTAATTTCAAACCCCTCCCCCACCCCTGAATATAGAGCTACATAGCCCATCTTCGAACTTGACCTGTACTTTGACTTAAAGAGTTCTCATGCCAAGTTTGATCAAAATATCTCAACCCCTTCGAGAGTTATCGTGCTAACAGACGGACGGATGGACGGACAACTTTTGCGATGTCATAGGTATCCCTCCACTTACGTTTTGGGATCCCAAAAAGCATTACCATATACAGATTCAGCATGTCTTCTCATCCCTAAATCGAACTTCTTATCAACTTCAGATGAAACTTTTACTTTTTATAATTTTTTCGGTTTGGGCCGGATTCCGGCCGAACAACTTGTCCGGCGAGAAAATAATTTCCATATTCGAATTCAGCATGTCTCCTTGCCCTTAAATCGACTTTCTCATTTGCTTTTAAAAATATTTGTTTTCGTCCTTTAATTTGAAACTCGTCCCCCAGCCCCAAATGTAGTGATAAACAGGTCTTCGAACTTGACCTGTCCTTTGACCCAAAAAGTCCTCATGCTAAGTTTGGATAAAATATCTCAACCCCTTTGAGAATGGTCGTGCTAACAGACGGACGGACGGACAACTTTTACGAAATCATAAGTATCCCGTCACTTACGTTTTGGGATCCCATAACGCCATATCATTTGATCCCAGAAAGCCATCTCAATTTCATCACCAACACAAAAGCTTAGGTTTTTGTCAAACTGGGAGAAATTAAGTATGACACGTTTAATGCGAGTGGATATTTTGCGGAGTCTAACTTGTAATTTAAGTCCGAATTTAGCAACGGTATTTTTTTCAAAAGCAACAATAGCACCGGGTACCATGCCCTAGTATCAGATATCATGGTAACTGCAAAAAACGTAACTATTGTTTTTCCAGCTTCTTGTCTTACGTTGGCACGTTACGAGGGTGGAACGTGACCAACAACACGCGCCCCGGCCTTCAAGCGTTCATCTTTAAGTCTGAATAATTTTCTTGCTAAATTTCTTGTAATAGTCATGTATTATGTGACCCTGCACTCGTGCTCCAGGATCGTGCAGTTGAGGGGCTGATAACCCTCAACCAGGGCAACCTCCCGTTCTGCAATTTGCGGTTGTCGACCGCCGAGTTTACTTTTTCTTCTTCTTCTTCAAAGGGCTTGGCGGCTTTAGGCGATGGAGAGTATCGCCCTATAGCATGGCCCGTAAACCTTTCTTGAGTTTATTTCTTTTGTGTGCTTCAGACTAGTTTTCTGAAAGCCACTCATTACTTGCGTTTTTGCTGATACCATGGTATCTGTTCCCACGGTAACTGGATCTGCAATAAGTCGTTTTTGCAGTTATTATGGTATCTGATACACGGTGCTCTGCAAAAACGACTATTGCCGAAATTGAACGTTCGAAGTCATCCGAAAAGAAAAACAGATGTCCAGTTATATCACTAAGTGCTAAACTTCTTTCTCACCAATCTGATAAATTTGATGAAAGTGAGATGACTTTTCAGATACCACGGTCGGACCGCAGTATCTGAATATCTGATACCACGATAACTGGCTTTGATACCACGATAATTTTTTACCGTGGTATTAGATACCACGATAACTGCAAAAATGACTTTAGACCGTGGTATCAGATACCATAGTATCTGTAAAAACGCAACTATTGTCTCACTATCAGTACTTGTGACCGATATATGTAAACAGATCCACAAGTTGATGAGTAGAAAATCTGCAATAATATTAGTTGCGTTTTCGCTGATACCATGGTATCTGTTGCCACGGTCTAAGTCGTTTTCGCAGTTATCGTGGTATCTGATACCACGGTCAAAAGGCGTTTTTGCAGTTATCGAAGTATCTGGCCAGTTATCGTGGTATGAGATATTCAGATTCTACAGTCCGACCGTGGTTTTGCTCTGTATTTGGAGTATATATTCAAACAATCTTTACAACATAGTTGACGGTGCAAAACGGATAAGTCAGCTACATTTTATTAGAGGTATTTAATCTTTACAACGGATACGTCAGCTACGATTCTTCATCAGCGATATTTCGGCCCTTCTGGGCAAGGGTCTTCGTCAGGCTGTCAACCTTCTGGGTCAGCGTCGGAGAAGGACACAAGCCTGTAATAAACTATTATTACAGGTTTCTAATACCGTTTGAAAATAATACGTAATGTTTCAAAGTCAGCTTGGGCTCAAAGAACATGTGTCTTTGGAGTAGAAAGTGAAAGCTATTATGTTCTGGTCTTTACCTTATAGATCCGTATTTTAATATCTCTGTGTCGCAAGTGTCGACAATGGGCGAATTTCAGAAACTAATCTGTTTTGAGCATTGAACAGGGCCAAGGCGAATTCTCTGTATGACTAAGTCCAAAACACGCCAGTGCTCCTCAGGAAGAAGGAGTAAGCGTAACCGTACGACTCAAACTCAACGACTCAAATCCTGCGTCAATCAATCACGGCGATCTTTGGGACCAGCTGTGACACCACTTCTGCCTTTCTTCCGCTAGCTACCCGGAGAGGCCAGAGATTCTGCATCGGCAAGGAGAAATAGTCATCAAGAGTATTGTACTGCGCTTATTTTCCTCTTCTAAAATGCGAAAATAAAATTTCATCCTTATTAATTTGTGCCAGGCTTTTCAGCAATTCTAAATGAAAACTTTAGAATTCTTGAACTTCGTACTGAAAGTGAATAAGGTCCGCCCGGGAAGCCTGATCGCGTTAATACCGGAGCCATCCATATTATAGCGCTTTTATTTAGGGTTGGTTATTTCAGTCTGACTTCTTCCTTTTGTTTTGCGCAGTACTTGATAGGCAGGCCCTGACCGCAATAAAAAATGTGTAGCCTGCGTAGTTGTATGTTAATTGTACGAAAAAGTTGCATTTAGTGATATGCAATAGTACATTTACCATTTTTTACTCGATACGCAGGGCGATGTCAGGGCCTGCGTATCGAGTAAAAAATGGTAAATGTCTAAACGAGTATAGTTGGTATAGCTGCTACTTTTTGCCTTGCGAATTGCTAAATTACCAAAAAAGCCCGCCACCCCCCCCCCCTCCTCAACTCTCAGAATAGTAGTATGAAGTTGTACGAAAAAGTAGCGTCGAGTACTAACCGATGCTACTACATGTTCCTACTTCAAGGCTACCGTGTTACGACATTCTACTGCATGCTACTAGTTGCAAGACTGGATTCTCCTAGAGCAAGACAGGATGCTACTGGATGCTATTACTTAAGATTTGCTCAATCTGAGGCACATTAAATGATAGTAGGATACTCTTTACTATTGCTAACTTTTTCGTACAATTAACATACAACTACGCAGGCTACACATTTTTCATTGCGGTCAGGGCCTGCGTATCAAGTACTGCAAAATAAAAGGAAGAAGTCGGACTGAAAGAACCAACCCTAAATAAAAGCGCTATAATACGGATGGCTCAGGTAATAACGCGATCAGGCTTCCCGGGCGGACCTTATTCACTTTCAGTACGAAGTTCAAGAATTCTAAAGTTTTCATTTAGAATTGCCGAAAAGCCTGGCACGAATTAATGAGGATGAAATTTTATTTTCGCACTTTAGAAGAGGAAAATAAGCGCAGTACAATACTCTTGATGACTATTTCTCCTTGCCGATGCAGAATCTTTGGCCTCTCCGGGTAGCTAGCGGAAGAAAGGCAGAAGTGGTGTCACAGCTGGTCCCAAAGATCGCCGTGATTGATTCAAACAGGATTCGAGTCGTTGAGTTTGAGTCGTACGGTTACGCGTTCTCCTTCTTCCTGAGGAGCACTGGCGTGTTTTGGACTTATTCATACAGAGTATTCGCCTTGGCCCTGTTCAATGCTCAAAACAGATTAGTTTCTGAAAATCGCCTATTGTCGACACTTGTGACACAGAGATAGTAAAATACGGATCTACAAGGATAAGACCAGAACATTATAGCTTTCACTTTCTACTCCAAAGACAAATATTCTTTGAGCCCAAGCTGACCTTGAAACATTACATATTATTTTCAAACGGTATTAGAAACCTGTAATAATAGATTATTACAGGCTTGTTCCTTCTCCGACGCTTACCCAGAAGTTTGACAGCCTGACAATTCCTACTACATTTCCTACAACACACATTAGATGTTGCAACACTTCTCGCTCTCCACACATCGGCCGGGGCAGAAGTAAGTACCAATTCTCCCGATCGGCCTACCCGTGTACCTCCTCCTATCTCCCAGCGGCAAAATATCAGCACGCATACTAATTAATAAGTTCGATTCGAAACCCGCTATATGAATGAATGAATGAATGATTTATTTATAAACACATTCACCCCATGTCTCTTTCGCCTCGCCCCCTTCGACATTTGATTACGTCACTGAATCAACACATTATTGGCGGCCACGTGCGCAGAGCTATAATCGTTTGAGAATAAAGGGGTAGGACAGCTATAGCCAAAAACTGGTCGACAAGTTTTGTGTCCGGTTTTCACTTGATTCCGGGTGAACTACTTGTCCGGCAACAAAATAACTTACATATTAGGATTCAGCATGACTCCTTACCCCTAAATCAACTATCTCAATAGCTTTTAAAAAATATCTTTTTTTGCCCCTTAATTTGAAACCTCCTACCCCACCCCTAAATGTAGAGCTACAGAGCCCATCTACGAACTTGACCTTACCCTTGACCCAAAGAATCCTCACACCAAGTTTCATCAAAATATCTCAATCCCTTCGAGAGTTATCGTGCTTACAGACAGACGGACAGATGTCATAGGTATCCCTCCACTTACGTTTTGGGATACCAAAAATAGCTTTGAAATCACAAATCTGACCGTCAAAAAAAATGGCAAAATAGAAAACAAAGTAGACTTGTTCCGAATTAAAGCAAAAAAAATAATTTTCACGTTAAAGACACGTGTATTCAGAAACAAAACGAGGAAGTTTGCCATTGCATTAAAAGAAAACAAAAATCCGGATGTATGGACGTACACGCTGAGGAGCAGAGCATCTTTTTTTGCGATCCCAATGAAAAGTTAAGGATAGCTATGAAATAAAGACTCAGTCCATCGAAAAATGTGACAAAATAGTACCAATAGAAAAGAAAGTAGATTTGCCCCGAACTAATAGCAAAAAAAGTAATTTTCACGTTCAAACACACACTTCCTCAGAAACGAAACGAGGAAAACAGGTTTGCCCGTGCATTAAAAAAAAATCCGGATCTACGGACGTAACGAACTTTTGGTCTTGGTCTGACACGAGTTTACAAATAGAAAAAGACCAAAGGTGTCGATGGGATCCCAAAAATCTAAGATTTGATCCAGACAATTCGGTCTTGTCTTCGCCAGGCTAATCATCAGAGAAAACCGAGTGCAGATATTCTATCTACCTATCTATACCTCTACAAGCCATATCTATTTTGACGATATTGACCGAAACTTCCTGCTTTGCTACTGCCAAATTTGCGGTTTCGCCCGAATTCCGACCGAACTACTAGTCCAGCAAAAAAAGAAAAATTCAGAAACGAAGCCGGCGTATCTCCTTATCCCTATAAAGAAATCTAATCAACTTTAAATAAAATTTTGAATTAAAACAAAAGCGGGTACAACCGGATTCCGGACTAATTATATGTCCAGGTAAAAAATGATCATTATATACAGACTCAGCGTCTCTTCTTACCCCTAACTATATCATCTAATCAACTTCAGATAAAGCTTTTACTTTTAACATATTTTCCGGTTTTGGCCGGATTACAGGTGAACTAGTTGTCCGGCGAGAAAATGGTTTTCACCATCGGGTTCAGCATGTCTTCTTACCCATAAATCAAACATTAAATCAACTTCAAATGAAACTGTTTCTTTTAACCAACTTTCCAGATCTGGACGGATTCCGGACGAACTGCTTGTCCGGCGACAAAATAATTTTCACCATCATGCTCAGCATTTTTTCTTACCCCTAAATCAAATCAACTTCAAATGAAACTTTTACTTTTAGCCAACTTTCCGGTTTTTGCCGGATTCTGGACGAACTACTCGTCCAGCGAGAAAATGGTTTTCACCATCGTGCTCAGCATGTCTTCTTACCCCAAAATCAAACATTTAATCAACTTCAAATGAAACTTTTACTTTTAACAAACTTTCCGATTTGTGCCGGATTCCGGACGAACTACTTGCCCGGCGAGAAAATGATTGTCACCATCGTGCTCAGCATGTCTTCTTACCCCAATAATCGACTATCACATTAGCTGTTTAAAAATATTTTGTTTGTCCCTTAAACTGAACCCCCTCCCCGACCCCCAAATATAGGGCTACAGAGCCCATCTATGAACTCGACCTTACCCTTGACCCAAACAATCCTCATACCAAGTTTCATCAAAATATCTCATTCCCTTCGAGAGTTATCGTGCTTACAGACGAACGGACAGACGGACGGACGGACGGACGGACAGACAGACGGACGGACAACTTTTGCGATGTCATAGGTATCCCTCCACTTACGTTTTGGGATCCCAAAAAGACGCCGGTTCGCCGACGAGACTTGAGTTGTATTATTTTCCGGGTGACTTGATGCACTTTTGTTTCATTATGAAAGTACCGTGTACCGTTTTATTTGTGATTCGACACACTGTACTCTCATGTCGAAAAATAGAGCAGGTAAAGCTACAGTGAGCTACATCTGAAGAATCGCAACTTAATTCTGGTTTGCAGAATTTGATTCTACGCGACAGAAGATGCTATACACAGCAATTGAAAACGAAAAGTTCGCTTTCAGAATAACTTAAACATAAAAGAGATCATTTTCGAGTTGTAAGAGTGTCCTGAATTTTACGAAGTCTTTTCAGATGAGCTTTAACACTAGCATACAGGGGCGTCACGTATGGGGGTGGGGTGGATGCACCACCACCACCCTTCCCCGATGTAAAAATAGCTGAATCAGCGCGAAGCGCCGCGATTTCACTTAAAAACAGTCGATTTTTCTTTAAAACAGTCAGTTTTCCATAAGTAAATTTTTGTTGAAATCGGTCGGATTTTCTTTAAGTCAGGCGATTTTTTTCGCAAAAAAGGCCGGTAAAAATTACCAGCCAGTCGGTAAATACCTTGCTCCTCCCATATCTGATAGTGCTATGATTCGCAGTCAGCAGTAATAAATATGATTCGCAGCCAGCTTGGGCTGAAGGAATGTTTTTGCTCCTCTCACCCCAAACATTTTGCTAGCCTAGCCTAGAGGCCAAAAGTTTACCTCACGACTAGAATGAGCTATTCCAGCGTCTGCAGAACCCCTCCTGTCCTGGGAGACGAATTTCGGGTGTATATTAAAATCTTCCTTGTCCTTTTCAAGCGTTGTTCCCACCTCAACCTCTCTTTGTAATCTACATTTTTCCATCTGTTCTGGGCACACTTGTTTATCGGGTCTTCTGTCATTTGATTTCTGATGGCTTTCAATTCTGTTTAAAAAATCTATTCCTTCTTTTTTCACTTATAGCCAAAGATGACCAACATTCAATGCACATAACCTTGTCTCTCGCTTTTGGTCTATAAGGTGTATCAATGTTACCAAGAACAAATAAGTTACCCAGTCAGACTTCACTTAACCTATTGCAATTTTCACAGGCTAAAATCTGAAAGACCCAAGTGAGGCAGATCCAAATCCCATGGGAGCAGAACAGGTAGCTGCATTGCTGCCCCCATGAATCATGTCTCCGACCCTATCGGGGTTACAAAACCTGGTTTAAACGACTCGACTTGTCTTTAGGGACTGGCTTACTACTGAAGCTGTGCAGAAACAAAATTAACAAACAATTTTTAAACGACTCGGATTGTTTTTGACTAAAATGAATGCCGGAATCTCGGTGAGGCCAAAATAAACGACAAAAGCGACTTAGCAAAAGACCAAAATAAAAGACTGATACGACTTAACAAAAGGCAGGGACTTAACTTCGGCGACTTAACTTCGGGCCACCCCTGATGGCCCCTCTTCCCCCTAAATGGCGTCCCTTGACTTTGGCCCCTGACCGGTGCCACTTCCGAGGTTGAGGTCCGAGGCCTACCCGATGAAAAATTTATCTCAAAATAGTAGTATGAAGTAAAAAGTGGCTTGCAGTACGAACTGATGCTATTACATGT
Organism: Branchinecta lynchi; assembly: GCA_023053575.1. Lineage (NCBI taxonomy): Eukaryota > Metazoa > Arthropoda > Branchiopoda > Anostraca > Branchinectidae > Branchinecta > Branchinecta lynchi. The sequence continues at coordinate 27,866,602 of JAKZAP010000003.1, forward strand.
TTGCATGTCAAGGCTACAGTGTTACTGCATTCTACTCCATGCTATTATTAGCAAGACTGGATGCTACTATAGCAAGACAGGATGCTACTGGATACTAGTGCTTAAGATTGTCCCAGTCTGAGGCACACTAAATGATAGTATTCTTTACTATTACTATTTCAATAGATGCAACTTTTTCGTACAACTATCATACAGCTAGGCAGTCTACAATTTTTCATCGGGTAGTTTTCCTGGGCATAAGTTCGCCATTCTCCATAGAGTCATGGTCTGTTTCAAAATCCCCCTTTAACTTTTAAGCCGAAGATTGGGGGTATCGTATTCTACCCATCAACTTCAAATTCTTTAAACGACACCTCGCACAACATAGTGTTTCTGCTCACATGTTCTGCGATAGTTGACCACTTTAGAACTAAGCTATGCTTACAGAAAATTGTACACTGCTTCGGCAATTTTTAGCCTCTTTCCATGCCCCTTGCCTGGACTTCCAATCTTAGCAACACATAACCGGTTTTCGAACGAAGACAGCTCCCCGCGCGCACCTGATACGTCACGTAAAGATCTAGTCTATCAAGAGTCTATACTCTTGATCAGGGGCGTCGCAAGGGGGGGGGTGCGGGGGGTGCAGCACCCCCCCACCTTTTTGAGATTCGGTAAAATTTTGGGCCGGAGGCCCAAAATTTTACTAAAATTGTGCGGTATTTTTTCGATTGACAGGGATTCGGTAGTTATACAGGATCCTAAATAGGCTATCTGTACAAATCTCTTCGGTATAATGATCGGGATTCGGTATAATTGCCAGTATTCGGTAGTTATCACGAATTTGGTGAGAGAATTTACTGATATCTTTTGGTAATTTTTCGATGCCGGAACTATTTGGTATATTTAAGGAGATTCCGTAGTTACACAGACTCCCGAATAAGATATTGGTTCAGAATTATTCGGTATCATGATTGGGATTCGGTAATTTATTAAGTATAATTTCAAGGATTCGGAAGTTAACCACGAATCCTGACTTTGTTCCAGTTTCGACGAAAGTATACCGAACATGAATATTGTACGGTAGTCTTTCGATACCAAAACAATTCGGTATAATAACCAGGCTACGGTGGTTATACAGAATCCCGAACACGCTATCGGTCTAAACTTATTCGGTATAATAACTGGGATTCGTTAACTTATTCGTTGTAATTGCCAGGATTCGGAAGTTACCACGAACCTCGAAACTCAGAAGAGGTCGAGTGAAGCACTGGTCGCAGACAAAAGGGATGATCTGTGATATCATCGATAGTCCTTACTTTTATTTTGGATCCCAAAAAGAATATCTAATCATAAATATTTCGAAAATTCCGACTGCAGCACTTTTCGTAAAATTCTCTGTTTTGTGGAAGGGCGCGTCATTTGACGGGGGTTTTAAGCCAGTTTTAGGATTGAGATTTCGAAACATTAAAAGCTAGAATTTGGATGGAAACTAATTTGGCAGGGAAAAGCAAAAAAAAATTTCGCCTGCGGCGCTCACTTTATGTTATCATAGCTAGTATATTGACTAGACTACACTTGCTGCTGCTGCCGGAACGTCGCTCCATCCGTTTTCTAGAACTTCTTAGAGTCTCGGTATTTCATCAACGGTAAATGATAGAATTTGTAAGAGAAGCCGTTAAGTTTTAGCCTAAAAAACAAAAAAAAACTGATTTCGAAAATTTTCCCCTGCGGCGCTCGATTTAATTTTCTATTGGCTATAATAGATAGTAGCTGTTACTGCAATCATGCCCGGCGGCGGCAACATATTCTCCATGTGGGCTTCGCCAAAACGCCGCCTAATAGTTGGCTTATCGTCGTTCATGCTGCCTTTTATTGTTACTCTTCCTACGTAATCGTTTCTGTTCCATAATTTAAAGCTCGAATTCTTAGTTCTAGGATTCGGTAAAAATTTTGAAAGATTCGGTAAAATTTTGGCTCTGCACCCCCCCCCCCCCCCACCGAAAATGCACTTGCGACGCCCCTGCTCTTGATGACTAACTGTCCTTGCTGATTCAAAATCGCCGTGTACCTAGCTGAAGAGCCGGAAGCGGCGCCACAACTGTCCCCAGCGATCGCCGTGATTGGTGATGCGGGATGTGAGTTGTTGAACTTGGAGTCATCGTCTGAGTCGCTGAAATGGCTCGGGCTTACCTTCAAATCCACATTATCTTTAACGTGCTCCTCTATTTTAAAAACAGTATCAAATTCCATTAGGTTTGGTTACGGGCGTTTGGTCCCAAATAGAGGAAAATATTCACGCAAGGCGCTCGGAAGGTTGTATAGTGCTTTTTGCGGCCCATATATCCACAATTGTTCCGGAGTTTACCATATCCTAAGGAAAAAAGATGTTAAAAATTTGAGAAGTTGTTTTTTTAAGTATTGTAAATTTCTGATGTATCTTCCAAAATCTGTTCGTAATCGTAAATTGGTTTCGAATTTTAATGTTCAGGATAGTATTAATACACTTTTTCGTTCGCATTCAAATCTATTTTCCCTCCACAAACATCCTGCCCTCTCAGCCCATGAAATTCTTAGCCAGTTTTTCATTCCTGAACCCGATTAATGTGCTTGTCACCGTGTACAAATTTTAAGTCTATTTAGCGTGTTTTTGATTTATATGAAAAGAATGTTGTCGTGTTTATTTACATTGTTTTGTTTAAGTGTTTTAATATGTATATTTTACTTTAGTGTTTTATTCATACTCCGCTGTTACGCAAAAAGCGGGTCATAAATAAATAAATAAATAAATAAATAAATTAGTGCGACGTTTTCTCGTTCTGGAGAGGATTACTGACGTGTTTTGGACTTAGTCATATAGAATATTGCTGTATAAGGAGAAAAAGGTAGGAGAAGCGAAGAATCTCGGGAACGAGAATGCATGAAAATAATACTGAAGTAGACGTGTTCTTTAAAAAAAAGATTGTACGGGTAAATAAATTGTCGAGATGCCTACGACAGAGCAAACCGACAGGAATACACAGTAAACAAAATCTTGCACTATTTGCTATTGGGATTAATCTTGTCTTTGTTGAGATAAGATTATCCCTAATTCGAATTAATTTCATCCCAATAAAGATAAGATTAATCCCAGTAGCAAATACTGCATCCTTATTCGGAGAAAATTTTTACAGTGTACGTGCAACTGTGGTAGGGGATTCGTCCTAAGCGTCGAACTCGAAGAAATTTACGGACATTTATTATTTAATAATGGCAATGATTCTAAGCGGTGGCTGCACTTGCTCCTCCACCCCACCCCCACGCCAGCTTGATCTGGATGACAGCATTGGTCTGCTATGATAAACAGCACTTTCCGACTGTACTGCCCATGCATGTTTGCGCATTCACGGCACATCTCTGCCAGTGTGTTCTGCAAGAAGAAAAAACAAAACAGTTATTGAAAGTTTAAGAGAAAAGCCAATCTATTGTTATACCTTTTGAATACACTGCATTGTTTTGACTCTGCTACGGCATTTTTTTCCACCTTGGGCTCTAGTAGTGACGTTCGGAATATGCACAGCTGGCCCGACAAAACGAAGTTCACCACGACGCGGAGAATTCGAATTTCAACAAAAACGTGCATTTCAATGGGGCAAGCTTCAAGCGAAGCTCAAGAAATGTCAAACAAACACAGTTTACGGCTATTTATGAAGAACACCCGCTATTGCATGGAACCTGAATATGATTTGTTTTCCGGCAATCGTTTACAGGTTTAGTCATATTTCAACCAAAGAGGTACGACAAAAAAGACGTATAAATCCGAAATTCGATGAAAATCGATTATGTGAGTAGCGGAACAACAAAGCAAGGCATTTTCATCAGGTCTTCAAGCCCATTTAAGTGAAAAAGTGATGGGTAACTAGACTGCCGTATCTCAGCCCTATTTAACATTGATCAGTACCAGTTCAGCTACTTGCTGTAAAGCATTGTCCTAATAGGTGTAATAAGCTGAATAACGCTATACGCGATGTTTACGTCTTAATACACACGCCCGTTCAAATACGAACCCGAGAGGCTCTTATCAATGCAGCGAGCAGTGTTGCCAAGGTCATAGAGTGTTTCGAGTTTCTGAAGATAAGAAAAGTGTTCTTAGTGTTACTTGAAGTACACCAGTACAATTTGACGCCCAATATATTGTAAAAAGCAGTTAAATCTACGGATTGGCAGCATTGGTCTTTGAAGTAGCATTAAGCAGTCGCAACAGAACAAAACGAATTATTTTGAAGAAAAGTTGTTTCTTCAGCTTCCAACAAAGTATAACTTTACTACTTCCCGTGGCAACCCTGACGACGCTGCTCCTTTCCTCGGCCCGCTGGCGGAACCAACCAAGCGATCTGATTGGCCCTGCATAAGCCAGAATAGAACGCTAGTCTATTCTCCTTATTCACCTAATTACAGCGCGCTCCGAGGAAAAGAGGAATCTGTAATAAGTCTTATACGCGGTAATACACCTTATTACACCTATTAGGACAATGCTTAACAGAAGTCGGCCAAGTGGCTAATTAAGGGGCGCTTAAAGGACCCGTCATACCTATAATGCCAACACAACCTACCTCGTGTCCGCATTCATTAATTCTTAAACCCAGGAGACTCAAATTTCGCATGTGCCATTCTAACCCCGCTAACGACATCTCACTAATGTTTGCGATTGCCATGATTTCGCTATTTTCAATGTGCATTATACTACCGACGAGAGCTCGTCTATCAAGATATTGGTGCGTAAAACTGGTCATCTGAATTTTGCGCAGTTTCTGCTCGAATTCAATGCGCTTGGAAAAGGCTTACCACTGCCAAAGTCGTGGATAATTTGTTGAATTTTTACAGTGTTCAGATAGTTCTGAACAGTGGAAAATAAGCAGTAAATAGTGCTAAGCGTGCATTAAAGTTTAACTGAAAAGGGCTGAGATACCTATCATTTATCCACTAAATAGGCTTGAAGACCCGACGAAAACTCCGGTGCTCGGTTATTCACGAATAACTGATTTTCATATAGTGGAATTTCGCTGTCGATTTGTGGTACCTCTGTGCGCTTGTACCTGTGTTGTATGCTTGGCGAAAAATGAATTACTAGAAACAAGTCTGTAGCTCACTGTTATGAGCGTAGCCACCTGAGCTAAAACCCACGTTTGTACTGAGATTCAAATTTTCCGCGTCATTACAAAATATTGTAAGGATGGCCGTGATATTCTGCACGTCATACAAGAGCAATTAAATGGCAAAAAAAAACAACTTAACACAGTCCAATTAATGCAGTTTATTCAGTTAAATGATGCAAAAATAAGTTGTCATTTCCATTAAACTTTAAAAGCACTTGAATGGGTGATCTGGGTCTTGATTTTATCATTTTGCGAAAAACTTGCACTGTTCAACATTAAGTAACTGTTCAAAGAAGTATGGCCCTGCTGTACAAGTACTGACACATCTTAAAATTCTGCCCAAGACGCTAGATAGCTTTCTTGTCTTGCCACCAATTTCCGGTACGAAACATCCTTTTGGCTAACAGGGGCGTCACTATAGGGGGGGGGGGGGGGGGGGGGGACTGTCCCCAAAAGGTCTTGAGAAAGTACTTTCGTCGGGCGAAGCTCAGAAGAAATAAAATTGTGTATGCACCGGTTTCTTTTTATACGCAAGTGATGAAATCCTGCAAACATTTGTCGGGCAAAACACTGAAGAAATCGAATTCTGCATGTTTTTGTCATGCCTGGGTATTCTCGCCGGCACATCGGGTTCTATTTATACATAAGGAATCTAGAACAAATAAATTTTGTATGCTTTTGTCGGGCGTTGGTCGACTCGTCGGCACATCGTCGGCAAATTCTGAAAACTTTGTCGGGCGCACCCGGGAAGTTTAAGTCTCATCGGCACAAGGGGTTATTTTTACACGTAAGAAATCGAGTTCTGTACAATCTTGTCGAGCAAAACACAGAAAAAATCAAATGCTCGATCGTTTTGTCGGGCGTTGGTATTCTGGTCGGCACATCGGGTTCTTTTTACACGAATTTTTTTTTTACCGTGCGCATGCCGAAAGTCTCGTCGGTATATCGGCTACTATTTACACGTAAGAAATCAAGTTCTTTACAGTCTTGTCGGGCAAAACACAGAAAAAATTGAATTCTGAACGCTTTTGTCGGCACATCGGGTCTTTTAATACGTAAGAAATCAAATTCTGCAAACATTTGTCGGGCGCAAGTTTTTCCGGAAAATATACAGAGTTAAAAAAATTTCGCCGGCGTTGCTTGGTTCAACTTGTTCTGGGTACAGTCGTTGGAAGCTCCGCTTTTAAGCGAAAGTTGAAACGAAAAGCCGAATCTCTTGATTTAAACATATGAATTTACATCAAAGGAACAATCTCAACTGATGCATTACAGTTAGTTTTTCAGCCTGCGGCGCATTTTGTAGTATTCTCTATTTGGAAGAACGGTGTATCATTTAGTTATCGTTTTAGGATAGAAATTCTTAGGGTTTGCAACACGTTAAAAGCCAGAAACTGTATGGTACTATAGCTACATTTTTCCGGAAAAAAGGCAGATTTAAAAAATTTACCCTGCGGCGCTATGTTTAACTTGTCTTGGTACAGTCGTTGGAAGCTTCGCTTTTTAGCGAAAGCTTAAATGACAAGACACATATGTGAACTTAATATGCGAAATTATACCAAAGGAACAATCTGAACTGATGCACTACAGTTAGTTTACAAAAATTTCGCCTGTGTCGCATTTTTTAGTATTCTTGATTTGGAGAACGGTGTTTCATTTAGTTGGCATTTTATAATTGAAATTCGTGGGGGCTGAAACACGATAAAAGCTAGAACTTGTATGCAGGGGCGTCGCAAGGGGGGGGGGGGTGCGGGGGGTGCAGCACCCCCTCACCTTTTTGAGATTCGGTAAAATATGGGGCCGGAGGCCCCTAATTTCACTAAAATTTGTCGGTATTTTTTCGATAGCAGTATTTACGGGGTTTCGGTAGTTATACAGAATCCTAAATAGGCTATCTGTACAAATCTTTTCGGTATAATGATCGGGATTCAGTATAATTGCCAGTATTCGGTAGTTATCACGAATTTGGTGAGAGAATTTAGTGAAACCATTTGGTAATTTTTCGATGCCGGAACTATTCAGTATATTTATGGAGATTCCGTAGTTACACAGAATCCCGAATAAGCTATTGCTTCAAAATAATTCGGTATCATGATTGGGATTCATTAGTTTATTTAGTATAATTTCCAGGATTAGGAAGTTAACCACAAATCCTGACTTTATTCCAGTTTCGACGAAAGTATACCGAATATGAATACTGTTCGGTAGTCTTTCGGATACAAAAACAATTCGGTATAATAACCGGGATACGGTAGTTATACAGAATCCCGAACATGCTGTCGGTCTAAACTTATTCGGTATAATAACTGGGATTCGGTAATTTATTCGTTATAATTGCCAGGACTCAGAAGTTACCACGAACCTCGAAACTCAGAAGAGGTCGAGTGAAGCACTGGTAGCAGAAAAAAAGGATATATCATCGATAGTCCTTACTTTTATTTTGGATCCCTAAACGAATATATAATGATAAAAAATTCAGCCTGCAGCACGTCTCGTAATATTCTCTATTTTGGGGAAGGGCGCGTCATTTGACGGGGGGTTTTAGGCCATTTTTAAGATTGAGATTTCGAAACATTCAAAGCTAGAATTTGGATGGAAATTAAATTTGGCAGGAAAAAGCAAACAACATTTCGCATGCGGCGCTCACTTTATGTGATTATGGGTAGTATATTGACTAGACTACAGTTGCTGCTGCTGCTGGAACGTCGCTCCATCCGGTTTCTGGAACTTCTTAGAGTCTCGGTATTTAATCAACGGTAAATGATAATTTGTAAGAGAAGCAGTTAAATTTTAGCCTACAGAAAAAAACAATTTCGAAAAATTTCGCCTGCGGCTCTCGTTTTAATTTTCTATTGGCTACAATAGATAGAAGCTGTTTACGGCAATCATGCCGACAATATACTCTCCATGTGGGCTTCGCCAAAACGCCGCCTAATAGTTGGCTTATCGTCTTTCATGCTGCCGTTTATTGTTACTCTTCCTACGTAATCGTTTCTGTTCCATAATTTAAAGCTCGAATTCTTAGTTGTAGGATTCGGTAAAATTTTTGAAAGATCTGGTAAAATTTTGGCTCTGCATCCCCCCACCGAAAATGCACTTGCGACGCCAATGCTTGTATGGTAGGTACAGTAGGTACTTTGGAAAAAAAAACTGTTGGCAAATGAGAACAATCGATCATTGCTCCCCCCCTGATGCTCCGAAAAATAGCAGGACAAGACAGCAAAACAAACTAGTGCCTGTCAGAGGACGAACCTCAAGGTTCATGAACTCGTTTGTGCCCTTTTTTTACAGAGAATTTTAACAAAGCGAATAATTAGTATAATTTATTTATTTTATTACTGTATGACCAGCGTAATTTAGCATCTTCTAACGAAGAAAGCTACGAAGTTGCTTTATCAATAAACGATTTGAAACTATTTGTACAGCTAATTTTTCCGGACAAAAGGCAGGTTTAAAAAATTTCGCCTGCGGCGCTTAGTTTAACTTGTTATTGGTACAGTCATTGGAAGCTTCGCTTTTTAGCGAAATCTAAAATTAAAAGCTATATATGTGAACTTAATATATGAAATTACGTCAAAGGAATAATCTCAACTGATGCATTGCAGTTATTTTTACCCCGTTTCTATACTGTGCTGGCGGAAAATGTATTTTGGAAATAATGGAAATAAACGTATGGAAATTTTTTTGTCGGCACAAACCGGACGTCCCCCCTCCAAAGGTAAAAGGCTAGTGACGCCCCTGGTGGCTAATACGAGCCAATTTCAGGCAAGAACAGAAATATAAATGAAAGTAGACATTAAAAGTATTTGTAGGGATTAACGTATTGTTCAAAAACATTTTTGTTAAAACACAAAACAACTAGAGCTGAAATCTCATATGGCACTTGTCGGAACAGTTAGCATGTTTATCAATTTGTCCCCTTCTAGCTCCCCCCACCCCCGCCCTCCAGTGATCAGACCTACTCCGGAGTTGAAACTGAACATTTGAGACACTCATTCTTAACACTTGTCAAGTTTCATGCACGTTCGATCACCCGTTACTAAGTTATGAATGTCACCAGATTCAGGATTCCCCATCCCTCTACTCCCCCACGATGGTCAGATCGGGGAAGGGACTATTTTCAAGTAAGTATGTTAGAGTCCCTAATACGCCTGCCAAGTTTCATGGTCCTAGCACATCTGGAAGCATCCTAGCTCGAGATCACCGGGATTCAGGGAAACCCCCTCCAACTTCCTCCACCGTGACACGATCTGGCCCTGTTTTGTCAGGATCGTATCCAGGGTTTACGCTTGTTCTTCCAACCAAGTCCACTTCAGATCCCTTAACTTTAAGCGATTCACGAAATTTCCGTTGCCCCTCCAGCTCCTCCCCCCCCCCCCCCTCCTGTGCCCCCTCCAGCTCCTCCCCCCACCCTCCAGTGATTACATTTGGTCCAGACTTAACTGAACATCCAAGACACTTGTTCTTAATACTTACCAAGTTTCATGCACGTCCGATCGTCCATTCCAAAGTAGTGAATGTCACTACATTCCGCATTCGCCACCCCTCTACTCCCCCACAATGATTGGATCGGGGAAGGGAGTATTTTCAAGTCAATATGGTAGAATCCCTAAAACGCCTGCCAAGTTTCATGGTCCTAGCACATCTGGAAGTACCCTAACTCGAGATCACCGGAATTCCGGTAAACCCCCTCTAACTCCCCCCACTGTGACACGATACAGTCCTGTTTTGTCAGTAATTTATCTAGGGTTTAAGCTTGTTCTTCCCACCAAGTTCAATACCGATCCGTCGAATCTGAGCCTTTCAGAAGATGTTCGGTGCCTCCTCCCCCCCCCCCCAGTTATCGTGTCCGGTCCAGATTTGAAAAGGAACATCTGAGGCACTTGTTCTTGACACCTGTCAAGGTTCAAGCACGTCCGATTACCCCTTCAAAAGTTATGCATGTTACTAATTTCCCCCCTACGATGGTCGAATCGGGGAAACGACTATTCTCAAGGCAGTCTGATCGGGCCCCTGATATGCCTACCAAATTTAATGGCCCTAGTACCGAACTCGCTAGATCAACAAATTCAGCTCCCCCCTCCAACTCTCCCCACAGTGCCCGAATCCGGTCCGGTTATGTCAACGATGTATCTAGGACTTATGCTTGTTCTTCCCACCAAGTTTCTTCCCGATCCCTCCACTCTAAGCGTGTCCCAAGATTTTGGGACACGCTTATCTGGGTAATCTGCATACCGCCGAGGTATACCAGCTAATCCTAAAAAATGTTGAGGGAAAAACGTCAGCGTGTTTATTGAAATTCCCCCCCTCCAGCTTCCCCCAAAGCCATCGGATCCGATCCGGATTTTAAGTGGGTCGTCTGAGGCACGAGATCTCTCCAAATATCAAATTTCATTGCTATCCGATCATCCGTTCAAAAGTTATAAATACCTCGAGATTCCACTCCACTCCCCCAACGATGCTCGGATCGGGGAAGTGACTATTTCCAGCTTAATCATTTTTGGGTCCCTGATACGCCTGCCGAGTTTCATCGGCATAGCTTATGCGGAAGTGACTGAACTAGCAAAACCCGGACCGACCGACCGACCGAACGACAGACCGACGGACAGAAATTGCGATCGCTATATGGCACTTGGCCGAAGGGCAAGTGCCATAAAAAACCATTCTGCGTTGCTGCCGCACGGTTTCAAACCAAAACTCGGTACAATAGTAAGATCATCTAGTGGCGCGGATACGAAGATTGCGAATGGGCAAGCTAAAAATAAGCCTCAACAACAAAATCAGGCGAAAAGAAAAACACATAGCTAATGTATTAATAACGATAAAGGCTATCTTTCAATAATTTTAGTGTAATACTTATGAAAGACAGTAGAAACTCCAGCGTGGCCAAGCCACATCCAGGTGGTGAGCAAAGGGGTTAGCAATCTGAAGGAAGCGATTTATTTGCAGTGTTTATTGCACTCTCGTGAAAGGAAAAGGTTGCTGATAGCACGATATACAGTACGAAAATACTGTATATACGGAAATAAAGATCTACAAAATTAGTTCTAATTAAGTCTGAGGTTCTTTTTAAAGAACCAAAATAATAATACATTCGACCCGGTTTGTTCCATCTGTTCCCAAAACCAAAAATTCCGAATTTCATATTTTATTTGGATTTCGATTTCCGTTTTCGGATTTGCCCAGTTTGGCTCTTTGCGAGACTGATCAGATCTCGCGTCTCTTTTACGAGGAGCTTACTGGTCAGAAAGAAGCAGATACACAATTTGAAAGTAGAAACGGAAGGAAACTATGAGCAAATAATCCGGCTATCGAAAATAAAAGTTTTCGTATTTTGCAGTTAAAAGTTGCATGGTATGCGTTTTAATGTTTTACTCGATGACCGTTCTAAGTAAGGTGACATTCTGACTTTCTTTTGAAAAAGAAGCTCGCTATAAAACTGCATCGTTTAGTCAAAATCCGTTTAGTGAAATCCGTATAGGTTGTTTGTCGCTGTCAATTGTGTGTCAACATACTTTAAGTGTATTCAAAGAATGTAAAAATGTGTAGTAATTCTGTTGTGTTTAAAGTATTTTCATTCGTGGCTTTTGATTTTGTTTACATTACTAAGAAGCGAGTAATAAAGAAAGAAATAAAATAAATAAACTGAAGAGCCGACTTCCGTAAAATAAATAAAACTTACATTTGATATACAGTCGAATTTTGCCGTCGGGATAGCGACGGACTTCATGAACTTTCCCTGCCTTTTCCGTCGAATGCAGGAGACTGTTTTATTCACAGCAGGAACTCCATCTTCTGCGACTGTTATGTTCACAGTAGGTACGCCATATTCTGCGACCGTTTTATTCACAGCATCAACGTCATGCTCTGCGACTGTTATGTTCACAGTAGGTACGCCATATGCGACCGTTTTATTCACAGCATCAACTTCATGCTCTGCGACTGTTTCATCCACACCAGGAGCGCCATCTTCTGTGAGTGTTTTATTCACCGCAGAAACATCATGCTCTGTTACTGTTTTCTTCATGCCGGAAACGCCATCTTCTGCATTTGTTTTGTTCATAGCTTTATTCACTGTTTTATTCACCGCAGAAACACCATGCTCTTTGACTATTGTACTCGCAGCAGATACGCCCCCTTCTGTAACTGTTCTACTCAGGGTAGAAACACTATACTTTATGATTTTTTTCTTCACAATAGCAACGATACCTTCTGTAACTGTTTTATTCAGTGCAAAAACACCATCTCCTGCGACTGTTTTATTCACTGCAGATGCGCCATCTTCTGTGACTATTTTATTCAGAGCAGAAACGCTATCTCCTGTGACTGTTTTATTCAGTGCAGAAACGCCTTCTTCTGTGACTATTTTATTCAGAGCAGAAACGCCATCTTCTGTGACTGATTTATTCACTGCAGAAACGACATCTACTGCAAATGTTTCATTCATGACGCCATCTTCTGTGACCGTTCTATTCACCGCAGAACCGCCATGCTCTGTGACTGCCGCCTCGGAAAGAGTTATTAGCAGCATAAGCACATGAGTGTAGCACCTCTGGTTCTGTAAAAAGAAGTATCCTTGGATTACTGAATCACGTATTTCAACCAGACAGGTTCCAATAGTAAAATGTACTATTGTTGTATGATGTATATGGCCCCTGGGCTTTTAAATACAGTTATTATTATTATGTATTGACGCGAATCCAGAAAACAGAACAACACGATTAAAAAATTAAATATGCTGTAAAATAATAGTAACAACTTTTTGACTCGACGTGACGAAGCAGTCTGTATAATACCCGGCTGAACTTATCTGAGACAAATAACGCTTCGACTCGAGACACTGTTTAGAATTCCTTGTCAAGTGAAGCTCGGCCCCGGCTCGGCCTCACTCTTTGTGAACTACTACGTCACACGGGGTAAAAAGGAGTGAAAAGTCGGAATTACTATGTTGGGGCACACTTTTTCAATTTTCTCTTCATTCTGTTATTTTCTCTTCTAGATTCAAGTGAGTAAATACAACCAGTCAGGTGCAGATAGCCTACGTGCTTTAAAGTTTAACTGAAAAGCCAACTTATTTTTGTATCACTTAATTCCACATACTGGATTATTTGTACTCTGCTAAGGGATTTTCTGATGTTCCAATAATTGCGTTTTTGATCGCCTGTGTAAGTTCCCCTGTGAGTTGGCCGTTGAAGCTTAGTTTCTGTTTTTACACTCAGTTCGCCTGACGCCTTCGCCGTTTTAAGACGCAGGTGAAAAAAACGGAAAATAAGCATCCTGGCAAATCATTCATAAACTGGCCTAAATAAGTCAGTAAAGGTTAGTTAGATTCGACAGTGAAAAGGCAATTCTTTGAAATATACAAGTTGTAATCATCCATTTCCAAACATAGTTTCCAGGACTTTCAATTTTGTTGCGTTAATTTATTCATGACAGGCGAACTCGGACCGGAAACTGCGTCTGCATCACAGTTCGCCGTTTCACTCGCAGATGTTTGAACCCTTGTTGGAACCGAGAACTGACACGGTCTCCGTTTCAGCAAAAACGACAATTAAACAAACTGCGAACTCGGAAGGTGATCGAAAACGAGAAATAAGAACTGAGATCAGGAACGGCAATCAAAAACGCAACTAATATCTACTCTAAGTTGTGACGTTCAGTAATACACCCCTCATAAAACTCCCCTCAGATTAGTTATTTTTTGGCCGCTAGATGCGCTATCGTAAAAAAACAATGACACGTTACTTCTTCGTGTACGTTTATCTAGGTTTGTTTTGCTATTTTCAATTCCTCTTAGACCTAACCATGTTTAAAACTGTTTCAAATGCCTCTTCACCTCTTTTTGCTTTACCCAACTCTGTTCTGTCAAGCGCCATCAAGTTTGTAATTTCTGGCTTCCGACTTCAGTGCTGAGTGCTGACTGATTTTTCCACGGGGCTAATGCGCGACTGGATATGAAGCGAAAGCCTAATCACTTATTCACCCGTCAGATAACTTATCCCCCCATCTCACGTGTGATTGTTATTGTTCCTCAAGCGCGTCTGGCGGCAATTCGTCATCGGACTTTATGAAGGACGCATATCTACGGCCATCCCCGCGACGCAAATTCTACTATGACGCGGAAAATTTGAATCTCAACACAAACGCGGCTTATCAATGTACATTGGTGAGCTTGATGAAGACTGATTAGTGCCTGAACTGAACCCAATTTTTCCGTAAATCTTTTTCGTCAAGCCTACAACAGAGGTACAGGCGCGTAGAGGTACCTCAAATCTGACAGGGAAAGTCCGCCATTAGAAAATCGATTATTCGTGAAAAGCGGAGCAACGAAGTAACGCATTTTCATAGGATCTTCAATCCTATTTAAGTGAATAACTGATCGGTAACTAGACTGTCCTGTCTCAGCCCTTTTCAGTTAAACTTTAAATGAGTTAACTGCGATGATGGAAATGGGGCAGAAATAATTACTGTAAATCGGATGACCATTGTGAACACACTTGTTCCCTTCGTTTTTGCAAAATTCCAACACCATCAGACGTTACTCCCAAAAAGAGAAACCGGATCACGCGTCGGCGTCGCTGCCTAGCATGCCCTCATTCATTGTTCACCAAGTCTAATACTAGGTAAGCTTAGTAGATACGCCTTTTCTTACTGATATCTGGCGGATTGTTAAGCGGAAAGGCTACACAAAAACAAAAAAAACCTCATTGAGTGAAAACCTTCTATTTGTATTTATACGCTACATAAATGTCTTTTTTCACCTGATTTTTTTGATAAGGCCTATTTTTGGGATCCCACAACGTAAGTAGAGGGATACCTATGATTTCGTTAAAAGTTGTCCGTCCGTCCGTCTTATAGCAGGATAGAGTTGAGATATTTTTTTCAATTTGGCAAGAGGACTCTTCGAGTCAAAGTACAGGTCAAATTCGATTTTGAAAATTTTGAAGATTTCGAAAACATGCTAAACCCGTATATGACAATCATTTCCCAACCGGATATATAGTTCGCCCGGAATCCGGCTGAAACCGGAAAATTTGTCATAAGGAAAAGTTATATCTGAAACTGATTAGAGGCTTGATGTGTTGATGAAGTGCAATGTGCTGTGAAGGAGGCATGTTGACTCCGTGTATGTAAATTATTCTCTCGCCGGACAAATAGTTCGACCGGAATCTGCCCAAAACCTGAAAATTCGTCAAAAGTTAAAGTTTTATCTGAAGTTGATTAGAGGTTCGATATAGGGGCGAGGGGATATGCTGAATTCGTTTTTGAGCTTTTTTTTGACGGACAACTAGTTCGCCCAGAATTCGGCAGAAACTGGAAATTTGGCAGAAGTAAAGCAGCTGTAAGTTTTGATCAATTTCTTCAAAGTATATATGACGTACACGACGTACACACGCTGAATCCATATCTGAACTTGGTATTCTCTAATGATTAGCCATTGGCCTTGATTTTAATATTAAAAATTTTCGAGGAGTCTGGCGAAGACCGGATATCTACAAGATCCAATTGTCTGGATCAAATATGAAATTTGTGGGGTCCCATCGAAACCTTTGGTCTTGTTATCATTCACAAGCTTCGTATTCGCCCAATTAGATGATCCTACGGTTGTACCGAGTTTTAGTTTGAAACCGTGCGACAAGAAATGCAGATCTGTGTGAACCTGGGCTGAAGCTGATAGAGCTCTTTTTTTTTTCTTTTTTTTTTACCCTGCGTAGCTTCTTTTTCATTTGTTCTTGCTTTGGATTGAACCAAAACAAGTGGCTACGTCTCCACCTCCAACTCAGTGACGTTAGTACAAAAATTACGTAGAAGTTTACCCTACTTTAACGTCACTTACACTTTCGTCTTAAATCTATTATCTTTGTAATTTATCAACTCTAAATTTAACTTCTCTTTTCAAAATTTTTAATTTTTATATTAAATATTCTCCTCAAAACTCACTCTCTCATTCAGAAACCCTTCCTCCATAAAATCTAAACCTACAACCTAAATCTACCCTTTTTTCATTTTTCTAACAATATTATCTACTACATATTAATCTACTCATATTTTTAAAACCTGACAAAAACCCAAAATATGTACATTTTTTTTCACTTCGAATCAAGCAGTCAAATTTCATAGGTTCGATCAGGAATAAACAACCAACAAAAAACAAAAATTTAAAAGTCACGCACTACCTGTTTCAAGATGCTCTATCGTCCTTAGAGAATCTCTCTTACAGTGGCAAAAAGTTGCTTCAATGAACAAACAACAAAAAATCTTAAAACTTATTCCTTCACTCACCTACAAAACAAGACCAAAGGTGTCGATGGGATCCCAAAAATCTAAGATATTATCCAGACAATTCGGTCTTGTCTTCGCCAGGCTAATCATCAGAGAAAGCCGAGTTCAGATATTGTATCTACCTATCTATACCTCTATAAGCCATATCTATTTTGACGATATTGACCGAAACTTCCTGCTTTATTACTGCCAAATTGCGAATTCGCCCGAATTCCGAGCGAACTACTAGTCCAGCAAAAAAAGAAAAATTCAGAAACGAAGCCGGCGTATCTCCTTATCCCTATAAAGAAATCTAATCAACTTTAAATAAAATTTTGACTTACAAAAAATGCGGGTACAACCGGATTCCGGACTAATTATATGTCCGGGTAAGAAATGATCATTATATACAGACTCAGCGTCTCTTCTTACCCCTAAATATATCATCTAATCAACTTCAGATAAAGCTTTTACTTTTAACATATTTTCCGGTTTTGGCCGGATTACAGGAGAACTAGTTGTTCGGCGAGAAAATGGTTTTCACCATCGGGTTCAGTATGTTTTCTTACCCATAAATCAAACATTTAATCAACTTCAAATGAAACTGTTACTTTTAACCAACTTGCCGGATTTGGCCGGATTCCGGACGAACTGCTTGTCCGGCGACAAAATGATTTTCACCATCATGCTCAGCATGTCTTCTTACCCCTAAATCAAACATTTAACCAACTTCAAATGAAACTTTTGATTTTAACCAACTTTCCGGTATTTGCCGGATTCCGGACGAACTACTCGTCCAGCGAGAAAATGGTTTTCACCAACGTGCTCAGCATGTCTTCTTACCCCTTAATCAAACATTTAATCAGCTTCAAATGAAACTTTTACTTTTAACAAACTTTCCGGTTTTTGCCGGATTCCCGACGAACTACTTGTCCGGCGAGAAAATGACTGTCACCATCGTTCTCAACATGTCTTCTTACCCCATAATCGACTATCACATTAGCTGTTTAAAAATATTTTGTTTGTCCCTTAAATTGAACCCCCTCCCCCACCCCCAAATATAGGGCTACAGAGCCCATCTACGAACTCGACCTTACCCTTGACCCAAACAATCCTCATACCAAGTTTCATCAAAATATCTCATTCCCTTCGAGAGTTATCGTGCTTACAGACGGACGGACGGACAACTTTTGCGATGTCATAGGTATCCCTCCACTTACGTTTTGGGATCCCAAGAACAACCAAAAACCAACAACCAAACTCCCGATTTAAAATCTCCTTCCTTTACAACAAAAGAAAACTAGCAAGGAGATTCTAAATATCACTTCAATTCCTTAAAAAATATCTGGTTGAATTTTTGACTGCCCAAAACAACAAGACCAAAGGTTTCGATGGGATCCCAAAAATTCAATATCTGATCCAGACAACTGGGTCTTGTCTTAGCCAGATCCAGTCTTCGCCAGAATCCTTGAACATTTTTACAATTAAAATTCAGAAACAGATTAAGGCCAAATAGCTAATCACCTGAGAAAACCAGTTCAGATTTGGATTCAGCATGTGTGTTTACCCCTATAAGTCATATCTCGCTACACTGGAATGAAACTATCCTACGTCCAAATGGGCTCCGATTGAAACTATCCTACCTCCAAATGCGCTCCGATTGAAACTATCCTATGTCCAAAAATGGAAAAAATGGTTTAGTAGTCTATCTTGTGCGAAATTGTGTGCTGAATCCGAATTTGCAGTCACAATTGGCACCACGCCGCTAGATGTCTTCCAAATCGTCTTTTTCTTTCTTTTCCTATGTTGCAAAGTTGCTTTTATCACGCCGTGAAACTATTCTATGTCCTTATTTGGACTTGGGAATGTTTCAAGCAGTAGATTTTGATGAGCTGAAGGACATAGGATAGTTTGTTTGGACTTAAGATATTGTCATTCTAAAGTATAATAAAATAATGTTAAAAACTTCAAATAGCTCTCCTGAAAAGTAGCTGTTTTGGACATAGGATAGTTTCAATCGGAGCACATTTGCAGGTAGGATAGTTTCAATCGGAGCGCATGTGGAGGTAGGATAGTTTCAATCGGAGCCTATTTGGACGTAGGATAGTTTCATTCCAGTGTAGCGATCTGTTTTGACGAAAACTTCCTGCCACTTCTGCCAATTTCCCGGTTCCGGCCGAACTCCAGAACTACTTGTCCGGCGAAAAAAGAAAGCTCAAAGACGAAATCAGGGTATCTTCTTTCCCCAATAATGGACATCTAATCAACTTCAAATAGAAATTTAGCTTGTAACAAATTTTCCGATTCCAGCCGGATTCCGGTCGAACTATATGTCCGGGTAAAATACGATTGTCATACAGGGACTCAGCATCTCTTCTTACCCCTAAATCGCTTATCTAATCAACTAGAAATAAAACTTTGACTTCCAACAGTTTTCCGGTTTTGGCCGGATTCCGGACGAACTACATGTCCGGGTAGAAACTTGTTTTCACATAAGTGTTCAGCATGTCTTCTTGCCCTAAATCGAACATCTAATTAACTCCAAATAAAACTTTTAATTTTGACAAACTTTCCGGTTTGGGCCGGATTCCGGTCGAAATACTTGTCCGTCAAGAAAATAGTTTTCACCATCGTCTTCAGCATGTCTTCCTACCTCTAAATCAAACATTTAATCAACTTCAAATAAAACTTTTACTTTCAACAAACTTTCCGGTTTGGGCCGGATTCCGGGCGAAATACTTGTCCGTCGAGAAAATAGTTTTCACCATCGTCTTCAGCATGTCTTCCTACCCCTAAATCAAGCATCTAATCAATTTCAAATACAACTTTTACTTTCAACAAACTTTCCGGTTTGGGCCGGATTCCGGGCGAAATACCTGTCCGTCGAGAAAATAATTTTCACCATCGTCTTCAGCATGTCTTCCTACCCCTAAATCGAACATCTAATCAACTTCAAATAAAACTTTTACTTTCAACAAACTTTCCGGTTTTGGCCGGATTCCGGGCGAACTACTTGTCCGATGACAAAATGGTTTTCACCATCGTGTTCAGCATGTCTTCTTACCCCATAGTCGACTATCACATTAGCTGTTTTAAAATATTTTGTTTGTCCCTTAATTTGAATCCCCTCACCCACCCCTAAATGTAGAGCTACAAAGCCCATCTACGAACTTGACTGGTCCGACGACCCAACGAACCCTCACACCAAGTTTCATCAAAATATCTCATTCCCTTCGAGAGTTATCGTGCTTACAGACGGACGGACAGACGGACGGACGGACAGACGGACAACTTTTGCGATGTCATAGGTATCCCTCCACTTACGTTTTGGAAAACAACAAAACCTACCAAAAATTCGAATTTTTATTATATAATTTTTAAAAATGTCTTCGGACATTGATTTTTTTTTGAAACAAAAGGAACTTCCTTGATACATATTCCTTCAGACCAAGCCGACTGCGAACCATACTTGCTAATCAAATTCAGCTGACGTGTCCTGTTTATCTGACATATGCTCTTTAGCGCCGTAATAGGAAGTGGACCAAATTTAGGCTACCCAAAATAAAGGGGGAAGAAGACGGCTCAGTTAAAGCACAAGCCGTAGTTAATACACTATGCTCCAACATTCTAACATACGCGACTCCTTTGAAACAATGCTGGGTTAGTCAAGGGTTACAAAGCATCCCCACCAGCCCATGGGTAAGACGGATAAGACGATGTCATAGGTATCCCTCCACTTACGTTTTGGGATCCCAAAAAAGCAGTCGGTAAAAATGACCAGTCGGCCAGTACCTTGACCCTTAAGAGACATTTTGGCTGGTGATGCCTCTGCTGGTAATTTAGGCTTTCGGCAATAAAAAATGAGTGAGGTGAGATTTTGAAGCTACAGCCTAAATCAATTTTGGTTCCGCGCTGGGAAAGCGCTTTCCCAGGGAATTGGTAAATTGTAAATAGACACAGAATCCAGAATTGTAAAATAATCACAGATTTGTACATATACACTTTTAACACGCACATTTTAATATTCGTTATTTTATTTGAGTTTGTTTGTATCGTTTCAATCAGCATCGTTCTTCTGGTATTTAGTTACATATCGTTGTGTGTTTTGTTGGTTCCACATCACTTTTTTGTTGGTATTGTGTTGGATTTTTTATTTATTTGTTTGTTTTTCGCTGAGGACGGTTTGCCGTAATTACAACCGAAATATCCGAATTTCTATTTATCCCTTGCACGTCATCCTAGAGGGATAATTAGCTGATCAATAAAAACAAGACCAAAGGTTTCGATGGGATCCCAAAAGTTCAAATTTGTCCAGACAATTGGGTCTTGTCTTCGCCAGATCCGGTCTTCGCCAGACTCCTTGAACACTCTTACTATTAAAATTTAGAAACAGATTAAGGCCAAATAGCTAATCATATGAGAACACCAAGTTCAAATATGGATTCAGCATGTGTGTTTACCCTTTTAAGTCATATCTATTTTGACGAAGCAGATCGAAACTTCCTGCTTTACTTCTGCCGATTTTCCGATTTTGGCGGAATTCCGGAACTACTTGTCCGAAAATAAAGCTCAAAAACGATTCAGCATGTCTCCTTACCCCTACATCCAACCTCTAATCAACTTCAGATTAAACTTTTACTTTTAACAAATTTTCCGGTTTCAGCCGGATGCCGAGCGATCTATACGTCCGGTGATAAAATGATTTTCATATGCGAATTCAGCATGTCTACTATCCCGCAAATCGAACATCTTATCAAATTTAAATAAAACTTTTACTTTAAACAAATTCTCCGGTTTTGGCCGGATTCCGGCCGAACTAATTGTCCGGCGAGAAAATAATTTTCATATTCGGATTCAGCACGTTTCCTTGCCCCTAAATCGATCCTCCAATCAACTTCATATTAAACTTTTACTTTTCACAAATTTTCCGGCTTTCGCCGGATTCCGGGTGAATTATTTGTCCAGCGAGAAAATAAATTTCATATTGAGGATTCAGCATGTTTCCTTACTCTTAATGCGCATATTGCTTTAGGTTTTAAAATATATTTTTTTCCCTTAATTCCAAACCCCTCCCCCACCCCTAAATATAGAGCTACATAGCCCATCTTCGAACTTGACCTATACTTTGACCTAAAGAGTCATCATGCCAAGTCTGATCAAAATATCTCAACCTCTTCGAGAGTTATCGTGCTAACAGACGGACGGATAGACGGACAACTTTTGCGATGTCATAGGTATCCCTCCACTTACGTTTTGGGATCCCAAAAAAAGCACTCGGTAAAAATGACATGTCGGCCAGTACCTTGACCCTTAAGAGACATTTTGGCTGGTGATGCCTCTTCTGGTAATTTAGGCTTTCGGCAATCAAAAATGAGTGAGGCGAGATTTTGAAGCTACAGCCTAAATCAATGTTGGTTCCGCGCTGGGAAAGCGCTTTCCCAGGGAATTGGTAAATTGTAAATAGACACAGAATTCAGAATTTAAAATAATCACAGATTTGTACATATACACTTTTAACACGCACATTTTAATATTCGTTATTTTATTTTAATTTGTTTGTATCGTTTCAATCAGCATCGTTCTTCTGGTTTTTAGTTACATATCGTTGTATGTTTTGTTGGTTCCGCATCACTTTTCTGTTGGTATTGTGTTGGATCTTATGATTTAGTTGTTTGTTTTTCGCTGAGGACGGTTTGCCGGAACTGCAACCGAAATATCCGAATTTATATTTATCCCTAGCACATCATCCTAGAGGGATAATTAGCTGATCAATAAAAAACACCTAAAATCACGGTTTTCTATTTCTTTTTACTATTATTACTAAACGGCTATGTTTCATTGCATACAGTGTATTTCTGTTGACTTGTCCTATGCTATGTTTCGTAATAGTGAATGTTTGGAAAAAAAAAGTAAAGGCAAATGTTTAAATACAAAAAACTTGTACTAACAGGCAGGAAAAACTCACCATTGTACGAGCCAGAGCAAGCTTCCGGAAACTGCAGTTACCTTTCCTTAAATTGAGCTGTCTTGTATGATTTCAAGTATGACCTGATAATCCACTCCTGGTGTGCAAGCTAAATTCCAGCCTGGGCAAAAGAAAAATGAGTGGATGTTCAGTTCTTTCCAGACAGGCTATATATTCTTCTAAGACACTGAAAAATACGGGAAGTAGATAAGCTTGGCAATGCCGCAGAACAATATGTGAAACACTATTTCGCCATTCAGACAGCCAATACGTCCCCCCCAAAAATATGCGCGAGTGTTTCACCTTCGAAGAATCTGCCTCTCAATCGTATTGTTGGTTCCTCGAAATTTCAAACTAATGAAAAAGTATAAATTTTTAGTTTGATGGGTGATTGTGTGGAATTGAATGAATGGAGAAAGGAGGTACTTGGTGAGAGAGTGTATAATGAAGAATAGACGTTAAGGATGATGAAGGATGAATGTTTCGTTACTGTGAAAAAACTTGGACGTTACGTGAGGCTTGCGATGGAGCATAGAGCGAGATCTTTCGGATAGGAGAAGTGTGTTAGTTCTGTAAGCTAGCGAATTTGTTATAAAATTTTTTTTTGCCATGGCCCACGGGCTTTTTTTGGTAATTATGTTCTATTCTATTATTATTCTATTCTACATACGCAGAATGGCTCTTGTCGAAGTTTACTTGGCTCTTATGCACACGAAGTTATGTAAACAATGAATCTGAGTTTCGGATTTCAGATTCCACAAAACTACCTAAAAAGCACTACTGTAGCCTACTTGTAACGGTTAACATTTTCGTTGCAGTTTTTAAGCTACAGTTAATAGCCGAGGGGCTACCCACTACCGGGACCTTCTGTACTCCCTCTTCCGGCATCGCTTGAAACCAGCAGTGTCGGCCGCAAATTAGGTGATTCCCGATTCTAAATACACTGTAAAAAAAAAATCTTGCAGGATTTCCCACTGGGATTAATCTCTAAAGAATAAATCTAATTCGAATCAATCGTATCCCAGTAGAGATAAGATTAATCCCAGTAGCAAATACTGCTGTTAACTTCAATTCTTACTCGGAGAAACTTTTTACAGTGTACGCTGATGTTAATGCTCTAACACGTGGCAACCGATGCCGGGTGGTGTCAGATGGTGACGGCACTGGCCAGGCACCGCGGCACGGGCACTTGCTGTTCACTAAAATCGAAAGTGGGCAACCCCTCGTAAATCACCAAGTATTAGAGCACATAAACGTATTAAGGTCACAGAGCATCACAGAGTCAAACAATAAAAAACAAAATTAAAAGAATCGCGCATGAAAACCAAGGATTACACAAAAAAACATCACCGATTTTCGTCAATTTTTTGTTTATTTGAATAACTTAATATGTAAACATGCATTGCAGATCCCAAATTGCAACAGTTTAACAGATTTTTAACTACAAGAAAAGCACGATTATACGTACTAGGGCAAGTTTCTCTTTTCAAGCGTTTTTCACCTATTATAAAATCCCCAACTGTCAGAAGTCGTGAATGTAGGAAGGTCACTTGTGCGATGGACGTGAAAATAATTGGAAGAATGCAAAATTGGCGTGTCAAATCGTACCTTAAATTAAAATTTCACCACAAATTTTGGCAACTTCACCTTTAAAGGTCAAAAAATGTTAGAATAGTGTACTAATGTGTGTATTAATGAGTGCATTAAGTCTCTAAGGGGGACTTTCCCAAAGAACATCACATCCCACGGCGTTGCTGCCTTCAATATCAGTGGGTCAGTTTTATAGCACAAACGACCGCGTGTATCCACCCCTAAAGCCAGTATCACCCTTGGCAAGTGTAAATGTACTCACTTGAATCAAGGATGTGCAATAACACTGCCAAGAGAGATTCTAACAAGTGCGCAAGCGCTCAGACGTGGAGTGTAAAAGTAAAATTTGTATCTCATTTTATGTACAAATAGCTTTAGATCCAAGAAATTTCTTATCCCCAATAACCAAACAAGTATTGAAATAACCTAATCTGTAATCATCCTACTTTGACTGCTTTAAAAGTAAACAAACCGCCAGTAAATCCATAGAAATTCTGAAGATCTTGCACGAATAGCTTGACTTCAAACACTGAAAATGGTTGCTCAGCCAGTCCCACCCTTTGAACTTCTTTCATTAGCAAGGTAATAACAAGTCCAATAAACCAAATCGTAGCAGCCTAATGCCCCCTTTGTCACAATTCATTAAGAACGGCATATCATCGATCATATGACAAAACAGTCCAGTTTCCAACTGGTAATTAAAGATTTAAGTACGTCGCGTCGTCTTATTTGTTGCCGTTACACCAAATCACCAAATCTTCATCCATAGATATTTCTCCCCAAATATACAAGAGTTGGACTTGAGACCTGTCAAAGACATGGGGTTGTTCAACTCTCTCCAACCCCTATGATCCAAAAGCACAAAGGAATTTCATTGCCTTGTTTCCAGTTATTGTCAAGTTAAAAACATTAAAAAATGGGCTATCTGGGCCCAATTGCCCCTAAACCAAGTGGGGGTGGGGTTTGGGATCCGCTAAAAGTAAAAAGAGACCTCAATGCTCACAATCCTACCAAGTTTCAACTTGATACCTGTTGATTCCTGTCACGGGTAACGAACTTTACTCTGGGCAATCTGGGCCCGGCTGCCCATGAACGTGGTGGGTGGGGGAGGTACAACTTTCAAAGCAATTTCTCAGCCCTAGGATCTACATGTACAAGGAATTTCATCTTCCTGTGTCCACTTCTGGTCAAGTTATGAATATTATTCACTGGGCAATCTGGGCCCATTTGCCCCTGAACCGGGTTGAGGTGGGGGGTGGGACCCCAAAAGGCACAACTAGACCCCAATACCCCACTAGTATACCAAGTGTGAACTTGATACTTGCACTGGTTCACGAGTTATGAGCTCCACAAAATACGGTGAAAACCGGAAACCGAAAACCGAAAGCTGCTACAGCGCTCGCAATAGTGGATGGTTGATCACTGTGATGCATCCGCATGACATAGTGGGCCGCATACTGCGCGGCCGAGCTTCATTTTACACAAAGGACTACTCACTGACCACGATATCACGCTGTTTCGAATTTCGCCGCTTCGTTTGTGTGAATGTTTACTTCCTTTCGTGAGCATAATTAATTATTGGTGAACAGTTAGCAATGTTATATCTACGAGTTTTCAACGTCACTTTCAACAAGTTCTATTTTTACATTTTTACTTCTCACCTTGCGCGATTTTTTTTTGTTTGTTTGCCTAGGACAAGAATCTTTCGCGAGGAAAACTGACCGTCGTGACCACCACAAAAAAGTTACAAAAAAGAAAATACGATTGGCCTAATCGTTTCCATAAATCCTCAGTTGAAAGTCGTAGACACTGTACCAAGGCAACGTTTTTTTGGGATCCCAAAACGTAAGTGGAGGGATACCTATGACATCGCAAAAGTTGTCCGTCCGTCCGTCCGTCTGTAAGCACGATAACTCTCGAAGGGAATGAGATATTTTGATGAAACTTGGTGAGAGGATTCGTTGGGTCGTCGGACCAGTCAAGTTTGTAGATGGGCCTTGTAGCCCTACATTTAGGGGTGGGGGAGGGGGTTCAAATTAAGGGGCAAACAAAATATTTTGAAACAGCTAATGTGATAGTCGATAATGGGGTAAAAAGACATGCTGAGCACGATGTTGGAAACTATTTTGTCATCGGACTAGTAGTTCGCCCGGAATCCGGCCGAAACCGGAAAGTTTGTTAAAAGTATAAGTTTTATTTGAAGTTGATTAGATGTTCGATTTAGGGGTAGGAAGACATGATTAGATGTTCGATGTAAGGAAAGAAGACATGTTGAACACTTATGTGAAAACAATTTTCTACCCGGACATGTAGTTCGCCCGGAATCCGGTGAAAACCGGAAAGTTGGTTAAAAGTAAAAGTTTAATCTGAAGTTGATGAAATGTTTGATTTATCGGTAAAAGGACATGCCGAACACGATGTTGAAAATCATTTTCTCGCTGGACAACTAGTTCGCCCGGAATCCGGCCAAAACCGAAAAATTAGTTAAAAGCAAAAGTTCGATTAGATGACAGATTAAGGGGTAAGAAGAGAGGCTGAGTCGGTTTATCACAATGGTTTTTGGGATCCCAAAACGTAAGTGGAGGGATACCTATGACATCGCAAAAGTTGTCCGTCTGTCCTTCCGTCCGTCCGTCCGTCTGTAAGCACGATAACTCTCGAAGGGAACGAGATATTTTGATGAAACTTGGTGTGAGGGTTCGTTGGGTCGTCGGACCAGTCAAGTTCGTAGATGGGCTTTGTAGCTCTACATTTAGGGGTGGGGGAGGGGATTCAAATTAAGGGACAAACAAAATATTTTGAAACAGCTAATGTGATAGTCGATTATGGGGTAAGAAGACATGCTGAACACGATGGTGAAAACTATTTTGTCATCGGACAAGTAGTTCGCCCGGAATCTGGCCAAAACCGGAAAGTTTGTTGAAAGTAAAAGTTTTATTTGAAGGTTCAGGTTCAGGTTCAGGTTCAGGTTCTTTTTAATAACAAAGTAAATAACAAAATGTCCAGAGCCCGGCTGAGAAGACAAATTCGTAATGCACGGGATGGAAAGACTTCTTTAAATAAATACAACATTTATTGTATTTATAAATGTATTTTTTTTTCAAGTTGATTAGATGTTCGATTTAGGGGTAGGAAGACATGCTGAAGACGATGGTGAAAATTATTTTGTCATCGGACAAGTAGTTCGCCCGGAATCCGGCCAAAACCGGAAAGTTTGTTGAAAGTAAAAGTTTTATTTGAAGTTGATTAGATGTTCGATTTAGGGGTAGGAAGACATGCTGAAGACGATGGTGAAAAATTATTTTCTCGACAGACAAGTATTTCGCCCGGAATCCGGCCCAAACCGGAAAGTTTGTTGAAAGTAAAAGTTTTATTTGAAATTGATTAGATGTTCGATTAAGGGGTAGGAAGACATGCTGAAGACGATGGTGAAAACTATTTTCTCGACGGACAAGTATTTCGCCTGGAATCCGGCCCAAACCGGAAAGTTTGTTGAAAGTAAAAGTTGTATTTGAAGTTGATTAGATGTTCGATTTAGAGGTAGGAAGACATGCTGAAGACGATGGTGAAAACTATTTTCTCGACGGACAAGTATTTCGCCCGGAATCCGGCCCAGACCGGAAAGTTTGTCAAAATTAAAAGTTTTATTTGGAGTTGATTAGATGTTCGATTTAGGGCAAGAAGACATGCTGAACACTTATGTGAAAACAATTTTCTACCCGGTCATGTAGTTCGTCCGGAATCCGGCCAAAACCGGAAATCTATTTGAAGTCAAAGTTTTATTTCTAGTTGATCAGATAAGCGATTTAGGGGTAATAAGAGATGCTGAGTCCCTGTGTGACAATCATATTTTACGCGGACATATCGTTCGACCGGAATCCGGCTGGTATCGGAAAATTTGTTTTAAGCTAAATTTCTATTTGAAGTTGATTAGATGTTCATTACTGGGGAAAGAAGATACCCTGATTTCGTCTTTGAGCTTTCTTTTTTCGCCGGACAAGTAGTTCTGGAGTTCGGCCGGAACCGGGAAATTGGCAGAAGTTGCAGGAAGTTTTCGTCAAAACAGATATGACTTATAGGGGTAAACACACAGGCTGAATCCAAATCTGAACTTGGTTTTCTCAGGTGATTAGCTATTTGGCCTTAATCTGTTTCTGAATTTTAATTGTAAAAATGTTCAAGGAGTCTGGCGAAGACTGGATCTGGCTAAGACAAGACCCAGTTGTCTGGATCAGATACTGAATTTTTGGGATCCCATCGAAACCTTTGGTCTTGTTTACCCGGACATATAATTATTCCGGAATCCGGTTGTAACCGTATTTTTTTTTCAAGTCAAACTTTTATTCAAAGTTGATTAGATGTTCTTTATAGGGATAAGGAGATACGCTGGTTTTGTTTCTGTTTTCTTTTTGCTGGACTAGTAGCTCGCTCGGAAATCGGCAGGAAGTCTCGGTCAGTATCGTCAAAATAGACATAGGTTATAGAGGTATATCTGAACTTGGTTTTCTCTGATGATTAGCCTGTCCAAGACTGGATCTGGCGAAGACAAGACTCGATTGTCTGAATCAAATATTAGATTTTTGGGATCCCATCGACACCTTTGGTCTTGTTTTAAATGTCTATCCCACCGCTGCCACCACGATGTTGGGATTCTGCAGTATTATGGCGTTCGGAAACCTTGTCTATAGTTGAATTAAACAAATAACTATATTCTGACAGAAATACTTCCGATCGGTCAAACAAGATGAAGGTATAAAACAAAAGATACAAGATAGTTGAACTCACCCTCTGCTCAATAGCTTTCCTCAAAGTCAAAGGTAATACTCAGTACGGCACAGGTAAGGGTTATGTGTTCTCCCTTCTCTCCGAGTTCGCTCTGACGCTAAAGCATTGTCCTAATAGGTGTAATAAGGTGTATTACCGCGTATAAGACATATTACAGATTCCTCTTTTCCTCGGAGCGCGCTGTAATAAGGTGAATAAGGAGAATAGACTAGCGTTCTATTCTGGCTTATGCAGGGCCAATCAGATCGCTTGGTTGGTTCCGCCAGCGGGCCGAGGAGAGGCGCAGCGTCGTCAGCGTTGCCAAAGAAAGCACAACAGTTCTACTTTGTTGGAAGCTAAAGAAACAACTTTTCTTAACAAAGACACGTTTTTGTTCTATTACGAGGGCTTTTCGTCAGTTCGAGGATCAATGCTGTCCATCCGTTATTTTAATAGCTTTTTTACAGTATAGTTTGCGTTATATTGTACTCGTGTACTTCAAGTAGTACCAAGAACCTTTTCGGATATTTTTAGAGCTCGAAAAATTGTATTACCTTGGCAACACCGCAAGCCGCATTGATAAGAACCTCTTGGGTTGTATTTGAACAGGCGTGTGTGTTAAGACGTAAACATCGCGTATAGCGCTATTCACCTTATTATACCTATTAGGACAATGCTTAAGGTCACCCGACCTCGCGTCCTTAACTAATTCATTCAACAAATGGCTATCGTTGTGATGGTTGACTTTGGGGAATAATCTGCTGAGCGAAGAGCTAATTGCTAGGGATAGTGTAGCACGAGAAAAAGGGCTGCGTGAGAACGCATCCCACTACACTGTTATTTTCGAGATTCAAGTTAGTCGCATTCGATTCGCAATACTTGAATAAATATTTGTTTGATTTTGTTTATAAACATTTGCAAGTTGCTCACCTTCTAAGAAGTCCACTAATGCCACAACCTCTGAACGTATGGAATCACTGAGGGACGAGCTTGAATATCAATGATGATCTTAAAACACTAAACAACACACGCCTCGCGTGCGAAATACATGGGTCTCGGATTAGAGAAACTTCACCGCCAATTTTCGCAGTTTTCCCACCTTTAAAAAAATCCGTAACTGTCAGACCGAGGAAAATCCACAAGTGAATGCAACGAAGGTCAGTCGCATTTGACTCGTCACAAAACCAAAGAGCAAACCCGAGTCACGAATTTGGGCGACGATTGCGGATAAAAAATCAACTCCCAAAGTTCACGTACGGACGAGAAATACCTAATGACCAATTGTTTTAATTATAAGACTATAAGCAATGTAATGGGGAGATACACTGTCTAGTTGACCTCATTAGCAGAGGGTGAAAAGTGACGACGCCAATGAAAGGACTATGCTGATCACTTATCGAGGATTTTGATTTGAAAGGTGTTTGTTTCAAAGCAATGAAATGATAGTGCCTTGATAAGCCAGCCAAGCCAGGGGACGGCTACTCCCAATTTTGGTGTAAAGCAATCGCCCGGTGCCCGACTGAAGACACCAGCCGACACTGGTTACCACGTGTTAGAATATGCAAATCAGCGTTTTTAAAGATGAATGGCCTATTTATTGCTGGCACCGCTTGTTTCGGCCGGTACTAGGTCAGTGCCGGGAAAGAGTATACAGCAAGTGCCAAGGAGTTGGTAACTCCTCTATGATAAGGCAGTTAACATTACCTATGATTTCGTAAGGTTGTCCGTCTGTTAGCACGATAACTCTCGAAGGGGTTAAGATATTCTATTCGAACTTGTGTTACGGATAGTATTAGGATATTAAATATCAAAGATGACTCAGTAATCTGAAATAATGCGGGCTCAGAAAAGCAACTCCATATTTGGTAATAATTCAAGCCTCGGGACGATGGAAGTAGCCTTATCAGTTTCCTGTTGTTGAACATCCTCTTCCTGAGTTTTCAGGCATGTTTGATCAGGACTTTGGTTTAACCTTTTACATGTAGCGAGTGCGGTTAGTTGAACTTTAAAGGTTAGCTCCTACGCAGTAAGCAAGAATAGGAATTTGATGTGAAGCTCGAAACGGGCAGATGTTCTTGAGTGCTGATACAGAGAAGACTTTTGTTAACTAGAAGAAGGAATTAAAGTAAGTGTTAAAAGAAAAGAGTCGACTTCCCGAAACGAAAGACTACGATCCCTATACGCCTTCGAAGGGTGAATACTGCTGCCGCTCCAACGCTACCATATAATGATCCCAAGTGGGACATAAGCCGCCGGTCCGAGTATAAAGAGTAATAACATCAGGGCAAGAACCTCTCATCGGTTTACTGGTGACGCGTCGTCTTTCGTTTGGAGGGAAGGTGTAGGCTAGATATTATGGTATATAGTGTTTTAGTGTTTTGAGTGCATTTTTCTATTTTATTTTTTTTACCGGGTTACTGAGCGAACGTAAAATGTTTGTCGAAGACACAGCAAAAATGTCCCTTGACACGCTTTGTAAAATTGCATCGCAAGTCTCTACCTTCACTGGTAGCGAAGACGTTTTGATATTTCTTGAGACGCTGGAAAATTTGAAATTCTGGGATAAGTCTATTCAGAGCGATGAACTTATCCGGTTGGCATTCATGAAAACAACGGGTCATGCGGCTAATTTTTTAACCAGCCACGCAAAATTCGAGTCATTCGAGGATTTGAAGAAAGCCCTTTCCAGACAGTTTGAACACACGTCCTTGAGAGCACGTCTAATTCACGAAACTCTTCGTCTTGAGGATGGCGAAGACCCATTCCCATTTTTCGAAAAACTAAAATTAAAGACTTTGAAACTCTTGGGTTTTGATCAAGTTCCGTCGGCAAATGAAGAAAGTTTTCTTGGCTATTCAAATCTTTTGAAAAACCTACTTCTTGACAGTCTTTCCCCTACGCTGGGAATGCGGGTGGTTGCTAAGTGTCCCACAGATTTTGAGGAGGCCACACAAATTTTGATCAATGATTTTCGGGCACGTGAATTTGCTAAAGCCAAATCGCCTCATATGCTTTCCGCTATTGCTTCCGCTTCAGTTGAAACTAAGCCTAGTGTACTAGCTGATACAACCTCACGAGATGGTATGGTTCGGGAAAACATACCAGGTAACCGTAGCGACGGCACTATTTTTGAGCGTTCGAGTCGCCAAGTATTTCGCCGTCGGGATTCGTTACGGAATGACCAAATGTCAAATGACACTAGCAGCTATAGGGGTAGATCTCGTGACACGAGAGGGGACAGGAATGGTTGGGAAGGTCGCCGTGAGAGGTCCGATTCCCGAAAATCTGGTGGTTCGAGTAAGAGTTGCTTCAACTGCAAGAAAACCGGTCATTTTACTCGTGAATGTCGCGCACCACGTACCATCCGTTGCTATAACTGTCAAAGGATCGGGCATATGGCAAGACAATGTCGCAGTCAGTCCGCCGGATCTAATCCGAAAAAGTGTTTTAACTGTGGGAAAAACGGACATTTCGCAAGGGAATGCCTGGTGTCTGAAAATAGCAGCGTTTAAACTTGTAAGGGGACGCGCACTTCGTCACGTTTCAGTAAATTCTGATGCGCATCCTGTCCCGGCTTATTTGACTAAAAATATGGGTGGAAATTTTATTGCGTCGTATTTTGCTAATTGCAATGGAGTGAATTGCAATGCTTTGCCGTATTTTAATGCTTCAGTGTGTGATATTCCTGTACGCGCGCTTGGGGATACCGGCGCTTCGATTTCATTAATAAGCCATGATACGTTTTTGCAGTTGCCTGTTTTAGCTAGGTCAAAAATAGTTAAAAACCATAGTGATGTTAGTAGTGCTACCGGCCATTCTATGGAAATTATTGGATGTATTTCAGAGAATTTAAAAATTGATGAACATGAATATTTTGAGACTTTTTTAATAAGTGACAAACTGAAGATACCGATGATTTTGGGGTACGGATTTTTAAAGAAGTATGACCTACTAATTGATGCTAAAAATGACAAATTAATCCGTAGAGGCGGTAATGAGGGAGAGGTTCGGCCTGTTTGTCAATTTTCCGATCCGTCGGCAAATCTGGTTAACCTTAAAGGACAAAGGGAACAAAATTGTTGTTTTACTAGAAGTCAGTCTTGGGGTCCACAGTCGATCTCTGGTCACCCTGTGGGTCCTGTAGTTAATTTACCTCCTCCTGATTACCCTTGCCCACTTCCCCATGCTGAAAATGCTTGTAAAAAGTCTGAAATCGGGTTGGTAAAAACGGAGGTGGAAGCTGTGAAACCACCGAAACGCATACACCGTCTTCAACTCGTTTCTAGGACTAACGTTAAGACAAAAACCAGTAAACGTTGTGTGTTATCTACCAGTAGGGGGCCAATTGATACGGACGGGTTGTTTTTGGTTTCGCCTACGAAGGAAATGAGCGAAAGATTTCCAGATTTAGTCCTACCGGAGCAACTGGTAACTACGCAGGACGGCATGTTTCAGTTATTCATAGAAAACTATTCGGACAAAGATATAAAAATTCCTTTGTTTTATATGGCGAATGCCGAAGCCTGGATTGCAGATGAAAATATTTGCATGAGTGTTACCGACTCATTAAAACCAACAGAAGTTATTACGGGTCCTGGTCTTCTGCCAGACAGTGAAGTGGATGCGTTCCTCAAAATGTTTAAATTAGATCATCTTGCGAAGAATTCAGTTCGAAAGCAAAATGTTGAGAAACTTCTTATTGATAATCATGACGTGTTCGCGAAGAACGATTTTGACTTGGGGACTTGCAACATTGAGCCTTTTGTAATTGACGTGGGTAATGCACCCCCACAGAAAGTTCGTCCCTATCGCATTCCAGTCCACCTTGAACCCGTTGCAAAGGCAGAAATTGACCGTATGTTGGCTTGTAAGGTTATAGAGCCAGCCGCTTCGCCGTGGCTAGCTCCGTTATTGTTGGTCGGGAAAAAGGATGGAAGTTACCGTGCGGTTACCGATTTTCGTCGCCTGAATGATGTGACAGTGGGAGACGAGTTTCCGCTCCCTCATATAGCTGCTATTTTAGACAAATTGCATGGCAAAAAGATTTTCTCTGTTCTTGACTGTTTGAGTGGTTATTGGCAGATGGAAATCGATCCAGAAAGCCACAAATATACGGGGTTTTCAGCTCCCGGCTACCAGCAGTTCGTATACGCGAAACTCGC
The DNA here is from genome assembly GCA_023053575.1 of Branchinecta lynchi. NCBI lineage: Eukaryota > Metazoa > Arthropoda > Branchiopoda > Anostraca > Branchinectidae > Branchinecta > Branchinecta lynchi. The sequence goes on from JAKZAP010000003.1 coordinate 27,900,453, forward strand.
GTTTGGTCTAAAAAACGCGCCTGCGGCTTATAGTAGAATTATGCATAGAATTTTGAAACATCTGTTTGATGAAGGGGTCGCCGTCTATCTGGATGACCTTATAAACGCCTCAGAAGACGACGATTCGCACATGGCTTTGTTGATTAAAGTTTTTACCGCTTTCCGCAAAGCCGGTCTGAAATTGAAAGCGCGGAAATGTGATTTTTTTAAGGAGGAAGTTATTTTCTTGGGTCATCGGGTCGATAAGAACGGAGTCCGTCCAGACCCCAATAAGCTAAGTGCGGTACGTAACATTGCATACCCAAAGGACGTCAGCGAACTGCGCTCATGTATAGGTCTGTTTTCGTATTTTCGCAAATTCGTCCCCCAGTTTTCGGCTATAGCGTCACCCCTAATTAAACTTACCAAAAAGGAGGTACCTTTTATTTTTGGGGATGAGGAGAAGAAAGCTTTTGAACTGCTGCGATCTAAATTGTTAGAAGAACCTATACTTGGCCTTCCAGATCTTGGTCGGTCCGCGAAACCGATGAAAATTTTTTGCGATGCTAGCAAAAAGGCATGTGGAGGGTTTTTGACCCAGGAACAGGGTGGGAGGCAAAAGGTCTTACAGTATACGTCACGTACTTTCAACGACGCCGAGGTCAAACATGCCGCAGTCCAACAGGAGGCCTTAGCCATAATTCACTGCATCAGGTCATTTCGCCCTTATTTGCTCGGTAGAAAATTCATTGTTGCCTCGGATCATAAGCCTCTTCAGTGGTTGATGAAGAGTACAGGGAAGGATCTTACCGGAAAGTGGGCTAGAATGCAGATGGAACTGCAAGGGTACGAATTCGAGATCACGCACATCCCCGGGACTCAGAACGTCGTTGCAGACGCTCTAAGTAGGCTCCCTACGACTATTCCAACTCCCGCGATAATGGCCGTAATACCAGAGGCGGATAACCAGTTTTCCTCAAAGGAACTGCGGGAATTACAAGGGAAGGACGGGTTTTCTTCTGCAGTTCGTAACTACCTTAAACATGGCAGTGGGTTGCCCTCTCAAATCGAAACTCAAGTCCTGCGTGAAATCGAAAATTTTGTTCTTGACGACGGCTTACTCTGTTACGTTTACACACCGTATCAAAACTGTCGCAGGTCTGATTTGCGGGTAGTACCAGTTTTACCTCGTTCACTCATTCCGGAAGTTCTATTTGATTGCCATGATTCAAAAATATCGGGTCATTTTGGGTTTCTTAAGACATATGAGCGCGTGCGCAACCGTTTTTACTGTCGGAACATGTACAACGTTGTCAAACAATATGTGCAGTGTTGCCTTGATTGTTGTCAACGCAAAGGCCTTAACCACATACCAAGGGCTCCGTTGGGCACCATACCCGAGTCCTCTAGACCACTCGATATGGTCGGTATCGATCTTCTCGGTCCATTACCCGTTTCTAGTCATGGTTCAAAATATATTGTCGTCATCACCGATCATTTCACGAAATACATCGTTCTTACGGCCATAGCAGATAAAACAGCGAAAGCTGTCGCCAGGGCGTTTGTTGAGCATTTTGTTTTAATCTACGGGGCATGTGAACGTTTGATAAGTGACCAGGGTACGGAATTCATAAATGCGGTATTCAAGGGTATACTTGAACTTCTTGACATTAAGCAGCTTCGTACATCTGCGTATCATCCTATGTGCAACGGGGCGGTCGAAAGGCGGAATAGGGATATAGCAAACATTTTAAGTCTATATGTCAAGGATAGGGGACATTCAGACTGGGAAGACCAACTTTGTTATGTCCAATTTGCTATGAACACAGCTTTTCACGAATCCATCTCAGATAACCCATTTTATGCTATGTTCCTTCGCGACGCCCGTTTTCCGACGGACACCGTCATTAACAGTAGGGTCTATTATAATCTGGATTCGGATTACAAATCGGAAATGATTACTCGGCAGAGAACTGCGTATCAAATGATCAGGGACAACTCCGATATCGCTCGGGAACGTCAGCGGTTCTACTACAATAGAACCGAAAATCAGAAACCCCTAAAGGTCGGTGACCTTGTACTTTTGCATACGCCACCCGCCGCGAGGTTGCGAAAATTGGACAAGATACGTTGGGTGGGACCTTATCGAATAAATGCAGTTTTGGAAAATGGCCTAAACTTTAAAATCACAAGGCTATCAGACGGACGGGTGGAAATTGTCCATTACAATCGTTTGAAGATGTACATTCCCAGGAGTCTGTGGGAAAGGGACGTTATGCAAGATGAACTGATTATACCGCCTAATTTTGATGAAATTCCGGCACCCATTTCCTCTTCCGCAGAAAATCCGGCCGGAAATAAACCTGAAAGTTCGCGTACCGGGAAAACAGTTACTTGGTGGGACAGTCCACCTGCAGGTCAGAAAACTATCCCAGATTGCGACCCACCAAACCCACCCTCCGTTATACCAAACCCACTTACTGAGGACATGTATGATATTGGCGCGGGTGATTTTGCTTTTAGACCGGAATCCTCGGTTCCGGGTCCGGAATCGATGGATGATTTTCCGAAATTTCGCCAACTTCCTCTATTTCACCGCCTTTTAACATTACAGCCGTATCATACGGATCAACCAAATGAACATGGGGATTGCAAAAGACGTTATTCTCTGGGCTCTGAAGATTTAGAATGGGATGACCCCTATACTGAAACACCTGTTCGCAGGCAGGGGTTGGGAAGCTCCTCGAGTCTCGAGAGCGAATTATTAGAGGATGCGCTGATGAAAAGAGAACTTTTCACACCAAGGACAGTTGTTAGATGCTCTACGCCAACTTTTGGCGAGGCACCAGTTTTGAGACAGGGAATCACACCATCTCATGATTTCTACGAAAATCTCGCTGGGGTGGGGATATCGTCATTAGAGGCCCCAAACTACCGTCTAGAGTTCGAGAGCACAGTTGCGCAGGATCCGTTTAGTGATCCTGGGGGTATAAACGATTCACTCACGGGTAATAACTTCCCTCAGGCTAGTACGCGGGTTGACAGGTCCCCAGACCTATCACCTGTTCGACCAGAAGAAGAGTCACCAAATCAAACGGTAATTGAGACACCTCAGTCTCGGGGGGGTAAAGTATCTCGGTTACCAGAATCAGAAGAAACCAGCCCTCAACGGGAAGGTTTTGGAAGGGGCACACTTGAGGAGACACCGGGTCATTCTGGGCTCGGGTCGAATTTTAGCGACGGGGTCAATGATGGGGTCGACCGTTCTGGTAGTATGCCGGAACTGAGAGGACCGTTTGGGGAACTCGAATCTGATCACCCTGGGTCTGAAGATCCTATTGATTTTAATAGCCCCCCACCAATTTTAATTCGTGATAGAGCTTTAAGCCACCCTACGGTTCGTTCAGAGGCGCTTAGATTACGTACTCAAGCCGCGCGCCGCGGTGCAATGCAAGGTGTTAGGTTTGATCTGGCTACGAGAGGTACTAGACAAACGTCCAGAGAAGTTCGCCGCCCAAATAGGTTAGGGTATGATAAGCTTGGAAGCCCTTATTTACCCGAAAGTCGAAGGCAGTAAATAGAGGGGTAAATTACTAAAAGTAAATTACATGTATAGTTGTTGTCAGTGTTTTATTACAGATGAAAGACAAATAAACACGATCAGACAAATATGGGAAATTAAGGAGAGGAAAAAGACGGAGGCGCAGACAGGGTTCCAGAAGAAAAGCTGGAACACGCGCGAACAGAAGCTCAAGTTAGCAAAATAAGCAGAAAATCTTGAACTGCAGAAATAATAAACGTTAAAACAGTTGAATTCTGGGGCGTCAAAGGTCATCTTGCAGACGTGCAAGATTTGCTCTTTGAAGCCCAGGATAAACTCGTCGAGCTATTGCGATTTTGTTCATATACAATATAATAGAATAGTCGTCGGTGGTCGCTAAATTGAATTAGTAATGTTGCTGTTTTACTGCGTACTGGGTTGGCTTTATCTTGCTTCATTTTATGTTTGGCGTAGCAAATAATACATGGACAAGAAAGTTTAGTTTAGTTTCCTTGTTTCAGAAAGATGGAAGAAATCATAAAGTTTAATAAATCAATAATAGACCCAGAGTTATAACATTAAAGGCCAAATTATGTTTTAGCTATTGGTCTATTGTTATGTAATACGCTCGAAAGTGCCAAAGACAGAATAGCTAACTGTTTAGGCACCGGAGACGGGTACGATTTCTAAGAATTTCAACCTAAAGATCTATATATAATGTCAGAAAACGTAGATTGTCTAATTCACCAAGTTAGTAGGGAGTGTCAAACTCCTTTAACCATTTTATTTGCATTAAGTTTGGTCTGAGCCAGTAGGTAAACAGAGAAGCGAAAGAGCAAAAATTTTGTTTGAATTAAATCAGGGTGAGAAAATATTGGAGAATTAAGCAACTTAAAATAGGAAGTAACGTGTAGTGATGTCATGCACTGATAAACCTGGAGTGAGCTCGGTCAATGTTGGTCCCCTTGACCGAAACTACGCGGTATTTTACCTGTCTATTATTTTGTTTTACTGTACCATGTCAGAGGGCTCAGTAATAATCAATCAGTCATAATCCCTAGATTGAATTATGATACTAGATTGAACGAATGTACAAAATAATTGAATCCCTGAAATACTGAGTAAAGAAATTTTGTTCGATTTTTGTTTGTCCCAAAATCTTCCCTAAGTACTTTTGCCCTGAAAAGTAAGAGTTCGCTCCCCTTTTTTTTGTTGAAAAGAGAAGGTCACGTAGCTCAACTAACAGATTATGCCTAAAAGCTATGACACAAATGATAGTACGATTTTTCAATTTTGTTTTTGCTGACTAGCTTTGCGGTTTTGCTTCACGCAAGTAGCTGATGTACATTTGCAGTATAATTGAGTCACAGGATTTTTAAATAATTGCTGCTAGACACGTATTTCGATTGATAGACAAATCGAGTGAGGGTTTTACTAATTATTGTTTTGAGTCTTTCAGAGCTTAGAAGGACACACAGACAGTGTCAACCAATGGTCAATGGTCGGAGATATTAACCGGCTTTTATCCAGAAGCTTTTCATGATAGCAAGTATAGACAGATAGATAGATCTAGACAGATATGGTTGAAGCATACGTCCAGCTTCACTTTGTTACCGCGTGCCGTAGAAATCGCGCCAAATTTTTTTTGCTGTACAGCTAAAAACTACCGTCAGAGGCCATCCAGCTTAAATGGATTAGCATACGTCGCGATTTGAAAGGTCAGAACTTGCGGTCAAGTTGCCCTTATCGTACTTTAAACGCTTAAGGAGAAGTCGTGGGAAATTTTAAAGAGCTCCCGTGATTTGCGGTTTTAGCATCTGATGTGCGTTAAACGTCAGAATTGAGGTGTCTTTAAATTTAAACAGCTCCCGTGATTTGTGGTTTTAGCATCTGATGCGCGTTAAACGTCAGATTTGAGGTGTCGTTAAATTTTCGCGAAGCACATATACAAATAACAAGAAACACGGAGAAGAAAGAAACATGAGAATGAAAGGACGCCAAAAGTAATCGTGTAAAGCGATTAAATAAGTATTCCAGATATACTGCGTTTATTTTATATTACAGGTCGAGCCGAAGTCGAACCAACTTAGTCCTTACTACGAGTCGTCTCAGCAGAAATCCCGGTCATGGAGGAGCAGTTCGTCGAGCATTTGTTGAGGAGCCAGTCATCGCTCTCAAACATCAACCTTGCCAGTGGCGGGAAAGAAGAAACGATTGGAGCGCCATCTGTTTCCGGATTTAGAACTCACGACGCAGACGACTTATGTCCGCATCAGCAGAAGTTCGACTAAGAAGCACAGAAGAGCTTAGCTGACAACGGCCCTGCCTGGGTGCAGCATGAGAAGCCAACTAGTTCAACGCTTCGCCTAGATAACGCCAACAGAGGAACCGGTAGGGGACGTCAATATGAACCCTATCTAGTATTCCGAATCAGAATACTTTATATGGCATCCCGAGGAATAAAATGTCAACGAACCATCATTCGTAACCATTCCGGTCGAGTCAACCAACCATCATTCGTAACCATTCCGGTCGAGTCAACCAACCATCATTCGTAACCATTCCGGTCGAGTCAACCAACCGTCATTCGTAACCATTTCGGTCGAGTTTTCAGCAGAACGGCTGGAAGCAGTTTTGCCATAAACCCAGTAGAAGTCATCGACGAGGAACGACTCAACGGAAGTCATCAACGAGGAACTATTCAACAGAAGTCATCGACGAGAAAGAATTCCGATGGAGGTAACCGTGGATCAGCTTAACGATATTTTTATGCGTCCCGCGAATGCCCGTGCAAGGCAAGAACTTATGGTCCGGTTGTACCGTCTCGGAATTTTTCACGGTAGTGGGTGTACACAACAGTAACAGTGAAAATCGGAATAAGACAATTATAATTTTTAGTGCTGTTTTGCCGCTTTAACATTTGATTCATGTAAATTATTCGAAGGGCCTCAGGCCACAATTGTAGTATTTTCCTTTTCAATAAGTGAAGCATGCTTGTTTTAAACTTTCAAACGTATTTGAAGGGCCGGAGGCCACGATTTTTCTATTTGCTTTATTTGTTGAGCATGCTTATTCACACTATCAAATGTATTCAAATGGCTGTATATATATATATGTAATAAAAATAATAGTAATAAATTACTAGATAAAATAAAATAAAATAATTAGTTGTAAAATGTTGTGCGTACAATATGGTAATTTTTGCTTAAGTTGAAGAAGATAAAACGAGATAAAAATAATTCATTGTAGTATGTGGTGTGTATAATACTGTAAATTTTGCTTAAGTTAAAGTAAGAACCGATTTTCATTGGTTCCGATAAAACGAAATAAAAATAATTAATTGTTTTATGTCGGGTATATAATATGGAAAATTTTACTTGTTGTCGGTCTTGTAGTGTCGTCGCGAATTAACGTTTGTGTTAACGTAGTTTTCAGTTTGAGTCGTGACCGCAGTTAAACCAAGTTCCAGATGCGCGAGAATTAATTTAATTGGGAGAGGCATTATTTTTCTTTTAATTCAGATTTTCGCGGGTGTCTTAGTAATTCGAACTTCATATTGATTCCATTAAAGTAAAAAAAAAAAAAATTAAAGTTAAAATCAGAAATCAACTTACAATTGTGTTGCCATAAATTATAAATTTAACTTCTTTACGGGTGGGTTAGCCAAGTCAGAACTCGATATTGATTGTATAAAATTAGGTCCTACCCTGAACGAAATTTTTGAAAGAGGGAAGGGATGCAGACTTTTATTTAAATGCTTCTATTTTATCAGTGCATAAAGTACCCTTTTGTCAGGAGAGTATTCAGCATACTATGCCGGGGAGCAAAAGGTTTCAGGTCTAAAAACTTGCAAACCATCGCTCATGTAAACTTTCGGACAAAAGGAAGGGTAGAGGCTTTAAATGCTTCTATTTTATCAGTGCATAAAGTACCCTTTTGTCGGGAAAGTATTCAGCATACTATGCCGGGGAGCAAAAGGTTTCAGGTCTAAAAACTTGCAAACCACCGTTCATGTAAACTCTCGGACAAAAGGAAGGGTAGAGGCTTGTAAAGTTTTGTTTTCATTTTATTGAAAAGCCGATACTGGAAATGGAACATCTGTCGTAACTGAGAGTTAGACAGGTTGATCAAAAAATTTTAGAATGCAAAAATAAAGTAAGCTAAGTAAAGAGAAGTTTATAAAAATCAAGTTCTGGCAGCGGCATAGTTTGTTTTGTCGGGAGTCAAAACCTTGAAAGGGATAACGAGTGTTACGGATAGTATTAGGATATTAAATATCAAAGATGACTCAGTAATCTGAAATAATGCGGGCTCAGAAAAGCAACTCCATATTTGGTAATAATTCAAGCCTCGGGACGATGGAAGTAGCCTTATCAGTTTCCTGTTGTTGAACATCCTCTTCCTGAGTTTTCAGGCATGTTTGATCAGGACTTTGGTTTAACCTTTTACATGTAGCGAGTGCGGTTAGTTGAACTTTAAAGGTTAGCTCCTACGCAGTAAGCAAGAATAGGAATTTGATGTGAAGCTCGAAACGGGCAGATGTTCTTGAGTGCTGATACAGAGAAGACTTTTGTTAACTAGAAGAAGGAATTAAAGTAAGTGTTAAAAGAAAAGAGTCGACTTCCCGAAACGAAAGACTACGATCCCTATACGCCTTCGAAGGGTGAATACTGCTGCCGCTCCAACGCTACCATATAATGATCCCAAGTGGGACATAAGCCGCCGGTCCGAGTATAAAGAGTAATAACATCAGGGCAAGAACCTCTCATCGGTTTACTTGGAATGAGGGCTCTTTGGGTCAAAGTACAGGTCAAGTTCGTAGATGAGCCCTGTAGCCCCATATTTAGGGGTGGGGGAGGGGTTTCAAATCAAGGGACGAATGAAAATGTTTGAAAAATTGAATAAAATAGTCCATCTAGACGTAAGAAGACATGCTGAATCTATATTGAAATTTATTTCCTCGCAGGACAATTGGTTTGTCCGGAATCCGGCCCAAACCGGAAAATTTGTTAAAAATAAAAGCTTTATTTGAAGTTGATTAAATGTTCGATTTAGGGGTAAGAAGACATGCTTAATCCGTATATGTAAATTATTTTCTCGTCGGACAAATAGTTCGCCCGGAATCCGGCCCAAACCTAGAAGTTACAGTCTATCTGAAGTTGATTAGACGTTCGATAAAGGGGTAAGTAGATTTGCTAAATTCGTGTTGAGCTTTAGTTTCTTCCCAGACGAGTAGTATATCCGTCCAAAATTGGATATTTGGCAAAGGCAGGAAGTTTCGATCAGTTTCTCAAAGTAGATATGACGTATCTACTTTGATGTAAACACACATGCTCAACCTATACCTGAACTTGGTTTTCTCAGGTGACTAGCCATTGGCATTAATATTTTCTAAATTTTAATAATGTTAATAGGTAAAAGTAAAAGAATTACATTTCCCAGACAGGCCTATATCTACAAGACGCGATTGTCTGGATCAAATATTACATTTTTGGGACCACGTCAAAACCTTTGGTCTTGTTAAATACAATGGTAGTGCCTACTCTCACCGGCAGGGAGGTTCGCACCTTCTTCTGATGATTATCTTATTCATTTTTTCATTATTGTTAATTTGACTACCCATCATAATGTATAAATACACAAAACCTAAAAACAAGGAAAAGCTAAAAAATAAAGACCACTACGTAATCAACAACAAATTATCAACTATTTCAGGACTACAACTATTTCTACAACTATGTCGCTTGTCGATGTGTGGTAATGATGAACTGGCGGATTTCAGAAAGGAAATTTTTAAGGGGGAATTCATGGGAGTGAGTGTTGTTGAAAATACGAGGAGTAGGTCATTTCTTAGTTTGTAAAACCAGGCGAGGTTCCTCAGAGTAGCTATTCTACACAGGGAAAAGTATTTGACTGGGGTTTATTGTATTTGTATTGGCAAGTGTTTATTTTTGTTTGTTTGCTATGACCCTTGGGTTTCTAAGGAATATAAATATCATATCATATCCTTACCCATATACATCCTTTGCACATATCCTTGCTGAGTTTATGTGAAACTAGTGTGATATATAGGACAAAATATTGATATCGAACATAAATATCGAAAATGATATTTGTACATTTTCTAATTATTGTAAACAGTCTGACTAAATAGCTCTTATGTATCGTAGGTTTAAGCAACATGTTTTTCGTAACCCAATTGTTATATTGTGTTAAGTTTATAAAGATTGTGCAAAATGCTATCTGACGACCATTTCCATTCTTAAATTTTAGTGGAACAAAAAGTACCTGAGAGCGAAACATGGTATCTAAATACCGATATCGATACATCGAATATCGTAAGTGAGAATATCTACATACTGAAAACTCTAGATATCGCTATCCCTTTGTCAAACGTTAATGTCCACTGCGGGACTATTAGGAACTAAACTACGCGGTAGATCTCAACTGGAATCTGGAGAATCCAAAATACGTTGACAAGAAAGACCTCAACTTTTCTTGACGGAAGTGGTGACGGCGCTGAAGATCCTGGCAGAAATTCAAGTCCACGACATCCCTTGTGTTTGTGCCCGGATGCAAGCTGTCCGATAGATATTACGTAGATCAAGAACAAATAAGCTAATAGAGTACTTGCTGAGCTTTCAGTTGACGCTCGTCTACTTTCCTCTTCGCCGCTGCACATTTGAGAAAAAAAGACCGTAGCATGCGTTCATGACCCCCCTCTGCACCGCGTCGTCACAGTAGTAATAGTCTGTTTAGTTTACTCTCGACTTTTCTTCTCCAGTGCTCCACTGCGATGAGCTGGTTGTAGAGGTAATGAAAGTAGAATTTTCGCTTAGCTCGTTTGTCTCGGTCAGGGTATAGGGAATTTCGATTCGACTCCGCATGGTCGTAGTACTGAGATCGGGAGTTCTATTTCTTATTTGTTCTTGACAGATGGAACATTATACAAGAGACTTGTACGGTGAGAGTGGAAGGTTCCGGGTTCAAATCCCAGCGAAGGAGCATTCTGGTCTTTCAGTTCACTAATGATGAATGTTCAGCTCTCAGCAGTGGCGACGCAAGTGCATTTTCGATGGGGGGGGGGGGGGGGGTGTGAAGAAAATCTTTCTAAGAATTCGAACTTTAAATTATTGAACAGAATCGATTACGTAGGAAGAGTAAAAATTAAGGGCAGCATGAAAGACGATAAGCCAACTATTAGGCGGCGTTTTGGCGAAGCCCACATGGAGAATATATTGCCGGGCATGATTGCAGTTATAGCTTCTATCTATTATAGCGAATAGAAAATTAAATCGAGCGCCGCAGGCTAAAATTTCAATTATAACGAATAAATTACAGAATCCCAGTTATTATACCGAATAAGTTTAGACCGATAGCATGTTCGGGATTCTGTATAACTACCGTATCCCAGTTATTATACCGATTGTTTTGGTATCGAAAGACTTACCGAACAACATCCATATTCGATATACTTTCGTCGGAACTGGAACAAAGTCAGGATTCGTGGTTAACTTCCTAATCCTGGAAACTATACTGAACAATTACGTAATCCCAATCATGATACCGAATAATTTTGAACCAATAGCTTATTCGGGATTCTTGTAACTACGGAATCTCCATAAATGTACAGAACAGTTCTGGCATCGAAAATTACCAAATGATTTCAGTAAATTCTCTCACCAAATTCGTGATAACTACCGAATATTGGCAATTATACCGAATCCCGCTCATTGTACCGAAGGGATTTGTACAGATGGCCTATTTAGGATTCTGTATAACTACTGAATCCCCGTAAATATATCGAACAGTTCTGCTATCGAAAAAATACCGAATAATTTTCGTAAGATTTTGGGCCACCGAGCCAAAATTTTTACCGAATCTCAAAAAGGTGATGAGGGGGGAACCCGGCGAGCTTTGTTGGCCAATCTTCCTACTTCCACTTCTTCCATGCATCCCAAGAATCGAATGGACCTCGTCCGGGTAGCTTTCGGGCCAGATTAGTAATATATTCCGACCCGAGACCAACTCGGCCGAGGTTGTTTAGTATATGGGGAGAAGGAAGCAGCCTGATTTTTTAAATGACCGGTTAGTACAGCTAAATCGATATTTCATCGGATTTTTTCTTAATTTAGCGCCACGTGATCAGACATAAAAAACAGTTGATTTCGAAATTGAACTTCCAGTTTACTCTTGTGGGACGAGCTAATCTTCGTAAAGTAAATAACTTTTTTGTCGGAAAGAGTTGCTTTAAAGGAACAGAAAACTTGACTCAAACTTGACTCGTGGAGCTAGCTGACACATCAAGAATGTACCCTGAGTCGATATTTTGAGTAAGACAAATTCTCGTTACGACCATTGTAGTTTCCGAGAATTCGACTTTTGAGTCAGTAGAAAAAAAGCAAAAGGTTTGTGTGCCGGGAGTAGGAATCGAACGCACGACCTCTCGACTACTATCCCGATACTATGGCCGAAACACGGCCAAAAGCGAACTTTTACAGTGCTTAAGGGGCAAGGGCCTGCCAGCCAGCTTTGGGAACATTAAGGAGGGGGCTCGAGATAACAAAGAAGGGGGAGGGGTCTTGTCGACAATAAAACCCTGTATCTTTATCTAAGCCCCCCCAGGTCGGTTTGGTAGCCGAACGTTGCGTAGTCAAGTTTTCTGTGCCTTTAACTTGGCACAACAAGCTTCGAAATCGCAAAAATCTGCGACTGTTTTTGGCATAAATGCGGTTTCCTACGACAAATTTTGTCACAACTTTCAATCACCATTGGTTGTCAGCTCGAAAAGGTCAATTGCTATTTTCAACTGCTATAAATACGGCCTTCTGTTTCATTTCCATATAATACTCAAATTTCTCCTTTTACAAAAATATTTACAAAATATACAAAAGATAATGGCACATCGAATACTATGTTACATGTACATTAAAAGTTCACACTACCACGGCAGCGAACTAGCTTATACAGATATCCATCACACACCAAGTTAAGGAATGTGCAACAAGCGACGAGGATCTACAGTGTAAAAACTTTGATAACAGATAACACATATTTGCGCATCCTTGTTCCAAATGTTAAGAGCAGATACCTGTTATAACCGCTTTAAATGTTATTTTGTCGCAAGACATATTTTAAAGTTTCATAACATAAATATATAGAGGCGAAAGCCTTATTATTGAAATTATATTATTATTACATTATTATTATAAATATTATCAGAAGGTTCAACACAAGGATGCGCAAACATGTGTTGCCTGTTACCGAACTTCTGAATGTAGTTTCCGGCCGGGCTGAATGATCATCTCTGGTTGACTTTAGTCCGGGGGAAAGTAACACGAAACTGTGCTTAGTTTTATTTTTGGGTTTTTATTTCGGCTTAAAGAGGCGAAAAATAACGAGATCAAAATTATTAGCTGATATTAAATAATAGATTAGCTGCAGCGTAGGCGAGTATGTTTGCGAACGCCCGCGGTCCGAACCTCCTTCAGGTGCAAGCAACTAGGAGGTTGAGTCGCGAGGAGGTCAAGTCAACCTCCTTCAGGAGGTTGGTCGCGTCCCAGAACTCGATTTTTGTGTCCCTCTGCTCAGTGTGGCTTTTCAAAGCCACGTATTTAGTATTTGTTTTTTTTTTCTAGTTTTTTTGTTCTCTTCGGTTATGAAGTCATCCTTGACTTGCTTTATCGGCGGAATACACTTTTTACTTTCGTATTTTCAGTACTGATCCATCTTCCTTCCGGTTCGCTCGATCATTCTGTTTCCCGAAAGTTGAAACCTCTAACTCTAAACAATATTTTTCAGCCGACAATATGAGCATTTGGATTACTGTTATCTGTTTATTTTACAATTTTCGAGGGGAGCATCGATTATGTAATGGTATAAACTCCACCGGGATTGGCCGAGAAAACCGGTTACGTCACTGTCTCACTTTAAGCACTAAAAGTTTTGGGGTCATATGCAGTGGAAACACGGCAGAAGTAGTGTCGATTTTTGCACCTATTGACAATAAAAAAAGAAAGAAAGAAAAAAGATATTAAGGAAATGAAGCGTTGGCAATGTAGTGCTGTATCTTAAGCTTTGTTTGTTACTCGAGACCCCTACCCCATTTATTGCGTTACATTGAGCAGTAGTATATGTTTCGGAGTGGATTAAAATGCTTCTAGATCGCTGAAAAGTACTGTATGGAGTTCGGAGCATCGTCAATAGAATGATCGAATGAAAAGAAAATCAAGAATAAGTTACAGTGCAAACGTTTCTATTAAGTGCACACGTTTCTATCACCTGAGAAGAAAACCGTTGTAATACATTCCCATACTTGTTACATGATGGATTTCCAATTATCTTTGAACTCCGTAACTCACTTTTCACTATCTCACAACTTAAGTAGAAAGTTATTCGTTCTAATTACTAGCTTCGCAATATTAACGTCGTAAAGTTGTAGAAAAAATAAAGGCCACCAACTTAATCTGGTGGTGTTCCAACCTTCTACCAAAAGCTACAGTTGAGGTAAAAATAAATAATATACAAATAGTAACAATAAATGTGAAATGTTCTAGTGAATTCCAAATGAATAGAACACATCTTGGAACACTGAGACCGAAATACAGCAGAGGTATGTTTACGTAGACGTCTTACCCATTTTCATGCACTTGCGGTGGCTAAAGTCAACTATGAATTAGCAAAAGTACGTAATTAGGGCCTCTGAAAACACCTGAATAAGTGTTTTGGATCTTCATTCTACTTTTCAGCCCAAAATTGCACTGTTCACATTTAAGTAACTATTCAAATTAACATACCTCTACTGTAGGACACTAGAGGTATGCTTCTCTGAATTTTGTGCCACCTTGGTTTTGTTTTTTGGCTCTAAAAACGTCCAGCGGAAATAATAAACTAAGAAGTTAACATCAGCAAAAAGCTGAGTGTGTCAGCTGTTTGACACAACGACTGAAATCAGGTTCGTTTGCTGCTCCTTTTTCCTCTGCTGGGATACTTCAGATGGTCATGAAAGTAATGCAAAAATGTTGCAATGCGGGCGCCGTCAGATGGTTGCTCAGGTGCCCATTATTTTTGAACGGTCGTTGAGGTTGTTATTGTAATATGAACCAAGATGTTACCTATTATAACTTTTTGGAACAGAAAAATGGCCGTCGAAGTTGTTATTCAGATTTGAATTATTAGTTAATTTGTTTTGTTTCTGTGCATTTCGTAATTACTTATTCCTCTTCTAGCTTTAAGCTATTTGGTAAATAAATGTGATTGATTGATTGAAAAAAGATTCACCAGGAGAACAATTAGTGGCTTTACTACAGCATTACATTATACCTCTTCTGTACCAATCTGTATATCTGTTTGTATAGGTTTGAACGACGATTTGTAGTAGCTACTCCAGTTTAGCGCTGGAACCGGACTCGTTTCTGGAAGTCCCCCGTTTTATCATTATCAACACTTGCAACAGAGACGATGAAATATGGACCAATAAGGTAGAACATAGCTTTCACGTTCTATTCCACAGATAGAGTAAAACTTCACTTGCTCGCAAAGACGATTTGCTGTCTACTTGTCAACTTGTCGATCTTGTTTACTATATCTGTTCCAAGTGATGATGATGAGAGAAAGAGAATGGAGGATTTTCAAAAAGTAGTCCGCCTGGAAGCTGTAAACTGGAATATGTCAAATTGGTAGGGGGTTGGAACACATCCCTGATAGGATACTAAGTGAGCTTAATAAATAACGTGAGTAAAAGACACAATCTTTGTGCGCTCAGATATTTGGAAAAAATTCTAAAGACCCGATCTTCACTGGTCATAAAAAGACGACAGAAGCCCGATTTTCACTGGTCATAAGAAGACGACCAATGGAAACCGGCCTAAAGAACGACGATTTCATGAAACAAGACGATTGTATTTTGCCCTTTCCTTTCTCCTCTCGCCAAAAGGTCATAACGGAAATATTCTGTAACACTTGTAATTGACACAAATTGCTCATCCTTGTGCTATATGTTTTCAAACTTTTGACAGAAAATTCGTGAAACTTTGGATGTAAAACTTTGGCTATGTAAGACTTTAACTGAGGGAATAACGTAACCCCCCCCCCAAAAAAAAAAAAAATATGCGGATTTAATACAATCGTCTTGTTCCAAAGAAATTCTTAAAGATAAAGGCACCATACTGTTCAAAATACCAATCACAGATAAACAAGGACACAAGGTCCAAAAAACACAAAAGTACGACTGAGATTCAAAAACAAAACATACATGTATCGTAGCCCTATCCCACCCTTGCACTTTGGTCCCACACTTCCAATCCAAAACATCTCTTACGCTTTGAACAAGCGATCGGGATCTCTCCGACGGATTCTCTTCACTTCCATCACCAAGTTGGAAAAAAACTCAACTTTTCCGTACGGAAATGATGATGGTGCAGAAAATTCTAGCATTTTATTGAAATAGGTCGAGATTTCCCTTAATCCTTCAAAATACAGACCGGAAGGTTTCCCCCCAGTCCTAGCAGATCCGAAAATGTTACAAGAGCTTTGTACGTTTTTGCTTACTTTTCCCAAATTTCTGCTAGGATTCCGATAGTGAATGACCGGAATCCAGGCGGAATATGCCGCCTTTTTGGGGTCATAAATCGATACAGCACTGAGCCTTAACACACGCCATGAATTCATATCAAACGCGTAACGTTCGGCTTTAAATTTAACGTAACTAAACAGGACAGAGCATCACTCCGCGCGGCTTCTTTTTAAAGTAATTGCGTCTAAACATCTACAAAACATATTTAATTAAAACAGGTGTCGGCACCAGACGGGTTGCACGTGTAACCACTTAAATCTAGAAATTAGTAATCTGTTTTGCAGATACGTGTCATCGATACGTAACGGTTTATGACCCCCAAAAGTCACTACGGCGGTGTGACGAACGCTTTAAGACTAACGCTTGGTAACGTTAAAGGTCCGTCCTCAGTCCTGCAGTCCAGCAGTCCAGCAGCGTATATGCCAACAGTTTCTTGGCCATTCCACTCGGCCCTAGGCCTCTTTTTTTGTTAAACTTTTTTTCCAATAGCGCCTTATGTCTGTTTTTTAAAGAACCCGTTTCTCGTTGAAAATTCCTTTACTTCGCCTGTTTTGTTTACTTTGCCTTCTTCCCTTCCCTTCCTATTTGTTAAGGTAAAAAGAACAACAAGATAAAATATTCCTTCAGCCCAAGCTGATGTCATGTTGGTAGTTTTCCGTTTTATTTTTCGGTTTTTCCACAAGTTCTTTTTCTTCAACTTGAGCGGCTTTGAGCCTGAAGAGGACCCTTGCCAAGAAGGGCCAAAATATAGCTCTAATAAAATTCAACTGACCATTTTGCACTATCAAATATGACCAACAAGAATTTAAGGGGGGGGGCAACCAACCCGTCGCCCTCTCTAGCATACGCTACTGCTTCAGTAAACCCTCTAATGCTCGACTGCAAAAATACGGCGACTCTTAATGCTCTTATGTCCATGTGTTCTACATGAGCTGCATACGTCATCGAAGCTGGGTCAGGTCAGCATGGAAAAATTTGTTTTATACTCTATGTGATTTAAGTCCGAAACACGCCCGTGATTCTGGCGAAGAACGAGAAACGTCACTTCAACGAATCCTCAAAATTGGCTTAAATCGTATGTGACCCAATCAATAACGTTTGTTGTGGTGACGTTTCCGGTCTTCGCTGCACACACGGCGGTTCTTCGTCAGCGCAAAGAGTTAGTCATCAAGAGTATTTTCAGGAGTTGTTTGACGCTGCAGTGGCTGACAGCAGATCGGCAACACTGTTTCCGTCATCTACTTTGTACCCTACAACGTTGCCAAGCGCAAAATCTTTGAAGAGTAACCTCCGCCCTTCCCAGATTTTAGTGAAATACCACTGGTGGAAATAAAAACAATAAACAAACACAACGAAACAACAAAACGAACATAAAACAAAGAGAGCTGAGTCTAGTGGCTGGATTTCGTCAAATTCAGCGGCTTGTCTTCACCTGGCGAGAAAAAAAATTAACTTGAGGAACTGCAGACACAGGTGTAAGTCTGTAATATTTTATATTGATCATCGGTAGTTACGAAGACTTTGACGTGAGTGACATTACAAACTACAGCAACTCCAGGACGTGAATTTAAAGGTCAGTGAGCTTATCGTCCCAATTTCACATCATGGGCATTCAGGTGGCGGAAACAACAGGTCAGCTCCTTGC
The DNA here is from genome assembly GCA_023053575.1 of Branchinecta lynchi. Taxonomy (NCBI): domain Eukaryota; kingdom Metazoa; phylum Arthropoda; class Branchiopoda; order Anostraca; family Branchinectidae; genus Branchinecta; species Branchinecta lynchi. The sequence goes on from JAKZAP010000003.1 coordinate 27,918,192, forward strand.
ACTAACCCTCGCAATACCTCTCCACTGTAAACGCACATTACACATAAGTTCTGTCCAGTTCTGGAATATGCAAGCCCACTATGGGGACCTGCAGCACTGCGTACTGTATACCTCATCCAAGAACTTGAGTCGGTGCAAAAGCGGGCCTTGTTCATTATTATTGGCGATCGACAGCTATCTTATGGTGAAGCGCTTGCTAAACTCGATCTCCCCACGCTGGCCCAAAGATACGAGCAGATTATCCTGAGGTTTGGGAAGTTTCTTCTCTCTCTCACATCTTACTACCCACTGCACCGCCCAACAACCGTACGCGTCACCAAAATAAACTGGTTCCAGCAGCTTCGCGAACGAACCGCCACGCAAATTCGTTTATACCTTTTTTTACGGATTTGTTAAACAAAGCCGAGTGATATTTTCTTTTTTTTGTTTGTGTTAGTTTGTTATTTAGTATAGTGAATCAACGCAAATTAGCTGTCAGCTACGATGTTGTGTAAATAGACCTATCTCTCTCTCTTATAACTCGCAATATTGCTAACATCGCCAACAAACTTGGTCTTTGATTGGTTTGCACACTACGTAACTCCGGCTGGACCAATCACAAACGACACGAGGCGGGCTTATTTGTGAAAAAAAGACTCCACGGAAGATCAGAAATCTGCTATAAGCATCAAGACAACTGTGGGCAAAACAACTAGACGGACTGGTGATGGTCGCTTGTTGTTGAAAAAGAAAATCTTGGATTACTATCAGGTTTCAGTCAGTTAGGATTCTGCATTCGGAAAGGGCGTGGCCTGTTTTGCTCTAGAATTCAACTTAGTGCGCACCAATTCAACTCGGATGTATCACCCAGCCCAATATGTATTCACATATTGATAGAATGCAGCACCCCCTCCCGGGACCAACGGCGCCAACCCTGCACCAAAGAAAACCCGATTTAAATTTCTGAAGTGATCACCTAAGCGGGAATATATAATAAATGGAATATAAAAATAAATGACAATAAATAAAACGCCATCTACCGATCAATGATGAAAGCACTTGCTACGGCGACCGATTAACCAGATCAACAACAGTTCACAAACAAGAGGGTAAATCCTCCTAGGGTGGTACTAGCAAAAATGTTTGGGTGTTGCAAGGTATTTACCGACTAGCTCGTCATTTTTACCGACAGATTTTCAGAAAAAAAAACGACTGAAAAATGAATATTTTTAAAAAGGAGTGACTCGTTTTCCGGAAAAAACGACTGGACGACTGAAAAAAATGAATATTTTTAAAAATAAATGACTGTTTTTTAGAAAAAACAGGGCGCTTCGCGCCGCCAACACGGGAAGGACGTCCCTCCCCACATACGTGACACCAGGCCCGTATCCAGGAATTTATTTCGGGGGGGGGGGGGGGGTTTGCCTGCGGGTCGCACAAAAAAGTACAAAAAATACACAGATCAGAGGGAAAAGCCTATAAAAATGAGTATTTTTGTTTGTTTCGGGGGGGGGGGGGTCAACCCCCTAACCCCCCCCTGGATACGGCCTTGCGTGACACCTCTGTATTTGACTACAAACGAAAATAAAATACACCGGGAAGAAAAGGGTCGCGCTACCCGGTTGTCCCGAAGCGGTGACCCACTAAGACAAGAGCTACGAGCTAATATGGCACTTGTTACGAGTAGGTAATGCAAGAAAGTAGATGAGAATGTCACAAAATACCACCTTCAACCTCCCTAGGTTCGGACCAAGAAATAGGATATCTAGCTGTCTTGCATATCTAAGTCATCAGATCTTATCACCCATAAAGTTTCACTCGAATCGGACCACCTGTTCGCAACCTAGGGAAGTCGGTAATTTCCAGATTCCCATTCCCTTAGCTCCCTCAAAAACGGTCGGATCCAGGAACGGAAGTTTTCTTAGGGCATCATGTCGGGTTCTTAAGTCTATTTGGTTGGGTCAGGGATATGCCCGCCAAGTCTTATCGTCCTTGGGACATCTTGAATTGTCATAACTCGCGATCACTGGAATTCCGGGAAACCTCCTCCAACTTCCCCCAAAGAGCCCCGGTAAGATCTGGTTCTGTCAAGAACGTGTCGACAGGGCTTATGCTTGTTTTTCCTACCTAATTCTATCCCCGATCCCTCGACCGATGGCCCCCTCCAACTCCCCCCACAAGTATCGGATCCGGTCCGGACTTCGCGAGGAACATCTGAGACTATTGCTCTTTCCACTTGCCAAGTTTCATTCAAATCCGATCACCCGTTCAAAAGTTAGGCATGCCACTAGATTCTGGATTCCCCATCCCTCCACGCCCCCCCACGATGGTAGGATCGGGGAAACAACTATTCTCAAGGCAGTCTGTTCGAGTCCCTGATATGCTCACCAAATTTCACCGTCCTAGTATCAAACCCGCGGAATCACCGAATTATCCACCCCCCCCCCCCCCCCAACTCCCCCCACAGTGCCTCAATCCGGCCCGGTTATGTCAACAATGTCTCTAAGTTTCGTCCTAATCCCTCCACTCTAAGCGTTTCCCAAAATTTCCGGTTTTCCCCTCCAGCTCCACCCCCCAAAGTCACCGGATCCGGTCCGGATTTTACGTGGGTCATCTGAGGCACAAGGTCTCTCCAAATATCCGATTTCATTGCTATCCGACCACCCGTTCGAAAGTTATAAATACCTCAAGATTCCGGATTCCCGCTCCCTCCACTCCCCCCACGATGCTCGGATCGGGGAAGTGACTATTGCAAGCTTAATCATTTAAGGTCCGTGCTATGCCTGCCAAGTTTCATCGTCCTAGCACATCCGGAAGTACAACTAGCGGGATCACCGGAATTCCGCCCCCCCCACCGTGCCCGAATCCAGTCCGGTTATGTCAACAATGTATCTAGGACTTGTGCTTGTTCTAACCACCAAGTTTCATCCCGATCCCTCTACTCTAAGGGTTTTCCAAGATTTCCGGCCCCCCCCCCTCCAGCTCCCCCCAAAGTCACCGGATCCGGTCCGTATTTTTATCGGGTCGTCTGAAACATGTGGTCTCTCCAAATATCAAGTTTCATTAAGATCCGATCACCCGTTCATATGTTATAAATACCTCTAGTTTCCGGATTCCCCCTCCCTCCACTCCCCCCACGATGCTCAGATCGGTGAAGTGACTATTTCCAACTTAATGTTTTGGGGTCCCTGATATGCCTGCCAAGTTTCATCGTCATAGCTTATGTGGAAGTGCCCAAACTAGCAAAACTTGGACAGACCGACGGACGGACAGAAAATTGCGATCGCTATATGGCACTTGGCCGAAGGGCAAGTGCCATAAAAAAAAGATAACAACATACCTTGCTCTCGACTTTTTGACGTCTCCCGCACCTCCCTGCTATCTGGAGTTGCCCGTCTCGAAGGTTGGGGGGAGCCATGCCACGGGCTGCCTACAGAAGCGGGTCTCTGTAAACCTTCTTGGGAGAAGGAGGGGGGCCAGAACTGTGGACCCAGACCGGGATACGACGTCCCCTGAGGGGAATTGTAACCAAAGGGGAAGGTCGCTTGAGCTGAAATCAAGACAAACAAAACTTTAAAGCACACAACTTGCTAGAAATGATCTTTTCACGACGAAATGGCTCAGAAATACCGTTTTTCGAAAACACCATTACTTTCCAGACCAAATTAGCGATTTTCTTGTCACTGCTTGTCGACTCTATCCTGCCTTCCAGCTCTGGTACGCGGAGGCTGGACGGAAAACATTTGAAAACTGAAAGCGCCGTGGTTAAAAAATGGGAAAATCAAGCAAAATAAAAGCAGTCAAAACAGAAATTAGACCTGATAGTCTACGATGTCTTCCAAAATGAACAAAGGCTACGAGCTCATATGGCACTTGTTACGAGTAGGCACGGCTCGGTTATGTCAATGATGTATCTAGTGTTTGCTAGGTGTCTTCCCACCAAGGTTCATCTCGGTCCCTCCACTCATAGCGTTTTCCAACATTTCCGGTTGCCCCCTCCAGCTCCCCCCAAAAGTCACCGGATCCGGTCCGGATTTTAAGTGGGTCGTCTGAGGCATGAGGTCTTTCCAAATATCAAGTTTCATCGAGATACGGTCACCCGTTCAAAAGTTATAAATACCTCAAGATTCCGGATTCCCCCTCCCTCCCACTCCCCCGACAGTGCCCGAATCGGCTCGGTCATGTCAATGATGTATCTAGTGTTTGCTAGGTGTCTTCCCACCAAGTTTCATCTCGATCCCTCCGCTCATAGCGTTTCCCAAGATTTCTGGTTGCCCCCTCCAGCTCCCCCCAAAAGTCCCCGGATCCGGTCCGGATTTTAAGTGGGTCGTCTGAGGCATGAAGTCTTTCCAAATATCAAGTTCCACCAAGATTCGATCACCCGTTCAAAAGTTGTAAACACCTCAAGATTCCGGATTCCCCCTCCCTCCACTCCCGCCACAGTGCCCGAATCGGCTCGGTTATGTCAATGATGTATCTAATGTTTGCTAGGTGTCTTCCCACCAAGTTTCATCTCGATCCCTCCATTCGTAGCGTTTCCCAAGATTTCCGGTTGCCCCTTCCAGCCCCCCCCCCCAAAAAAAAAGTCACTGGATCCGGTCCGGATTTTAAGTGGGTTGTCTGAGGCACGAGGTCTTTCCAAATATCAAGTTTCATCGAGATCCGATCACCCCGCTCAAAATTTATCAATACCTCAAGATTCCGGATTCCCCCTCCCTCCACGGTGCTCGGATGGGGGAAATGACTATTTCCAACTTAATCATTTGGGGTCCCTGATACGCCTGCCAAGTTTTATCGTCCTAGCTTATGTGGAAGTGCCCGAACTAGCAAAACCTGGACAGACCGACGGACAGACAGAAATTGCGATCGCTATATGGCACTTGGCCGAAGGGCAAGTGCCATAAAAACGATACTTTGAAGTTTCTCATGTCCGTATGTGTTAAAGAGTCGTTGGCAGACCATGAAGCTTTTGGCGAAGTTAGCGTTTCGCGACCGGCAAAACTCGGTTGGGCCGAGAAAGCGCTAAAAAGCTCAGACGAAACAATGACGGAAGGCGAGGGTTTTAGAAGCATTTAGTTCAAGACAGGAGCTAGGGATAATATGAAAGCAGAATAAGCAAGAAGGGTCCTTTTATCCTTGAACCATTCAATTAATCAATTTCAGCTACGTGCATGTAAAGCCGTTTTCAACCTGTGCGTCACGTTTGCGGTGACGCAACGCAGAGTTTACGCAGACAAATACAAATAATAGAACCAAGTTCTATTCTTGCGTTGCGTCAACGCGTATGCATCAGATTCTTCAGTGCAAATTTGCAGATTCTGAAGAAAAACTGGAGAAAATCTTACTAAAGATGAAAGAAACGAAAATTCAGCAGAAGATACCGAGAGAGGAAAACGCAAAAACTCATCCAGCCAGCGTGAAAGCTTCTCGCGCAGGTGTGAAAGATACGCCACACAACCTGTATGCAACGCAAGAAAGGCATCGCAACGACGCGTCAACGTGAAAGCGGCTTAAAGCCAAATTAAATTGCGCATCAGAAAATGCAAAGTTTCGGAGAAGGAAATTCGCACCCGGATGCGAAAATCCTTCTGTGTTATTTGGCGAAATGGCTTTGTACAGCTAAAAAGAGCAGTCAAGTTCATACGGAATATTTACAAAAAAGAAAAACAAATGAAGCGTCCCAAAACTAATGTTGAAAAAAAAAATACCTAAAACCGACTAGATTTATTCTCAAGGCCAGTTTTTTTGGGGAAAATACCCTAAAATCAGACTAGATGATTGCACGAGGCACTGTCCCAATAAAAATATTTTTCACAGACCGAGGGCACGGATGAATTCTCATGCAATGTCGCAAAACTGACTGGACCAGCAATGAGCAAAAAGAAACTTTATGAAATGAAAACATTTTTACCGCTTACTTTCAGAAAATGTCTGGTATCATGACTACATTGGTTTAGTGTTAGCGATCATAGAGTTTTGGTAGATCGAGACCTTAAATCAACCATTATTTTATACTCAATAGCTTTTGTAGTGTGATAATCATTATTGTTACCTGCTTGTTGGCTATTTATATAGCGATGGCGACAAACTAAAAGCTTAAGCAGATGTATACATAAAAAGCGAAAAATAAATAAATAAAGGATCTGATGTCCACAGCAAACCAACTTCGGATAAGAACATGTAAACATTCTAAGTCTCACATTAACAATTAGAAGTTAAGAAGGGTGGAGGATTCGTATGAGCTAAACTCTTATCTAAGGATGAGCAGAAAGATTATACTCTTCATCGTTTCATTTTTAGGTAACTACCAGCCCACTTAAGGCGTATTCTCGCCGTTCCGCGAGGACTCCCTTTTAAGTAGTCCCTGCGTTTTTGTTTTTCCCAGGGACCCACTACCCGTATTCTCGCGAGTCCCCGCGGACGGGGAATCCTCCGATTATCGTCACCATCATCAAAAAGGACTCCCTCGATTCGGAGGGGATCAATTTATGCTTGTGTTGTGCGATGTAAAATTAATTGAAAACAATCAGAATTAAGCAAAACAAAAAATAAAGTAGATCCAGACTAATTTCATCAACTGCATATTTAGTTTCCGAACAAAATCCCTTTTGGAAGCATTCCCCATGTTCTCGCTGTTTTCTGTACGCGGAGACCGCGTGGTGTGACTCCCTCTATTCGCCGTTCCCCTTGATTCCCCGAAGCGTCTTCGGAGAACGGCGAGAATACACCTCTAGTCTCACCAGTCGTTCCCTCGTAATAGCGCTGTCAATCAAGTTCAACTATTTCATAGAAAGGTAAATGAAACAGATCTGCTGTGTGAGCTGATTTCAGCGCCCCCTTACCGACCTAAAGAGATGTGTATCTTAGCCACCGCGAAACAAAGTTGAAGAGGAAAGTGACAAATCTGATTTGTCTTTTCTTCAAGCAATCCAGACACTTCATCGGGCATATACAAAGGGTTGTTATTATTATTCTGGGCCTGTCGGGTAAACAAAAACTGCCAGAACCTCAGGGTACTACACCCACAGTGTCATTTTCTCAAACTGCAACTGGTGCCAGGCAATCACTCAATACACAAGTTATGGAAACCATCACTCTTGTTAAAACTTGTTATTGTGCTGCTCTAGATTTCAATCCGTCAGTCGAAAGAACCTCGACAGGTCTTTGAGACAGGCCTTTTTGAAGACACTGTGCAGTGCAGGGCGCTCAAGGAGTGGACCCCCTACTCGCCCACCGCTAAAGGGATTGCTAAGCCTTTCACTTCACTGAGAAGCCTATCGTTCAAATTGCCCCAATCGCCCACCACTGGCACAAATTAGGCCCACCTGTATTCCAGATCAATTTTCCCAGATGAACAAGAGCTGAAAGTTCATATGGCACTTGTCGGAAAAGTCAACATGTTTCTCAGTTTGTCCCGCTCCAGCTCCCCTCCCCCCAGTGATCAGACCCACTCCGGAGTTGAAATTGAACATTTGAGGCACTCATGCTTGACACTTGTCAAGCTTCATGAACGTCCGATCACCCGTTCCTAAGTTATGAAAGTCACCAGATTCCGGAGTCCACATCCCTCTACGATGGTCGGATCGGGGAAGGGACTATTTTCAAGTCAACATGTTAGAGTTAGGTCCTAGCACATCTGGAAGCACCCTAGCTCGAGATCACCGGAATTCCGGGAAACCCCCTCCAACTTCCCCCCGTCGTGACACGATCCGGTCCTGTTTTGTCAGAAATGTATCTAGGGCTTATGTTTTTTCTTCGAACCAAGTCCAACTCCGATCCCTTAACTTTCAGCGATTCACGAAATTTCCTGTGCCCCCTCCAGCCCCCCCCCCCCCTCCAGTGATTACATCCTGTCCAGACTTGAAACTGAACACCCGAGACACTTGTTCCTAATACTTACCATGTTTCATGCACGTCCGATCATCCGTTCCAAAGTTGTGAATGTCACTAGATTCCTGATTCCCCCCCTCTACCCCCCGCCCCCCACGATGATCGGATCGGGGAAGGGAGTCAATATGGTATAATCGCTAAAATGTCTGACAAGTTTAATGGTCCTAGCACGTCTGGAAGTACCCTAACTCGAGTCACCGGAATTCCGGTAAACCCCCTCGGACTCCCCACTGTGAAACGATTTCCTGTTTTGTCAGTAATGTATCTAGGGTTTATGCTTGTTCTTCCCATCAAGTTCCATCCCGATCCCTCGAATCTGAGCCTTTCAGAAGATTTCCAGTGCGTCCTTCCACCCCTCCCCCCCCCCCAGATATCGTATCCGGTCCGGATTCGAAAAAGAACATCTGAGGCGCACTTGTTCTTGACACTTGTCAAGTTTCAAACATGTCCGATTACCCCTTCCAAAGTTATGCATGTTACTAATTTGCGGATTCCCCACCCCTCCACTCCCCCTAAGATGGTCGGATCGGCGATATTCTCAAGGCAGTCTGTTCGGGTCCCTGATTTGCCTACAAAATTTCACCGTCCTAGTTGCTAGATCACCGGATTCCGTTCCCCCCCCAAACTCCCCCACAGTGCCCAAATCCGGTCCGGGTATGTCAACGATGTATCTAGGACTTGTGCTTGTTCTTCCCACCAAGTTTCGTCCCGATGCCTCCACTCTAAGCGTTTCCCAAGATTTCCGGTTTCCCCAAAGTCACCGGATCCTGTCCGGATTTTAACTGGGTCGTCTGAGGCAAGAGGTCTCTCCAAATATCAAATTTCATTGCTATCCTATCAGCCGTTCAAAAGTTATCAATACCTCAAGATTCCGGGTTCCCCCTCCCTCCACTCCCCCAACGATCTCGGTGACTATTTCCAACTTAATCATTTGGGGTCCCTGATACACCTGCCAAGTTTCATAGCTTATGTGGAAGTGCCCGAACTAGCAAAACCCGGACCTTCAGACCGACGGACGGACAGAAATTACGATCGCTATATGGCACTTGGCCGAAGGGCAAGTACCATAGAAACACAGATCAGCTCCTACGCATAAAATATCACTATGTCTCTCAACTGTGAGAGCACACTCCCCATTATGTGAACTAACACCACCGGTGTTCTCCTTGCGATTCTATTTCGCGTTTTTTAACTACTCAGATGAAGCGAATTCTCCTTTTCTTGCGTTTTTGTCAGAATCGAGAACGGAGAAAGCCTCGCGATTCGTCCCTCATAAAATCTGATGACGAATTGCCGCCAGACGCGCTAGAGGAACAATAACAATCACACGTGAGATTTGGGTATAAGTTATCTGAAAGGTGAATAAGCGATCAGGCTTTCGCTTCTTATCAAGTCGCGGATTAGCCCCGCGGAAAAGTCAGCCAGCACTCAGCACTGAAGTCGCAAGTCAGAAATAACAAACTTTGATGACGCTTGACAGGAAAAATGTGGGCAAAGAAAAAATAGAGGAAGAGGCAGTTTTAAACATGGCTAGGCCTAAGAGGAATTGGAGATTGCCAAACAAACCTGGATAAACGGACGCAAAGAAGTAACGTGTCATTGTTTTCTTTACGATAGCGCACCTAGCGGCAAAAAAAGAACTATTCTGAGAGGAATTTTATGAGAGGCGTATTCTGCAGAATCGAGAAGTTGCTCTGATGGCGAATCTTCGATTCTCCTCTCTCCGTTCTCCTCCCTGATTGGTTAACATAGTGCGGATGTTCAACATGCACAAACACGTAAACCGGGTTGCGGACGAGCTGCCAAATTAGTGTTTTTGTGCATAGCGAGAACGGAGAAGCCAGAGGAGCGAAACTGTGATTTGTACGAGAATTCAGAACGGACAATTCGAATTCGCAACTAATCACAAAAGACAAAAAAGGCCACCTCGTACTACATAGTGTTTCTGCTAAGATGTTCCGAGATTTTGAGTACTGTATAACTTGGCTATGCTTACAGAAAACGACACAAGGCCTCGATTGTTTTTGGCCTCTTTCCATGTCCCTTGCGTTGGATGAGAAACATGGCAAAATTTGCATAATCGGTCTCCGAACTAATAAGCTTCTCAGATACAGATTTTGGGAGCCTTATACGTCACGTAAAGAGAACAACGTGGCAAGCGTGATAATCAGTGTAATGCTTATAGGAGAGATAGGGTATATACACTATGAAGTGAAGAATCTCGGGAACGAGTAGGGATGGAAATACTACTGAAGGAGAATGGACTAGCCTGCTATCATAAGTACGACATATCCTTTCAATGTACACTCTCTGCCTACCTTGCGTATTCTGTATGGAAATCACTCTCATCAACTCTTGTTGATTTGCCAGCAGGTACCCATGTAGTGCAGGGTCAAAGGCTGAAGGTATAAAAGGCATCTGCAAAGGGGAAGGCACAGGACTAGAAACAAGGCCACGCCGGGCAACGATTGGGCTGGGCATTCGCTTACTATAAACACTACTCGGTCCGGGCTGACACTCCAGAGAACTTGCAGACCGCACCCTTACGCCTTTCTCTTCCTGCTTACCCAGGATACTGTCAATACTGTAACTAGTCCGCTTGTCATATTCTTTCGCCTGCTGCCGGAACAGATTCTGTGGCTTGGTCCGCTTTTGCACTAAGTTGGTCCGAGACTTGTCCAGAGCTCGCTTTCGAGGGGACACGAGGCTCTCTTTGGACTTCACATGCTTCTGAGTTAGCTGACGCACTACCTCATTTAAAGGCCTTTTCACACTTTTAAATTTCATCCTTTCTTCGCGGAATGTAATGGGCTCAAACGGACGGCGGCCGTATCGCCCAGCGCACAATTTCTGCACAATACTTTTAGAACGAGAATCAAAAGGCACTTTTAAGTAGAAATCCCGGTTGGAATGTTTCACATGTCTTGGACTGGAATTCTTATGTCGAGTCTCGCGGTGCCACGATCCCGAGTGGACCGATGAGTTGTCATCAGATGCCAGGCTGTGGGGGGTGGGAATGTCATAGCTCCATGAGCCAGGTGCAGTAGGAGGGGGCCAGTAGGTCTTCTTTGAGACTGGAATCCAGTGCCGCTTCTCCCCCTCTCTCCTGTCGGAAAACTCGATGACCATCTTTCCTTCTGTAAGAAAAATTATATAAGAATCCTCAATTTGTGTTACTTATTTCTTCCTCTATGCTAGGTTGCACAGGGTTGGGCTTGGGCAACATTCTTGATTTTCCCGTCTTTTCTTAAGTGCCTGCAATTCCTGTCAATTCTTTTAAGCAATACAGTGCTAATTTTAAGCTATATGATATTTATGATATTTATTGCAAAAAGCCAACTGGCCATTTGACCCCCACCCCCAACAAGATAGCTTCATGGGGTCTTGTTTTTTGTTTTATATTTATTTTATGTAGTCTTACTAGTACGAATAAATGAATGAATGAATGAAGAGCTGAGCGCACGAAGGTGAGAACTCACTTTTTGACAGTTACGAGATAGTCGCGTTTAGAGTACGGGAGCTAGTCGTCACTTTTGACGACTGAGTATTTCAGCAAGGAGTGATCTGGGATGATTCTGACAGCACAGGTAGAGAGAGCGCAAAACTATAAACCAGCTAGTGCTCTAAACCCAATTTGACAAAAAAAAGGAGGGTTATCACCTTTGTGAGCTTAGCTCTTCATTTATACTGAAAAAAAAGAAAAAAAGTGCACAAGCGCTCAGACGTGGAGTGTAAAAGTAAAATGTTTATCACATTTATATACAAATAGCTTTAGAACCAAGACATTTCTCTTCCCCAGTAACCAAACAAGTATTGAAATAACGTTGTAATCACCCCCCTTTAAAAGCTTCAAATGTAAACAAACCGCCAGTATAAATCCGAAGAAATGTTGAAGATCTTGCACGAAGAGCATTTGTTCGAACACTGAATGGTATGCCTGCCAGTCCCACCCTTTGTACCTTTTCCATTAGCAAGGTAATAACAAGTGCAATAAACCAATTCGTAGCAGACTAATGCCCCCTTTGTCACACTTCATTAAGAACGGATCATATGACTAAACAGTCCAGTTTCCAACTCTTCATTAAAGATTAAAGTACGTCGAGTTGTCTTATTTGTTGATGTTACACCAAATCCTCATCCATAGACATATCTCCCCAGATATACAAGAGTTGGACTTAAGACCCGTCATAGATGAACCTAGCTCATGGGAAATCTGCGCCCAGCTGCCCATGAACGGGAGGGGGGGGGGGAACCATCGAAATGCGTACTGACACTTCTTTTTTTCCCAAGTACACAGATTAGAGTTTGATTCCAGTAACGGGTCAAAAACTTTTTTCATGGGCAATTTTGGGCCCACTTGCCCATGAACGGGGAGGGTGGGGGTGGTTCAACTCTCCGCGGTCGCTATGAACCAAAAGCACAAAGGAATTTCATTATTCCCTATCCCATTTCGGACACAAATGTCAGCTTAAATCATCTTTGATAGTGCAAAACGGATGCGTCACCTGAATTTTATTGGAGCTACATTTTGGAGCATACACGACAAGGGTCCTCTTCATGACCCTTGAAGAGGACCCTTGCCAAGAAGGGCCGAAATATAGCTCCAATAAAATTCAGCTGACGTATCCGTTTTGCGCTATCAAACATGATTCGCAGTCGGCTTGGGCTGAAGGAATATTTAAAGCTGCCTTATCTCCAGTTATTGTCTAATTAAAAACATTAAAAAATGGGCAATCTAGGCCCAATTGCCCCTGAACCAAGTAAGGGTGGGGTCTGGGACCCGTAAAAAGTAAAAAGAGACCCTAATGCTCACAATCCTACCAAGTTTCAACTTGATACCTGTTGATTCCTGGCAAGGTTAACTAACTTTACTCCAGGGCAACCTGGGACTAGTTGCCCATGAACGGGGTGGGTGGGGGAGGTGCAACTTTTAAAGTAATTTCCCAGCCCTAGGATCTACACGTCCAAGGAATTTCATCGTCCTATGTCCAGTTCTGGTCAAGTTATGAACTTTATTCACTGGGCAATCTGAGCCCATTTGCCCCTGAACCGGGTTGGGGTGGGGGGTGGGACACCAAAAGGAACAACTAGACCCCAATATCCCACTAGTATACCAAGTGTGAACTTGACACCTGTTGATTCCTGTCACGGATAACAAACTTTACTCCTGGGCAACCTGAGCCCAGTTCCCCATGAACGTGGGGGGTGGGGGAGGTGCAACTTTAAAAGCAATTTCCCAGCCCTAGGAACTACATGTACAAGGAATTTCCTCGTCCTATGTCCAGTTCTAGTCATGTTATGAACATTATTCACTGGGCAATCTGGGCCGATTTGCCCCTGAACCGGGTGGGGGTTGGGACCCCAAAAGGCACAACTGGACCCCAATACCCACTAGTATACCAAGTTTGAACTGGATACTTGCACTGGTTCACGAGTTATGAGCTCCACAAAATACGGTGAAAACCGGAAACCGAAAGCTGCTACAGCGCTCGCAATAGTGGATTGTTCCAAGGAACACTCCACTAAAAAGGGTCAGAATCTCAGCAGAATTTTGCTATCTATTTGGTTTTAAGGCCAAATTCTAATCTTCTGGAAAAAAACCCAGATAATTACAACATTACCGTTCTAGAAAAAGAAGAAAACAGCAGGTTCATAGGTTTCTTAACGTTCGGGTTTCAAGCTTGAGCCTGAAGAGGACCCTTACCAAGGAGGTCCGAACTATCGCTAGAATAAGACTTAGCTGACGTATTCGTTCAGCGCAGTCAAATATGGTTCGCAGTCAGCTTGGGATGAAGGACTATACAACCAGTTACAACTGAAGCAAAATGTTTCTATGTTTGCACAACCGATTTAAACTCTATTTTTTGCCCAATTCTTTCTAGAAGAATTTTTGTTTCCCCAAAACAAGTTACGGTTTGTACTTTGAACAAAGGCGGGTGTGGGGCCCGAGTTCGAATCCTGGCTGACAGACTCAACGGAACCAGTGGTGCGGTTCTGTAAGGCTCGCCACAGACGATCAAGCTGTAAGACGGGTACCGACACAATTAGACATATCTAGGGTTAGACACGGGAAGTGTCGGATGGTTTAAATGTTCCTTCTGCCCAAGCTGATTACGAATCCTATTTGACAGACATTTTCACGCTCAAACTGGAAAATGAAAAAAGTTCATTTTCCAGCTTGAGCCTGAAGAGGACCTTTGCCGAGACGGGCTGAAATATAGATCTAATAAAATACAGCTGACATTTCCGTTTAGAACTGTCAAATATAAGTCAGATAGTTTGCCCCAATAAAGCAAAGCACTCCCAGCAAAGGCCAGTGAAACATGAGACCGACCTGAGCTGCACGGACCTTCAATGGCGAAAGTTTGGTTTTGCAAAAATGAATGGTCCAGCGAGAACGCATATGGGCTAAGCTCTTTGATTCCATGTCAAGTTCAGTAGACAAATTTTAGAGGTCAAGCCAAGGGCTTCACAAAGACTTCCTAAGTTCTGATTAAAGCTACGTGCAGTCTGGTATGGCTTCACAGTCTGATATGACTTCACATGCACCGATAAACCGGTAAACCTGCATGCGATACGTCAGAACTTCGGAGCGAATAGGAAATTAGTTTTCGACTGCAAAAATCAGACTATGTGTGAAACATGCCTTTAAGTTTAACTGAAAAAAAAATTAACTTATTCTTTTATCGTTTAACTTAATGCACTGAATTATTTGAATTCTGCTGAGAAATTTTCTGATTTTCCAGTATCTACTCTAGTAGTGACGTTCAGAATATCTACCGCCGTCCCCGCAACGCAAATTCTACTATGACACGGAAAACAATAATCTCAATACAAACGAGGCTTTTCAGTGGCCAGTGAGCAGGTCGCGGCAGGTAGCTCACTGCATGAACACTCCTTTTTCGTAGATCGTTCTACGAAAGCGCATAGGGGTACTTCAAACCGGACACAGGAAGTCCACTGCGAAAATCGATTATTCGTGAATAGAGGAGCAACGAAGGTAACGCATTTTCACCGGGTCTAAAAGCCTATTTAAGGGAATAAGTTGACGAACGAAGGCACCAATTGACAATAGCGTTCGGGAGCAAGTGTCTGGCATCACATGCTCATCGTGCAATTCTACCTGATTTTGATACTACAGCAAATAGCAGGCCTAATACGCGACAGAGACAGAGGGACGCTGATTCCCAGAGACTAGAAAGACCACCCATAAACTCGACAGATCGTTACCTGAAATCTTTTGTACCCTATTTTACCCAATATTTTAATTCTAGTTAATTCAAATTATATTTTCAAGTTGTACGTGTATGAAATGTCTACTTATGTAATTGTCATATGTTATTTGTGTGAATGACGATCCAGTGCCAGCGTGTATAATACAAGCTATTAAGGAAATAAAGTACATTATTATATTAAGTGATGGGTAACTAGACTGTCCTATCTCAGCCCTTTCGGTTAAACTTTAAGGAACATTTTCGCGTAGATGGCTCTGCCGGATATTCGTCCCATCAACATGACGGGTGTTTTCGCGTCGATGCCATCTAGCTCAATCGCCATCTCGATGGGTGACATCACCATCAAGCTGGATGGGTGTCTCCCATCAAAACTAATAATCTGACAGAACCTTCGTCTCCTTATCTCGGTGATTCCACCATCAGGATTCGAAAATTTCCCCTTACCCTGCCCGATACAAACGAGCGAACGTTAGGAGCTACGCGGCACATCACTTTTCTTCACCTCTACAAATAGTTATATCGCTGTGAAGCCGCGAAGCCGCCATCTTTCAAACAATTTAAAATGGGAACTCCAAACGAAGGAAATGGTAAAGCGTGGACACACCGGCCTCCACATGCTGAAATTACTTGCTAAAATAAGCTCCCAGAACAAGATTTGCTCCGTTTTTGTGTTTCTTTTACACGTTCGGGGCTAGAATACCTGGTGGAAGCTTGGCACTTTGGCCTTACTGAAAACCAGGCTATCAGATCGAAAAAATACAGAAATGTGCCCTACTAATTATGCCACGACCCCCCAAAATTCCTTACAGTGAGGTCCTTCAGAAATTTAAACTTGAGTCTCGTAGGTTGAAACTGTGTATGGCTTCCGGTAAGAAAATGCTTGAGCAACCTATCCATAAGTATATACTTCCGCCACCGTTCAATACTGCTCACGAACGACCTGCAAGAGCGGCCTTAGTGGTGATCCCAAAACTCCAACACGTAAAATGTGACCATGTACGGTGTGAAAACACGTTTGTACCGTCTTTCGTTAATTTTTTTTTATCTTATTTAGTGTTTACTTTTATATCTGACGTTGACATATTTATATATGTCTACATGTATATATGACGATTTCGACAAATTTGGATTTCACCATGACAGTTCGAAAAGAATAAAAGCGATATGTATCTATCTATCTAAGAAGAAATTTTCAGAGCAAAATCCGATTGGTTCTCTGGACGCGCTCCCGAGAGGGTCAGCGTGCCTCCTGCTCTTATTCCTCTGCTATGAGCAACGGCGAAGACGGATGTAGACGGGTATCAACTCAAAGCTAGAGCAAGTAACTCTAGCTCAGATCAGTTTTTTCACGGTATCCACAGTCGCTGCATGGGATCAAAGACGGAGGTTCTATCAGATCATTTGTTCTTGCTCCCATTCAACGATCCTCTCAAGCTCTGTTGAACAGGTAGAGGAAGATGGCACCTTTAATCCCAACCAATTATCTTATGTATGGCGTGACACTTCTATCTCCGTTTCCTTTTGTACCTTCCTCGTCGCATGCGCAATCACCGAATCGTGGACAAGTTTTTTGTCTTGGACCCAACTGTCAAGCTAAAAGAAATCAGTGGACATCTTCTGCCACCATCTAATCGCCTTCCTGCCCATTGCCCAATGCGCCTGCTAATGCAGTAAATTCATTGTTCTTTTCGTGTTTCGTTATGTGTTTCTTGTTTAGCGTTCGTTTATCTTTTGCTGTTGTTCTAGATTTTGTACCCTATGTAGATTTTGTACTCTATGTATTTCTTGTCAAGCGCTCATTTACCTTTTTTTTTGTATGTACTGTGCAAATGCCTTATTACAAGGCTGCATGTAATAAATTCATTAATTCATCTCTGCATGGTGTACTGAGAAACAAAAAAGGGTAAGATAAAATTTAGACCATTAGATATTTACTTCAAACCCAAAGGGGTAGTCTACCTAAGAAAATCTTCAGCCTTCCACCTCTGCCCAGCTTTTCATCCTTGTCGGCACTTGAGTCTTTGTATTTGATGATGGCAGGCCCTCCTTTGACAGGTATCTCCTTAGCAAATGTCGGTTTAACTGGAGAATCATGTATTGACACTTCTTGTTTGATCTGTATGATGCCCTCATTTTGATTGAAGGACATTTTCTGGGCTCCCAGTTATTCAAACAGCTTCATACTCCTATGACCTGTAAAAAATTAAGCTTATTAGAAGCTAGCTATTTGTAGGATAGTTAAACTTAAATTAATATATTGGCAGCAGATAGGTCAATTCAACCTTCAATCTGATTTCTCCATCTTTTCGAAGTTTAACTTGTGATGCAGATGACTCTTACGGACTGAACCCTTAAAAGCTTAACTGAAAAGCCAACTTAATTTTGTGTCACTTAACTGAATACACATACTTATTTGGATTTTGCAAAGGGATTTTTTTTATTTTCCACTATCTGCTCTAGTTATGACGTTCAGAATATCTGCAGCCGTCCCCAAAGCATAATTCTACTATGAAGCGGGAAATTTTAGTCAACACAAACGCTGATTTTCAGTGGGCAGTGGTGAGATTGTGAAGACTGCTTAGTCCCAGAAAAAAAAGAAAGATCACAAATCTTTCTTGTGAGGCATACAACAAAATACAAGCGCATAGAGGTACGACAAAGCCCACAGAAATTCCACTATCTGAAAAGTGATTATTTGTGAACAGCAGAATAACAAAGTAGCACATTTTCAGCGGGTCTTCAAGTCAATTTAAGTGAATAAGTGATTGTCCTATCCTAGCACTTTTCGGTTAAACTTCAATGACATCAAAAGTCATTCCAAACTACAAGTGATCATGCAAATCAGCCAGAAACCTACCATCAAATGGAAAACATTATCCAAGTAACAAAGGCTACAGGAGCAAAAAGGATTGCAATATGTAGACCTTTATAAGAATATTCTAATTCTCGATTTTTTTTTCCATAATCTTTTTTGTATCTTTTCATTATTTTCACGAATACTATCTTTCCTCAAGTCTTGTTCATTGTTGGATAAGTAATAAATGAACATTTCACTACATCAGATTATTAAATGATCTTTGGTCCATGACTCTCTATTCACTAATCTTCTGCTTTTCAGGTATAAACCAGGAGACCAAGAATTGCACAAACTATGCATAGCCTTCTAGCCACCTTGGTTTAGAATGTGATAAAAATTCTCAATTCATAGCCAAGTCAAGTCATAGGCTAAAGTAGCCTAGCTTTTTACGAGTTGCTCTTTAGTAGCACATACATTCACCATCATAACTAGTCATACACCAAAATGGTAAAGACAGAGTATAAAACATCGAAGAGAAAAGAAGAAAAAGAGAAGGAAAACTACTAATAATCCTAATGAAACTAATAGGCATAACACACAAACTTACAATATGATTATTTGGTCAATTCATTGCAAATTCTTAATATTTTCTTTGGTTAGGGTTTTCCTGCAATAGTAGTTTGTAGGATTTTAGTCATTTCTGGTCAATCTGCCATAAATGCCTGATTTTTGATAGGTATGCCTAATGCTTGGGTACACAACCGGACAAAAGGAACTATTTTATAAGTTGTGAACTGAAAGAAAAAAAAATTCTCCTCAGCCGGGATTTGAACCCAGGACCTTCTGCTTACAAGGCAGGCGCTCCCATTTGAGCTACCGAGGGGCTTGTGAACAGAGTTCGCAAACCACTACAATAGTCTGGTAGAAGCCGGCCATAGGAACAGTGATCCCGCCCGAAGGCAAATTCATCTAACCAGTTCACATCCCCATGTCACGGAAATTCATAATAATATGTAGATGGCACTTTATACAAGGGACTTGTACCATGACCAATAAACCAGGAACAGTTTTTTCGAATATAATTTAAAAGTCCATCTACGTATTATTTATAAAAGAGGAATTTCGAATGGTTACTTTCTCGGTTTCACTCTAATCCTGTATATTTTATTCTATTATGGGTGCCCCGGCACCCATATCCTAGTCTACAATAATTATGTGATTTTCGGGTAGCCTACGCCAATTGTATATCCAGTGTTTATATTTGACAATGCAAACAGGTACATCAACTACATTTTAATAAAGCCATATTTGGCCCTTCTCTGCAAGGGTTCTCTTCAGGCTCAAGCAGCTCAAGCATTCAGCGACTTGAGACTTTCTATGCCAGTTTGATACTTCCTGATGTTTTACAGCGATGAAACTTAGTGAGCGTGTCAGGGACCCGAACAGATTGACTTAAGAATAGTCGTTTCCTCGATCTGACCATCGTGCGAGGAGTGGGGCGATTGGGGATCCGCAATCTAGTGGCAAGGGCAGTTTTTGAATGAGAGATTGGTTCTGAATGAAACTTGGTGGGTGGAAAGAGCTATCGTCTCAGATGTTCTATGTCAAGTCCGGGGAGGAGTGAGGTAATCGGAATGGAACTTGATATTTGGAAAGACGCCGAGTCTCAAACGACCCAGTTCAAATCCAGATCGGGCGACTTCAGTAGGAATCTTGGGAAACACTTAGAGTGGAGGGATCGCGATAAACTGATGGGAAGAACAAGCACAAGTCCTAGATACATTGTTGAGATAACCGGACCAGATTCGGACACTGTGGTCGAGTTTGGGGGGGGGGGGGGGGGAGAGTGCTTAATTCTGGCGACCTCACAAGTTTGGAAGTTCTTGATCTTCTAGGACAATGAAACTTGGAAGACATATCAGGGACTCAAACAGACTGACTTGAGAATAGTCATTTCCCCGATCCGACCATGGGGATTGCGAAAAGATTTAACATGCACAAAAACCAAACAGATGGACAAGATAGGATGCAAATTGGACACTGCCGAGCTTGTGAGACCTTGATTTGTTATTTGGCATCCAGACAGGATCCGGCCAAGGTGGGGGGGTAGGGGGAGCAGGACTCGGATTTTTGCAGATAGGCTGTCCTCCGATTCCAGTCAAACTTGATGGACGCAACCAGGATAAGTCAGAGATGTGTCAATTCTCTTTCCAAGTCTTATTCAGCCACGGTGGGTGGAAAAACATGAGCTTGCAAGTCAGATATTTTGCAACCTTTGGATAAGCAGAATCACTACACTAAAATGTGTCATCTGCATACTACAAAACGAAAGCTGCACTATAGTATTCTTACGCCAGCCAAGACTTCGAATTCCTCTCACAAATTTAAGTTAATTGTAGACCATGTATTTTTTCTTCTTTTCTCCAAGAGTTCTCGTGCCTGGTTAACGGAGCGAATTCTCTTTTTTGTTTCGTAGCTATGTGCACCATTATTTGATTTCGCCGGAAGCATGTCGGAACCTGGTCGGAACTCATAAATGCTCCATTAAGTCGATGATATAATAAGTATCAATTCAGAAATGTATAAAATACTTTATTTACTTTCTTTCTATAAGCTATTATTCCTTGCCCGCGATTTATTCCACTTATCCAGGGCATGATCCGTGCCATAAGTTTTGTAGAGCATGCGCGACAGACATCGTACGAAAAATGCTCGCCATCAGCAACATTTGGCAGTTGTTGCTGCTTCAAACTCTTTCCACTTAGAATTTCTCTACTGTCAAAATCTTTAAAATGGCAAGCGTGAAAAATCGTAAAGTGATTGACGAAGATCTTTCAAATGTTGAATTCGAAACTAGTGAAGATGTTGAGGTGCTCCCCACCTTTGACAGCTTGGGTCTCAGAGAAGATCTGTTGAGAGGTGTATATGCTTATGGTAAGCCTACGGCTAAAGGCTCTCTGTGTCATCTGTGACCTGGTGAAGTGTACCTATAAAACTAAATTACTTGAAAGTTCAAAATGGATATGTCGGCTGAATTTTATTAGAGCTATATTTCGATAGATATTTTCTTTATATATGATTATAGGCCTAGGCTATTCCTTGCCAAGAAGAAGGCTGGAAATATAGCTGTAATATGATTTACCTAATCACACAAACGTGTCCATTTTGCAATCACTATCCTAGTTCCCAACGATTTTCATATTTACTGGCAGATTTCTTTAAACAAAATTGCAAGAACTTTCCCCGAGCAGATAGAAGAAAACTCTCATCAACTGATCATTCATTATAAGACTGGCCTACTTACTAGTACATGCCACCTTTCTAGTTTGAAACGGATGGTCATAACAGTACTTTTTCCGAACTGTAGTATCATTTCTCGATTTCCGAACGCCAAGAGATCAGAAAACCGTTCGGAAACCAATTGTCGGAACCAGTGTTGTAACAAGTACTTCAATTTGTACTTAAGTATTAAGTATCAAGTAGTTCCAGATTTCGTACTTAAGTATCAAGTATTAAGTACCAGACCACAATTGTACTTAAGTAGTACTTGAGTTTTAAGTACAGAACTTGTACTTACATAGTACTTTAAGTACTACTTAAGTACAACTCTATCAGCAATATTTCTAGCTCAGTTATATTCAGTCGTATAATGGAAAGTAAATGAAAGTCATAAAGTAAAGGCATTTGGCAATTTAAACAAAGAATTAAACACCACAAAGACAGTAGAGCTACGCTTCTTCATTTATTTTTGTTGACGAAAGTCAACTACCAGTCTACCAAAGTATCTAATTATGGGCTTTCCCAATATAGTCATAAAGGGACATGTTAATGTAACAAAGAACTTTCATAAGCATCTAAGGTGTTTGTACACAGCCTTCAAAGACCCATCGTGATTTATGGTACCTTGAACACTAGAACACCTTCCTTGTAGAATGAAGGCACAGATGCTGTGTTTACTTTCAATTTGAACTTTTTGCCAAATCTGAACTACTTTTGAGTCTTGAAATTCCCTTTTCTGAAAAATCCTTTTCCGTTGAAAAAAAATTATTCCATTGATGTGGAATGTACTTGGGAGAGTACTTGAAAGTACTTAGGAATTTATTGGTACTTGAGAGATTCAAGTACCTATTTATTTTACTTAAGTATTAAGTATTAAGTACTCCAGGAAAAATTTACTTAAGTAAAACTCAAGTACCTTGATTTTGTACTTAAGAACTACTTGGAGTACAAGTACTTGAAGTACTTCCCAACACTGTTCGGAATCCATGTTCCAGTTCCCGAATTTTTCGTCTCAGTTACCGAACTTGAATCAAAACCGAAACTGATTGTTGCTTCAGTTTCCAAACAGCAAACTGTGTCTTCATAGCCGCAGCACCTGGGTAACACTAGTTGAAGGTTAGCTGTGTTGGTATTTGTCATTCCAACCATTGTTTTACTACAAGCATATTTTGTATAATGCTGTTTATGTACGGTGTTAGACTGCCGAGAGTAAAGTATTTTCTTTGTTCGGTTGAACTGCCATTTCATTCATCGCTAATGAAACAACGAACTAAGGTGGAAAGTAAGTTTCAGTATTTTGGTTCGGTAAGTAGGCGCGAAATTTCAATATTCAAAAAAAGAAAATTTGTTAACCAAGTTTAGTTATTCTCCAACAGGTATGTAATGTATATCCTCCTATGAAACACGGTAAGTATTGTTACGATAATCTTCACACAGAAAATTAGTGGTGGAAATGGGAGGATGATATGAAGTTGTATCAGCCTCCAGAGAGGATGATATGAAGTCATCAGCTTCCAGAGAGGATGATATGAAGTCATCAGTCTCCAGAGAGGACCTCTGTTCGACGAAGTTATAACACAAGGCCTACTGAATACAAAAGGCCTACTGAATTTCTAGTCTTCACCTAACTTTGTCCATTGTATGGACCAAGCACAGTAAACCAAAAAGATCAATTCACAATGTAAGATCTTCAAAACTGGAACCACTTGATCAAGGAATTATAAACAGTACCGATAAGCCGTTTTTTCGCTAGATTTCATATGAATTAATATTCCGAGATGAAAACAGATTTATCGTAGTTTTCAACCCTAGCTCACCCGTAAATTAAATCTTGGCTTATGGGGCCCATCTGGAGTAGGCTTGGTGCTTGTACTTCAGTGAAACATAGAAGTACTTGGCACAACACTTCCCAGAACGTTCATCCCACATATTCTTCTCGTTCGGATTCATAGACCGTACATTCGAGAACCGGGATTGTTTTTCCGAACGATTCTTCTTCGACCGTTCGGGGACCAGAAATGTGTCGCTCGGGTCGACGTCCAGTCTTTCCGTTCTCTTTAAAGCCTGAACAATAAGCAAAATAACTTTTAAACGATTTATTAGAGCGGTCCTAGTCTATGAAACTAAAAAAACGGGCGGAAACCACAGAAATAGGGATTCGAGGATTTCGTTCGGAAAGTCAAAAACGCACGCAACCAGTTTCCAAACGATAGTACCCTCGGCAAAAATTGTATGACATCAATAAAATGTGATATACGTTTTGCAGAGAAAGATGCCCTCTTTCGAATGGTGTCAAAATTTAGTTTAAAAACTTAGCAAAATGGAAGTAAACTAATTGCAGAAGACCTCTTGACAAGTATCAGGTTCTTTTATTCTTTTCGAGTGCGAGTTGACGGAGGAACGGAACAACAAAAACGCACTATTACTGAATGATAATAAGCGCGAATTTCAAAGTTTTATCCCAGCGTGCAAGCAGTAGCTAGAGGATTTTGATTTTTTTTTTTCCGAACATCGAACTCATTGAGAGTTAGGACGTTCGGGAACTAGGATAGTTACCCTAGTCGCAAGTAAACAGAATAGCCAAAAGTTTCGAGAGACAAAATCTCTTTGTTAGGGTAGCCACAAAAAGCGCTACTGAACTGGCACTGGCAGTAGGCAGTAGTGTGAAATTGCAGATTTTCCGTAATGAAAATTGAATTACTGGGAATTTAACATATTTGTTTTTAATTTTTTTTTCAGTTTAAAACAGCTGCTACAAATATTTTAAATACACCACTGTATTCAGGACTAAATCATTGATTGAATAAGGCAGTTGGTAATATGTCCTAGCTAGCTTTTATTATCATATTAATAATTGCATGTAAATTCAGGTATAAAAAAAGTACCTGAACTTCCCTAGAAATAATTTATTGATACCAAGGACTGAATATCCATTGTGTAGGACACCAGTAAATTGCTTGTTCTTCGAACTTGAGCATCATATTCCCAGTGTCTCTTATAATCCATGTGGGGATGCTCCCAATGAAAAAAACTAACACCCAGTTTCAATAAATATTACAAGACAAAACGGCGGCCGCCATGCATTTGGACAGTATTCGCTGTGTAATGTCATCATACTCAGAATATTTATGTCGCCAAATTATGCAGTTTTTGAACATATGCCAGCACGATGCCGGCATGGCTAGCATGCTCCCATTGAAATGAGTGTTTTTCTGATCGAGAATTGAGGTACTTAGCAGCAAGTTTAGCAGCATTATTGAACTCAAACCAAAGCTAAAGTTCAGGAGAATTACCAAAAGATCAGAATTCGAAAGTTATTGTTTTAGTAGCTACCCTATCTTTGTTACTGTGTACAGCTGTGTATTGACAATGCTGCAATTCTTGGAAGAGATAAAAGGTATGCCACTTGTAGGCTTTGGCACAAGTGCCATATTGCAATTATAATGTCTGTCAGTCTATTAATTACTGTGTTGTTTGTGTCATTTCTTGTGTTGAGTCCTATTGGCTATGAAGACAGCCTAAAATATGAGTCAGTTCAGGCAACCCATAGCAATGACTCACAAAAGATCTGGCTAACAAAGCCACATATAAATCAATGGAGCAGTTTCATTTCATTCAATTCTGATTTTTTTTTTTATCAAAACAGGTTCAGCAAAATCCTAAAAACAAAAACAAAAAACAGTCACTATGTGGACATCGCTTTTTTTCACCTGTCATGAACAGACTTCTCTCATCAGATTATTTACTGCCTGGAGTCTTCAGTCCGCATTACCTGAAGTCCTTTAAGCCCTATTTTGTAAAGGATTTTAATGGTTCTGAGATCTGTGTTTAAATTGACTTATTTTGCAGTTAGCCTACCATGTTTTGTTTTAAAGTGTAACATAAATGTGTGAATATGTAACTATGTCCACCTCTGTTTTTGTAAAGGGGTAATATGGAATTAAAGAAATTATTATTATTTCTCTGCATCTATGTTCATGTTTTGTTGTTCATTTTTCTAGGGTTTGAGAAGCCATCAGCAATCCAGCAGAGAGCCATTCGGCCCATCGTCAAAGGAAGAGATGTCATTGCCCAGGCACAGTCTGGTACAGGCAAAACAGCCACTTTCTCCATATCTTTACTGCAAGTCCTGGAGACACAGACCAGAGAGACACAAGTTTTGGTCTTGTCTCCTACTAGAGAATTGGCAGTTCAGGTCCAGAAGGTATTGTTGCTCCATTTTTTGTTTGTTTGCTCTTTTCAAGGGGGAATGAATAAGAAAGAATGTCTGTGGTTGTGGGTAACTTCGAGTTTGAGAAAGGCACCTCCTGCTGGCAACAAAGCATCAAACTTTCCTTCTGGTAATAGACTTATGTTAGGTTGGTAAGTTTGTCTATTTTCTCTCATTTACATGCAGTGCTGTAAAATTATTTTTCCTGCACTTCGAAAGTAATTACCTATTAGGAAATACCAGATACAAATAGGAAAAGTGACGGTAACACTCTAATTAAACTACTATAAAAATTACTAACTACGTTGTGAACAGTAACTGGAAGACATGCCGAATCAATTCCTTCTCTTCTTGTTGCCCCCTATCCAGCTGAAGAACTAAGTGCCATAGAGTAGTCAGTAGCCTAAACACTTAAACCGGTTATTCTTATAATACATTTTATCCATGCCTTCAGTTTACAACTCGGCATTACAACAATACCTACATAGGCTTAGCAGCACCACATGATAACAAGAACACATGACTGAAAACACTTGGCTAGAAATAATTTACAACATTGAGCTTGCCCATAAAACCTGTCATGGCAGACCTGAACAGTTATTAATGCTGTCACTTTCTTCATGTTTCACTCTTCCATTAATGCTGTTGTCACTTTAAAACAAAAGTCATCTTGAAACTCCTTTCTATGCATCGCTGGTCCCTAGAATCTGTGGGCGATTCTAGGCGGTTCAAGTTTAAAGATGTCAGTAAAATATGGATGAGTGTATTACTTATAATGTTTTGAAACCTGTTTCTGAGGTTTTCCTGGGTAGTTTTGCGCAGCAACAACTGTAAAGATGTCAGTCAAGTATGGGTACTAACTAAAATACCCGTAGGCTAAGATACGAAAATACGTAAATTACCTAAGGTATTAAAATTGCTTAAATATTTGTTTATTTACTTGTTAATAGAAAAAGAGGTTATACTGAAGTTTCTCTCCCTACGAATCACATGAACTAGGGTACATTAAAATGGATTTACATAAGCACTACAACGGAATGGTGTACCATTAAGATGTTGCTTGCACGAGAGTAATTTTGGCTGGGAAACGGTCTCCTCAGGTAGACAGTTCCACGCCTGGTATGCGTGGTAACAGAATGACTGTTGGCCAATTTTTCTGTGTATTTTTGGCGGGCATAACCTCAATGAATGCTGACGGGTGGACTGACATGAGCTCAACTCTAATTTTTTTTTTCCAAATGGCACGGGCGCTGCACCCTCTCTACCGGGGATCGGTCTGTTTTGCTTATGGGATTCCAAACTGAAGAGTTATACTCGTTTATTGGTCGCACCATCGTCTTATATGTCAGGAAGTTCTGCTTGTTAAACTTAGAAAATCGCTTAAGAGAAGTCCTGTACATATTAGATTTTTGGGATCCGATCGAAAGCTTTGGTCTTGATACACTTATCAGTTAGATCACTAATGGACACCTTATCGACTTGGAAAAGTCTGTATTCACACAATCAAACAAAAGACCTAGATCTCCAAAATTCTGAAAATCCTTAGCTACCCTACTACTAATACCAATTTTACTGTACTACCGCAATAGTTTTGTTCCTAAATTTGTTCATGCTTAAGCTTTCCACAATGAGTTTGATTCTGCCTTTATCTTTGATTTGTTTTTTCTTGATGTGATTTACACATGTATTTAGATATAGTCGACACGCCATTTGGCCTCAAGCCATGATTCGTGTTAGTATTTTGAAATTAACACTCGAGCAAGCCTAAAGCAGTTTTGCAATGAATTAGTATAATCAGTATAACTTCGAATCTTCTAGGTTGTCCTCGCACTTGGAGACTATATGAACGTTCAGTGTCATCCCTGTATCGGTGGTACCAATCTTGGGGAAGATATCAGAAAGCTTGACTTTGGACAGCATGTCGTGTCTGGAACACCTGGCAGAGTTTTCGGTAAGAAATTTAGCTTGATTTTCAGATATTTATGTTTTATTATCCTGTAGGGGCCAGAAACTCTATCTGAACCTCAGGCCGCAATGGCCCATTGTCTCTATCTGAACCTCATTGTCTCATTGTCATTGTCTCTATCTGAACCTCAGGCCGCAATGGCCCATTGTGAAGGACAGTTCCTTCTGGCAAGTCTTTCTCAAAATAACATGTAGGCCAACATTCAAAGAGTGGAATGCTTCTAGCCTTTGTCTTGTTTCTAGTCGGTGTCCTATTTTTAGACATACGGATAAAGTAAATGGATGTGCAGCATTT
Organism: Branchinecta lynchi; assembly: GCA_023053575.1. Lineage (NCBI taxonomy): Eukaryota > Metazoa > Arthropoda > Branchiopoda > Anostraca > Branchinectidae > Branchinecta > Branchinecta lynchi. The sequence continues at coordinate 27,945,842 of JAKZAP010000003.1, forward strand.
TAGTATGAACCCGCCTTTCTTCCTAATTGAACGATCTTTAAAATTAGTCTAGCTACATTTTTCCGTGATCAACTCTTGTTTAGACACTCATGAAGCACAAAGAGTGGCTTTTATTTTCTCGTGTTGGCTACTGGATTAATGATTTGTAGCTGAAATATCTGAATAACGATACGTACCCCTTAAATAATAGAGCTTCGGACACCTGCCAAGAAGAAGACAGTTAGAAGCACACCAGGATCTTTGCTTGTCCAGGACCCATAGCTGTACGATGTGAGATAGGTGAATCTGTTATTGTCGAGGATGCTTTAAGAGCTTATTCTACCTTCTAACAATAGTCACTATTAGTTACTATTTTCGCTCCAACCTCGTGAAAAGCTACTACGCTGACCGTTCCAACCTTGTCAAAATAGTAACTCATAGTAAGTATTTGCTTACCACGCTCGGGAGCGTAGCAAGCATGGTAACTACGAATCTCTGTGATGGGATTGGCAGGATTAGCCCGTAGCACGATATTTTGCTGGAAATAGAAAAATACGTTCCAGCCTTGACGCCAAAAAGCCAGAGTTCGTGACGTCAGGTGTAGTAACTACGGTAAGTAGGATGGAACATTCTATAAGTGACGTTGAAACGGTGGATAATCCATTTTTTGAGACGGAGGTGAGCAAAATCGCTTATTTTCCAGACATGATTCGTCGTCGTTCACTGCGCACAAGAGCCATCAAAATGCTGATCCTTGATGAGGCTGACGAGATGTTGAACAAGGGATTCAAGGAACAAATCTATGACGTCTACAGATATCTACCACCTGCAACTCAAGTAGGTGAAAGGCTTCTTCTTAGGGTGTCGACCAGGCCCGTATCTAGGAATTTATGGGGGGGGGGGGTTGCCTGCTGGTCGGACAAAAAAACACATAGATCAGAGGGAAAAGCCCATAAAAATCGTTCTTTTTGTATGTTTCAGGGGGGGGGGGGGTCAACCCCCTAACCCCCCCCCCCCCCCACCCCCTGGATACGGCCTTGGTGTCGACAAAACCTTAGCCGATTAACTGAGGCTCGGGACCTCACTCGAGACGGGTATATTTTCTGTTTACTAACAGGATTAATTGTCCCTAGAACGGTTTGGTTCCTCGATGGTTGCTCGGCTCTATATGTCTAGATACAAATATAAATTCTGCAACATTAATTTAATCGAATTGCCCTATTTCTTTCATTACGTCATAATAACGTCACGGGCCTCCGATAATAGGCTAAGGTTGTGTTTACACACTTCTTAGAGTGTGTTGAGCCTCCTAAAAAATAGTTGTTAAAAAGGAGGGAAACCGACGGATTCCGGTAGATGAGCCGACAGCAGGCGGATGACGGATTTCGGTGGGTCAAGTGACGGGTGGTTGTGGTGACGGATTTTGTTGGGTCAACTGACTGGTATATTTGGTGCCGGATTTTTGACGTGTGTGTTTTTGAACCGTGGCTCAGAAGTTTCATAACAAATAACACAGGGATGCTCGGGCGGTTTCAACAGATAACCATTTTGGATGTTAGCTGTTATTTTCTTCAAACGTTACGCATTGGAACGTTATGCATACAAAAAGAGCAGAAACATCGCCGAAAAATTATCTGCTGAGTTTTGTGTTTCTCGTCAGAAGTCAGCAGATCGTTTTCGGCGTTTTTTCGGCTCTCCTGGCAAGGGTAATGTGCATAATGTGTAATACACAACGTTTGCAAAATCTTAACCGATAACATCCCAAGTGTTAACTGTTCAAAGTGCGCATCCTTCCGTTTTCTCTTATGAAACTTATGTCAGTGTGCGGTACATGACGGGTGTGGCGGCACGAACGTCATCAATTAACTTGTGTTTTTTTGTTCATAAAATCGTTACTCTGCTAGCTAAGTGTTTTTAGAAAATGAATTTGAATCTTTTGATTTTATTAGACGGAAAGCGTTAGTCGGTTTTGTTGCTAGGTTACAAGTCTCGGAAAATCCACTTTTAAAGGCAATTCGCTAGAATGCAGAATTCCGTTCCGGCCATTTCTACCGCCTTTTCCATCAACTGTGCTATTGGCCCGAGTCACCGAATGGATGAAATGATAGTATATATTTGGTAAAGAATGGTCCTGTTTTACTGTAATTTGAATATGTGATGTGTAACATCACGAATTAAATAAATTGATTGATGATTGATTGATTAGAGGCTTGCGCCAGTTTTTTTTGCTGCTAACAAATAATAAGCCAACTCGTGATCTTCGGATAGTACACTAGTCGGGGTAGAACTAATAGAAGTTCTGTTTTTGCAGGTTATCCTCGTGTCTGCCACACTGCCTCACGAGATCCTAGAAATGACCAGCAAGTTCATGACTGACCCCATCCGCATCTTGGTCAAACGGTAAGAGAGCAGTTTTCAAAAGTTGAACTTGAATTAACTAACCCAGGAGTAAAGGAGCAGAAGTTTTCGATGGGATCCCAAAAGTCCAAACAGTCAATCTTCTAGATTTCCGGTACTCGCCAGGCCCCTTGAACATGTTACTTTGTATCCCTTACCAACCGCTTGAAAATGTACACAAATTATACATTAACTGTGTTTTTTAACCGAAGTTCAAAACCGGATTCAGCATGTCTTTTTACCCCTATATCGACCCTCTGACCAACTTCAGAAAGGGTTTTACTTTTACCAACTTCAAGTTTTGTCCAGATTCCGAGCAAACTCTTTGTCCGGCAGGAAAATAAAGTTCCGACATGCGTTCAGCATGTGTTTTACCAATATGTCGAATGTTTATATTGACGCCTAACAGCTAAAAAACTGCAAAGTTTATACAGACCCAAAGAGCTGGTGACACCGAGAGGCGAACCAAGAACCTCTAGATCTGCACTCTGGCACTCTCACGGTAGAGCAAACCTCCTCTGTGTTTTCTTTCAGACTTAGAAGTCGACTCGAAAAATTTTGACTTTTTTGTTTGTTGTCATGATTTCGGAAAGTTCAGCAGATGCTTTTTTTGCGGTTTTTCGGCTCCCTCCTGGCAATGCTTGTTATGCATAACATTTCATGCATAACGTTTGTCGCGACAACGGATAACATCCCAAGTGTTGTTTGTTGAAACCGCACATCCTTGTGTTGTCTGTTTGTGGTTTTAGGTTTTCGGGATCCCAAAACATAAGTGGAGGGATACCTATGACATAGCAAAAGTTGTCCGTCTGTCTGTCCGTCCGTCCGTCTGTTAGCACGATAACTCTCGAAGGGGTTGAGATATTTTGATCAAACTTGGCATGAGGACTCTTTAGGTCAAGTTCGAAGATCGGCTATGTATCTCTATGTTTAGGGGTGGGGGAGGGGTTTGAAATTAAGGGAAACAAATTTTTCTTTTAAAAGCTAATGAAATAGTGGAAATAGAGGTAAGGAGACATGCTGAATCCGAATATGAAACTTATTTTCTCGCCGGACAAATAGTTCACCCGGAATCCGGTGAAAACCAGATAATTTGTGAAAAGTAACATGAAGTTGATTGGAGGTTCGATTTAGGGGCAAGGAAACGTGCTGAGTCCGAATATGAAAATTATTTTCTCGCCGGACAATTAGTTATGCCGGAATCCGGCCACAACCGGAGAATTGGTTTAAAGTAAAAGTTTTATTTAAATTTGATAAGATTTTCGATTTGCGGGTAAGTAGACATGCTGAATTCGCATATGACACGCTCGGAATCCGGCTGAAACCGGAAAATTTGTTAAAAGTAAAAGTTTAATTTGAAATTGATTAGAGATTGGATGTAGGGGTAAGAGACATGCTGAATTCATGTTTTAGCTTTATTTTTTCGTTGGACAAGTAGTTCCGGAATTCCGCCGAAACCGGAAAATTGGCAGAAGTAAGGCAGGAAGTTTCGATCTGCTTGGTCAAAATAGATATGACCTAAAGGGGTAAACACACATGCTGAATCCATATCCGAACTTGGTTTTCTCATATGATTAGCTATTTGGAACAATCTATTTCTAAATTTTAATAGTTAAAGTGTTCAAGGAGTCTGGCGAAGACTGGATTTGGCGAAGACAAGACCCAATTGTCTGGATCAATTTGAACTTTTGGGATCCTATCGAAACCTTTGGTCTTGTTGTTCAACGTGTTTCGAAAAAAAAAAAAAATCAGACACTGACTGAATTTTCATAGCGATTGAAATAAAAGGTAGTATTTTTCCTGTGCCTGTCCTCTAAGGCTTGCACATAGCTTTCTATACCATTCTGCACCAGTGCTTGATAAATCAGTAACAACAATATTCACAATATTTTTGTTTCAGTGACGAGTTGACACTTGAAGGAATCAAGCAGTTCTTCGTCGCCGTTGAACGGGAAGAATGGAAGTTTGACACACTCTGCGACTTGTATGACACTCTGACCATCACACAGGCCGTCATTTTCTGCAATACAAAGCGAAAGGTGGGTTGCCCCGTTGCGATGCAATACCGTAGTTAATTAAAAAGAGGCAACTTGGCTCATTTTATTTTAAAACCACACATGAGATTTTGTCACTTCGACATAACGGCCGTTTCGAGAAGACTATTCGAAGAAAATTACCGACAGATCTGAAAGCACAACTCTTTCTACAAATGAAATTAAAATAGAAGAAATAAAATAGTTCAGCAGTATCGTGTTCCGAAAACACCATTACTTTCGACGTGATATTAGCGATTTTCTTGCTAGTGTTTGTCGACGTTGTCGAGTCTTCCTTCTTTCCGACCGCGAATTTTTTATTATTATTATGTTTTATTAATTTACCAAAATTGATGATAACAAAATAAAGGATTATATGAATACGCAAAAGCAAACCAACACTAAAGCAAACTCCAATCCGTCGGAACGACTGAAAGAAAAACAACACAAGAAAATGGCGAAGGCAGAACAAACACCGCAAACAATAACAAAAACTTTTGAAACAGAAACTTTAGAAACATTAAGATTTTAACTAAGAATTTAAAATTTAAAACAAAAAATCAATAAAATAATTTAAACCTTTTTTGTCACAAACCTCTGCTGAGGGCGTTTCTGATGAGTTGGAAAGCTCCGCTAGTTTCTGCGCTATATATTCTTGCGGCTTCGGCTAAAACTCGCTACGCTTTCCAGAGCTGTTCTGGCGCTCCGCTAGTATTAGAAAGTGACGCGGAAAGGGAATCTACTGCGACAAGGACGAGTGAACAAGTCTGTTCACTCTGAATAAATTTGTTTTTAAATGCTAAGTGGGATGCTAAATTTATTTCCTATCCTCTACGCCAGTGGTTCCCAACCGGTGGTACGCGTACCCAAAGGGGTACACGAGACCCTTGCAAGAGGTACGCGAAGGTACCAAAATCGGTTTAGCCTGTAGCTTCAAAATCTCAACTCGCTGGTTTTTGATTGCCAGAAGCCTAATATTACCAGCAGAGGCATCACTTATCAAAAGCATTTTTTTGGGGGGGTGGGGGGGAGGGATAATATTGATTCCAAAGTAGCTAGCCTACTGCCGTAAAAGCTATTCCCGTGTCAAACAAGATTGTTTCAAGAAGAATCGAAGACATTCCAAGAGATATTGTCATTCCGGTCGCGAATTAAGCTAACTTAAATGATTGCGATACAGTTTGATGAAAGAACCTATGTGTCGCATGAAGGAATGATTATAGTCTTTGTCCGTCATCGAGATTTACATAACAGAAAATATTCTGTTTGGAAAAACTTCCTGTGACCGGTATTTATTAGTTTGCAGTAATAGGGTAAAAGTTAGAACTGAATCCAAAATGCACTTGTGTTGTCGTGATCTCAAACCAGTAGAAACATACTGACTATAACAATTGAATCAATATTTTGACAAATCTTTGCTACAAAGCAGCCTCAAAAGTGTCTTACTAATTTGATATTCAATTTTGTATTTTCCTACACATGTATGCATCATCATTTATGACAATAATGATGTGTTTTTACAAGTTCTGGAAAAAGGGGGTACGCAACCTTTTGGAACCTTGATTAGGGGTACGCGTTACGGAAAAGGTTGGGAACCACTGCTTTACGCTAGCAGGAAGTGTTTTTGGCAAGTGGGCGGGAAGTTGTCTGGCATTGCTCTTCGGAAAGCGAGTCCAATAGATCGCCGGTATCGCTGGACCTGAAGATTCAACTGTCCACGGCAAAAGTTTTTTGCGTTCTTTTCTCTTTCCCACTTGTTTTTCCAAATTACACCATGCAGTGCACCTAAGCCTTCGGCCTTACCTTGCCCCGGCGCTTGATCATCAACTGATTTGGCCGAGACCTCCAAGCCGCGCCATAGTATTGTATGTTGTTTCTCTTCGGTCACGGACAATTGGATAACTAACGGATATATAGCCCCGCCATCTCTAGCTATGAAGAAAGTAATTTATTTAAATTTTGTCCATTGATTAACAATTATTTTATTGCAAGTTTTATATTAATTCTAAGAATAATTATTAACAAAAAAAGAACATCTGATCGTGATAATATAGGGGTAGTTCCCCTTGGACTCCACTTGAGGAGTCCCCGCGTTTTTGTTTGTCCCGGGGACTCACTCCCCGTATTCTCGCGAGTCCCAAGCGGACGGGAAATGCTCTGATTATCATCACCATCATCAGAAAGGACTCCCTTTCAGATTCGGAGGGAAATCAATTTTTGCTGGTGTTGGTGCAATGTAAAATTAATAAAAAACAATCAGAAAAAAACAAAACCAAAAATAAGGTGGATCCAGACTAATTTCGTCAGCTGTATATTTTTTTTTCGAACAAAGTCTATTTTGGAAGCCTTCCCCGTGTTCTCGCTGTTTCTGTACGCGGAGTACGCGTGGAGTGACTCCCTCTATTCTTGTCGTTCACTTCGATTCCCCGAGTGGGGAACGGCGAGAATAGGCCTTATACAGAAGTGCTAGTTCCGCTCTTGCCCCGCTAGTTAACGTGCAACTCATCGTTTTATTCAGGCCTAAACTTCTTCACACAGGTCAAAGGATAACAGCATGAAAACCTGAGTTGTAATTATTCTTAGCTGTAACTGCGATGTATGAAGCGTCAACTGTCGGCAGGTTTTGGTCCACGGCTTTGGGTTTCTCTGAACGCTCGTCCCCTAGGTCATTAAAGATAAAACGACAGTAGAGTCGTTCCCGCGCCATAGCAATGTCAATTCGCTCACTTGTGCGTAGGAGTTTCCTAACCATTCAAACGGGAAACAACCAAAAGGTCCCGTCACCGTGTTTTCTGCACTTAGAGCAACATAACAAAACGGAAATAGTGGTCGTGTTCTACCGTGCCTACCATTGTAACTATGTATGACGTCACTGGTTCTTGGCGTCAAGGCTGGGTTACTCATTAATTAGAAAGGAGTTTACTTACCATGTTTACTATGCTCCCGAGCGCGTTAAGCAGATAGTTACTATTTCTGGAAGATTGGACCGGTCAGCGTAGTAATCTTCAGGAGGTTGGAACGAAAATGGTAACTAATAGTTGCTATTCTTCGAAGCGTGAAACACGCTCACTGTTTCCACGTAGATTAGGGTCGTCTACATTGCTGATATGGCTGCTAAGAACCAGGGTTCCCACATGTCGCATGATAGTGTGAATTGTCACTCTGTTTTATTTTTGTCACTCTTGTCCTACATACACTCTTTTTCAGAAAATGACCAAATGTGTCATTTTTGCAGCAGAGATTCCGACCAGAAGTGACTATTTCAAGTTTTTTTCATGAAAGTAAAGTTAAAATGTGTCATTTTTATATAGTGTGAATTGTCACTCTGTTTTATTTTTGTCACTCTTGTCCTACGTACACTCTTTTTCAGAAAATGACCAAATGTGTCATTTTTGCAGCAGAGATTCCGACCAGAAGTGACTATTTCAAGTTTTTTTCATGAAAGTAAAGTTAAAATGTGTCATTTTTATAGAGGCGATTCCGATCAAAAGCGAACATTTCATGAAAATAAATTTCACTCCCAGTTCACTCTCTGTTTTGGTCCAAATGTCACTCTCTAAATATTTTTGATGTGGCAACACTGCTTATAACTTCGTTAGGTTCGCTTAATTCAAACAAACAAATTTTATATTTTTGTTTTGTTTAATTAATGCTTGTAAACATATATAGTTATTCTGTGTTTAGGTTGACTGGCTGACAGAGAAAATGAGAGAGGCCAACTTCACGGTAAGCGCTATGCACGGAGATATGCCCCAGAAGGAACGTGACGCCATCATGAAAGAATTCAGAGGAGGTCAAAGGTATTTGTTTATTTATTCATTTCTGATTATCCCCTAAAATTGAGAAAGTAAAAATGTATAGATTGATTTTTGTTAAAGGACACCTGAATGAAGAGTACCAAGTATCATCCCTACCTGTATGACTTCCGTTAACATTGCCTGCAGAAAACCCACTCCAAATACGAAATAGTGTTTCCAAGCTATGATTTTTGCTCCATTTTGCATCTGTCCTTATTTCAGTACCGAACAATTTTAGAAATGAACAAATGTTTCCAACCAACCCTTCTTCTGGAATATTGTTTAACTAGTTAAGCCCAAACGTGTATCTAGAAGAAATTCCAATACGAATCCGGCCAGCACTGTACAAGATTTGAATGAATTGCGCTTTTTGTCTTGGAGTCTCCATGTACTACCTCCGGAAACAAACATCCCTATTTTGAAAAAGTCAACTCAGGAGAAGAATTCTCTCCGTGGCAATGTCTGTAAATGCATTATCCATGGTGTGTTCAAGTATGGTTTCATTGTTCATGTGTCCTTTAAAGTCAGAATCGAATCCGGATTCAAATCCTCAGCTAGGTGGATTCGGACTTGGAATCGGATTCGTAACCTAGCCCTGGAGTCGGATTCGAATCCTTTCAAGACTGGATTCGCCCATCTCTGCCTCTTCGCCGCCTCGGCGGAGACGATTTGGGAGGTTGCACTTGCAAGGCGCGAAAATTGAAAAACTCTTTCACGCATGAAAATTGGTCACTTTTGCTAATACCATATATATTCAAATAAACAGTCTCCGTATCTGGCATGTTGCTCAAATGCTATCGGACGAAAACTATTGTTTTTTGTAGAAGCAAAGACAAGTTTTGATTTGTGGATATGAAGTAAAAGAAATACCAAAAATGTACAAATATAACAGGTCTACTTGCAACCGAGTCAAGAAAATCTCAGCGTCTTTTCAAATTCTCTATTTTCTTCTTTTTTCTCAAATTCTCGGTTAAAACTACCGATGTTGTTACTTTGTCAATAATACAGACAATTCGGAGTGAATAATAACAACGGATAAGAAAAAGAAAACTCCGCTTATATTTGTCAAAGCTAGTAAATTGGAGGATTGCAGCCGTCAAAATACGCCGAAACGAAACAACGAAAATAATTTGTTTAGGAATCGGCTGATTTCTAATGTAATATCGCATTCTAGGGGGTAGTAGTGTGACATTATTATAGTTGGATCTGCCCATTGTACTTTGTTTCTCCCTTTTTGGACGTCAGTGGCGGAATGCCTATGACTGTGTACCTATGCCCGTCCGTCTATAAGCACGAAACTCCCAAAGCGGTTGAGATGTTTTGTTAAAATTTGGCGTGAGGATTGATTGGGTCGAAGTAGCCTACAGATCAGGATCGTAGATTTTCGGGTGGAGGAGGGATTTGAATTTTGGTTTAAGTTAAATTATGTGGTTAATTTTCTTTTATTTCAGCCGAGTTCTGATCACCACTGATGTCTGGGCCCGTGGTATCGACGTTCAGCAGGTGTCCCTCGTCATCAACTATGATCTGCCGAACAACAGAGAATTGTACATTCACAGGTGAGTCCTTGAACCCTTACCTACTTCTGGAATGATCTGGAACATTTAGTAACTAATCGGCCATGCAAATGACGTTCTATACAGGTGAGCCCCTGAACCATTGCCTACTTCCAGAATGATCTAGAATATTTTAGTAACCAATCGGCCATGTTAATGGTGTTCATTCTGAAATATTTTCTGGCCGGAGACTGAAAATTGTACACTTTTGATGTGTTTTACTTCTTTTTTTGACGCACTCCGCTTTTCAAAATGGCGGGTCAAAAATGAATTACTTACTTACAAAATGCATAAACGAAAGAAAAATATATTCGTTACATCATCCTTATGTTTTATTTAGATAAAGCACCATTTATAAATTAGCCTATCTTGATTATTTGATACTACAGAGAATTATAGGTTTACATCTGAGGACTTGACCGCATACCTACTTCCTTAGTGATCTACAATATATATTTATATATATCTATGTATTTAAAAGCTATTAAGCTATATACAGAACAATCTCGAATAAACAACCCCAATTTTACAATATTATGTAGCCAATTGGGCCATACCAAATACGTGAACATATAGAAAAATACACATCGCAGTGCTAAGCGCTCGTTACATCATCCTTACATTTTCTGAAGCACCTTTTATAAATTGGCTTATCGTGATTACTTTACATTACTTGTAGTCTAGGGGACCGGAGATCATACCTATTTATAAATTGACCAATCTTTACTATTTACCTACTTCCTTTGTGAGTTTTGTGATATGGAATAGCTTTAACATCAAGTTGGCAACACAGAACACGTAATCAAAATAAAAATAAGCTTAGCACTCATTGCCTCATCCGTTTTGTTTAGCTAAAACACCTTCTATGAATTGGCTTATCTGGATGATTTTTACTTTGTTTATAGTTTCTAGAATATTAGGGAACCTAAATGGTCATACCTATCGTGAAATTTGAGGTCAATTTACACCATGAAGTCCTAAGGTCATTACAGTACATAAGAAACCAAAAGAAAAGCAGGTAACAGCAACCCCGACCCTTCTTGTTCCAGGAAACCCTATAGTTAAGGAACCCCTCTCACTTGTTCTGGCTTTTAGATTATTTGGCTCAGTACACATTTTTTTCTAAAAAAATTCGTCGTTAAAGCACAAGTCTTACTAGAAATGATCTTTTCACGATGGAATGGCCCAAAGATATAATAACAGAAAATAAGTTTCTTATCATTTTCACATTGTTGATAGAGATTCAAACGAAATCTTGCTTACACAATCGGCTCTGTGAGAAAAATAAGTGTATAGGAATCTCATAAATAAGATAAATTATAGGTTTTTGATAAAAAAAAATAAAAAAATATAGAGTTAGAACACCTTATGTTAGTTGTATTCTCATGTTTAATTTCATTTTTTGAAAATACCATTACTTACCATGCGAAATTGGCGAAAAAAATCGTTGAAATTTTTCGTTAGCGCTTGTCGAGTTTATCCAGCCTTCCCGCTCCCCGACGCGGCGGCTGTAAACTGAACCCGAACGAAACTGGGAAAACCATGCAAAAGAAAAGAAGTCCAAAACAGAAGATAGGCCTGATATCCTATCATGTCTTCCAAAGTGAAAAACAATACTTTGAAGTTTCTCATGCCCTTGTGTGAGAAATGTTGTCTGCGTACTTTGAAGCTTTTGGCAAAGTGTGAGTTGCTTGATGTAAAACTCGTCTTGGCCGAAAAAGCGAAAATTCGGCTCGGTAGAAAACGTGATGAAAAATCGTAGGTACAAAACGAAACAGTGGCGAAAGGCCGGGATTTCAGAAGCTTATAGTTCTATAAAGGAGCTAGAGTAATAAGAAATTAGAATAGGCAAGAGGGGTGCTTTAAGAAATATAGTATAGGAAATTTTACATAAAGCTAAACCAAACTGACCGTTAAATAAGAATAAAAACGAGATTTTCGGGGTGGTTATTGATCAGCTCCCCCTAAGATGTGACACGAGGGACATATACAATTTCGGACATTTTTGTTGCATTTCTGGCAGCCGTCTTCAGCGAAAAACAAACTAAATTACATATTTCAACATAGTAACAACGGAAAAGCTGAGCGAACTGGACAAACAATAAGATGGCATGCAAGAAAAATAAGCAACAGAAGAACAAAGCTGACTTGACAAATAATACGATGACATCCAAGTAGAAATACTAAAAGTGAATGTACAGTTCGCGCATTTTTTTTTTTGTTTGCAATTATTTTCCCTAGAAGGCGGAGAAGCTCAGTTTAGTTCAGTTTTATTAAATTCAAAATAAAGAACAAAATAAGATTCGACCCCTACAATTAGCCGAGCCCGTTACATGGCGTTAATACAAAATAATCAACAAATGAACGAGTCTCCTCACTATTAGAATAAAATAAAGAAACAACCATTGAAGAATTTCTTTTATTTTTACTTACCGCTCCATCCTCAAAGTTCACCTCCAGGTCCATGCCGATCTCCCGCAATCACTAATTTTCAACAAATAAATAAATAATAAAAAAAAATAAAAAGATAAGCCTAGCATCCAGGGATGACGCCCTACCCTCATTACTTATCTTACCTGATCTTACCCATCTTCCACTCGGAATTTAGCCAGTTTATTACCTATGGCTAATTTATATCTACTTTCAATAACCTGTTTTTCATAGAACTGGCCTGAAAAGTATTTACCCGAAATTGTGTTTATCCCTCGCTTCCTAGAGAGATTATTAGATGACCAAGAAAACCCTCAAAATCTCGTTTATGTTCCTTCGGCAGACAAAAGGCCACACTCAAACTTACTGGAGACTGGTGACAAACTAGAGAGGGTTTACTCTTATTCGAAGACGTGTGACATTAGCTTCACTATTTAGGAATGGGTTTATATTTAACTGAAAAGCCAATTATAAATATTCTTTGAGCCCAAGCTGACTTTGAAACATTTATTCAAACAATGTTTACAACGGATGCGTCAGCTATGATTCTTCATCAGCGATATTTCGGCCCTTATTGGCAAGGGTCCTCGTCTGTAACATTGTTTGAATAAATGAAAAGCCAACTTATCTTTTTGTGTCTTGGATTGGAGTAGACTGAATTACTTTGACTCTGCTAAGGAATTTATCCTTCCTGGGCTCTAATAGTGAGCGTGTTCCACCCTTCTACAAATAGTAAGTAATAGTTACTACTTCCGTTCCAACCTCACCAAAAGTTACTACGCTGACCGTTCCAACCTTCTGGAAGTAGTAACTATTTGCTTACCACGCTCGGGAGCGTAGTAACTACGGATCTCTGTATCGTGATGGTCGGATCCGCCCGTGACATGATATTCTGCTGGAAAATAGAAAAATCGTTCCAGCCTTGACGGCAAAAAGCCAGAATCCATGACGTCATGCGTAGTAACTACGGCAAGTAGGATGGAACACGCTCAGTGATGTCCATATGCACTGATTGCCCGACCAGACAACGTTCATCAAGGTGCAGAGAATTTGAATTTCAACAAAAGGGTGCAACAGATTGTAAGGTCTCTTTTGAAGAAAGCCTGTTGTGTGGGACCGAAGAAAGATGTTTTTTACCATTGTAGTTGCATATTATTTCAAGCATAAAGGTACAAGCACATAGAGGTACCAGCAATCCGAAAGAAAAAGATGAAAATCGATATAATTAATAGTGGAGCAACAAAGTAACGAATTTTCATTGGGTCTTGAAGCCTATCGAAGGGAATAAGTAATGGGTAACTAGGAACGTTTTCCTTCCTACTTACCGTAGTTACTACGCCTGACGTCATCGGTTCTGGCTTCTTGGTGTCAAGGCTGAAACGAATTTTTCTATTTTTGGGAAAATATCCTGACGCGGGCTGATCGGACCAATCACGTTACAGATATCGTAGTTGCCACGCCAACTACACACCCGAGCGTGGTAAGCAAATAGTTACTATCAGTTACTATTTTGAGAAGTTTGGAACAGTCAGCTTAGTATCTAACTTTTCGCGAGGTTTGAACGGAAATAGTAACTAATAATTGTAGTGTCAGTTGTGCTTAACGGTAAACAATATTTACGGTCTTGTTTTCTTTCAGGATCGGTCGGTCAGGTCGTTTCGGCCGTAAAGGTGTGGCGATCAACTTCGTCAAGAACGACGACATTCGGATCCTCCGTGATATTGAGCAGTACTACTCCACGCAGATTGACGAAATGCCTATGAACGGTGAGTACAGAAAAAGAATTCAGTCGAAAGGATGCATACTCGCCAAACTGGTTCACTTGGTTAATTCAAGGACCCATGATTAGAGCCGACGACTGTGTTTGCGTGGTGAAGACTCGTGCATTATCAACCGGATTACATGCCGAGGACTTTAGTAAACCGGACAAACGCGTCAGAAATTCTTCCAACTTCCCAGAGCAGACCGGAAAGGGATTACTGGTTTGCTTTCCAGCTCTCGAAAACCCTCCTTATGTCCAATAAATAGTGTTTGACACGGATAGCGCGTTCAGATATTTCGGTAAACTGAGTCTGCGTGAAAATCGGTAATTCTCCATATTCCTGGTTCCGAGCCACCATACGGTTTAGTCCTTATTTGTCACCCAATGTTCAGCACCATCACCAGCGTTAAACTAAGAATGTGCTGGGATAGGTTCAGTAACTGTAGCCTTTAGATTCGCAGTATGACAAAATAAATATACGCTTATGGTTCAAATCCTTATTCTCCCTCAACCCCAATCCTGGAACATTAAAGATCCATAATAATTAAAGACTCCAGTGTCAAAAAACAGATGCTTTTGATTTAAAACAATGGATAAAGCGTATATGTCAGCTACGATGCTTTGTCAGCGATGTTTCGGCCCTTCTTGCCGGGTCCTCGTCAGGCTGTCGAATGTCAGTGACCAACTTTGCTGAAGAAGCGGACCTGCAATAAGCCAGAGATGTAAGCTCGTGTGGCACTTGCAAGCATATGTAGTAGCTAAGACTATCGCTGTCTTGAAGCACAGACGGTTATGGGCCTTTTGGGTTCATGAAAATGTATAGTTTAGTTAAAAATATGCCATTCACTTCGCGGTTACAATGCTCACTTTCAGAGGGCCAGGAATCCATTTTGCAAGAAAAAGCACTGGTACACAAATGATCGTGGGCCGTTGGGTCACGAAAGTGTATCATTTGCTCGAAAGATTTTTTTTTTTTCATTTTGCGGCTAAGATGCGCACTTTGAGAGGGCTAGAACTGAATTTGTAAGCAAAATACTTGGGGATCTTAAGAACTGTGTCGTTTCTTAAGATCGCTTCTTCCACTTAGCGTTAAGTATGTTGGAAAGTTATTTGAAAGCAAAACCCTTGAGTCAAAAATGATCATGGGCCCTTGAGAACCATGAAGTGTACTTTTGGTCAAAAGTATTCTTCTCACTTTGCAGTTAGGATACGCACTTTAAGGTGACTAAAAACTCATTTGTAAGCATATACTTGAGGTACAATGATCATGGGCCCTTAGGGATACAGTGTACATTTAGGTCAGAAACACGTCCTCTTCTCAATTATCAAGTTTCCTTCGGATCCGAGCACCTGACAAAAGCAAGACAAAAAATTCTGGTAATTTGGATTCCAATTCCCTCCACTCCCCCAAAGATGGCCAATCGGGGAAATGACAGCTTCCTTGTCAATCTGATCGGGTCCCTAATACACCTGCCGAATTTTCATTGACTTATAGACCTAATGTACAGGACTGAATATCAGTTTTTCTTTTGGGATGACTTCGAAAAGCGCAATTTCGATAACTGTCGTTTTTGCAGAGCAACCGTGGTATCAGATACCACGGTAACTGCAAAAACTACTAACTGAAGATCCGGTTGCCGTGGTAACATACACCATGGTTTCTTCCAAAACGCAACTATTGACAACTGTTTCAGAATAGAAGTTTTGTCTTACTCTGATCCAGATTCATTCAGATTCGCGTATAACTGTGTTGGAGGCTGATAGTTAGGCGAGGGCGGACTAAAAGCGACTAAACAACTTGGAGCGCGGAGCTCGTATAAGAACAGCTGAAATTTTGATGATTAATTTTGTTTTTTTCTTTTCACAGTTGCCGATCTGATCTAATCCAGCAAATATCATCGCTCGCTGTTTTTTATGCAAAAACGTGGAAGAAGGCTTATACTACGACCAATGTAACCAGCGAAAATGTATTCTAAGGTGAAGCGCAGTTTTATATAAAACATCTTGTATTCTTAATAAATGAAATCATTTTTCATTTTATGTGATGTTCTGGTCTGTCTTGACATTTCTGGGAACACTCCGATTTCTCATGAAATTTCTGAGATTTGTGATATTTCTGGGGATTTCCTTCAGTTGTCTGATAGCAGCTCTTGAAGAGATGCGCTAAGAAAGGTGTACTTCTTCTTGTTGGAAAAGCCTCTGCTTGTCGGTGGTTGCTTTCGAAGAATTTGGATAACGCGAAAGTGATCGGTAATCTGCTATGTATCGAAGTTCAGTAACTACTTGTCGGTATTTAAAGGACACCTGAACAATGAAACCATACTTGAACACATCATGGAGAATACATTTACAGACATGGCCACGGAGAGCATTCTTCTCCTGAGCCTGACCAAAAGTTGTCCGTCTGTAAGCACTATAACTCTCGAAGGGAATGAGATATTTTGATGAAACTTGGTGTGAGGATTGTTTGGGTCAAGAGTAAGGTCAAGTTCGTAGGTGGGCTCTGTAGCCCTACATTTAGGGGTGGGGGAGGGGGTTTAATTTAAGGGGCAAATTAAATATTTTTAAACATATAATGTGATAGTCGATTATGGGGTAAAAAGACATGCTGAACACGATGGTGAAAACCATTTTGTCATCGGACAAGTAGTTCGCCCGGAATATGGCCAAAACCGGAAAGTTTGTTAAAAGTAAAAGTTTTATTTGAAGTTGATTAGATGTTCGATTTAGGGATAAGAAGACATGCTGAACATGATGGTGAAACACATTTGTTCGCCGGACAAGTAGTTAGCCCGGAATCCGGCCAAAACCGGAAAGTCTGTTAAAAGTAAAAGTTTTATTTGAAGTTGATTAGATGTTCGATTTAGGGATAAGAAGACGTGCTGAACACGATGGTGAAACACATTTGTTCGCCGGACAAGTAGTTAGCCCGGAATCCGGCCAAAACCGGAAAGTCTGTTAAAAGTAAAAGTTTTATTTGAAGTTGATTAGATGTTCGATTTAGGGATAAGAAGACGTGCTGAACACGATGGTGAAAACCATTTTCTCGCCGGGCAAGTAGTTCGCCCGGAATTTTGCTTAAACCGGAAAGTTTGTTCAAAGTAAAAGTTTTGTTTTAAGTTGATTAGATGTTAGATTAAGGGGTAAGAAGACATGCTGAACCCTTATGGGAACAGTATTTTCTACCAGGACAACTTGTTCGGCCAGAATCAGGCCAAACCGGAAAAGTTGTTAAAAGCAAACGTTTTATTTGAAGTTGATTAGATGTCAGATTTAGGGGTTAAAAAACACGCTTAATCTGTATATGACAATCTTTTTTTTTTACCTGGACATATAGTTCGTTTGGAATCCGGTTGAAACCGGATTTTTTTTTATAACTTGAACTTTTACTTGAAGTTGATTAGATGTTCTTTATACGGATAAGGTGATACGCTGAATTCGTTTCTGACTTTTTTTTTTCTGGACAAGTATGGTAGTTCGTTCGCAATTGTCTGGATCAAATATTAGATTTCTGGGATCCCATCGAAACCTTTGGTCTTGTTCAGTTTTCTTCGAAAATCCTTTTTTCACTGGAAAATCTGGTGCATACGTGTCGACGCACCGAAAGAATCCACTTTGCGTCGACGCAAACGCGACGCAGAGGTTGCGTTGCTCAGTGTGAAAGGCTCAATACGTCAATATGAGAGCGGTTTTAAATGCAACAAGCATAGTGGGCGGCGCTACAAGTATGGCTCGATTGTGAAGCATGGAAAGCATAGGTCTTGACGCTACTCCCTATAGTGTTATTCTGCTCTGATTCTCCGTTATTTTGACCAGTTCTCTGATAGTGGATATGTATGCGGCCAATCCATCGGAGGTAATCATTTGTCAATTTGGTCATATCACTAATGCGCCTACCAAGTTTCATCGTTCTGACAACTTATAACGAACTCGGGGAATCCGCCCTCCAACTTCCCCTAGTGTCCCGACCAGGTCCGGTTCTGTCAGTAACGTATCTAGGGCTTAGGCTTGTTCTTCCCACTAAGTTCCATCCCGATCGGTCGACTCCAAGCGTGAAAATGGAACATGAGTTGAAAAGGAGACGCTTACTCTTGCCATTTGTCAAGTTTTATTCGCATCCGATAACTTGTTCAAAAGTTAAGCATGCCACTAGACTCCGGATTCCCCATCCCTCCGCCCCCTCCCCCCGGTGGTCGGATCGGGCAAGTAACTATTCCCTGATACGCCTGCCAAGTACCATCGTCCTAGCAAATCTGGAGGTACCCGAACTCGCGATCACCGGATTTTCCGGAAACCCTTCTATACTCCCCCGCAGTTCCCCGATCCAGTCCTGTTTTGTCAATAATCTATCTAGGGTTTATGCGCTTGCGCTTCCAACAAGTGCCACCACGATCCCTCGACTCTAAGCGTTTCACAAGATTTCCGGTGCCCCCTCCAACTACCCCCACAGGTCTCGGATCCGGTCCAGACTAAACATGGAACATCTGAGACAATTACTGTTGCCACTGTCAAGCTTCATTCACTTGCGATTTCCCGTTCGAAAGTTATGCAAGTCACGAGATTCCGGATTCTCTCCCCCCCCCCCCGGGGGGGGGGATGATTATTTCCAAGTCTATGTGGAAATGCCTCAAACAAGCAAGACCCGAGCAGACGGATAGACATTAGCAGCCATAAAACCAGAAATCAGATAAATAATAATTAAAAAGCTTGGAAACTAGATTCCTAGGATTCCTATCCCCCCAGGATGGCCGGATCGGGGAAATGATTATTTCCAGTTCTTAGCTTATGTGGAAATCCTCAAACAAGCAAGAACCTAACAGACGGACAGACATTACCATCCATAAAATCAGAAATCAAATAAATAATAATTAAAAAAGCTTAGAAAAAAGTACTTTAATGTCTGCCGCCCTGTCGCTGAAACCCAGTTTGTCTGCTTCGGTAGTCGACCACATACCTCAAAAGACGCCTTACATGGGAGACAAAATTCTTAGCCGCGTCTATTCAAATGTCCCTTTGTTGGTGATGCTTTTTCGTTCAGCTGACATCTACAATTAGGCTGATTTATGTGCTGGATGCTTAAAGTGAAAATTCCTTCTTAAAATCGCACCGTTGTCAGTGGCAGACATTATTTACGAGCTGTGAAATTGCAACACGAAACACAATAAAGAAACTGCCCTTTGTAGAAGCCCTTTCACCACCGATTTCTTATAGAAGAAGTCGAATAGCCGTCCGTGGTGAGACGACTTTAACTGAAAATTCGACTTAATTTTGTCTCATTTAACTGAATACACTGCATTATTTGGACTGTGTTGAGCACTCTTTTTTATGGCACTTGCCCTTCGGCCAAGTGCCATATAGTGATTGTAATTTCTGTCGGTCCCGGTTTTGCCAGTTCGGGCACTTCCAGATAAGCTAGGACGATGAAACTTGGCAGTCATATCAGGGACTGGACCAGATTAAATTAGAAATAGTCGCTTCCCCGATCCGGCCATCTGGAGGGCAGTGGAGGGAGGGGGAATCCGGAAAAATAGGAAAAATAATAAATTTTTAGCTTACGAACGGGTAATCGGATCTAGACCGGATCAGGTGACAATAGTGGGAGTTGGAGGGGGAAACCGGAAATATTGGAAAGCACAGAGTGGAGAGATCCGGATGAAACTTGGTGGAAAGTACAAGCAAAAGTCCTAGATACGTGACTGGTGTAACCGGAACGGATCCACTCACTTTGGGGGAGTTGGGGGGGGGGGCGGAGAAGTCCGAATTTGTAGTGATCCGGCGAGTTCGGTGCTTCCTGATGTGCTGGGACGATGAAAATTGGCAGGCATGTCAGGGACCCGACCAGATTAAACAGGAAATAGTCACTTCCCGATCCGACCATCTGGAGGGGGGGGGGGGGGCAAAATTTGAGGTATTTTTAACTTACGAACAAGTGATTAGATTTTGACGAAAGTTGATATTTAGGATGACCTCGTGTCTCAGACGTCCCACTTTAAATCCGAACTGGATCCGACGACCCCGGGGGGGGGGGGGAGTTGGAGGAGGGAACCGGAAATCTTGAGAAACGTTTAGAATGGAGGGATCAGGATGGAAAGTCCTAGATGCGTCATTGACGTAACTGGACCGGATCCGGGCACTGTGGGTGAGTTTTGGTGGGGGTCCGGATTTCTAGGTACCCGGCGAGTTCGGCCTACTTCCTGATGTGCTACGGCGATGAAACTTGGGAGGAATGTCAGGGATGAACAGATTGACTTGAGAACAGCCGTTTCTCGGATCCGTCCATCGTGGGGGGAGTGGATGGATGGGGAGTCTGGCATCTAGTGGCGTGCATAACTTTTGAACGGGTGATCGGATTTGAATGAAACTTGTCTTGTGGAAAGATCTATTGCCTCGGATGTTCAGTATCAAGTCCGGGTCGTGTACGATACCTGTGGGGGATGGGGGGGGGGGGGTGGACCGGAAAAACTCTAAAAGCAGAGGGATTGGGACGGAACTTAATGGAGAGCAAGCATTAGGTCTAGATACGAGATCGACGGAGCCAGATGGTTTCGGGTCTCTGTGGGGGGAGTTGGAGGGGGTTTCCTTGAATTCCGGTAGTCGCGAGTTAGAATAGTTCCAGATGTTCTAAGACAACGAAAATTTGCTGGCATATTAGCAACCCGACTTAATTGACTTAAGACCCTGACACAACTTACCCCCTATTGTTTTAATGGTGACAGCGGAGGAACTTTGAGAATTGTTTTGTGGAACAAAACTGTGTAACATGGGAGGAGTGTTACGAAGGGTTTTCATATCTTTATATTTATAGTTTTTCCTGGTTTACCCTTAAACTCAAGTCAGATTTAAATCAACATCGTTCCCAAACCGTTTCAGTTCAGCCAAGATTTAAAAGGAAATATTGTTTCTGAATTCGGGATCAAGTCCTAACGTGACGCTTAGAACTCGAGCGAGAGTTTGCGGTCAGAAAGGGAGGACTGCAGGGAGATCAGTGAAAGGAGAGCAAGGCGGATTTGACGTCAGAGAAAGAGTCTATAAAAAGGCTTTTCTAGTCATTTTCGGGAGAGATAGTTAGAGATAGTTGGAGATCATAGCAGAGTGTGGTGAAGCTTGGAGGAGACAACACAAGAGTGAGTAAAGAACAATAAACGTGTCCTGAACCTGAACATAGCTAGAACCGTACGAACACATCTACGCCTTCGATAAGACGCTACCGTGTCGAAAGACTAGGTGATCAACTAAGTGAGCTGAAAGGAAGAGCCCTTCCTTTCAGACCACTCGGTTGAGCGGCTACGGCTAAGGCAGAAGCCTACAACAGTAAACCCTAACACCACGACTTAAAACCTATTGTTTTAATGGACTTTGCGAATTCCCGTGCCCGATAGTCGTTTATAAGGATATCTATCGACTCTTCAAATGTTTTCGGACATCTAGCCACTACCCTCATTCCTAGTGTAGGACTGAGGCTTTCGAGGAGGAGATTTTTCAGTAAGTTGTAAAATCCCTCATCGTCCGCGTCTGGCATTTCGTCAAAACCCATCAACTGGAGAGCTTTAAGCTTCAGATTTTCGATAAACGGAAATGGATCTTCTCCCTCATTCAAAAGTAACGTTTCATGAACCAGCTTTGCCTTTCTAGAAGTATGCTTGAATTGTTGGTATAGGCTTTTCTTAAGCGTATCAAAGCTTGCAAATTTGCTGTCAGCTAGAAAGTTTGCCGCGGAACCGGTTGTTTTCATAAAAGCTAAGCGAACCAGCTCGGGATCTTTGATATTATCGTCCCAGTTTCTCAGTTTTTCCAATGTGTCCAAAAAGACCAAAACATCACCCGTCCCGTCAAAAGAGGCTACATGAGTTGCAATTTTACAGAGCGTATCAAGAGAGATTTTGCTACCCACTTTGTCTTGTTGTTCCGTCATTTTGTTATCGGTAGTTAATTTCCAAAGAAAATGAATCTACAATTAATCCGAAAATAAAAAAAAATAAAACGGCTAAAATCTCTACTTATCTCTACTTATTTAATCTTTACTTTTCATTCTATAATTGTTCAAAACTCATAGTAAATCTCCCCCAATATCGAAATTAAATATCCAATTTCTTAAAAAAATAAAAAATAAAAACGAAATTCAGTTCTTCATTCGCTTCAGGAATTTTGGTAAAAATATGGCTTATTCCATAAACCGTAACTCTAGGAAAATAACAGGCCAAAATACTAATCAAAACTAAAATAACAGTAACCTAACACATATAACCGAAACTGAACAAGCTAGAACCAGCGCTGCACCATTATGACTTCTGTAAATTGCGAACGAGTGGTCTGATTCGACCACGGTTGGGGGAAGTGGGGGGGGGGACTTTTGACATGCACAAAAAACAAACGGATGGACCGAATGAGAAGCAAGTTCAACAGTGCCGAGTTAGATTTGTTATAGATTTGTTAGTTGTTAGCATAGATTTGTTAGCTGGATTCGGCCGAGGTAGGGGGGGGGGAGTAGTGGAAACTTGCAGATAGGCTATGCTCTAATTCCAGTAAAACTTGATGGACAGGAAGAGGGAATTAAGAGATACGACGTTAATGTTTTCAAGTCTTGTTCGGCCACAGTAGGGGGAGTTGGAGGGAGATTGTCGGATTGTCGAGTGAAACTCGATAGATGGTATAAAAGAAGATGCTTCAGATGGTCCATTTTTGAATGCGAACCAGATTCGGCCACGGCCCACGGTAGGGGGAGGTAGAGAGAGTACCGGAAATCGTGTAGCACGTCTAGGGATCAAACGAGTGGATTTATTGGGCTGGAACTTGGAAGTTTGAACAGTCATGTGCATTTGCTACAGATAATCGAGACGATCTCGGAACTGCTAAGAAGTGAGTGAAATTAAATATTCTATTTCCGAACCGCATTTTTGGATGGCGGGTGTATTTTGTGACGTTCTCATCTACTTACTTGTACTGCCTAGTCGTAACAAGTGCCATATAAGCTCCTAGCTCTTGTTTTTTCACTATATGCTTTAGTAAATGAACTAACGTTCGGAGTCTCTACGGCCGTCACCACAGCAGTTCTACTATGAAGCGGAAAATTTGAATGTCAACACAAACGCGGCTTTTCAATCGCCAGTGGTGAGGGTGCTACACACTGTGGCTCAGACATATGAATGAATGAATGAATATTTTATTAGCCTACATCTACAAAATAGAAATAGTGAAGTACATAGAGAAAAGAAAGAAACACAACTTAAATTAGAATACAAATTTACACTTGGAGTAGATTACACTTCAAACAAACGGACAAGACCGTGACGCGGAGAAAACGCGGAGCTTAACAGTTATGTTAGTTACTGAAAATTTATTTTTCATTTATCGATTTTTAGACCAAATTGGCAAGTAGAGGAGGAATTTAAAGTAGCGGAAGTATGCTATTCGAATACGGTGAATACCTGCTACATCCTTTTTCTTCAACAGGGGTAAAGTCCCGAATTAAGAGCTCTGCGGTTATATTTTCCGCGGTTCGCACCGATTTTGGCACATCCAGACTGAAGTTTGTTTTTAGTATCAAGAAGTGCTTGCTGTCGAAAATTTGATATTTTTTCTGTAATAAAAATACCGAGCCAACGGATTTTTGACACACAAGGGATAGAAAAATTAAAACATTTTAGGAGTTTATTGTTAGAAGAAGACGAATTAAAAGGGAGAAATTCACATTTATCAACGTTTAGAGAGAGACCCATTTGAGAGAAAGACAATGAAACTTTTGAAACCATACGAGAAAGAGTGAGTTTAGATCTTGAGATAAGCAACAAATCGTCGTCATATGCAATGTACGAAATATCAGAAAATGGATATGGGAAATGAAAATTTCGAAAATACTCGGTGAGAGTACACTTCCCTGCCAGAGGCCCCGACGTACTAGAACAGTAGGGTAGGGGGTGAACCAGAGCATTTAATTTTCAGATATGAATTTGTGTACCAAAACCAGAGTACGGATATAACAGTACGGACATATATGGGCGAATGCCAAACTTTCATCGCCACTTTCTCCTGTCTCCCAAACGCGATTCCATTTTCCTCACTAGAACACTGACACAATCTGCCGTTTTATTTTAATTTCGTGAACCGTTTTCGTCAATCAGGCAACGCAACAAATCGATTAGTCGTAAATAGCGGTGCAACGAGGTAACGCATTTTCTTCGAGTATCGAAGCCTACTTAAGTGAATAAGTGATTGATAACTAGATTGTGCTGTTACAGCCAGTGTTGTCACTTTTATCTGTCGAAACCTATGACATTTGGCCGCAAAAATCTGCAACGTTCTAGCGCCCATAAAATTCATTTTTTTTTGGTCAGTTTCAAGGAAAAACTCTGTATAAGATCTTTTCGTTCTTAGATATTAAGGTTCCAGTTTTCTCCTATACGAGGAGAAAATAATCTAAAAAAAAAAACTGTGATAAATCGCAGAATTCTGCGACCAGTGACAGCATTGATTACAGCCATTTTCGGTTAAACTTGAAAGGTTTGCTAATGGAGCAACATCCTTATATTTATTCACTAAATGCTCCGTCAGCTCACGCTAACTGAGAATTAAATACACGACTACGAGTTCATATTGCTCTTCTTACGAGTAGATGTTGCAAGAAAGTAGATGATAACGTCACAAAATACCACCTTC
The DNA here is from genome assembly GCA_023053575.1 of Branchinecta lynchi. Lineage (NCBI taxonomy): Eukaryota > Metazoa > Arthropoda > Branchiopoda > Anostraca > Branchinectidae > Branchinecta > Branchinecta lynchi. Next base: position 27,970,449 of record JAKZAP010000003.1, read on the forward strand.
AACCTCCTATGATCGGACCTAGAAATACTTCTGTCGAGTCTGAGCATTCCCCGCATCGCCTTGGATCATCTAGGGCAAATGTCAGGGCACAACATATCCGATACTCCTCCCCGTCGAGCTCCCCCTACCGCGGCCGAATCTGGTTCAGACACATAAACTGATCATCTAACGCATCCTCTTTACCGGCTATCAAGTTTCGCTCGAGTTTGAGCATTTTTCGCAAAAATTTGCCCCCCCCCCTCCCCCACCGTGTTCAGATCCGGTCCGGACCCTAAAATATGTCATCTAGGGCACACCGTCTCTGTACTTTTCCAATTTCATTCAAATCACTCCACTGGTTTGACCCCTATGCGAGCCACACAATTTCCGTGACTCCCCCTCCGGCTCCCCATACTGTGGCCAAATACGACTAGGACACATAGAAGTCGTACCTCTGACATCTCCTCGTCCTTCAAGTTTGAATCCAATCGGAGCATATCTGCAAATTTCCGGTTCGTCCTCCTCCTACCCTTGCTGGATCCGGTCCGAACCGTAAATAACAAACTAGGCCGCATAAAATCGGTACTGTCCAAGTTGCATCCCATTCGGTCCATTCGTTTGGTTTTTGTGTATGTCACAAAGTTTCCAGACCCCCCCCCCTCCCCCCTCCAACTCCTCGAGCCATTGCCGTATTTTGTTTGGAGATATGTCTTGCCTGTGTAGGGCATTAGTTGTTATCACCAGAAAAGTTTTACTCGAATCGGACCACGTGTTCGTAACCTACTGAAATCAGTAATTTCCATTCCCCTTCCCTTAACTCCGTCGAAAATGGTCGGAGCAAGAAATGGAAGTTTTCCTGGGGCATTGTGTCAGGTCCATGTCTATTTGGTATGCCTGCCAAGTTTCATCGCCCATCTGGAAGTATCCTAACTCATGATCACTGGAATTCTGGGACCCCCCTCCAACTCCCCCCCCCCCAAAGAGCTTCTATATGGTCTTATAGTTCTGTCAAGATAGCATCTAGGGCTTAGGCTTGTTGTCCCCACCAAATTCCATCCCGATCCCTCGACGCTAAGCGTTCCACGAAAATTTCGGTACCCCCTTCAGCTCCCCCCACAAGTATCGGATCCGGTCCGGACTTGACATGGAACATCTGAGACGACACCTCTTTCCATTTGCGAATTGCGAAGTTTCATTCAGATCGGATCGCCCGTTCAAAAGTTATGAATATCACTAGATTCCAGATATCCCGTCCCTCCACTCCCCCCACGACGGTCAGATAATGTAAACGACTGTTCTCAAGTCAGTTTGTTCTAGTCCTTGATAGGCGAGCCCAACTCGCGGGATCCCCCCCCCCAACTCCCCCCAGTGCCTGAATCCTGTTCGGTTATGTAAATGATGTATCTAGGACTTGTGCTTGCTCTTTCATCCCGATCCCTCCACTCATAACGTTTCCCAAGATTTCCGGTTCCCCCCTCCAGCTCCCCCAAAAAGTCACCGGATCAAGTCGGGATTTTAAGTTGGTCGTCCTTGGCACGAGGGTCCTTTCCAAATACAAGTTTCATTCAGATCCGATCACCTGTTCAAAAGTTACAAATACCTCAAGATTCCCGATCCCCCTCCTTCCAGTCCCCCCACGAAGATTCTCGGATCAGGAAGCGACTATTTCAACTTAATCATTTGGGGTCCCTGATATGCCTGCCAAGTTTCATCGTCCTAAGCTATGCGGAAGTGCCCGAACTAGCAGAACCCGGACAGACCGACCGACCGACAGAAATTGCGATCGCTATGTCAAATGACTCAAAACGGAAAAGTCAGCTAGGTCATCCCTCAGTGATATTTCGGCCCTTCTTGGCAAGTGTCCTTTTCAGGCTGTCGCTGGACAAACGAAGAAATGAAAATTCAATAAATAAATGAAGAAGAAGGGCCGAAATGTTGTTGAAGAACATCCTCTTATAGCTGAATTTTCCGTCTGAGTAATTTTTGTATTTGACAGTGCAAAACGGATACGTCAGCTGAATTTTCTTAGAGCTAATTTCGGACCTTCTTGGCAAGGGTCCTCTTCAGGCTCAAAGCCGCTCAAGTTGGAAAAACGAACTTGTAGAGAAAATGCTGATTTTAAGCAGATTTTAAGCAGATTTCATACCCACAAGTTCGTTTTTCCGACCGGAGCGGCTTTTAGTTTGAAGCCTTGCCTAAAGCTCATTTCCGAAAACATTTTGTTACAAAACTGTGAGGTCACAATGTTTGGAAAAATGTTGTTACAGATTCAGTTATTACCAATTTTGCGCGTTGTGCAGCGGAATGCAAAACAAACAAAAAATCGTGGTGTAAAAAGTATATTTTGCCAGCAATTGTGGCACTTTTATAAGTCGAGCTCTTGGCAACCCTGACTGTAGTGCTTAACGTCACAGGATGATGGGCAGAGTTTGGTGAAGCTAAGGAGCGTGTTCCACCCTACTCGGCTTCTCGACCAAAAGGCTGGAACAGATTTTTCTTTTTTTTCGGCAAAATGTGGGCTGATCGAGCCAATCACATCACAGAGATTGTATTTACTATGCTCCCAAGCGTGGTAAGCAAATAGTTACTATTATGGTCGCTGTTTTGAGATGTTTGGAACGGTCAGCGAAGTAACTTCTCACGAGGTCGGAGCGAAACAGTCACTCTAGTTAGAGGGGAGGAACACGCTCATGGTTTCAGCTTGGAACAAATTCCCTACCACTCGGGTTTCGAAAAAAAGTGCTGACTCCAATAACCAGAGACGAAATGTGTCAAAAAGCACCAAAAGTGTCACACTTGGCAACACTGACTACAATAAGGCTTTGTTCCACAGAAGTTACTACGAGTTATGATGACAAAAGAGGAGCCAGCTCTTTGATGAGGTGGGGGTTATGCCCATTCCAACAACGACCGGGTCAAATTTGATGGTAATCCAGATGCTTATTCGACAGGATGTCATCTCTTGAATGACAAGAAAATAGAGCGGACAGACGTCGCCATCACGACGAGAACTCCTGCTGAATAGATAGATATTATCACCTATGATGGTCCAGGCCATCCAGAGCTAAATAAGACGAGGGAGTAGTGCCAAGACCTATGCTTTCCATGCTTTGCAAACAGGCTATACTTTTAGCCCCGCCCACTACGCTTGTCGCATTTAAAGCGAGACAAACTTGCGCGTTAGAAATTTCTGGTATAGCAGAGGTGCAGTCTGCACACACCAAGAAACAGTAAAGTTTTGAAACAATGAAACAATGAAATTAGAAACAATAATTTGTTTGCAATGTTCAGAATATGAAGTTATCGAAGCAGGCTTTGGTGAACCACTGAATGAGTTTTAGTAGAGATGTTCACCATCGCTAGTGGTGCTAGTGTTCCTGTTATTCGAGTGTGTGTCACTTTTTTCAAGTCTTGGTGGTCAGGGGCGTCACGACTGGGGGGGGGGGAAGCCCCCCCCCCCCCATGCTGTCGGCCAGTCGGTAAGAAATAACCGAGTTGGCGCGAAGCGCCGCGATTTTTCGTCAAAACAGTTGATTTTTTCCATGAAAACAGTCAAAACTACTACAAAATAGTAGTTTTTTTCTGAAAATCAGTCGATTTTTTCCAAAAACTGTAATTTTTGTTGTTGAAACCATTCGTTTTTCTGCAGAGACAGTCGGTAAATACGTCGCCCCCCCCCCCCCCCCCAAACATTTTGGCTAGTGCCGCCTCTGTTGACGGTACTCTCTTTTTGCTCTCAGGCCATCTAAGTAAAGTCGCTCCTCCACTGGCAAGGTCACTCTGTTGGCCACTCCCTCCATCGTAAGCTATCGGAAGCCATCGTTAGTGCGTAAGCGGCCATTTCGGCAATTTTCAGCCAATGAAGCATGCCGGGTCTAGACTAGCACGGTTCCGACAGCCTTACTACCCAGTGGAGGACCCACTTAAATTGTAACGATCATAAATCTTCTGGGACGTAAGTGGTAGCGGGAGGAGATAATATTCTTATCAGGCGGTACTGTAGAACGAAAGTAATAATTGTGACGGTCGTAAGTGATAAGAAGTCCGTGGAACACAGCCTATACCTTTCAAGCCAGATTGCTCGTCAGACCCAGCGTGCTTTCATTGGCTGGAAATCGCCAAAACTGGCGGTTATGAAACATTACAATCGATTCAGACAGCTTACGATTGCCAGTGGAGACTGGAGACTCTACTAGATCTTCCATTCCTTAACTTCATATTCTGAACACAGCAAAAACAAAGTTGCAACCTCTCCTGTTTCCTTGAGCTTGACCGCATCTTAGCTGTTCTATAAGATTTCTAACCCACAAATATGTCTCGCTTTGAATGTCCCGAGCGCAGTGGGCGGCGGTGTTAGTAAGTTTCTGATGCATGGAAAGCTACGAAACTCGAATAGCAGCGACAGTAGCACCACTAGGAATACTGAACGTCCCTACTGAAACTCAATCTGTCGTGAACCAGCACTGGCTCTAATAACTTCATATTCGGAAAACAGCAAAGAACAAGACCAAAGGTGTCGATGGGTTCCCAAAAATCTAATACTTGATCCAGACAATTGGGTCTTGTCTTCGCCAGGCTAATCATCAGAGAAACCCAAGTTCAGATATACCTACCTCCACAAGCCATATCTATTTTGACGATATTGACCGAAACTTCCTGCTTTACTTTACTACCAAGTTTTCCTTTCGCCCGAATTCCGAGTAAAAGTTAAGTAGAAAGTAAAAAGTTCCGTCCAGTAAAAAAAAGAAAATTCAGAAACGAATTCAGCGTATCTCCCTCTATAAATAAGATCTAATCAACCTTAAATAAAACTTTGACTTACAAAAAAATCCAGTTACAACCGGATTCCTGACTAATTATATGTCCGGGTAGAAAATGATTATCATATACAGACTCAGCGTCTCTTCTTACTCCTAAATATGTCATCTAATCAACTTCAGATAAAACTTTAGCTTTTAACAAATTTTCCGGTTTGGCCGGATTATAGGCGAACCAGTTGTCCGGCTAGAGAATGGTTTTCACCGTCGTCTTCAGCATGTCTTCTTACCCTCTAATCAAATATTTAATCAACTTCAAACGAAACTTTTACTTTTAACCGAGCTTATAACCAACTTTCCGGTTTTTCCCGCATTCCGACGAACTACTTGTCCGGCGAGAAAATTGTTTTCACCATCGTGTTTTGAATGTCTTCTTACCCCTAAATCGATCACCTAATCAACTTCAAATAACACTTTTACTTTTAACAAACTTCCGGGCGAACTACTTGTCCGATGACAAAATGGTTTTCACCACCGTCTTCAGTATGTCTTCTTACCCCATAATCGACTATCATATTAGCTGTTAAAAATATTTCATTTGCCCCTTAATTTAAACCCCCTAAATGTATGGCTACAAATCCCATCTATAAACTCAACCTTACTTTTGACTCAAAGAATCCTCACACGAAGTTTCATCAAAATATCTCATTCCCGTCGAGAGTTATAGCGCGCACAGACGGACAGACAGACAGACGGACAACTTTTGCGACGTCATAAGTGTCCCACCACTTACGTTTTGTGATACCCAAAAATACAACCTCCCCTGTTTCCTCGATGTGTGAATACTGCATTTTAACTTTACTAGACACGCAAGCTGAATGGGAGGCGCTATGGGTATTGCCCGTCTGCGAAGCAGGGAAAGCATAGGTCCTGACGATGCTCCCTAGTGTTACTTTTCTTTTGTGGAAAGCATAGGTCTTGGCGACACTCCATAGTATTATTTTGCTCTATCAGCTTCGGACGAATTCCTCACCACTCGGGTGTCAAAAAAGAAGTATTTTGGTTAGGGAAACGGGGAAGGTCAAAATAAGGATGATTCCTCTTCGTTTGATCGGCGAAAATAATTTAGGTCACCCGTCTAGGCTCAACTGCCAGAAGTCTCTCTTCCTAGGTCAAGTTGAGTATAGTGAGCTCTTCCAAGGTATTTTAAATATATGGATGATTCGATTGAAATTCTAAAAATAACCATTTAAAACCTTTTCTTAGACAATCAATCAATCATACCCTAACCAAAAATCTGGCTTTGTTGTAGACTGGCCCCATATCTTCAAGCTTTTGGGATCCCAAAACGTAAGTGGAGGGATACCTATGACATCACAAAAGTTGTCCGTCTGTCCGTCCGTCTGTAAGCACGATAACTCTCGAAGGAATGAGATATTTTGACGAAACTTGAGGTGAGGATTCGTTGGGTCGTTGGACCAGTCAAGTTCGTAGATGGGCTTTGTAGCCCTGCATTTAGGGGTGAGGGAGGGGGTTCAAATTAAGGGGCAAACAAAATATTTTGAAACAGCTAATGTTATAGTCGCTTATGGGGTAAGAAGACATGCTGAGCACGATGGTGAAAACTATGTTGTCATCGGACGAGTAGTTCGCCGGAATCCCGCCAAAACCGGAAAGTTTGTTAAAAGTAAAAGTTTTATTTGAAGTTGATTGGATGTTCGACTAAGGGGTAGGAAGACATGCTGAAGACTATGGTGAAAACCATTTTCTCGACGGACAAGTAGTTCGCCCGGAATCTGGCCGAAACCGGAAAGTTTGTTAAAATTAGAAGTTTTATGTCGAGTTGATTAGATGTTCGATTTAGGGCAAGAAGACATGTTGAAAACTTATGTGAAAACAATTTTCTACCCGGACATGCAGTTCGCCCGGAATCCGGCGAAAACCGGAAAGTTGGTCAGAAGTAAAAGTTTAATCTGAAGTTGATTAAATGTTTGATAAAAGACATGCCGAACACGATGGTGAAAATCATTTTCTTGCTGGACAACTAGTTCGCCCGGAATCCGGCCAAAACCGGAAAATTTGTTAAAAGCAAAAGTATGACAGATTAAGGTGTAAGAAGAGAGGCTGAGTCGGTTTATGACAATGCTTTCTTACCCGGACATATAATTATTGCGGAATCCGTTGTAACCGGATTTTTTTTTAAGTCAAACTTTTATTCAAAGTTGATTAGATGTTCTTTATAGGGATAATGATTTTGTTTCTGGTTTTGTTTTCTGTATTTTCGCTGGTTTTGTTTCTGTATTTTGTTTTGCTGGACTACTAGTTCGCTCGGAAATCGACAGGAAGTCTCGGTCAGTATCTTATGTCAGTATTTATGACAATGGTTTTTTACCCGGACATATAATTATTGCGGAATCCGGTTGTAATCGGATTTTTTTTTAAGTCAAACTTTTATTCAAAGTTGATTAGATGTTCTTTATAGGGATAAGGATTTTGTTTCTGGTTTTGTTTTCTGTATTTTCGCTGGTTTTGTTTCTGTATTTCTTTTTTGCTGGACTACTAGTTCGCTCGGAAATCGGCAGGAAGTCTCGGTCAGTATCGTCAAAATAGATATGGCTTATAGAGGTATATCTGAACTTGGTTTTCTCTGATGATTAGCCTGTCCAAGACTGGATCTGGCGAAGACAAGACTCGATTGTCTGAATCAAATATTAGATTTTTGGGATCCCATCGACACCTTTGGTCTTGTTCGTTTTTGCAGATACCACGGTCTAAAGTCGTTTATGCAATTACCCGTGGTATCTGATACCACCGTCAGATGGCGTTTTTGCGGTTATCGTGGCATCTGGCCAGCTACCGTGGTAACTGGTCTTGGTATATGAAAAAGTCATCTCACTTTCACCTACAGTAGAGCCTAGGATTTTGTCAAATTGGTGGAAAAGGAGTTTGGAAGTTAGTGATGTGAAGGGGTATCAGTTTTTCTTTTGGGATGACTTCAAAAAGCGCAATTTCGGCAATTGTCGTTTTTGCAGAGCAACTGTAGTATCGAACACCACGGTAACTGCAAAAACGACTGATTGCATAACCAGTTACCGTCGTAACAGATACCATGTTATATACAAAAATGCAACTTTTGTTTTAAAGCGCGCTAGCCCCCCCCCCTCCCCTCCCGCCCTCGTAGTTGGAGCGTCGATGTGAACATGTTCTCTCATTTTAAAACCCTTTGGTTTTACGCTGAATTTAATCTCCCCACATTCCCGTTGGGAGTCGTACATCTCCGAACGGAGGCAGAGAACAAAATTGAGCATCAGCTTCCAACATCTCTAGATGATCACAAATCTTGTAGGCTTCAGACAATTTTCCGAAGTTTTCCTTCTTTGGTGAAGGGAGAGGAGGAATTCTCCAGAATTAGAAATACTCGGGACGATTAAGTTCTGATGTAGGATTACGGGAGTGTTCTGTCCGACACAAAAATAAGTTGACCAGCACGCTTTCGGAATTGGAAGTGCTGGATTATTTTCCGGCCGTAGTAAATCTTCTGGAATCCGATCGCACTTACGGACAGTTTTTTTCTAATCCGAATAATAAGTGGTTATCTTAGAGACCTTGGTGGGAGAAGGAAGCGACTCGGCAGTCGTACCAAATGGGGCGAGGTCAATCGGGTTCAGGTTTGGTGGTGCTGAACCGGCTAGCAGAGTAAAATAACACTAGAGAGCAGCACCAAGACCATTGCTCTCCGTGCTTTGTAAACGGACCATACTCGTAGCACCACCCACTATGGTTGCTGCATTTAAAGCGAGACATACGTGCGGGTTTAGAAATTTCTAGTAAAGCAAAGGTGCGGTTTGCACACACCAAGGTAACAATGGAGGCTGTTTCAGTTTTTTGTAATGTTCAGATTATAAAGTTATCTGAGCCAGTGCTGGTAAACGACTGAATGAGTTTCAGTAGGGATGTTCTCTGTTGCTAGTGGTGATAGTATTGCTGCTATTCAAGTCTGTGTCAATTTTGTCAAGTATTGGCGCTACTCCCTGGTGTTATTTTACTCTGCCGGCTAGTCAGCTAAAATAAATTTTCCGGAATCTGATTGTGTTTCTGGCCTCTTTTTTTTTAAATCTACTTAGTCCCTATAGTTTAAAAGACCTAGATCCGATAAGGAAACAGTATTACCACTGGTCACACAACGTGGCATAAAGTCTCAGGGACTCAACAACCCTATACATCAACGAAAACAAAGTACCTGAAAAAGGAACTTGCAGTATTTCTCAGTTGAAGACTTGGATGTTTTCTCGTCGCCATAAAAAATCATGGACAATACGGCCCAACCAGCGAACGACGTTATCGACTGCTTCCTGGCCGAAGATTGAAAATTAAGTGTCTTTTCCTGGCCTTTTATGTGTTTTATTTATTTTCTTTCATTTAATCCGCTTTTCCAAAATTGCGGGTTCTAAATAAACTACTTACTGACTTATAGAACCAGTCCACCGTCTCATGTAAATTTAAAAAAAAATTGCCATGGGTATTTAATTACCTGTGGGCACCAGTCGCATACTAACTTGTAGTAGTTTCACACTCAAGCTCCATTGCTCTTCCATTGACCCATCAAATACATTTCTCCTTCTACCCACGGCGTCCATGGGTCCCCTGCAGCTGGCTCTGTCAGGGATGCCATTGAGTGTCTCTTCGTCTCCCATACTTCCTAAAGCCTCTGGTGTGTTTAAAGTTCAACCGAATAGGCTGCGATACGACAGTCTGCTTCGTCAGTTATTTACTTCGACAGGCTTCAAGACCCAATGAAAATGCGTTACTTAGTTGCTGTGGCCTCGGCTATTCACATAATCGATTTTCATCGAATGAACTTTTTGTCTTACCTCTATGTGCTTATACCTCTATGCCAAAGGAAAGGTAAAGGTAAACGTGGCGAAAAATGAATCTTTTTTAATCTTTTGTCTTGTTGGGTCGGCAGTGACCATTCTTAACTTCATTACTAGAGCCCAAAGGGAAAAAAAATCCCTTAGCCTAGTCAGAATAATTCAGCGTATCCAAATTGAAGATAAAAAAAATAAACTGGCTTTCAGTTAAACGTTAAAGTTTAACCGAAAAGGGCTGGGATGGGACAATCTAGTTACCCATCACATATTCACTAAAATTGGCTTGAAGACCCGCTGAAAATGCTTTACTTTGGTGTTCCATTATTCACGAATAATCGATCTTCAAATAGTGGAATTTCCGTGTGATTTGTTGCGGTTGTATTTTTGTTGTATGCCTTAAGAGAAAGGTTATGATTTTTTTTGTTCAGGCACTTAGCAATCTTCACCAGTCTCATTACTGCCCACTGAAAGTCCGCGTTCGTGTTGATATTAAAATTACCCGTGTCATAATAGAATTTACGCTATGGAGGCGCCCGCATATATTCTAAACGTCATAACTAGAGCAGACATAAAAAATAAATAAAAAAAATCCCTTTGCAGAATCCAACTAATTCAGTGTATTCAGTTTGACACAAAAATAACTTGGCTTTTCAGTTAAACTTTAAGGTCTGCTTTGACCGTCTCTCTTTGACCTTCGGTTCGCTTCGTCCAACCAGGGAGGGGGTTAGCATTGTTTGGACAGAGCATCTTCAGGTCGTTGAAGTCCGACCCCGAACCATTTTATTCTTCCGGCTTTCGTAACTTCTGCCACTGATGGATGAAAAATGACGTCACTGAGCGTGTTCCACCCTACTTACCGTAGTTACTACGCATGACGTCACGAATTCTGGCTTTTTGCCGTCAAGGCTGAAACGATTTTTCTATTTTCCAGCAGGATCTCACGCCACAGGCGAATCCGACCAATCACGTTACAGAGATGCGTAGTTACTGCGCTCCCGAGCATGGTAAGCAAATAGTAACTATTAGTTACTATTCCGACAAGGTTGGAACGGTCAGCGTAGTAGCTTTTCGTCAGGATGGAACAGAAATAGTAACTAATAGTAACTATTGTTAGAAGGGTGGAACACGCTCACTGTGACATACATGCCCTGATCTGAGGCGTATTCTCGCCGTTCCCCGAGGACTCCTCGGGAAACCAAAGGGAACGACGAGAATAGAGGGAGTCACTCCGCGAGGACTCCGCCTAAGAAAACAGCGAGAAAATAGGGAATGATTCGAAGATGGATTTTGTTTGAAAAATAAAATATGCAGTTGACAAAATTAGTCTGGATCCACTTTACTTTTGGTTTTGTTTACACTGATTATGTTTAATTAATTTTACATTGCACCAACACCAGCAAAAACTGATTCCCCTCCAAATATAAAAGGGAGTCCTTTTTGACGATGGTGATGATAATCGGAGCATTCCCCATCCGTGGGAACTCGCGAGAACACGGGGAGTGAGTCCCTCGGACAAACTAAAACGCGGGGACTCCTCAAGTGGAGTCCTCGGGAAACAGTGAAAATACGCCTCTGATTTGAAGCTCAGAGCATCACTGGAAACCCCCAAACAAATATTTGATACAATATCAAAGCCTCAACTCTTTCAACATCGCGCCCTAATAACTTACCAATTTTGCTCCAATTGCACTGAAAGCGACTGAAAAAACCACAAACTGGCCCGCCGGTATGTAATTTGCGCCCATCCTGTCTTTTTCCACAGACCGGGGTACCAATCTCTTGTGTTTTATTACCCCTGAAACAAAACGCGGCCACTCATAGCTTCAGAATAGATGCTACATTTTCACGCGCTAAAAACTGTAATCACGTTCCCGGTTACCGCAAAACTTTTTGCATAAAATCCATTTCAGGGCATTACAAGGTACCACGCGGTCTGGCAGCGAAGTTTCTGAACGGCTTGCGTGTTCAAGTGTCGTTTCGAAATATGAGACTAGAGCGAGGGACTGCAAGCTTCCCGCGGATGGAGAGATGGCGTTCTTCATAATTACCTGACCCAATTCGCCGTATTCCAAAACACGCCACTGATCCTCAGGAAGAAGGAGTAAGCGTCTCCGTAACATACACAAACTCACGACTCAAATCCTGTGTCAAACAAATCACGGCGATCTTTGGGAGCAGCTGTGACTTCACTTCTGCCTTTCTTCCGCTAGGTACCCGGAGAGGTCGGAGATTTTGCATCGGCAAGGAGAGATGGTCATCAAGAGTATTCAGCGCTCCAAGTGGACTAGTTTCTGTTAGTCCTCCGTTGCAGAGATGGGCGAATCTGGTCATGAAAAGATTCGAATCAGAATCCAGGGTTAGGTACGACCTGAATTCCGAATTCACCGAGGGTTTAAATCCTGATTTGGATCCGAACTTAAACGAATCAAAGCATGTACATGTATTACAGTTTACAATCAGATGTGACGAAAAAGCGCTGATGCCTAAAGCAAACGAGATGGTTAATTGGACGATGCAAACCATATTTCTAGGTTTTCATCAGGTTTTCATGTCTGCTGGTTATAGTATGGGTTTCCTCTTCGGGCCCAGTAATGAATTTGGGGCTCGTCAAGCGCAATACCTTAAGATTCAGGGTTTGGAACCCGAGTCTGAACCCGAGTGCAGCGTGACAAGCATAAGATTGGAATACGGATTCGGATTCGCCCATCTCTGCCCCGTTGTCTAATAATCAACAGTTGTGTAGGCATTATTAAAAGTCGGCTCCATGAGAACACTTTCACTTTCTTACTACTAAGATATATGTAAAACCTCTGTTACCTGGGAAGCAAATTGCAAATTTTCTACTCACCAACCTGTGTATCTATTTTACTATGTCTGCCACAAGTGCTGGTATTGAGGCCTAGGAGGATTAACAGAAACTAACAGAAACGAATTCTCTTGACGACTAATTCTTCGTGCCAACGAAGAATCACATTGGGCTTAGCGGAGAGGGAGAAACGTCACGACGACAAACGTTGTTGATTGGTTTACACAGGATTTGAATCAATTTAGAGGGTTCGTTTTGGGACGTTTCTTGTTCTTCCCCAGGTTCACTGGCGTGTTTTGGACTTAGTCATAGTAACAGGAATAAATAGTATATAATACAAAACGCGGTCGCCCTTAGTTTCAGTACTTGCGTTTGTGTTATTTAATTATGGGCTTAATTTCTAAGAAACCAAAATCATTCAATGAGTATGTAAAGTAAAACTATGTAGCCTACTTGCATATTAGTGTATCTCTGTTGACATTTCCTATTGTTATTTTTCATAAAAAATTTCATCACTGAGTTGAATTGAATCAATACAGAAATGTCACACGATGAGAAAAAAATGGAAAAAATAATCTTCTTTCTCATTCACCTGTATAGAATCTTTTCCTATCAATTCTTATATTTCTTCTATTAATTAAGCTGTTCTCTTTGAACAGCATATTCTATTCTATTCTATTCATAGTCTTCAATAAAGGACTAAATTGAGGGACTACAGACTTTTCTTGCGACGTAATGTGAGCGTTTCATAGGCCTATAAAACTTTTGTTGTAACCCATTAGGCTACGTATTTACATGCCAACCTCAATTGTGAACTTGGTCCACGCGAGGCTATGTATAACCCTTGCCAAGAAGGGCCGAAATATAGCTCTAATAAAATGGAGCTGACGTATCCGTTTTGCACCGTCAGACAAGATTCGCAGTCAGCTTGGGCTGAAGTAATATCTCTCACCGAAGTACGGAACTTCAAATCGCCCATACCTGCCGCCGACAAGTATCCATCTTAGCTGGTAAAAAGAAGAAGAGACAGGTGACTCCAAACCAAAATTTCGACGACCCAATCGAACAGCAAAAACAGCAGCCCTGTCCAGAATGAACTTATAGCACCAGCTTTAACTCCAACCGATTTTCAGAGGAGTTCACAAAATCAGATATTTAGGCCTAAGGAAGAATCTTTAAATATTTTCCCACAATTTAATTTTCTACCTTGAGCGGGTTGAGCCTGAAGAGGACCCTTGCCAAGAAGGGCCAAAATATAGCTAAGAAAATGTAGCGGACTTATCCGTTTAGCACCGTCAAAGATAGACAAGCCATTTAGTGCAAACCGAACCAAACATTGACCAGTACACGGTTCTTCTTCTCTCATCGCTAGTTTCATATTTGCCTCCTTTTCCCTCCTTCTTGATATTTGGGGTGGGGGTCCTCCCTTTCAAATACGCCAGTACATCCCCAGTTTGATAACTAAATTTACGAATGTACACCTACCAAGGCCGTATCCAGGGGAGGGCAGCTGGTTGACCCCCCCTCCCCCCCGAAACATACAAGAATAATCATTTTTATAGGCTTTTCCCTCTGATCTATGTCTTTTCTGTACTTTTTTGTCCGACCAGCAGGTGACGCCCCTCCCACGAAAGGCACCCCCCCTAAATAAATTTCTGGATACGGGCCTGATACCTACTAATGTCATCTCTAATCACAACATTTTTAATCAGTCTGCATTTGTTTATAAAGTGTCTCCTGACAGAGACACCATCCAATACCATAAAATAGCCTATGCTCTTTTTCTTGCTACTTTATTCAGTTAAAAACCATACCTGCGCCGTACTTCATCGTTCTTCTTATTGTTCTAACTAATGTTTATTTGGTATTATTTGCCGTTAACCATTCTCTCTATAGCGCGGTCAGCCATGACAGAGCAACTCCAGTGCCACAAGATTGTTCAAACTTTTTTTCTCATTATTATTTTTAATCAGTCAAAAATACCAAAGCTGCACCACACTTTATTCGTTCGTTTGTTCATATATATACATATATGTATATTTAATTTACGGCACACGAAACGCACAAGCCGTTCTTAGTATTTTTTATTTGGTATTGTTTGTCATTGATCGTTCTCTCTATTTATTTTTTTAGGTTTATTATTTAGGTTGACTCACCTTTGCTTGCTATATTTGCTGTTTTGATCAGTAAACGATACTCTCTCTCTCTACACATATAACTACTGATACTGTTAGATGGCTCTAACGGCGATAAATATTCCAAAAAAATAAACCAAAATGCAGAAGAATCTCTACCCTTTCGATGACCCATTCAAACAGCAAAAACAGCAGTCGTATCCAGAATGAAATCACAGCACCAAATTGAACTCTAATCAATTTTCTGAGAAGAAGTTCACAAAATCAGATATTTAAGGAAGAATCTTTAATTGTTTTTCCACAAGTTCATTTTCCAGCTTGAGCGGCTAGAGCCTGAAGAGGACCCTTGCCAAGAAGGGCCGAAATATAGCTCCAAAAATATAAATATTCCTTCAGCCCAAGCTGACTGCATATTACGTTATAGTGCAAAACGGATACTTAGGCTGAATTTTGTTAGAGCTATATTTCGGCCCTTCTTGGCATGGGTCCTCTCAAGGTTCTCTCAAGAGGACCCTTCCCAAGAAAGGTTGAAATATAGCTCAAATAAAATTCAGCTGACGTATCCGTTTTGCACTATCAAATCTAACGGATATGTCAACTGAGATTTATCCCAGCGATATTTCGGCCCTTCTTGATAACGGTCCTGCCTGGCCGTAGCGAGAACAGCGAACCTACTAATCAAACAAAACAACCGAATACATAAACGAATACGTATAGAATAAATATAAATATTGATAAGTAAAGATAAATATGTATTTAAATTTTATTTGTCTCAACCAACTTCTTGATAATGGTCCTGTTTGGCCGTAGCGAGAACAGCGAACCTACTAATCAAACGAAACAACCGAATACATAAACGAATACGCATAGGATAAATATAAATATTGATAAGTAAAGATAAATATCCGGCATCCGGGGCTGTGTGAAGCCAGTTTGTTCTTGTTTTCACTCCGGATTTTTATTTTTTTCTACCTCGTTTGTGTGTCGATGAAAATGCATAATATTCATGCGTTAAAAATGAAGTTCGCAGTCCCTTGTTGGCGTATCGACGACATTACGTGCGATTAGTATTATTCTGCGTGAGCAACTTCAGTTAAGTCGAAAAAATGCACTTGAAAGTGAAGGTTTCGACTCTCATCACTGATTAAGGTAGTAAAAAGAATTGTTGGAACATAACTTGTTTTTTTTTGTCGTTACTAAAATTACCAGTATAATCAGATCCCTCGGGCGTCAGTGTAAAATTGCATACCGTGATGCAAGCATGGGACGGATGCATCTTGTCTGTTAAATAGGACCCCTTGCAGTATTTCCTTTTTAGTTCTAATAATAATAACAATAATTTATTTTTAACCCATCATACACTCACAAAGAGAAAGACGGAGTTTAACTACAAAAAAAGGAAGAAGTATCGTGTGTAAATACATCCCACCACGAGAAACAAGAAACTAGCATGTGACCCATTAACATAATAACGAACCAAAATACAACAAAAAAGAAAAAAAAAAAAAAGAAAACAATAGAAATAACACTAGTAGAGAAACCCTTCCAGGGGTGATCCGAAGGTTTTTCTGACAGCTTGGAAAACAGTTTAGCAGCACAGCACCAAGAGGATCCGGCAAGCTGCATCTCTCCCGAAGTATTTCATTCCTCGTTTAAGGCGGTACACGTATAAGGTTATGGTTTTAAAGGCCTTGCCTTATCTATAATACTAATGTTACCTACTTTCATAATCCTCCATCCATTTCTAAACTCAGTTCAGTTCAGTTCAGTTTCATTGGACTATATTTAAAGGCAAAAAAAAATACACAATTTACATTCCTGCCAGGAAAGCACAAATGTAGTGCTCGGCTAGCACAGGGAAATAACCGATATTAATTTAAACACCAAACTGAATATTCTATTTAAAGAAAAAGGGAGGAGAGGAAAAAAAACCTATGGTTTCAACTTTAAATAAAATGAGAGAAAAAAATAAGGGAAAGAAGTAAAGAGAAAGAAAAGAACAAAATAAAAGAAAAACGGGGGGGGGGGGGTCTAAAGGAGGATAACACTAAAACAATTTTCCTGTAACTCGGAGACCCGAATTTCGTACGGTACATTCTAATCCCTCTAACAAAACCTCGCTGATTCTCTCCCTTGCCGTGATTTACTAGCTTCGATGCGTATCACGCTGTCGACGGTCGTCTGCGAGAAGCTTTTCCATCAGAAAACCGGTTATGCAAATTTTCCACTGTTTTCATATAAGTCAACGTGTCTTGAAACAGGCTTAAAACAGCCAAAGCCGTGGGTAATTTGTTGAAAGCAGAGCCTAGTTATAAAGTATTCAATTAGTTTATATAAGTGCTGGAAGTTGAAGATTAAATTATGCAATGAGTCCTTTAAGGCTATGGCGGTCGGAGAATTGTCTTATTCTCCTGGCAGCAAGCCCTACCCTCCATAACCTACTAGTTTGGAGGCATCTGTTGGAGACACATTGATGATGTACCATAGTGTTGTTTTTGTGTCATTTGCTTGTTAGTTTGTGGCGAAAGCGGAATTACAAAGTTAACAATAATAATAAGGAACGTTGCGTTTTTACCTAGTTTTTACCTTATCTGATCGATTAAAAAATCTCCCAGAATGGGACCAGGTAGGAACAGAACATGAGATATTTTAAAATAGTTGAATACGTTAAAACTAGACTCTGCTTTCATCAACTTACAAGCCTTTTTCCAGGCCCGTTGACTGCTAGAAAACCGGTAAAAAATTATGTAGGCTACTCGTATTTTTCGGAAAGAGAAACTTCTCGCAAACAACCGTCGAAAGCATGATAGGCATTGGAGGTAGCGAAACAAGCCCAGTGAGAAAATGAATGAGGTTTTGTTGGAGGGGGAGGGGGGACGAAGGCAGCTCGGGTCTCCGGGTCTAAGAATAATTACTTAAGTAAACTGCATTAGTATTGTAGATAGGACAGCTCCTTTCCTTAGTATTTCGTCTAATCTTTTTCTTTGATAATGTTTATCTTAATTTGTAGTTCAGATTTTAAGACAGCCATCAAGACTACGAAAAAACGCCCTCGACGATTACACGGCCCATGTGTGAGTGGCTATAGGCATTGGAAATACAACTTCTCTAACTATCATCTCAGTAGACTTCTTAGAATGGCAGCTCTGAAACTGAGTCCTTTTTACTAACTATTAACAAGAAATCTTGCTTTATCATCTTCCTAATTATTTGTAATTACTGGCAAGGAACCGGTCGCAGAATTCTGGCTCGCTTTGTCGAAGAAACGAAAATCTGTGATAAATCGCATAATTCTGCGAACAGTGGCAACACTGCTGGACAGAGAGCACTACATGCAGCACAGTGCTGCCAGCACATACAGACGCTGGCGAGAAGAGAGGCCCCGAGACGGCAACCGAGGTCAAATGGAATCGAAGTCCAGTCCATGGATCAACATTTTACGTTTATTCTACATGCATGCCTTTTTTATAATGGGATTGTCCAGGAAGCAAAAAATTACTGGAAATAACCTTGTAAACGGATACTGTTAACAAAACAAAATGTTGTTCAGTGAAAACAAAGATCAGCCATAATCGTCTGTATATTGCTTATTTTTCTGTCAGTTTGAAAGATTTAGCATGTCCAGACCTATGGAATGGATTTGAGGCTAAATACGTCAAAAATGTATTCGAGAATCCTAAAGTCTTCGAGGAATCAGTGTTTGTTTTTGATAATCAACTACAAAATTTCGAGATTGCTTAGGTCTTCGATAAACTACAAAAAGTATTCGAGATTTTTTTAAATGTCTTTGACATTTAAAATGAAAGAAGCAACTCGAGAATCTGACAAATGTATTCGAGAATGAAAAAATTACATTCGAGAATGAAAAAAATTTAATTTACGTGTCAAATACTTTTAAAACATTCTCGAATACATTTTATCTTTTCTCATATACAAACATCGATTCATCTATGATATTTTATGGATTCTCGAATACATTTTCGACGTATTTAGCCTCAAATCCGTTCCATACAGACGGTATGCCAGCCTGGCAAGACTTGCAGCCTGCAGGTATTGCTTGGCCCCTAAGCGGTAAATACTTTATGAACAACATACAAAAATTAAACCAATGATTGGTTATTTTGCTAGGATGATCAGTTTGTCTCTTGTACGGTTGTGCTTACCTGCCTGCGGTTGTGTATAGTTATAAAGGACCTGTCTTACCTATAATACTAACGCAATCTATTTCCATCATTAATCCACATATTTCTAAACCCGGAGACCCCAATTTCGTACGGTGCATTCTAACCCCTCTGATAAAACTACGCTGATTTTCTCATTTGCCGTGTTTTGCTACTTTCGATGTGTATCACGCTGTCGACGGTCGTCTGCGAAAAGTTTTTCCATCAGAAAAAACGGTTATGTAAATTTGTCTCTCTTTTCGCTACAAGTCAACGGGTCTCGGAAAAGGGTTAAAACAGCCGACACACGTAGGCTATTTGTTGAAAGCACAGCCTAGTTTTAAAGTATTCAAATATATAAAAATACTCTAAGTTGAAGAGTAAATGGTGCGAGGGGTCCTGTAAGGGTAGGAAAGGGATGAGGATTATTTATTTTACAATCCGATTGTGGATTTGGAAATCAACAAAGAATAATGCTCTGTCGGATGGGGGGGGGGGGGACTAAACGGACTTCTCGGAAGTATCCTAGTCCAGTGCAGTACAATATCGTTCAAGAAGAGATGGATTACAATAACTGAAAATAGTGTAGTTTGCTCATGGATATTTTTGTTAGAGAAATGTTGAAGGTGCGAAGCATGCGATACTGATTTCCGCAAACACCCTCTTCATTTCCGGTGCTTTTCCAGCCAATCCGAACGCGTACGTGATTTGATTCGTCCTTCTGGTCTCAGCAAGAAATTAATGTTATATTCATTCCTTCAGATCTGAATAACACTCGTTCTCTTAACTAATTCAAGTGGTTTGATTGACAAGTATAGTGAAAGGGCGGCGATGCATAACTCTCGGAGTGGTTCCTGTCAATCAAACCCACCCCTGATGTCCGAAGGATAACTCCCCCCTTGATCAGCGTGAATAATTGTCGAGATTAAAAACATAGCGACACGAATATGGCCAAAGAAGAAAGTAACAAGCCATTCTTCGTCCCTTCGTTTGTCATGCTATTTTACTCAAAAAAAATTATACATATATTTTACGTATTATTTATTGACCCGTTTCGAAAGTCTCAACTGCTGACCGAAAAACAAGAATTACAGAAGTTTTGACTACTAAATATGTATATTTGTTATTCGTTGATTGATATTTAAGGCTTATTTCTTATTAGTATTATTGAAGAAAAAAAAAGAAACATCAGCTCGTCCGTCCATGGTTTAAATCTTACCGACTATAGTAAGTATACTAGAAAAGATAAATCCTCTCTTTTAGTGAGCAATTGGATCTCGATGCTTGTAAGCCGATTTGTTTTGATAGTACTCTGTATGACCGAGTCCAGAACACGCCATTGAACCTCGAGAAGAACGATGACTAAAATCCTCTGTCAACCAATAAACGGCGTTCGTTGGGGATAGCTGTGGTGGCGCTTCCGGCTCTTCTGCTACGTACTCGGCGATTCTTCATCGTCACGTAGGTAGACTTCAAGAGCATTAGTATGCACATTTAAGATGTGGTAACTCTGCTGCAAATCTCGGTTGCTCCTCCGTTATCCCCCTTCAAGTATAGGGGAGACACGGCTGCAGAATCAGACTGCATGCGTACTATGTGTGTACGCAAGGCCGTATGAACCCCCCCCCCCCAAAATAGACAAAAATAACGATTTTTATAGGCTTTTCCCTCTGATCTGTGTGTTTTTTGTACTGTTTTGTCCGACCAGCAGGCACCCCCCCCCCCCGAAAGGCAACCCCCCCCCCCCCCCCCCCCCCGAAATAAATTCCTGGATACGGGCCTGTGTGTACGATTCGGGATCTGAATGCCTGTCAGCCGATCTTCTCTTTCGGGATTCAGAATGATCGTGAATAGGATAACTATGAAACTGGAAGCACGTCCTTCTCTCCATCCCTTCCTCTCCTCCCGAAGAGGTCTAACTATCCCGATGGGCTTCGTTTAGTTCATTCACTGTTAGGTCGTCGGTGGTAAGTTAAAGGACCCCTCGTACTATTTACTCTTCAGCTTATAGTATTTTAAAAATTTTAATACTTTAAAACCAGGCTGTGCTCTCAACAAATAACCCACGGCTTTGGTTGTTTTGTAGCCTTTTCCGAGACCCGTTGACTTGTAGCGAAAACAGGGAAACAATTTACATAACCGTTTTTTCTGATGGAAAAACTTCCCGCAGACAACCGTCGACAGCGTGATACACATCAAAGGTAGCAAAACACGGCAAGTGAAAAAAACAGCGTTGTTTTGTTCGATGGGCTAGGATGTACCGTACGAAATTGGGGTCTCCGGGTTTGGAAATATATGAAGTGATTATGGAAGTAGGTTGCATTAGTATTATAGATAAGGCAGGTCCTTTAAGGAAAAATGTGACCGTCATTCAATGAGTGCTTGTCTAAAGTCGGCTTGGTACTAGGATGAACTGCAGTGCCATCTAGCCATAGCGTGGAGAAGGTCATCCGTTCCCTTAGTGGTGGTAACCAAGAGTCATCGGAAGGAGGGAGGGGCCGCTGTACTTCCAGATCACGTATGAATTCATCTGAAGCCGAGATAAAGAACTACTTGCGAACTAAATGAAACAGGTTCAAGCTATCATGGACCAGAGGATAAGTTAACATGCAAGTAGCAGGTTCATGTTTCCAGCTACGGCCGAAAGAGGACACTTGCTAAGAAGGGCCGATATAGCGCTGAAATAAATTCTTAGCTGACTGTCCGTTTTGCTCCATGAAACATGATTCGCAGTCGGCTTAGGCGAGATCGACTAAAAAGAGGCTCGGCATGGCGCAAAGGCGGGAGCAATAAAAAGCGATTAGCAAGGAGCAAAAGTTGAAAAGTAAGCGAGAGTTCGGAACTCCTGAGCCTAAAAGAAGAGACGTTAAAACGTTGTCCCTGCCCCTCAGTCTGGCCTGCCCCTCAGTCTGGCCTGCTCCTCAGCCTGAAGCCTGAAAGGGCTTTTTTAGTTTTCATGCCTCTTTTTAGTATTTCTCCCGCACTATGCCGTGCCGTGCCTCTTTTTAGTCTATCCTAGCTTAGGCTAAAGGAAAACTTGTACAAGTTCAAGGTTTAATTGATTCAAGGAGAATCTAAGCCATAGACAAGTTCATGCCGTTCATGTTTCTAGCAACAGCCGGGGCGGGGCGGGGGTATATATGATCGGCCATTACTAAGAAGAGCTGATCAGAATATAATCTCAGCTAGCTTCTCCGTTAAGCGCCATCTAACATGATTCGTAGTCAGCTTAAAAGACCCTTCGTGCCGAGGTTCGTGACTGTTATGCCAATGCAACCTACACTGTAAAAAGTTTCTCCGAATGAGGATGCAGTATTTGCTACTGGGATTAATCTTATCTCTATTGGGATAAGATTAATCTGAATTAGGGGTAATCTTACCTCAATAAAGATAAGATTAATCCAAGTAGCAAATACTGCAAGATTTTTTTTGACAGTGTACTTCCGTAATTGCATTAATTAATTCTGAAGCCGCGAGACCCAAATTTCTAAGCCCGCTAACGATACCTCACTAATCTTTGCTCTTGTCACGATTCACTATTTTCCATGCGCAGTATGCTCCCCATAAGTTTAACAAAATCTACATTCAGTTCATTTAAAAATGTTATACTACCCTAAATGAATATCTATCTAAAACTTCAACCAAAATACAATCAATCAACGCAACACTTCCGAAAAAGTGCGCATTCTGCTAAAAATATTTGCAATTTTTTTTCCGCCTCTGTTTTCAAAGTATCAATGGGGTTTGTTAAATCATAACTTTTTAACATAAAAAAACTAGATTGAAATTTAGAAAACCGGCATAAAAATTTCCTTCGTTGGAACATAAGAATATGTTCCGACGAAGTCATCCTCAAATTTACCCGACTACCGACCAGCCGTGTTTTTCCACATTTTCAATATTTTCCGCCAAAACATTCAATTTTCCACTAGATGTCTTGAATCACTCTTCGAGAAAGCTGGTTCACTATCCAAAGCGGAAAAACCCGGCGGAAAGTTCCTCAACTTTCGGAAATAGCGACTGAAAAGAAATTCCGGATTTGCTTTCCAGCTCACGGAAACCCTTCCAAGTCTTAAGGAAAACTTGTACAAGTTCAAGGTCTCACGGGTTCGTGGATGAGTTGCTTTAACTGAAAATTTAACAAGTAAGCAAAATTCCAATTTGACTGGACCGCTGCATAACTGTACAGTCAGCAGTGCATATTACCGACAGAGTTTCTGACAGCCTGTCAGACTGGAAACTTGACAGGACTGTAATTTTGGACCCATCGTTAGCCGAGCTCGCCCCGAGCGATGTCATTTTTGATGGACAGATATAATTGCAAGACCTGCATAGTGAAATCGAATATCCCGGAGTTTTTCACTAATGGTGCTAATAGGCGTATCGAAAGATGCGCCGACAAACGGGTGGGTGACGCTGGACTTAAAGTGGCACTAGTACTGCGAATGAACGCTCGAATAAATGATGCCTAGGGGTCCTTGGCTTGCATCCTTTCGTATAAAGCAGTAGAAGCGGTTGGAAAAGAACATCTGACAGTTTTTCCCAAGCTTTAAAGTTTAACTGAAAAGACAGATTATTTTTACATCTGATATTTTTACGGCTTTATGCCGCGGTAAGGGAGACATGGGGTGAGAGTATAATGTTTAAAGCGGGTGTTAAGCGGGAGGAACTAAGAATTATTATTGAAATGTTGGCGGACACCCTGCCAATTGGTGCTAGAAGGCGTTACAGTGGTAATTTTAGGCAGAAATCCGGGCCTTACTTCTGTCCGATGTGCGGATGCGAGAATGAGAGTTTGGTCCACGTGGTTTGCGAGTGCATGGAGCTGAGTGAATAGAGGAAAGAACAGTACGGTGTAAGTGAGTTTGATGAAGAATGGTTAATTAGAGTTGTTAGGAATGAATGTTTTACTACGATTAAGAGATTGGGGCGATTCCTGAGGACAGCGATGGAACATAGACGTAGATTTTTGGATTAGGGAAATATCAAAGAAATGTTGAAAACGGTTATTAGAGAAGAGAAAGATTAAGGAGGAGCTTCTCTCTTTTCTGTTGTTTTGTTTTGTGGGTTTTCTTCTAGTATGTGATACTTTTTTGTGATTTTTTGTTGCCATGGCCCTCGGGCTGCTTAGCAATTAATAAATCTATATGTCTAAATCTATTTCAATACACTGAAATATTTTGACTCCTCTAAGTGATTTTGTATTTTTCACCTGGGGCTCTAGGAATAGCATTTAGAGTGTACGCTGGCTTGCACGACAACCTGAAATTCATCCAAACGCGGAAAATTTGAATTTCATCAGAGGGCTACATTTCCAGCGTGGGAGCTTGGAAGAAGTCACGCCTGCATAAAAGTAGGAAAATCATGTTAAGACATGTCTTGCAAGGAATCCAACATGTTTATTTTTGTCTTCGGCAATGGTTTATATGTATAGTTGGTAAATATTTCCGATATTTCAAGCGTAGAGTGAAAGCACATGAAGGTACCACAAATCCGAAAGGATAAGTTCTTTTGATGATATCGATTATCCGTGGATAAAGCACAAACGTAGCCATAGTAATGCATTTTAATCGGGTTTTAAGGGAATAAGCGATGTGCAACTAGACTTCAGTTCTATTCGATTACAATTTAAAGGCGCTAGTGGAGTATTACTACTGTTATTGTAGATTTTTCCTCGAAATAAACCAAATGAATATAAACAAGTACATAAAGTAAGCTGTGATTCGTTTTAGGTCACCTGTCGTTTTCGTGCTAGAGCCTGAACAGGATCCTAGCCAAGGAGGAAAGCCCCTCTACATCTAGGGGCTGGGTAGGGGTTTCATATGAAGAGACGAACAAAGTATCGTTTTTGTGATCCCGAGACGTACCTGTAAACGTAAACATACCTGTGACATCGCAAAAGTTGTCCGTCTGTCAGTCTGTTAGCACGATAACTCTAGAAGGGAATGAGATATTTTGATGAAACCTGGTGTGAGGGTTCTTTGGTCAAGGGTAATGTCAAGTTCATAGATGGGCTCTTTAGCCCTACTTTAGGGGTGGGGGAGGGGGTTCAAATCAGAAATTTGGTCTAAGTAAAATTTTTCTCTAGGGCTGATTAGAAATTTGATAATGGGGTAAGGGGTCCCTTTTGAGATTTAATTTCTCGCCGAAATTTAGTTCGACCAGAATCCGACCAACACCAGGAAATTGGTAAAACAAAGTTACTTCTGAAGCTGATTGGAGGCCCAATAGAGAGGTTAGAGCACATGTTGTAAAACGTTCGTAGAGGATCCAGTAGCTCTAAATTTCCACCGGACAAGTAGACTGAGTGAAATCCGGCGAAAACGGGAAACTCATTCTTAAATCGATCGCGACATAAGAGTAACATTTTTTTTTTACAGAAGTTAAACTTATTCTTGAGTCGATCGGAGCATGAATAAAAGGTGACGAGTTACACGCTTAATACACAAATATGAACTTTATTCTCTCTCTGGACAAGTAGTTTGACCGGAATCCGGCCAAAACCGGAAATTTCAAAGAATTAAAACAAAATTCTGATGTCGATAAAATTGGGTGGTTGAGATTGGTGTGCCGGAAAAAGACACGGCGAATCCGGAAATACTATTCAATCTCCCCTAAAATGGGTAGTCTGGTCGGAAAACCGGATGTTTTCGATCGAGGCAGATTGTCTTATATGTGGAATCCCAAAATTTCAATATCTGATCCAGACAGTTGAGTCTTGAAAACATCCGGTCTTCGCCAGACTATACATTTTTACTATTAAAATTTAGAAACAGATTAAGGCTAACGGTAATCATTTGAGAAGACCAAGTTCGGATATGGATTAAGCATATGTGTTTATCCCTATAGCCTACGTCATATCCACTTTGATAAAACTGATCAGAACTTCCTTTGTTGCTTCTGCCAAATTTCCGGTTTCGGCCGGATTCCGCGCGAACTACTTGTCTGGCAAAAAAACTAAGGCTAAAAAACACATTCACGGACAAACAACTTAGGTATCCCGTCACTTGCCTCTTGGGATCCCAAAAAGAAGATTGATGGCTTTCCATGAAGTATTGACAGTTTCTTGGTCGTTTAGTCTATTTGTTTATTTTTATTTTATGGAGGAGGTTACTTGCTAGGTGTCCCCTTTCTTGGGACCGGATGGTGGTTGTTGTATTGTATACAGCTATGACTGACCATGTTTAAGTTGTGTTTGTTAATGTAATTGTTAATTACTGGTCATTGATCCTGCTCTCTGCCATGAACTAATGTAAAATTATCTGTTGTGATTGTCTGAAAACTAAATGAACTTGAACCTGAAAAAAGATGGTCAAATATCTTCCTTTGGGATCCCACGGAAATCTCAGATCTTGTTATATATGATTCCCAGACAACTTGGGCTGAAAGAGCATTTATTAAAATTAGCACTCTGCTTCCCAAAACTCCTTGCGTCATAATCGACGCAGTTTGTTTTTTAGTCCTCGATGAAAATTATCGAGTTCGACGGACCATGAAATCTGTGGTTTGTAAGCGAAGAAGATGTGCTTGTAAGATAGTAGAATACATTTCTGAGCTCTGGCTCACTTATCCCATCTTTTTGTCCTGTTGCAAAAACGTCAGAATTTCAAGAATGGCATGGCAACCATGTTAATATTGTACCTTCGCCGATTCAGACTTAATGCATGCGTTTCAGACTGAGATAAGAAATGGTAATAAAAACGGTCAATTCTCTTCACTTAAGTTGCCGTACCCATTTGCACTTGGCGTGGCTTGGTTAGTCTTGTGTAAGGAAGGAAAAAAAATGGATCCATTCTTCGGATGTTTCAGTTTCATTTATCTACATTTACACAAAAACACACTACTAACATACAACACAAGAATGTTTTTAATAATTTTTTTTATTTGTGACCTGCTTTTTGGATAACAGCGGAGTACGAGTAAAATACACAAAGTAAAAAAATAAAATATTAAAACACTAAACAAAAAAAATGTAAATAAACATGACTGCGTTATTTTCACATAGTTTGAAACCTCACCATATGCTTGGCTAGAACACTTTCCTGAGTTCTCTCTACTATTTGGTAAATTCGGGCGGGGCCTCGGGCGGGGCCTCGGGCGGGGTCCAGAAATGGTGCGGAAACAGCATGGATCTGGGACAAAACCCATTTTGTATCTAGTAATTAAGCACGCTAATCAAGTGGATGTGGGGGGTGCTAACTTTCTCACATGGCGTGCTTTGCTACCTTCGATGTGTATCACGCTGTCGACGATTGTCAGTGAGAAGTTTTTCCATCAGAAAAACGGCTATGTAAATTGTTTCCCTGTTTTCGCTATAAGTCACCGGGTCTCGGAAAAGGCTTAAAACAGCCAAAACCGTGGGTTATTTGTTGAAAGCACAGCCTCGTTCTAAAGTATTCAAATATTTTAAAATACTAGTTGAAGAGTAGTGCGAGAGGTCCTTTAAAAGTGCATTACTTGAAGTACTGCTTAATGGACTCCTCTTGCATATTCTACGTTTTCTTTTATTCCTATCTTCCTTGCGGAATTATAGGCTCCTGAAATATAGTTTCATTTTGCGCTTAGGACTTTTAAGCGCTTTTCCGCCTGCCGCCAGGCACACGACGCAAACTTCGCAGTAAGCTTGGAGGTCCACCATCAACTCTTTCGTGCATAAGGACATAATAAGCATCAAAATGATGTGTTTTTTTGGTTGTTTTCGGGGTCCCAAAACGTAAGTGGAGGGATACCTATGACATCGCAAAAGTTGTCCGTCTGTCCGTCCGTCTGTCAGCACGATAACTCTCGAAGGGAATAAGATAATTTGATGAAACTTGGTGTGAGGACTCTTCGACTCGAGGGAAAGGTCGATTTCGTAGATGGGCCCGATAGCTGCATATTTAGGGGAGGGGGAGGGGTTTCAAGTTAAGGGGTGACAAAAAATATCTTGTAAAGGCTAATGAGATAGTTGATTACGGTGTAAGACGACATGCTGAACACGAATATGAAAATCATTTTCTCGCCGGACAAGGAGTTCACCCGGAATCCGGCTAAAACCGAAAAGTTTTTTAAAAGTAAAAGTTTTATCTGAAGTTGATTGGATATCCGATTTAGGGGTAAGAAGACATGCTGAACCCGAATATGAAAATGATTTTCTCGTCGAACAAGTAGATCGGCCAAAACCGGAAAGCTTGTCAAAAATAAAAGATTAAACTGAAGTTGATTAGAGGTTCGATTTAAGGATAGTGAAACATACTGAATCCGAATGGGAAAATTATTTTGTCGCCGGACAAGTAGATCGCCCGGAATCCGGCCATAACCGGAAAATCTGTTAAAGTAAGTTTTGTATGAATTTCAGTAGGTATTCGATTTACGGGTAAGAAGGCATGCTGAATTCGTGTATGACAATCATTTTATACCTGGACACATTTCACCACGAATCCTGCTAAAATCGGAAAATTTGTTAAAAGTTGAAGTTTTATGCGAAGTTGATTATGGAGATTTGGTTGGAATGGATACGCTGAATCCGTTTTTGAACTTCAATTTTTTGCAAGACAAGTAGTTCGCCCGGAATCCGGCTGAAACCGGAAATTTGGCTGAACTAATGCAAGAACTTTTGTCAAACCAGACATGACGCAGGCTATAGGGGTAAACTCACATGCTGAATCCATATTTGAACTTCGTCTTCTCCGATGGTTACCACTGGACCGCTACAAGACCCGATTGTCTGTAAATATTAAATTTTTGGGATCCCATCGAAATCTTTGGTCTTGTTAACAGGAGACATCAATTGCTGCGTTATTTTCCCTTTTCTCCATATTTTCGTGATTACAATCCTGCTTGTAGCTTGCATCTAATTCCGTTCCGGTTGTGAAACGACTGAGGGGCTGACCGACTGGCAGAGAGATGAGTAGAACAATAATTTATTCTCACCTCTCCTATCGTGGGTCAGCAGAGAAGGATTGGGGCAATCCTCGAGCCTACTCATTCTTCAGTCTTGCCTCACCCCTTCTAGCCCATATCTCTGAAAAGAGTAGTATTCAGACCAGTTACAAACAAGCAAGAAAAACAATAAGTTATGTGTTTAATCACGGAAGACCTGGTAGGCCATCAGGTCTATGTTTTGTTTCGGACTTCTTATGTTTACACAATTTTCAAACATGGCACATTCAGTTTTCAAATATTTTGCGTCTAGCCGCCGCGGCGGAGAACAGGAAGGCTGGGTGGAGTCGAGAAGCGCTAACAAGAAAATCGCTAAATTTACGTGGAAAGTAATGGTATTTTCGAAAATAATATGTCTGAGCTATTTCATCGTGGAAAGATCATTTCCAGTATGATCTGTGCTTTACGTACAACTGTACTTAAAGTTTAACTGGAAAAAAGTTTATTTTTGCATTTTCTTTTTTAATAAATGAACTTTTTGACTCTCTTGAGGGATTTTCAGCTTTTCCACAACAGGTCCTAGTTGAGAAAATGGACGGCTTCTCGTCAAGAGGCGTATTCTCGCCGTTTCTCGAGGACTCCACTTGAGCAGTCCCCGCGTTTTTATTTGTCCCGGGGACTCACTCCCCGTATTCTCGCGATTCCCCACGGACGGGGAATGCTCCGATTATCATCACCATCAACAAAAAGGACTCCCTTTCAAATTCAGAGTGGAATGAATTTGTGCTAGTGATGCCGCTGATGCAATGTAACATTAATTAAAAACAATCAGAATAAACAAAACCAAAAGTAAAGTGGATCCAGACTAAACGTCAACTGCATATTTACTTTTAGAGAATATTCATTTTGGAAGCATTCCCCGTCGTTGTTTTACGGACGCGGAGTCCGCGCGGAGTCCTCTATTCTCGCCGTTCCCTTCGATTCCCCCAGGAGTCCTCGGAGAACGGCGTGAATACGACTAAGATCGGCTCAACAACTGAACGGCTAAATTTAAACAAGTGAACAAACCTAATTTTCGTGGCCTAGCTTCTGTCGCTTCAGTCGAGTTCCATGGGAAGGAGGGAATGAAATACCAGGCGTTGGAGATACCAGACAATATTAAAAGTTGCACACATCAGACTGATTGTTTGCCGTTGTAGTTGCTAAATATTCAAGGATAGAAGTACAAGCACATTGAGGTTCCATATATCCGAAAGGGAAAATTCACACTATGCAAATCGAATGTTCATCAATAGCGGAACAACGGATGGTTGCATTTTTATCGGGTCTACAAGCCCATAGAAGTGAAGTTATCGTTTAAACTTTGAAACTTGGGTACTAATGAAGTACATTTGCTGGTGGGTTCTCAATACTAGATACTTGGAACACGAAGTTTGAAAGTATAGGATATTAATACTTAAAGCACCCTTCTTTCCCCGAAGTTGAACAAGAGGACTGAAAGCCTGACGAGGACCCTTGCCAAGAAGGGTCGAAATATCGCTGATGAAGAATCGTAGCTGACATATCCGTTGAAAACATTGTTGGAATAAATGTTTCAACGTCCCCTTGGGCTCAAATAATATTTATCTGAATTCTGTGAAACTCTTACTGTGACTCTTAACAAACTACCCACAGTTTTGGTTGTTTGAAGCCTTTTCCCAGACCCATTAATTTCTAGCACAAACTTGGCAAAATTCCGAAAACCGTTTTTACGCATCATTAGCATGATACTCGAACACTCGTCGGGAGCAGCATGCTCATGGAAAATAGTGAATCGCGGCAAGTGCAAAGATTAGTGAGGTCTCGTTAAGTCGTTTGCGGATTCAGAATGTAACATACGAAGTCTGGGTTTCCGGATTTAAGAATTAATGAGGTGAGTTACGGAACTAGGTTGCATTTGCATTATATGTACGACGGGTTCGTCATCTACTTGCAGATACGTTACAACGATGCCAAGTGTGAAATATTTCAAGAATAAAATCTACTGCGACTTTTCGAGATTTTAGAGAAATAACGCGGGTAAAAAAAAAAAAAAAAAAAGTAAATGAGAAGTGCGAACGGCAGTGGATAAGCTGATCATTTGTGACTTTAGTTGTGTCTTTAATTGACATGCTTCTTCTGAACAATTAGCAACCGCAAAACCTCTAACGGAAGAAGTAGAAGAAGTGAGAGAAAGTTCACAGCGGGTTCCCAGATCGTTTTGGTTTGTATTGCTATTGAGCTACTTCCCTTCCAATCACCCATACAAAAAAATACCTGAAGTTCCAGCATGAGCGTAGTCAAATTATTTTGATCTCAAACCGCAATTTTAATAAGTAAAGTAAGTTATAGAACCGATTCTTAAGGATTAATGAATTTAGCTGTCTGCGTGAAATATTTATATAGTTTGAAAGATATTTTTTTTGTTTTTCGAGGATACAGATCGATGAAGCTAAGGCTGGTTCACTTGGTGGTTTTACTGGTCCGTACTTCTTCCTCGGGGCAAGTTCGTTACGGGACCCGTCGTATCTATGATGCAACTTTTAACAAATTATCCACGGCTTCGGCTGTTTCAAGCCTTTTCCCAAGCCCGTTGACTTCTAGCAAAAACTCGGCAAAATGTATATGACCGGTTTTACGCATCAGTAGCATGGTGCGCGAGCACTCGTTGTGAGTACGATGGGTACGGAAATAGTGGACTACAGCCGTAATTGCGTTCATTAATTCTTAAGCCCGGCGACTCAAAATCCATGTTACATTCTAAGCTTGCTAACGATACCTCAATAATCTTTGCCTTTGCCACGATCCACTATTTCCGTACCCATCGTACTCACAACGAGTGCTCGCGCACCATGCTATTGATGCGTAAAACCGGTCATATACATTTTGCCGAATTTTTGCTAGAAGTCAACGGGCTTGGTAAAAGGCTTGAAACAGCCAAAGCCGTGGATAATTTGTTAAAAGTATATGCTAGTTTTACAGTCAAGTAGTTGAAAACGTTGGTACATAAACAGTAAATAGTGCGAGGTGTGCTTTAAAAGTTCAATTCCCCTTCAATGGGAATTGTAAAATAGTGTTAATAACAAAGCTAACCCCCTCGCCAAGAGGTGAGACTGCGATACAGGAGTGTTGCATGAAGCTGCCCTTACTACGGCACCGCCCACCCCCCAATTGGCCATGGTACATGATCCTGCCACCTTGGATCATGAAGCTGCCACCCCCAGAAAAATCATGCAAATTCCAAGAAAACAGCAAATTTTGTTATTTGCAAAAGGTCAAGGAACCTCTCTGACCAAACAGCTGGCCTCTAACTTCACCATGTAGCAAAATACTATTTTTAGCAAAGTGGGCGACTTCATGATCACTTGGGTGCCTATATTCTTTCGTGTTTTCCAGCTTAGCCTTGAACAATTTCAAGTAAACTATGGTACCAGCAGAAAGTGAAGGTTCTAAGCTTCCTTTCAGGATACTCCACTGAATTTTATCTCAACCTTTACTCTTTTTCCCTAAGTCATTACCCAAAAATAGGAGTTTAGGGTGGCGGCTTCACGCAGCACTCCTGTAGTATAGTTACCCATCACTTATTCTCTTACAGTTTAACTGAAGAGGGCTGAGATACTACACGGCCCTCCAAAGGTAAAAGTACGTATCTACACTTTTCATTATTTCGATAAATCACGGCTCAAAGTTTGAGTACTTTTGAGAGCTTCAAATACGGTTTACGGTGAAACTGGACACTGGCTAATTCTGGAAATTAGTTAAATAGGTAAACAAATATGGGGATTTCATATTTTTAAGTAAAATTTTCTATTATTACTGCCCCGAAGCCTGAAACAGTAGATACGTACTTTTACCATTGGACCGTTACTCATATAAAGAGGCGCTCTCAAAAGGTAAAAGTGCGTATATGACATATACGTACTTTTACCATTGGACCGTTACTCATATAAAGAGGCGCTCTCAAAAGGTAAAAGTGCGTATATGACATATACGTACTTTTACCTTTGACTCGAGACTCGAATTCGAATGAAGTCCCAAAGGTAAAAGTCTGTATAAAACATAAAACGCACTTTTACTCTGCCCAAAACCCCGTATCTATGACGTATACCGAAGGTAAAACCACGTATGAAGCATGTACAACAAGTCATTTTTTTATTCAAATAATTAGAAGTTAAAAAATAAAAAAAATAAAAAGAAATCACTGAAATACTGCAGGCAGCTAAGAAACACAGCCGTGCTTCAGCAAATCGACAGAAGCTGTTGATGAAGGCATAGTGCGCCAAAATGTACGGCGATTCTCATTCATAAAAGGTACAAGTTTTTCCAAGATGGCCTTTTTCTTTTCTGGCTTTACCCCCCTTGCGCCAAGAATCGGATCTGGCAAAGGATACTTTGCCTCTTTGATTGTACTAACCAGCTTTTTTGGCACAAAACTTAGACTCTTTTCTTCACCCTCAGGGCTAGTTTTATAGAACAGTTCTGTTTTTCCCTTCTTAAAACAGACCTCACTGAACTCATCAATGGTCACGCCCAAGTTCTTCATGACGATGCCAGGAGCTTTTAAGCTTTTCCACTGGCAAAAGTCTTCTATGTCCATTTTCACGGC
Source organism: Branchinecta lynchi (assembly GCA_023053575.1). Classification (NCBI taxonomy): domain Eukaryota; kingdom Metazoa; phylum Arthropoda; class Branchiopoda; order Anostraca; family Branchinectidae; genus Branchinecta; species Branchinecta lynchi. The sequence goes on from JAKZAP010000003.1 coordinate 28,003,642, forward strand.
TTTCGTGAATTTTCTACTTTTTTCTATGGTGTCGCACAAATCCTCAAAGTCAAGAACATCCCTTTTTCGAATTCGAGACTCAATCGATCCGTGTATGGAGTCAGCCCCCATGTGCGTATGGCCTTTCACTAGATACTTGATACGAATCGTTTCAGGTCCTCCTTCACTGTTGACTATCAGTACAAATTCACTAAAAATTGTCCAATTTTTGTTCTGGGCACAGCAATTGTCAGTATAAAAAATGAAGTGCAAGATATCCCTATTCATCTTTAAGACCTTGTGGAAGGCACTACCTATATCAGGTGCATCACGTCCTTGTCGAGATTCGTTCCAAACAACGCAAAGGTTCTGGTTTTGTTGGGTGGCCTTAACGGGGGCAAACGTCTCATTAAAACACACGAGTCTTGATAGAAAAAAGGCCTCCTTTCTGCTGTGCATGATGGGAAGCAATAACACTTTTTGTAGGTCCACGGTGAACAACATGGTAGTTGAATCTTTTTCGTATTTCTGCTTATCTTCAGAAAATGCTTTTGAAACCTGTTCAACAAGATCTCTGTGCTTTCTGTACAGTTCAGTCTCTTTCTCGGTTGCCTCACCATTTGTACCAGGAGTTCTCGCAGCCCCTACTTTCTCTTTTAATAGTGTGCAAATGTCACAGCTGTCACTTTGGGGCATGCACAATGATACTTTCATACCATTAAGAATCTTCCTATATGTCTCATCACAGATTTTATTTGCTGGATATTTTTCATTAAAGTCTTCTGCCATAAATTTGTAGCTCAAATCACGAGAAAGGTACCGAACATTTGGAGCGTGAGCTCGACGATAGTGTGGAATTGCTGGCTGAAAGCTTTCAATGTGCTGCATCACAAGGCTTCGATCAACTTTGTTTGGTGGCCCTGCCACTTTATGGCCCCTTCCGTCCTTGAGCTCATTCCCAAGAGCATCCCTTTCAATTTTTGACTTGATTGTAAAAATCACTCTGTCATTCTTGCCTAATCCTAGACAACCAAGGAATGTAGACTTGCAAACTGGCAAGTTTTCAACTTTTGGGGTAAGTGTGGGGTCGTCATTCGAATTTCTGGGAAGGCTGTACCTAACTGTAGTTTTTTTTCTACACGCAGCTTCTGGGGCAATAGTCCTTCTTTTAACTGGTAGGAATGTCAGCAAAGAAGCGAGCCACATTTGTCTTGATTTATATTCTTTGCTCCAACATGTGTCATAAATTTTCCTGAATTCTACACTGGAAAACTTCAAACATGAGTTTGTACATTTGTTAGATTTACAGCCAGGTTCGTCAGGAAATGGATACTTCTTAACATCTCTTTCAAATTTATCTTTTTCTGAGCGAACTCGTTTTGGAGTAAGGTCAACAATAGACCTTCCTTCTCCTCCACCATTTTCTTCACGTCTATTTTCTCTATCTTGTCCCACAGACCTTGCTGCTACAGCGTCAATTACACACATGACATGGTCTGAGGAATCAGGTTCACAAACAGCATTGTTGCTTTCATTAGATGGTTGATTGTCCAAATTTAGCTGGTCATCTTGGGTCTCATAAGCTGCTGCATCCGAAGCCGAATCTTCCAAGGGCAGGAAAGGATCGGTAGGAAAATGGATCAGATTGTACTCTGGATGATCTGATGTAAGATCATTACTGACCGAAAGAGGAACTAAATCTGTAAAGAGCTTTCTCCTCTTCTTCAAAGTTGTCTGCCTTTCATCATCAGAAGACCCAAATGTCCCTTCAACGTCCTCCCAGTCAATATCAGACTCATCACTATCACCTCTACTTAAATCTTCTTTTTCGAATTCTTCATCAGCAAAGTGTTTTAACTGTGCCTTAGTTTTAGCTTCTCCATCAGTGGTGTCCCTTGATCGAGAATGTCCAGAAAAATTGGGTGATATGTCTGTTGTTTGATTTATCTGGATGATTTCTGGGGGGGAACAGGAACTAGCTCCTCGTTGCTCTTCACTGGAAGATGGCAAGTCGGTATTTGAAGTTGATGCCTCATTTGTACTTGCTTGACATGCCAATGTCCTGAAAAATTGGAATTCTAAGAACTTGTTATCAACCTTGATTATCTCAGATGAAAGAGGGGGTTCTAGGGCTATTTTGATACATTTTTTTTTGTTTCTAAGGTAAGCAATATTTAGAGGCCCTCAATTTTTTCTCAATGTTGTAATAGTTGACCAAACTAATCCCTGATTATCTCAGATGACAGAGAAGGTTCTAGGGGTTATTTTGATGCATCCCTTGTTTTTTATTTTATTTCAAAGGTAAGTCATGTTTGTAGGCAATACTAAAAAAATGGCTTTAGGTGGTTGGTTGGTAATTTGGTATGACGCTGCTCTCCTGTACTAATTCGACAGCTACATAGCTAGCTGTGTAAACTGGTTGTAGCGGGTCTGTTGTACCTACCTGGTAGTACAGATGGGGTTTTACCAGAGGGTTTAGGCCTACTTGGAGAAAAGGTTCCAAAATAGCATGAAGCAAAATTTTCTTACCTTAAATCTCTTTCCTTTTGTATAACCAACGCTCTCTGTAAATTTAGAAAGCCTCTTGACATTCTATGCCAGTACTCTTTAATAGCTCAGAGTTGCTGGTTGTTCAGCTCTGCTCTGGTAAACAAACAATGATGATTGTGCTGAATCATGACATATACGTACTTTGACCTTTGGTTTCCTTTCTCATTTTAATGTGCCGGCCAAAGGCAAAAGTACGTACCAAGGGTGAAAGTACGTATCTACACAGATACGTACTTTTACCTTTGGATGCGCCCAGAAATTTTTCAGATACGTACTTTATCCATATGCTATTTCCGTTAATATTTGGACTAGAGCCTTCTTACATATACCATTCGATTCAGCACATTTTTTTTAGTATGGTGGTGGCATTAAGTCGAGAAGTGAAAAATTGTGCATATACGTACTTTTACCTTTGGAGGGCCGTACAGTCTAGTTACACTTTACTTATTTATTTAAATAGTCCTGAAAACCCGATAAAAATGTGTTACTTCGTTTACCCGCTATCCAGTATCTGAAGATTAACGGTTTCATCGAATGAACTTATTCTTTAGGATTTGTGGTACCTTTATGTTCTTGTCCTTCTATGCTTGAAATGATCAGCAACTACAAAGGTAAGCCATTGCCGAAACAAGTAGACTAGCGCGCAGGCTTTTGTTGAAATTCAAATTCTCCGCGTCTGGATGAGTTTTCGATTGTCTTGTAAGTAAGCTCACATTCTGAACGTCAATACTAGACCCTCGGATATGCAGCCCTTAGATAGGTCAAAATGTTTCACTGTCTTTAAATATCAGATTTAAAACTAAGCTGATTTTTTCAGTTAGACCCCATGAAAATACGTTTTTTCGTCTTCCATTGATTGAACCTTTTCTTTCAAGTTTGTAGTACCTCCATGTTCTTGTATCTCTATGATGCAACTACAGCGGTAAATGGTTTGCCAAAAAACAAATCTTTTTGCGGCCACACGCAATACGGACTTAATTCAAAAGTCAACTGAACATTCTTGAGCGTCGATACCGATGAGTTGCAAGTGGAGACACCGGCATAGACCAGAGGGTGCCACGTGCTGTTATATCAATATAAGTATGATTAGAAGCTTTTGAAAGATGAATCGCCTAATTTATTGCCGGCGCCGTTGCTGGCACCGCTGGTTTTGGCAGGTGCCGGAAGTGGGTAACCCCTCGATCAATTCGCGAGCTTTTGTTGAAATTCCACCGGCTCAGATGAAAAATGAGCTACTCGTAACTCCACTTGTGAACTCATGAGAGCAGTGGCGGAGCACAGTTTCTTGAAAATTAAAAACCTACAATGCCGTAATCCCTTTGGCTACTCTCTACCCTGGTCACTAGCAATAGCGATACGAATCATAGAATACCAACTTCGTTGCCCTACTAGAGCGAAGGGCATTTTGAGAAATGTGGGTCTAGCCGACAGTCCCTAGCGTGGACTCAATCCCAAATCAGTGATTCTTTTGGTGTTCCAGTGGACTTGCGTTGTCTGCGGAGACTGTTCGCTGTTGTTCTTTTCCGACGATTGCATTTGTCTTTTCTTCTTCGTTTGTATGGCCATAACTTTTCCGTCGGTCGATCGGTCTATCGGGCCGGTGATCGCGAGCTAGGGTACTTCCAGATGTGCTAGGACGATGAAACTTGGCAAGCATAATATTAGAGACCCGACCAACCTAGCTTAGAAACAGTCACTTCCCCGATCCGACCACCGTGGGGGGAGTGGAGAGAGGGAAATCCGGAATATTGATGTATGTATAACTTTTGAACAAGGAATCGGATCTTCGAGTCTCAGATGTTATACTTTAAGTCCGGAACGGATCCGGTGACGGGGGGAGGGGAGTTGAAGGGGGGGGGGGCGGAAATCGCCTGATATGAAACTTGGTGGGAAGTACAAGCACAAGCCCTAGATACATAGTTGACACGACCGAACCTGATCCAGGCATTGTCGGGGAGTTGGCGGTAGGGCTCTAATCCGGTGATCCAGAGTTAAGGTGCTTCCCCTTGTGCTAGGACGATGAAACTTGGCAGGCATGCCAGAGACTCGACCGTTTTAACTTAAGAACAGTTGTTTCTCCAGTTTGACCATCCTAGGGGGAGTGGAGGGAGGAGGAACCCCGAATCTTGAGGTATATCCGACCTTTGAACCAGTTCTCGGATCTTAATGAAACTTGATATGTGGAAAGAACAGGTATCAGATCTCGCATCGCAAGTGCGGACCGGATCCGATCAATGTGGGAGGAGTCGAGGGGAGACCTGAAATCATGTGACACGTTTAGAGTGGAGTGATTGGGATGAAATTTGGTGGTAAGAACAAACATATCCAGTGTAGGGCTTATGCTTGTACCTATGTACCTATAGGTACATCAGTGACAGAACCGGACTGGATTCGGGCACTGCGGGGGGAGTTGGAGCGGGGAGTCCGGAATTCCTGTAATAGCGATTTAAGGTGCTTCCAGATGTAACAGAACGATGAAACTTGGCTTGAACGTTAGAAAATTGACAAGATTGGCTTTGAAGTTGTCACTTCCAAGATCCGATCATCCCGTAAACAGCTTAAAGTACTCATCTTTAACTGGAAAGTAGACAAAACAATACTTTTAAGCAACATATATGTTTATGATACCCATGAGCCCACGATCTCTTTTGTCTCGAGGTTTTAGCTTAGAAATTAATTTCGAGCTCCACTGAAGTGCGAATCTTAAACGCCAAGTGAAAATAAGACTTTTGACCAAATAATATATTTCATATATTCAAACAATGTTCACAACGGATATACGTCAGCGATATTTCGGCCGTTCTTGGTACGGGTCCTCGTCAGGCTGTCAATCTTCTGGGTCAACTTGGGGAAGGAAACAAACCTGTAATAATCCTTATTATTACAGCTTTGTTTTTTTGATTATTACAGTAATCATTATTATTACAGCTTTTTTTTTTGTATTATTACAGGTTTGTTTCCTTCCCCGAAGTTGACCCAGAAGATTGACAGCCTGACGAGGACCCTTGCCAAGACGGGCCGAAATATCGCTGACGAAGAATCCTAGCTGACGTATATCCGTTGTAAACATTGTTTGAATATATGTTCCAAAATCAGCTTGGGCTCAAAGAATATATTTCACGATCTTTGCGCAACGAAGATTTTGCTAACAATGAATATCTAGCACCCTAAAAGTGCGCATTTTAACCAAAAGTATAAAAAAAATACTTTTGACCAAACCATATATATTTAGGATCCTAAAGGGCCCATGATAATTTCTGCCTGAAGGGTTTTGATTACAGATGAATTTCTAGCGCCCTTAAAGTGCGCATCATCACAGCTAAGTGCAAAAATATAATACTTTTTACCAAACGATGCATTCCTCGCGATTTCCAAGGATTCACGATCATTCTTACCTCAAAGGTTTTGCTTACAAATGATCATAACAAACCCATGCAAATTTCTACTTGCATCCTCTTACCCAGCCTTGCAAGTGCCATATGAGCTTCTAGCTATTGTTTGTCTACAAGTAGCCCTTCAGCCCTAGCTGACTGCGAAATCTTAATTATAAGAATAATGTAATGGAGAACAAAAAATAGGTCGTTAGCCTCTACACTGTGCGTCTAAAACGCTTTTCATCATATTTTTGTTTTTTCAGATAGGTTATCCATGGAATGAAGGCGTTGATAAAGTCATTAAAAACTACTGAAGACGGAAGGAAACCACTCTATTTTAGAAAGACCATCCACCGATGTCCTTAGAAAACACCAGCCACTCCGCTTAAAGTCCTTTCTGTGCAGACTGTTCTTGTTAACATCGAGAGTCATGTCTGCACAACCTTGACTCGTAACTTGACAAATTTTGCAACATTCATAGGGTGTTTCACCTTACTTACCGTAGTTACTTCGCACGGCGTCACAAATTCTGGCTTTTTGCCGTCAAGGCTGGAACGATTTTTCTATTTTCCAGCAGAATATCATGCCAAGGGCAAATCCGACCAATCACGTTACAGAGATGCGTAGTTGACACGCCTACTACACTCCCGAGCATGGTAAGCAAGTAGTATCCATTTCGAGAAGGTTGGAACGGTCAGCATAGTAACTTTTCGTGAGGTTGGAACGGAAATAGTAATTAATAGTTACTGTTGTTAGAAGGGTGGAACACGTTCTCAATAGATCGCCACGCTGAAACCGATATGACATTGAAGCATAGTCGATGACGCTACAAGGATATGTTAACCTAGATTCATCACAGTGACACTTCGGCCCTTCTGCGCAAGGGTCCTCATCAGGCTGCAGATAGCAGAACAAACCCGCAACTAGAATCTTTAAAGTTTAACTGTAAAGGCAGCTTAGTTTTACATCTGATACTTGAATACACTGAAAAATTTTGACCCATCTTAGGGATTTCAATTTTCATCCGAGGCTGACGTTCAGAATGTGCGCTGCTTGCACGACAACCCCAAACTCGTCCAGACAAGGAGTGATGTGTAACTAGACTGTCGGGTCTTAGCCATTTTCGGTTAAACTATAATGCAAATATAATTTATAATGTCCTTGCAAGTTATAATGTAGATTATTGCAGGCTCATTCTTCTAGTACAACCTGAAGAGGGCCATTACCAAGGAGGGCCGAAATAGTACTGGAATAAATCTCAGCCTACATCTGTTAAGCTGCATTTCATTTTTCTTTTCATAGTTTTAAAAGTTAAAGTGGGGCTAAAGATACGCTCTTTCTACTTCAAAAAGACTATCTGTGAATTTTTATTTTAATTCTTTGCTCTTCACCTGGATGCGGTTCGGCGACGCGGGGATTCTTAATTTCCTCTTGAAGACCCACAATAAAGAGTAAGTCTCTGCCAAGTAGAAACTGAAGATTGGATCAAGACTGGTATGTCCTGGTTTGATGTGGACTTTATATAAATAAATTTACGGTCCCTTGATACAATCGAGAACAAATAATGATTAGCAAGTACTGGTACGATCCTGCATTTACTAATTTGATCTTGATGTAATCCTGTATCCCTTTCAATATATCTATTTGTCGCGATTTTTCGTTTAATCTCATAGAAATTATCATGACAATTCATCTAAACTCATGCGCACAAAGAAATAACTTTATACAGAATACAAAATCTTTTCAACCATAGTAAACGACATACATCCTCGCGTTACTGAGAATTTCGGGCTTCATCTCACCAAACAAGAAAGTATCTAAATCGCGAGAAGCAAAGCAAAACCACAGTATAGAAGCACCTCCAGACAGTCAACAAGTCCCTTGTACCTCAATTGTGTCAGTCTTTCGGGTTTTACTCAAGGGTTCATTGACATTATCACCCACAGATAAACAAATGCACGTGTTTGAGGACTTGAACATATGAATATGAGAAAGTAGCCGGGTTTTGTGAAAAAGCAAGATCTTAATTTAGGGTTTTGAGTATAATACCAAATCTAGCTATCAGCTATCATGCTTTTACTGTCTTTACAACTTCTATACCGTGGTTAAAATCGTTCGATTTCCATTCGCGAATGGCAGCACAATACTAATGACTATAGGCCGGAGAACATAATACTAGGGGCCTTGTAGCACCAATTTCTCGTTTAGATAATTTCTTGATTGCCAATTTCTAGGGCCTATGATTTTTTTTTTCGTTCGCTTTTCCCTTGAGAGAAGCCATCATAGAGGTTACACTAACGTACAGTCGTACCTAAAATGAATGGTTCGATCATATCATCGGGGGGGGGGGGGGGGGGGGACGAGTGGTGATTTATCACAAAATTTTGAGACTTTTTATGTTTGTACCACCTCATTACTAAATTTGTGTTCCTTTCACACACGAAGTGCCCAAACACAAAGTGTCCACAAAAATTAAATTTTATTTAAACTTATTTTTTAATTGGTGAGTCATGGTTATACATCCTGGCCCTCTCAAACGCTCCAAAGATGGAATTTCAAAAAGGAGAAGCGAAGGAAAAAATGTGCCCTTTCTGTTATTTTTGTTCTGGCAAGCATTTTGAAAATCGTGCGCTGTCTTGAGCGTTCATGAGATAATACAACAACCAACAACAACAACAGTGAAATGTACACATTCGAAAGCGCGCGCAGCAGAGTAGCACGCGCCGGGCTTTAGCGCCACACACGCGCTCATTGGGGGCATGGGGGGATTGTCAAGCTCTTTGCAAAAAAGGATGGACACATAACTAGCACCTTTTTGAAGCACACAACATTTTATAAGCTCCGGCAAGGTTGTACTTGGTTTCCACAAAAACGTATACGTATTTCGGCTGAGGTACTCCGTGATCCTTTTTTCACAGTTAAGTCACTCACGCGCTTCTTCCCTAGCGCCTCCGCGTAGTCTGCCACACTTGCCTGATTTGTCGTTGCCTATGCCGAACGCGGTGGCAGTCTGGCCCAGCAAAATTTGTGAATTCACAAGTATCCATCCAGAATTATTTTTTGGTCGGTCAGGCTGACCCAGCGTTTGGCATATCTTAATGACGACTGGCACAGGCCCTAGATGCGACAGCCTAGCGAATCCTAAAATCAGCATTTGGGATAGACAGCTCTACGGTCAGTTGAGTAGCGCCGCTTTTCCATGCTTCAATCCAGGAGCGTTCCATCACTAATTTTCTGTAAATCTTGGACTAAACTTCAGGCGCGTTAGTGTGCGCATCTGTTCACGCTTCACTATCACACTGTGCGCACACTGCGCACTTCCGGTTCCAACTCACACACGGTATGCTGGTACAAGTGACTTCACCTTTTGCGCTTTCGCCCCCACTTGAATATCACACTCGTAATGCACATTAGCGCACATGTTTCATAGGCGCCGTAGCGCGTAATTTTCAAACGCCAAAACGCTAGCGCCGACTTGAGTATCACAAGTGTGCACGATCCCGTCAGTGTCACGTGTTCAGTCACGTGGGATTTCAGTTAATAATATCCAGTGTCTCTCATCTTAGGTTAGAACAATCACAGACAAATGCCACCAGCCTGGCCCAGGTCTGGGGTGGGGAGGGGCTGAGCATTATGTAGGGCATCCCGGGCCAAGCTGCAGCTAAGCTCATTTCGTAGAATTATGTACAGGATTTCCATTTACATGACTACGCCGACTGAAAAAGAAAATAATTCAATTAATATAAATAATTATAAGTGGGCCAGGGAGCGATGGATGGGCAAAAGGAATAAGGGAAATATGGATGAACCCTAGTCTCTAGCTTTAGGAACGTAATCGAACATAAATATAAGATAAATAATATAATATAATATAGTATCGGTTGACTGAAAGGGAAAGAAACGCGACGGCCGGGCGTAGTATTTGTGTTCGAGGGAACACTGTCACGATGTAACTAAGTAAGTAAATTATTTGTGACCCGCTATTTTCACAAGTGGAGTACATAAAAGAAAAGAAAGAAACAGAGCAAATATGGTGAAATTTTTGAATAAAATTTTCAGAATTTTCAAATTTTGTAATGTTTTATAATATAATTATTTTCTCCAAAATTTCTAAGCCCCCCTCTCACCTTAAAAGTCCAACACGTACGAAACAGACCTCACTCATAAACCTTAACACATAACCATAACAAGAACTGAGAAACCATAACAACGTTTGCAGTTCCTGGTACCAACCATTTAGATGCAAAGAATAAATGTAAAATCACGGATTCAAAAAAAATAATCTGATTAATTAGACCATATTGACCAATGAAGTCGTTCCGATTATTCTGCATAAAGGGCCAAGTACTAATTATGTTAATAATTGTTTATTCATTCCTCTGTAGGAGGCTTTTTCTCGTCTTATGTTTAACTTGTCGTACCCTACCAGGGTCTACTCTGAAAATGAAAAAATAAGCTTAATTTGTTTCACGCACGCTTTATTAGTAAAGATAAGTTTGGGCAGAGAACATTTAATCAGCGCGCGCCAAAGGGATTATCGCATCTTGCATATTAGCGTCAAGGAAAATAATGATTATAGAGACAAAAACAGTTAAAACTAACTCATGCTTTTGATGAGTTTGCTCTCATCTGCGCGCCGAGATATAATTTAAAATTGGCGCCATAACTGATATCCAACCCAATTTGCATACCCTTCTCTTCGTGACAAAAAAAAATGTCATTCCTTTCAAATCGGCAACTGACAAACGCTGAATGGGCGCGAAATTCAAAAAGGCTCGGCGACATGCTCATCATCCTCGATTGTGAAGGCTATCGCAATTTTATGACAGCGGCAACAAAAGGCGCTCTGCGGCGCTTCGTCCTTATCGTGACGCTATTCAAAAATTGCTCGTACAAAAGGAGCCGTCACTATTCAAACGGGTGGAAGGTCCATACTGCACCTGTTGCAGAGCTCCGAGTTCTTTTACCGTTAGCACCACTGTATACTTTTAAGGACAGCGTTGATCCGGGATGAGGGGGTGCTTGCTTCAAATTCAGATTAACATTATTTTACCTTAATATTCTTGTCGACGACAAAAATAAAAGTCAAAAACAGTTTAAAACACAGGATTAAAATGTTAAAGGACCACCGACACTAATAGTATTCTCCTCCTAGTCTGGTAGGCTTTTTCTTGAGACAAATTTCTAGTCTTGAGGTCTTGTAATAAATTCATCCTTAATAACTATTCGGTTGTAAACGGTGTTGTTAGTACATTTAAGTTTAGCGTGGTAAGTAAGTTCCTATTTGCTGACGCGCCAACCTAGACATGACAGAGCAGCGCCAAGACTTGAAAAATGACACGCACTCGAATAGCAGCGACACTAGCACCACTAGCGACAGTGAACGCCCTTACTGAAGCTGAGTCAGTCGCGCACCAGCGCTGGCTCCAATAGCTTCATATTCTGAATGAAGCAAAAAAAACATACAACCTTCCCAGTTTCCTCGATGTATGCAAACCGCCTCTTAGCTTCACCAGAAATGTCTAACCAGCAAGTCTGTCTCTCTTTAAATGTCGCAAGCGTAGTGGGCGGCGCTATGAGTATGGCCGTTTGCCACGCAAGGAAAGCATAGGTCTTGACGCTACTCCTAAGGCGTATTCTCGCCATTCCCCCAGGGACTCCACTTGAGGAGTCCCCGCGAATTTGTTTGTCCCGGGGACTCACTCCCTGTATTCTCGCGAGTCCCCACGGACGGGGAATGCTCCAATTATCATCACCATCATCAAAAAGGACTCCCTTTCAGATCAGAGGGGAAACATTTTTTGCTGGTGTTGGTACAATGAAAAATTAAATGAATACAATCAGAATAAACAAAATTAAAAATAAAGTGGATCCAGACTAATTTCGTCAACTGTATATTTTTTTCTCGAACAAAATCCATTTTGGAAGCATTCCCCGTGTTCTCGCTGTTTCTGCACGCGGAGTCCTCGTGGAGTGATTCCCTCTATTCTCGTCGTTCCCTGCGATTCCCCGAGGAGTCCTCGGGGAACGGCGAGAATACGCCTCTAGTGTTAGAATACGCCTTTAGAGAAAGATGGAACTGGTAAGGCTCGTGAAAGAAAGGAACTTACCACTTGGAGTGTGGACTACAGGTGATGCCCATAATACTGAGGGGGGTAGTGGTACTCGGAGTGGAACGCGGCAGAGTCAACTGGCGTTCTGTGCATCATGGCAGCTGCCGTCGTACTGTCCATCATATACCCCATCCCTGCCTCCGGACTGTAGGCGGCACTAGGACCTGCAGGGTAGAGTGCTGGAAAAATTGTACGTCAACATTAAAGAAGGCACTAAACTGGGGGGGAGGGGGGATTACACTCAGAACTGCCTTTTAAAGTCCATATTGGAACTTGGACATACCAATCCCTTCTACCTAACAGAAACTTACCCTTTCTAGTGGTTCCCCAACTAGAGTTCAGGAATAGCAACTATTTTCGAGCAAGAAAAGATATAAAACCGAACGGGAGCAAGAAAAGAAAGACGTTGAAAATATTCGTGGGGATGAATTGAGACTCATTGTGAAAAGAACCTCCACGGGACGGTTAGATTTGGCTACACAACAAAAGCCTGAAAACAACAGTGAACGGGAAGCTGAACTTAGCAGAGTGGTGAATTTCAAGCAAGAGAAGAAATAAAACTGAAAGGAGACGCTGAAAATGTCTGGAGATTTGAGACTGACGGATTGAGATTAACTGTGAAAATACTCTCCACGGGGAGATTATATTTGGCTACATAGCAAAAGCCAGGAAACAACTGTGACTGGTGGTAGCGCTTGTTACTGAAAAGGAAACAATGGAATAGTATCATGTTTCAGTTCTACTTTAATATACAACTTTCTGTACACAGCAATTGGTAGTTGCTATGCTGGAAAACTTTCTCCAAACTTTGCCTGCTTGTGTTGAGCGAAAACCCCGACTTCCTGTAGATTAGACTTTCCCATTTTGGGAGTTTGAATAGTTGGAAGGGAATTTCCCCATGTTTTAGGGAAAGACTAGCTTTAGGGGAAATGAGCAAAAACTCAAACCCTCTGTAGTGAGGAAAGGAAACTCTTCAGTATGGATATTTATCCAGATTGGGAACCAAACGATAATCCTTTGTCGTCATACTTTATTTTTACAATATGCAGTCTACACTCATCAAATAAACCAAGAAAATAAAAGCTATGTGTGTGGTTATAGCGTCAAAATCGATCAAAGGTATTCAAAACTTATATCGTACTTACAAGGCCGTATCCAGGGGGGGGGGGGTTAGGGGTTTTTCCCCCTTTTCCCTCTGATCTATGTGTTTTTTGTACTTCTTTTGTCCGACCAGCAGGCAAAACCCTCCCCGAAAGGCACCCCACCCCACCCCGAAATAAATTCCCGGATACGACCTGCGTACTTATTAAAGAAAAATATATATTTCTCTTTGCACATCTGTTTAAACATCTTACGACATAGACTAACGTCATAGTTCAAGCTCAAATTACCCTTATATAATTCAATTACCCTATTCCAGAGTCTGTTTTTCATTTATTATGTTTTATTGAAACAATTTATAATATGCTGTTTCCTGTATTTTTTCATAAGTTAAGTTATTTACCTGTGTTACTTCCTTACCCCAGAATAGCCTACTTGGGTAAGAAATAAATTGCTATAGAATATTAAAGATAATAATAATTTCTTCCTTCGCCCAAGCTGACTGCGACCGTTGCACCGTCAAATATAATAATAATTCCGTTAAACGGTAATTGGTGCCAATTGGGATGCATTCAAATAACTATTTAGGGTGCACTGTCTTGCTCAGGACAGCATCTGCACACTTATTCGGACATCTGCTTCTCCCCCCCCCCTCCCACAATCCTTGTCTGCCAGCCTATGACCTTTAATGCCTACATTTCTTCTGTGACATAGTTCCAGAAGCCATGTCTTCTGCGTCGATAATTTGTATCACAGTCTTTAAAGTTTAACTGAAAAGGGCTGAGATGAAACAATCTAGTTACCTTTCACTTATTAACTTAAATAGGCTCGAAGACCCCACAAAATGCGTTACTTCGTTGCACCACAACGCGCTTGTATTTTTGTTGTATGCCTTACGAGAAATATTTATGATTTTTTTTTCCGGCACTAAGCAATCTTCATCAATCTCACCACTGTCCACTGAAAAGCTGCGTTTGTGTTGAAAATTAAAATTTCCCGCGTCATAGCAGAATTTACGCTGCGGGGATGGCCGCAGATATTTTGAATGTCGTAACTAGAGCAGATAGTGGGAACAAAAAATCTCTTTGCAGAATTCAAATAATTCAGTGTTTTCAGTTAAATGACACAAAAATAAGTTGGCTTTTCAGTTAAACCTTAAAGAATGTAAGCATGATAAGTTTTCTTATGATGTTTTTCTTTCGTTCCCTATTCTTTATTTGTGTTCCTTCACTAAGCGTATTATTATTATTCCTATAATCACCACATTACCATACTACTTAAAACCCCACTCACGGGTCTCGTAACGGTCTTCTTCCCTTCTTTTTACATTTTCCCGAAATCCCTCAGTTGAAAGGGCACTTATTAACACTGTTAATACCCCTCACGATTCCCCGAAATGTCCAGCATTTACGCTGACCCCCTCCACACCACCTACTGAATTTATATTATTCCATTGTCGCACCATTCGGGGGGTCGTAAATACGTCAAAAAGTCTTAGTTATTCTCCGAAAAGGGGGAGCGGGAAACGAGGAAGCAATTTACGGAGGATGATAGTTTTTGTCCCTTGGATTCGAGAATTCTCGTATTTTCCGTCTTGGTGCTCCAGGCTTCACTACGAAGTTTCCCGAAAATGAAAGTCCGACAAAAGTTTTGCCCCAGACTTCTACGGATTGGTACACACAAATTTAGTGGAGGGGTTGTAGGTTGCTAAACGGAACCAGTACACTCAAGCTGTATCGTAGTATGATAGATAGATAAGATTAATTTCCGTAAAAGCACAAAGGGCCATGGAAACAACAACACAACACCAAAACGAAATCATAACCTCAACCACTATTTACAAAAAATCATGGCTAGAATCTTCCCAAATTTCTAATATCTCTAAAACTTCTACTTTTCAAAATTTGTTTAAACCTCTCCTCCCCCCAAATCATTTCCCCAAATATTTCCTTCCTCGGGTTTTTAACTCCTGGCACTCGCCCATTGTGATCCTCCATGCCCCTCCGTATCGTCCGTTCTGTATACATTGGAGGCTTATTCTTTCAGCCTATTTTGTGCGTTATCTTCTTATTATTATAGCTAGGAAACTTTATATGTCAGTCATATCTACATTACTGATTATCTCGAGATTTCAACCTGTGTAATATTTTCCAGCCTAGCGGCAAAACACTGATTCAGCTTTCATTTTTGAAGAAAAGAGCAAAAGGTGTTTAAATAATTTAAATATATGCATCAAATTTGAGGATAAAAACAAGAAGTGAAATGGTGCAAAGTTAAAGGCAAAAATAATATTCCTGTTTTTTAGTTGTTTACAGTTCTAGTTCATGTCGATCTGTGAGTATAAACTCAGTTACTGCTCGATGCTTTCTGCATGCGAATTGTGTTTCTAGATCACGGAACTTGTGTTCTATTGGCCGAAAAGCTCCCTCTCTGGTTAGATTTAAAACCAGAAAACTTCCCGCTCTCATTATAATTTTACCTCAAATTCGTCCCCCACCCCCCCTACTCCGTGATCCATCTACCTTCATAAAAACTGCACTCGCTCTCTTTTAACTTACTAAATATTTCAAAGCCGGAAAATGGCTCAGCGCACATGTTTTGACACGACATCATCCGTCGAAACTGCCATAAAACATGATTTTAATCGTCCGGAGTTTTACGTGCCCGAAAGACATTGACTAGTCCTTAAAATCTGCTTTCTGAATCAGGCGACGGGGGGGGGGGGGGGAGACGATGGAAGGGCCGTTTCCCCACGCTAGGCTAACTGTCAGGAAGGTCACGCGATTCTGAAACGCTAAGTGGCCTATAGTGCTATTTGACGAAAGAATTTTGTTCCGGACAAAACGGGCGTTTGCCATGCGACCCCGCCGCCCCCGCTCCAACATTTACTATGTAGTCTAGACACGGGTGTATACCAAACAAGTTTTTTGTTTGTTTCCGGTATTATATTTAAGATCAGAAGGGGGAGACAAAGAGAAATATATGTTACTCCAGGCTCCAGCAGGGATATGGTGGTGCCCTTTGCTTTTTTGACGAATTTTATAAATTAATTGAAATAAGTATGGTACAAAGTCAATGAAAAATGTCGACAGATCAGCTGAGGTGATATTAACGTTAAAGAGATTCCTCGACAAAATTCCATTGCACCATAGGATATTCCTATGGTTGACAATACGTTAAAGTTCAAATTTACTAAAAATACAATTTCTGCAGTGAATGAAACAAGCCAAAAGGTTTATTAGTTAAAAGGACATTCCTTGGCGAAACGGACTGGCTCCATGCGACTCTAACATTTTGCACGCGAAAAAAAGAGAAAACCTGACAAGGTGTGAAAATGTTTACTCGTTAAAAAGAAGTATTTAGTTTCTGACTTTACTTCCTGGTCAACATAACCCACATAAAAAAACAAGACATTAAAACATTTCGACCCACTTGCAGCACAGTAGATTACAAGGACAATACATACATATTTTTTTTGTTGGGGGGGGGGGGGGCGATTGTGTACGGATTTGTCTAAAATCAGTTTGAACACTAACAAAATTATATTAGGTTGAGGTTCTTTGACCAAAGAAGAGACACATAAAGGAAATCAGGAAACCGTCGTAATACATATAAACTCTTTTAATTATTTATAATCTTAAGCTTTTTATATATTTACAATTTTGTTTTTTATAGCTTACATTACTGGAGGTTTTAACGTGCAGACACGCTAACACCTTCGTTAACGGAGTGATTAAATTACGACATCCAAAAGAAAAAAAAAAGGGATCTCGAGCCATGAAGATAGGAACTGCCTGATTTACGTTGACAGATCTCACGACTTGCGGATCTTTCAAAAGGGATTTCGGAAAAATCTCAGACGCAGCACTTTTTCTCAGCGGTCAGCTGCCAAGAATTTCTTTGATTGGATTTCTAACGGATATTTTTTTATAGTTGAAAATTCAGATGCCGATGAGCTCAGTGATGTTTTTTAGATTCAAATTCGTCCATGCAAGCTACTGCCATACACAGAGAATACAAAAAACGATTATTGTACAGCTTAAAAATCGCTGCGATAAGAACTTGATTTTCTAATTGTAAAGCGCTATTGCTTACCAAACTTAAACTATGTCAGTCTTACAGCCGAAAAGTATGATAATGAAACAGACTTTTTGAGCAACTTAGATAATAGAAATAATTGTAATCTTTCTTTAGATGCAAATGAGATTTTAGCAGTTGGTCTTTATATAATAAGGACTTTCAGCAATTGCATATTTCAAGTTCTATTTGAAAATATATTCGCCCAAATGCGAGAATTAAAACACTCCGTTTTCATATATTTTTTTTTGAATTCCTTATAAAAATTCTATTTAGTTTCAACACTCCCAAGAAATGGTTGGGCAAGGACTAGAACTGGATGCAATGGGCTCCATTTAATTATATTGATTGTTATCTTTTGCATGGAAAGGGTACAAACTCCTAAATAAATGACAACATCTCTCATGATCATGTTTCTTCGTTGTGAACAGTCAAATACGGTTCTAAGAAATGCGTGGGCTAATTATGCTTCTCAGTTTAAATTTCGTGAGATTCCTATCATCGTAAGAGACAAATTCAAATTCAGTTAAAAACTATACTTTAATCCAAGAAGGTTGTGTCCGTTGGATTAAATATTCATGATAAAGAGATACTGTCAGTCCCCACTGAAAAGCGTGTAGACAGACAATATCGATCTGTGCCAAAATCCGGAAAAAAAAATAAACCGGATCCTGTTAGATAGTCTTGGCAGATCTGCGGATTAAGGGCATTTCCTGTTCTTTTTTCACCAGAAATATTGTTTGTTTGCTTTTTTTTATTCTTTTTTTTAGGGGATTCAACAACTTTACTAAAAAAAAAATGTATTCCGGGTCGACGACCGGTTACAAACAAAGTACATACGTGCTTGAAAAACGCAACCAGTACACATTTACGACCATATTATATAACTAATCAAACCTTCAATAAAATAAACTAAAAATTAATTAATTAATTTGTCAATTTGTCCTCTCTCGTCTTCCAAACCCTCCACTCACCAACTACCCTCAAGGAGATGTTTCTTTAACCGATTTTTAAGTTGCGGTACACTTTCCGCTTCTTGAATTGAGTCTGGAAAAGTATTCCAGACCACTGTATAAATAAATTTCTCTCTCTCTCTCTCACACAGCCTTGCCACATGGATAGAACGATACTAAGTATTTTTTCTTCACTTGAGATTTTTCACATCTAAATATTTGTTTGCTTATAAGTAGGCTAATCTATCTGTCCAAGCCGAAGGCGAATCATGGTCGATGACGCCAAGCGGATAGTCAGCTGAATACCTGCGATATTGCGGTCCTACTCGACAAGGGTCCTTGTCCGGCTGTAGCTAAAAGCTCTATAATCGACTAGCTCTCCAAAGCTAAAGAGTATATCTTCATTATCTGAAGAGACTGTTCAGATGCTGACAATTTGCAACTCCAAAAGATGGCACAACAGTGATATTTTGTATGTATATCTTTAATCATTAAACGTTACGAATTCAATGAGAATTTAGGGACCAAGCGCTTGCTTAGAATCAGAAGGATAAGTCAGTTAGGATTAACAAAATAAATTTCTCCTATTGCCTCACACAATAGCAATCCACACTTTCATTGAAACTCAGTATAGGGCTAGGTTGGGCGATAGTCGAACAGTTTAAATACTTTCAAGCATCACAAAGCGCGCCATAATTGCTACGAAGGAGTATAAACTGGACATATGGTATGCCATGTGTGATGGATATGAGGCGGTTGGTAAACTAACCAGCAGTTAAGACGTTTGACCTATGCATTTGCGCAAGTACTTTAATCTGAAAGGTGGGGAAAGAATTAGTACAGAGGACCATAATTTACCAAAGCGCGTAATGATAGGCGCATGCGCTTGGCCTCAAGGCTTTAGATTTGATTACAACTTTAAGTGGTAGATCTAGTAACATGGATTTTAGTCGAACCATGTTAATGGTGGTATTTTTGTGAATCCATGTGAAAATCACTTGAACAACGGACAAAACCGCTCATGTTTGTTTTCAGCGAAGTCTTGTCCCTTTTTCGGAAGGGTCCTCGTCAGGCTACGGGAGCCTGCAATCGTTTCTTCTGGCTACAATCTGACGAGGACGTTTGTCGAGAAGGGCTGAACGATTGAATATTTGGGGCCGCCAAATACGATTCGCGGTCAACTTCTGCCAAAGGACATCCATGAATAGCATCAAGTAATATTGTTATTAACATCACACAAACAAATAAATCACAACCTTTTACAGTCTTTACGGCTGGAATTGTAAGTTTATTTCTCTTGCCAAACAAATTCCCTTTTTAACCTTCATTTTTGAAAGGAGGCGAGACAAATTTTGAAAAGGACAAAGAAGAAGAATTGCGCTAGAAGCTCCTCCTTTCAAGAACAAGGCCCCGATCGTCAAAAAGTTTAAAATTTTGGAAGAAGAAGAATAATTGCTATATATAAACAATGCTCCACTCGTTGAAAAGTTTCAAATTTGTAAAGAAGAAGAATCGCGCTAGAAAATTGCTCCTGTCCCTCAACTTTTACGAAAGAATAACCACCCATTTTACACCGAAAAAGAATCGATCGCCCCTCCTTGCCCCGTGTTGACCCTGTATCTGGCTCGGCTCCTGCTGAAGAAATTACGAGACCTTTGCTGACTTATTTCTTGTCGGACACGACCAATCTTTTGGAAAAAAGAATTTTCATTTCTCAGGGACAACACTGGGCTCTGTTATGGTCCCTGACTTGCATCATAAACTAGTTCTTTTCCGTAAAAGAATACAAGGAAAAGGTCTATCCCCAGGTCAAGTTGCTAGGGACTTATTGGACCCTATCTAAGGTAGGAGTTGTTGGAGTGAAGATATAGGAGTTTGGCTCTGACGAGGAAGGACGAAGATTTCGTGTATTGTCAACAGTGTCTATTTCAAAAAGAATACAAGGGAAAGGTTTTTCCCGAGGTCCAGTTGCTAGGAAATCTGTTGACGGCTATTAAAACACGAATTTTAGAGTCAGGTTAGGGTCTTCATCTGATCTTTACATTTTAAGATGTTTTGAGAGGAAGCTCGCCTGCGGAAATTCAGCACCTGTCGACACATGTTGGGTAGTTGTCATCGCTGGGTATCGGGTTGCGCAAGGTTTTGTTAGGTTTTACAACATAAAACACTGAGATCGAAAACTAAATATAAATAAATATAAACTGGTTGAGGGCACAACACGGGATTCTTCCAGCTTTAGCTTCAGTTGAGATTCTTCCAGCGCTAACTGATTTATAATGAACCTAAATATTTTTATTTCATCTATTAGTATTAATTTAATCTCCGCTCACTCATTCGTTTATTGGCATCGACCATGATTCGCAGTCACCATGGGCTGAAGGAATACTTATGCACCAAATTCAAATATTAATAAATTTAGAAAAAACTTACCAGCTCGATTTGACTGGTCTATCATAGGCTGAACGATTCTCCGTCGGGCATTGATAAACCTATAAGAAAGAAAGAAAATTAAACAAGCGAAATCAACATGAAGTAAACACCAACCCCCTCTGACTCTATATAACCTTCATGTCAGCGTTGCTACTGGATCTCTCAATCTACCAAATAGTTATGCCAACTGGGAATCACAGTTCGACATAATCTGTGCAAACGCCGGTTGTCCTACATTAAATGATGGATGTGTACCATACGCCTGACTTACCTCACTATAAAACAATCGATTGGTCGCTTTCTGAAGTTCACTCAAATCATGGATACTTTATTACCTTACCTTACCTTACCGCTTACCCCTAAAATCAGTGTTCAAAAACGTTGCGTACCCCTTTTTCGATGATTTTAACCACAATTAGAACGTAAAAAAGACGATGTTTATTGTCATCATCGATAAAGGCAAACACTTGTATCTCAAACTGCATACGACGGGTATCAGATCTTGAGGACCATATTGAAATTAAGTTAGAACACTAAACAAAATTGAGAAGAGATATTAAGCTAAATTGATTTTGGGACCTTCCGTACCCTTTGCGCGGGTCTCTCGTATCCCTGTGAGTACGCGTACCACCGGTTGGAAACCACTGGGTTAGGGTACCCAACGTCTGGCATTGGCTATCAGGGACCTTCCCTATTTTATTATTATTCCAGGAATATCACTTTGCCCCCTATTAACACCCTTATGGTGACAGCAGCTGAGAAGACAATCGAAATTGACCCTTGCCCCCCTCCTTGAACGGCGTATTACATCTCTAGGCTTTATCAAGCGATCAACTCCAGCTGTCTTCCAATTCTCGTTGTCAGTGGAAAAACTGTCATTTTCAGGAGTATTGGAACTTTTTCTATTCATGGGACTTAGTCCTTCATCCATATGTATTTGGGGATATTTGTTGCAGGGATAACCCCCTATTTGTTTTGTCCACTTTTTCGGACACGAGGGATTATCTCTGTTCGGAAAGGGGGGATTTAGGGATCTTTACGGCGGAATTTGGAAAGCGCGTGTGGCCAGGGAATTTTTGGGAAACGAATTATTAGAAAAGCTGTCTATACAGGAATACACAGCACACGAGGATTAGTTAAACAGGCTGGTTAATAGCACATCTTGTGGAACTGTTAAACAAATGTCACTTTTTGTCGAAGTGGGACCTAATTATTTGGTTGTTTTTTTTCTGTTCTACTTCATTTTTGTGTTAAGGCTAATTGGAATCCCGTGTACAATACATGCATGCACACACGCGCATATGCTAATTGTTCCTGCATTCTCGTTTGTGATATTATGTCCTTTGTATCCACCCAAACGGCACTACACCGATTTTTGGATTTGCCATGTCTGGTTCTTTTCGAAGCGGATCAGGCTCCCGCTTAATATTTCTGAGGAGCTATTTGGCTAGAAAGACCGATCACGGAAATTTTCTCCGTGTTTCTTATCAAAACTAAGGAAGTCGTGCGAGGCTAAAAACAGCCGGACTGAGTCTAATTTTTTTTTTTTTTTTTTCAAAGCACAGTTTCTAATATCGGATTTTAATGATGGAACTGACACTGGATCTACTGCGCCTTTGAATATTAATAACACACATACACTGTTTGGAATGCACATTCTTGACTATCTACCACTTTTAACGTCTTTCTTTCAATTTGTATGAACCATTGTCCGAAGTAACTAAAAGTAACCTAAAACTAAAAGTACAAATTAATCTTCTGGACACTGAGTAACCCATTGAGAACATTTCAAAATTGTAAGAACTCCTTCCCTTTCTTTACCAGACGTTTTAATCAATGTTTATTTAAACATGCAACAAATTTTCCACAACTGTGGGGTTCTTCCGGAAAAAAAGACCTGTTCCCCCTCAGCTTTTAGTGCCGGATTACGACACTTAGATGGCGTCGTTCCAAGTTTCACGAAAGGCGTTTGAAGGACTACGATTGGCCAATACCTGAGCGGAAACACACCGAATTCGCAGTTTTCGCGCGAAATTTCTGTTCGGAGTGTCGTAAAGCACTTTACGGTTTCACTGGGGCGGAATTCGAAATGAAACAGCTTAGAACGGAGGTGGTAGAGAGGAATCGGAGCAAAATGGACATTGACGGTGGTTTAACTCAAATGGCGGTTATCAAAATAACAGAGGGGTTACCCACGCCCCGCCACTTGCTGTATACCCTTTCCCGGCACTGACCGAAATCGTAGGTGCCGGCCATAAATCAGGCGATTCTTCTTTCAAACACTTGCCGTACACTAAATTTTAAATGTCTTGTTTGTTTTGTATTGAAGGATGGATGTACTGACCTTATAATTGCTATGCATTTATATTGTGGCGAATAAGTGTGAACTGAAATTTACCAGGCTAGTAAATATATCCTATAATCTCAAAAACAACCTAAAGCAAAAGAAACCAACAAATAAATCTTACGAATTTAGGGAAAAGATGGAGATGTTTCAGGGGGTACGTTGGGGTTGGGGGATTTAACAGAAGGAAAAGATTAGGGTTCATAGCTACTTCAAGGCGGACTCAAGACACTACGTCTCTTGTCTGTTGTGGAGTCATACAGTGGCCATATCTAAAGCTCATAGCATATATCTAATAGTCTTTTTTTTATTTTCAGTCTTTTCTTATATGTCTTTAATGTGTTTTTATTTTTTTTCACTTAGTCCACTTTTTGAAAATGGTAGGTTACAAATAGATTACTTACTTACTGAGTTACAGATACAAGGCTGATTTTTAAGTAAAGCCGTATTTTAGTTTTCAGCCGTCATTTTGGGTACGACGCGCCCTTAATCTATAAAGAATTTTGTGACTTTCTAGGCCAGATTGGGCCTATAACACCACTTGAGACCAGGCGTAATCTTTTGACAGCGTAAAAAAGCGAACAAAGGACTATTCACGGATTCAAAAACTTTTGAGTGCCATTTCATGTCCGCAATGTATTCAGCAGTCAGCTTAGTGTAAACGCCCCCTTACGCAGGATCCATTGAAACCTGCTGAAGCTTCAATCCCAACTTATACCTTATTACAGGGATTACGGACTCGTAATGAGATTCATTGTACGAAGCTCCCCGAGTCAAGTTTACCTTTACACCCCCGCAGGAAAAGGCAGCTGCTTTCCCCCAGTGCGAGGGTGGGGGTCAGGGAAATGGAGGGATTAGTTAAGTGCAAAGTGTGCACATGTGCTACCAGCTTGGGCAAGTTGGATTTTAAGGAAATTAATTAATTTTTATAATGTTTGTACCGGTGGGGGACAATTAAGGTGATGTGATATTCCTTCAGCCCAAGCTGGCCGCGAATCATATTCGACAAAACAAAACGGATACGTTATTAGAGCAAAGGTGATGTGCTTTCTTGGGGGAGGGGGGGGGGATAAATGTAATCATTTGATTGAAATCTGTCGTCCATGCTTGAGTAAGGGGGCTCTAGATTATTTTTGTGATACAAGTTTTAGGTTTATTGCTTTCCTATTTTAGGATAGTTTGACTATCGAATCTTCGTATCTCAAATTGTATGTTGATCGTCTTACCTGACGTCGGGCCTGAACAACTTGACTATGTGAACTATACACTGTTCTGTGAAATATTTACAGGTTGAAATCTGTTTTCTGTTTTGCTATGATCCACTATTTCTATGATGGACCACAGGTCAAGTGAATTGATAATGGACTTAATGTATTGTGGCTGTTTCAAAAGGTTTATCTAAATTAAGCAGGTCAGTAAATACAGGGGTTTCCAAAATCTGTGTGTGTGGGGGGAGAACTTAACTGTAAGGTCAAATTTGGCGTTGTCTTCTTCCAGCTTTCGCTCGTCAGTTTATTTGTCCTTTCTTTTTCGCTCTCTTCTTCTTTTTTAGGTCTCAAGTTGATACCGTATTACATTTTTCTTGATATATTCAGTTGAGTACGCTCTTTTTCAATTTCAACCTACTAGTAAAGCGCAACTTCTTGTGCTTTCGGGTAAGTTTAGTTATAGTTAATTAGTTTAGTCAAGTTTAGTTAATTAGTTGATTTGTTTGTTAAATACTAACAAACAACAGAGAAAGGGAGATTCAAGACTACTTCTATAAGGATTGCATTCTAGCAAAACAAAATGTAGCGAACCTTTCTTCACAAAGGAAGGGTATTTCCATACCCGTCCTATTAATGCAACTGTTTCGTGGGTTTTGCAACCCCGAGGGACCCCCACTCGTCCGGCGCTGATTCTTGACGAACAGATGCCAGTCAAAGGGGGGTTCAGCCTGTCATTTTCAGTCATCACCACCCGCTGCTGGCGGACAAAGCCTGACCCAAGCGGGGGGCTAAAGTGGAGTTGTGGGGAATGACATAGCAGTATCAAATACAGAGGGGGTATAATCGGATAAGCTCAAGTTGTTATTGAAGCAAGAAACATTTTTATCAATCGAATTATGAAGATTGATATCATGCTGATAATGGATGACGGGGAACTTGGGACACAAGAATGGGAGGCTGTCTAGGTGTCAAAAAGGCCCATCTTCTTTGAAATAGTAAAGGGTGTGTTCCAAAACCCCTAAAAATAGCTACTAAAAGCTACGATCGTAGCTACAACCTGCGCCGTACTTACTACAGAGGCCGTTCTAACCCTAGATAATATAGTGAGGCCTACCACTGGTAACTTATTAACATTCTCGGTAGCGGTAGTTTCAAAAATCTTAAGCGGGCACTTAGGATTTAAAGAAAAATAAAAAGCTGGGAGCCTGAAAACAGTTTACCTATAAAATTGCCATGGATGATGTAAGTTGTCGTAAAAAGTATCGATAAGCTTAAAAAAAATTGTAGTGGTTTCTAAGAACAAGCGCTAGCTGTTTCCAATACGGAATCCGGTGCGGGGCATTTTAAATCGATCTGCGAATCCGGGGAACTGCTTCAGCACCAGAATACTGTGAGTGTCCATACCCTCCATATGCCCGGAATCCGGAGTGCGGCATTTGAATTATTCATCATCGATTTTCTCGCAATTTCCGGTTTTCCCTTTTTATCCGAAAACCTTTTCGTCGACTTCCTCCTCTATCCCTCTCCCCGGTAGGAGCATCCAACCGTTTCGTTTTGACGGCCGTCCCTTAGGAGATTTGAATGGGTCGCAAACAGTTCCGTAATGGAACGATCATGGCCTAGTAACCCAAGGCAACGAGACTCTAATGTCTGGCGAGGGACTCCCGAAAATGACCGCCGTTCGACGTGCCCGTCGGTGGAGGTCTTTCACAAGTCGAGCCATAAATGATAGGATTCACTTGAGAACAGAAAGGGAATGTTCCACGCACTTGCAGGTCAAGCCCATAACAGTTTTATACCGACTGTACCAGGAGCCATGCCCCCCCCCCCCCAGATTCGGAAAAGCACAAAATCATACATCATGTACTATTTTTGGCACTCTAATAGTTTCAAAAGGCAAAACCCAAAGCAATGACGTTACTGTAAGAGACATCTACTTCAAATCTACCTAGAAACGAGTGATTAAATTTGAGCAATAAAAATGGGATGGTGGCCTAAAATTTATATTTGCCCCCTCCCTAATGTGTACCTCCGTTTGAACTAAATCGCCAATTTCATAGCTTAAGCTAAGAATGAAAGAAATCATAAGAATACATTGAGCCATCTCGATTTCTGCTAACAGACAAACGGACAAATGGACGGCAAACACTACAGATACCTAGTCATCCCAAACAGAAGCAGTTTCAGTGTTTACAAGTAGCGAACTAATGTTGCTTAGTCAGGATTTGAACCAAGGACCCTCCACTTACAAGGTGACCACTCTACACATTGAGTTACAGAGGGACTTGTGAACATAGTTCCCAAACTACCAAAATAGTCAGATAGAAGACGGCCATAGAAAAATTGATCCCGTCTCAATGCAAATTCACCTTGGAGGCCAAGACTTCCAATTTTCGATTAAAAAATTTACTTCTGGACTTACGTAAAGCGCCATCTGAGTACTATATAGTTCCAGTATCCCAAATATTTCTTTATTAGAATGCCCTTTCTATCGTCAACTTGCTTTGTGCGTTCCATATCGCCGGTTATGCTCCATTTCCGATCCGGAAATTCCTTGATTCGGTCAAATCAGCATTATGACCTGACAGAATGATACATTAGGGGAATGATGGGCAAATATCAGAATCGCGCCATGCCAGCACTGATGTATACACAATCCCCCACTGGGAGTTTCTATAGCCCTGGCAGGGATCCCGGATGACCATTAGGCCAAATCACAATCGATTGCCAATGGCCTAGTCAGAGTGCCATTAGAACTGAGGAAAAGGTAATAACGCAGGCACAATGGGGGCATTCTATGATTGCGAGGTGTTCGGATCTTGGCAAGGACTTACTGGAGGGATCACAGTCACTGAGCAGTTAATCAAGACGATGGCAAACGTCTGGGGCAACACGTCTGACCTGATGGGCTGTGGATCCATAGTCTACTCAAACTTCCAGTGCACTCATCCGATCAAACTCTGCGCCCACGGTGTGATTAAGCAATCAAGAAAGAATCAGAATAACGTTTCTAACAATTCAAAGGCTCAGAGAGCCTACAATACTCTACATCCAAAACACGCCAACCACAACGAGAACTCAAATGTGTCAACCCATAAACGGCGTTCGTTAGAGACAGCTGTGGTGACGCTTCCGACTCTTCCGCTGGGTACACGGCGATTATTCATCGGCATGTAGAGTTAGTCATCAAGAGTATTCGGTCTCAACGTCGATAGCCCTAAACCTTTCGAGCATTCCTCAACACTCCGAAGCATCCTAGCATTTGCATGTCCAGATCACTACCATGACGTCAAATCTTGATTCAGTGAGAGATCGGTGCCATCTAGTGACACGATCCGGAAGCACCCTTACTGTTAAGCTCTAACAAAATATCAGACGAAAAGAAAAACATTTAGCTGGTACACGAAAATATTAAAAACACGGTTAAATATTCGGCAGCATTTATTTCTTTCAATAATTTGTACTGGGATTTCTATGTAATTTTTGTCGAAGAATACGCTATGTTTTCATTTTATTATGCACAGTTCAGACTGGCTGTGGCGTCAGCGTAAATAGTTGCGATACCGTGGTATCTGTTACCGCGGTAACTGGATGGTATCTGATACTAGGC
Source organism: Branchinecta lynchi (assembly GCA_023053575.1). Lineage (NCBI taxonomy): Eukaryota > Metazoa > Arthropoda > Branchiopoda > Anostraca > Branchinectidae > Branchinecta > Branchinecta lynchi. The sequence goes on from JAKZAP010000003.1 coordinate 28,031,381, forward strand.
TCATGTGTTGATAATGACGGAAATGAAATAAAGATTTGTTGACAGTGCAAAACGGAAACGTCACCTGAAATTTTACTAGAGCTATATTTCGGACCTTCGTGGCAAGGGTCCTACTCAGGCTCAAAGCCGCTCAAGTTGGAAAACGAGCTTGCGGAAAAAACAAACTAAAGATTTGAGTAAATAGCTGACTTCGTGAATTCCTTTGTGAGAGCTGCTTGGATTTAATTTTGGACACGTCTGCTGCTGAGATGAAGTTTTCAGATACTAATATCAGTTACCACGGTAAATGGCTAGATACCACGGTAACTGCAAAAACACCTTTTGACAGTGGCATCAGGTACCATGGTATCTCCAAAAGCAACTACTGTCAACGTTCAAACGGCAACTGGCTGTGGCAGAAACCTACTAAATGCACGAAGTTCCTAAAGACTACTGCCGACGGCATAACACTGTACTAAACGCATTCGACACGCCGCAAAGGAAGAGCGTCGTTAACCAACCAGTAGCTTAAGGGTCGAGCACACAGGGCTGACAGCCGAACAGAATTCCTTTAGGAAGAACCAGCGTGATGCAAGTGATGAATGACTCCTGTCCCAGTCGCCACAGTCTGATTACTCTGGCGTTGAATAATTCAGTCAAGAATCAAGACAAAGCATGCCACCTACTTGCGAGGAGTCGATGCTACTGTTTCATGGTGGGTGTGCGTCCGTTTCATTCCAAAGCCGTTCAAGCCGCCCAGCTAGGGGTCTGACTTGGCTATTTCTTACAAGCGCAAGACCGAGCCACTTTCGTTAAATCTAATTTATCGTTTCAAATTTTCATAAGTGGCTTCTTGTGTACTAAATGGATTGTCAAAGATCGATTGGTAGTTCTCCTTATGCAAATTGTTTCTGAAACGCATGAGAATGTGTGACTTTTTTTGTGAATTTAAAAATTTTGTGATTTTTTTTTTTTAAAATTAGACATACTCACTGAATCTTGCCGTTGTCCCCCGTATTATATTCTACTGCTTCCTATACAGTTTATAACTAAACGATCTTACGTTTTTATTTATAATATTCATTGTATTTTATATATTTATGCACTCCGCAACTGTACGGTATGTCATTTTTTCCTTACCCTACTGGGATCCCTGACAAGCCTTTATTCTTACTGTTAGTTACAAGTAATGATGCAACCAAAACCCAGGAAAAAGGGTTTACTTCCACAGTTGGTTACTGACAAATCTAATTTCTAACGAAATATTTTTTTTTCAGGTTGCCTATGTCATTTTTTCAGGTTGGAATGTTTTGTATTAGTTTAATTAATAAGCTTTTAGCTGGTTTGTGTCAGATCTAAACAAGTTATTAAATGTCTGGTTTTGTGCGTGATCGGCCTGGGTCAATGATTGTCTCTTTTTCTTCACAACCCGAAAAGCTGGTACACCGTTTCTCCCGCTTTAATTACCATATTTTTTCTGTTGACAAGACAACACAATAGGTTGGTTCCTATCTGACCCCCGTAGTTCCGATGTTTTTCTTACATCAGTCAAAGTCAACCTCCTACCCCTGAATATAGCATGGGGTAATTACAACGAGATAATTAGGGGTTGTAAAAAGAGTGAATGTGCATTTAAGGACTCTTGAACCGATCGTTAAAAATCAGCTTTGGATGCAATCTAGGACGCTAATCTTCAACGGCTTTAAAGATCCTAAACCATAAAAAATACAAATTATCGGGGAATGAGAAAATTTAGACCAGTGAAGACAACTTCTTTGGATTATGGCCTATTGGCACATTCTCCTTCACAGATTGAAAAAAAAAACTTCGATCCGGATACTGTTCCAATTTAAACTTTCATCCCTATGGCGCTTGGGGCTAGGTGATAAGAGAATAGGCCTGTCAGGAATGATGTATGTCGGGTCATTCTGATCCGATGCCCATCAAATTCTCGCGTAATCTCTACCCTAATTCGTCCCGTGATGGGTAAACTGGGGAGTGAACAAGAGGCCCGCAGGAGAAAAACCAATACCACAAGACCTGATTATGTTTCAAGTCAAGCGTTCAAGCTTTCTTAAAGCACACCTCGCACTATTTACTGTTTATGTTCCAATATTCAAACTTTCTGAATACTGTCAAACTAAGCTCTGGTTTTAACGAATTATACAAGGCTTTGGCTATCTTAAGCCTTTTCCAAGACACATTGACTTCAAGCAAAAACTTGGCGAGATTCATCTAACCAGTTTTAGGCATCAATGGCATGATCCGCGAACACTCATACAGTGCACATAGAATAGTGAATCTTGACAAGTGCAATGAGCGGTTTCAAAATTTAATATTTGAAATTTGGGTCTCCGGGTTTAAGAATTAATGAACGCAGTTACGAAATTTGCATTGGTTTTCTAGGGAAGACGGGTCCTTATAGGAAGTGCCACGAATAGCCGAATATCTGTAAGGTACATCAATACATATAATATATAATATTACTATGAGATTAATGAATATAGCAGCTTATTAATAGTGTCCAGGGGGCGTGTCGTTAGATTCTTGGACGAGTAACGGTAAAAGACATTTTAGATAATTCATGGTAGACATTTTAAATAGTTAAACAATTCATAGAATCACAGTTTACAGCCTTAAAAGGATACATCAGCTGAACTTGGTCGAGCGATGTAGCATACAGACATACTTTTGTCGGAACATTTTTGTAGAAAAATGTGCTCCGGACAGACAGAAGCCTGTTCTGTCCATTCAGTTTTAGTTAGCGTAATCTGCTTCCAAATTTGTACTTTTCTTGCGTATCCCTACATATTTTATTTTATACTTGTCGAACGTGGAAGCTACGAAGGAATAAACAAAGGAGGCCGATGAGTTTTTCTCAGCAAGGTCAGTGAAGCGGCAAGTCCTGTTTACGACAGCTAACAGAGTGGTCTGCCAACATCGATAGATAGCCAGGGGAAAATGGGGGGAAAGCACTTTGTCCATCTCAGGATATCTCGTCTTCGGTTTCCTTCAAATGCTTCAAGGGGGGCGAACGGCCTTCTCGTTCCACGCCATTTATTTTGTCTAGTTTTTCTCTGGCTTCAGTTCTTTTTGGAGAACTTTCTTGTAATAAAAAAATAGTTCATCGTGGAAAATATTCAATCATTGTTCCTTTAGCAAGACTGATCGGTTACAAACAACCTCTACAGTAAAGTGACAGTAAAAGAGAATAAGACTGCCTTTATGGTACTTGCAGCTTCGCTCAAGTGCCATCTACCGATCACTTTTCGGTCTGTCCGTCTGTTGGTCTGTCGGTCCATTCTTCTCGAGCTAGGGTACTGCCAGATGTGCTAGGACGATGAAACTTGGCACGCTTTTCAGGGACCCGACCAAACTAGCTTGGAAATAGTCACTTCCCCGATCCATCCACCGTGGGGGAGTGCAAGGATGGGGAATCCGGAATCTTGAGGAATGTATAACTTTCAAACGGGTGATCGGATCTTGATGAAACTTTATATTTCGAAAGACCTCGTGTCTCAGATGTCGCTTTTCAAGCCCGGACAGGATCCGATGAATGTGTGGGGGGGGCGGGACCGGAAATCTTGTGATAGGCTTAAAAGTAGAGCGGACCGGATCTGATGAATGTGTGTGTGGGGGGGGGGGAGCCGGAGATCTTATGACACGCTTTACGCTTAGAGAGGAGCGATCGGCATGAAATTTGGTGGGAAGAACAAGCACAAGTCGTAGATACATCTGTGAAAGAACTGGACCGGAGTCGGGCAATGTGCGGGAGTTGTAGGGGAGGGGAGTCCGAATTCCGATGATCGCGAGGTAAGGTACTTCCAGATGTGCTAGGACGATAAAACCTGACTTACAATACTTTTAGCAAAATATAAGTTTTCGTGACCCCATGAGCCCATGATCACTTTTGTCTCAAGGGTCTTGCTTGGAAATGAATTTCTAGCCCCCTTAAAGCGCACCTCTTAACCGAAAAGTCGAAAACACTCCTGACCGAACGATATATATTCATTATCCTAAAAGGCCTAGAGTCATTTTTGCCTCAATGGTTTGGATTACAGATCAATTTCTAGCGCCCTTAAAGTGTCTATCATAACAGCCAAGTGCAAAAATAAAAATATTTTTCTGTTTTACCAAACTATGCATTCTCGTGATTTTGAAGGACATGATCATTCTTATTTCACGGTTCTTGCTTACAAATGAATGAATGAATGAATTTATGACGCACTGCCCAAGGGCGTAAGTGCAGTAAAAAAAGGATAAAGAAATATAGAATAATCGCAAAACACTCAACAAATATTTTCCATAAAGGTTCACTAATTTAAAAATGATCACAACAAACCCACGAATTGACAAATTCCTACTTTAATCCCCTTCCCCAGCCTTGCAAGTGCCATATGGGCTTCTAGCTCTCGTTTCAGTAAAACTGGAAAGAGTGGATAGCACACTGGGAAAAACCTGGAGTTTAAAAAATAGAACAAATGTCTGCGTCAATTAAAAAGTCACTATTGCCTTCAACCTGGACTCGCTGAAACATTTCAGCTTGAATGGAAATTAGAAGACAGCATCCCTTGTAGCAAAATAAATGTGTGCAAATTTATCATTGGCCTAACAGAGGAAGGTGTGTATCAGCAAAACTTAACAGCTTCACTGCAAATGATCAGGTGACCAGCCGATTGGTCGCGGCTCGCAACCATTTCATTTCACAGCCCTCGCCTTGTTCTGAGCATAGCGTAAACAAGAGGAGAGCACAGGGTAGGTATTTATGACAGTCACATTCATTCCGAATTAGATGGAAAAAACGGGTTTTTCATTTTACAAGATTACCTCTACCGTGCTCTGCCTGTTGCTAATCGTCCCATCGCACATACCAAAGAAACATAAAATGAGCCCGTAAAGTCTGCAGCCAGCATTTGTAACTGTCAAAGAACGGTATAAATGCCGATACGGCGGCTTCCTACAAAATTTACTGGAAAACCCTTTTAATAGATCACCCCTAAGGTTGTATTGACCAGTTGGTATCAAGAATGGCAGGTTTCTGTCAAGTCCGACAGCTTTCTGAAGAAGAATAGATAGGACGGCCGATAAGAAGTAAAGCCGCTGATAACCAGAACAGGTATATTGGTGACATGGTAGAAGTTAAACCGAGGAATTTGCTGAGGTGTCCAGATCATGATGATATTATGTAAAATATCCAACGACAAAAAAAGAGTTTGTAGGAGACGTCATGCTTTGGAAGATCACCTGGTCGATTCTCTAAGCTTATATACTAGTGAAAGGTACGGTACATATTACAGATAGGGTGACCATCTTACCGGCAGGAGACTAACTGACCTGCGCGAATCGGCATTGTGAGATAAATGTTAAACATGATTCATGGTCGGGGGGGGGGGGGCATTCACTCCCAAAATGTCTGTACAGGTGAGTGCCCGGCGTGCGGCCAGCGCCCACGTCGGCTTGTACAGTGGTGCCCAACAAGAGAGCAACTCTTCAGGTGGAATATAATTAAGTTGAAGTCAAGCCGCCTGGACTGATATAGCCATAGCCGAGGGATTGCTCACTTGGCTCACTTGGTGGGCTCCACCGCACATCCTCTCATATGGGCAACGACCGGCTACACTGTAGATAACTTAATCGGCAATATTTTTCATTTTAGCGTTTTAATCCTCCGTCGGATTTTAGCTCTCCGATTTCGGAATAAGAAGCTCAGAACTCGAAATAGAAATTTCCGAATTCGGTGATGCACAACTACTAAAGCCCGATGTAGGAGAGACCTTTTGCAGTGTAGGCACCGACTGGGCACTTACTGTACAAATATTCTGGGAGTGAGCAACCCGTCGGCCAAAGCAGGAGGCAAAAGAATGGATTATATTGTATTCTATTTATTTGACTAGAAGATCAAATTTCGGGTGTGCTATCACTTTGCACTGTTTCTGAAAATTTGAATTTGAACCGAGATTTGAACATGTTCGGCTGATAGAGTATCCATCTCGTAAACTTTGATTCGCACGAGACGGTAGATCAAATTGCAAATTTGTTTTGCGGACTTGTACCCATGTCATTCTTCTACCCGGCTGGTACTTCAGTGGTATCCGTGGAATGCGATTCGGGTCTCTTATCCCATCAGTACCCATTATGGCAAAAACAACCCATCATCATGTGGGCTTCGCCTCCACAGACCACAAAAACACTTTTAAATTTAACTCTGGATTAGCGATGCTGCGGCGTCTTTGTACGACGGGGAATGTAATAGTGGAGCGACGTTTTGAATTTGTAATGGTTTTGATGCACGTTCTGAACTTTGAATAAATTGCTACACCTGAAATGTGAACGATGACGTCATCTACATTTCGCACTTGTTGGTATGAAGATGGTCATGCTGTTCTCTGTTTAATTGGGCAGGTGAAGCTTTATCAAGCGTCAAGGGGGGCCCGTATTCATCTACACCTCTATGAACAGGGGTCTCAACGACAGCCATTACTTATTGGTCCCGTTGGGAAGTGACCAAAGTAGGAATACGATAGCGTACAACTAACAGCGTAGCAATTCTCTATGAACGTCATTAGCGAATTAGGAGGAGACAGCGGACGGGGCAACATAAAAAATATCATTTGCTGCTCGTTAAATGATCTTTGATGATATCGAAAGAGCCAAACTGGATGATCGCCTTAGGACACAACCAAAGCTGGAGTATGACCCGGGTCGGGGGTACCTAACATGCCACTCTTACTTGATAAAGTGAATACGGTTATCAATTTCATTTTAAATAACACCGTAAAAGTCGAAAGTGTGTGACCACCATTACTTGGGACACGACCAAACAGGAGTATGACCACGACGGGGGCAACAAGTAACGCTTGATGATGCATTTAGATTATTGATTATCATCCGAACGATACAGGAATCGACAATGGGTAGTAGTTTTACAACTGACGACGTTCGGTAAATTAAGAAAGGTCAACTTCTAGGAACATTGCATCCTTTTTGTAAATCTCGTAATTGCAGGGTCGAGTTTGTCCTTGGATGAGCCTTGCCATGGTCGGAATCCACGAGACCGAATGTGAGATAGGCTCGGGTGTGAAGACTCTACACGTCATGTACCTTGTGTGTGAGGCTATCGATTCCCGATGAAGCTATCACCAATGGTGTAACGAAGACATCGGCATCCATCAAGGTTCATGTCAACCATTAACTCTTCGCCGAGGCACTAGGAGGCTTAGTTCATGCCCCTGCGCAATGACAGAGTGGCAGATCATTTAATCTGGCCCTGGATCCCGCTGTCTTGACCGCCATTGATCATCCTACGTCAGAAGACCACTAGCACCGCCGGGGGGCAAGCCTCAACTATCACCGAATTTACACCACAAGACAAGTCGGTCCATTTGTCATCGCTCCATCACTGCCTACTATCTGAGCTTGAGGAGGTGATGAATCTCAACCATCCGAACAATTTCTCTTCCCACACATTCATTAATATACTGTAACTTTGTTCGTTATGGGTCTATAAACACCAGTCGAGAGATTCCTGCGAATAGACGCAGAACTTGAGTTGGTTTCGAAGAAACGGCTTTACGACAAGAGTCACCAGACCCACGGAATCCCTATGACGGGTTCACTAGCAATCAAGCGTATTTCAGGAACCCCGATGCCCTAAACCTTTTGGCTACCCTCTACCCCTGATCATTCGCCAGAGCGATAGGAATCCTCCAAGACTAACTTCGTGATCCCTTTAATATGATGAAGGGCACAGCCCTCTGAAAGCTGAGGTAGGCCCGACATACCCCAGCCTAGGCCAACTGCCAACCAGAGCTGTCCAGAGTTGCAACAGGTCGGGCTACCCACTTCAAATCCAGACCCGATCCAGTGACTTTAGGGGAAGTTGGAGGGGCGGGGGCGGAAATCTTGGAAACGTTTAAGTGGAGGGACTGGGACGAAACAAACACAAGTCCTGGATACAACGTTCAGAGCAAGAGCTCATAGCTCTTGTTTCTGTTTCGGTTACCAAACATTATTCAATTTTGGTGATGTTTGCATAAGGAATGACCCCGAAATCACACAAATTACCGGCGCGGCATCGCCAAAATACCTTCTTTTGATGTTTTTCCGGGATAATCTTTTTAGACTGGTGATACAATGACTGTCCTTTCATAGAAACCCGAGTGAGAATGTTTGAAAGCACAGGTTACAGCTAGCAGTATTTTCTTTTTTAGGACTGATAAATGTTTTCTCGCGTGGCAATCCTGGTGGTGTCTGCTCCAGCAACCCCTTGTTTTGCTCTCAGTCTGACATGCATTCCGCATCGAAGATCTCAGGCGAGGTACCTTCGGAATGCTCATAACGAGTCCCACAGGTGTGACGGGAAGCGCAATTCTCCGTAGAAAACATTTGAACCGCGACAATCGATCATCCGTAGCAAAAAAATAACAGTCGGGGATTTGCAACGCTTCGTAAATTGTGGACAGAAGTGACACTATTTTCGACCATCTGAGTTAAATTTTAGATTAGACAAGATAAAGATTTGATGAGAGAAAGAAGGGTTAAACTAGGCCAGTCTATCACATACCCGTGATTTTTGGATACGCTATCCCAAATGCTGAGTACCAGAATCCAGGAAAATATTGATAACCTGAGTGAAGCTCAGAAATCAACCAATCAGTTTTCGTCATAGTGGGATGCCAACAGGTTTCGAGCGTTTGGCATAGTATACTCCTTTAGTCTGCTTTGAGGGAGAATAAACAATGAATGAGTCGGCTTGGATTTCACCACAAAGTATACCCTATTACTGTATCGCAGTATTGCAGATTAAAGAGTATCACCACACGTTATCAGTACTTCAACGAACCCACCCACGCCTACTAATTCTCTCAACCAATTCGAACTCACTCCGATTCCAGCGCGTGTTTGAAAGAAGGATCCCAACCGCTTTAGATTTCGTTAATCTACCGGTAATTACTTTACACTTATTCATTGTCATCTTGAGCATTTGCTTCAATTTACTTGTTTAAATTTGTCCTTTTCATTGCTTTGTGCTATATTATTTCCTCTTTTTTTTTGCTGAGGTGCGTAATAAAATTCCCCATCATCATCATTCACTATTTTACCCCTTTAAAGGGGGTGAGGTTGCATGTGACAGCCAACTAACAGATTACCCCACGAGATGCCACTACTACCTTTACTAACCATCAGGTGTCACTCGCTACCCACTAATCCTATCCCTTTACATGCCATGTCACTGTGAATTTATCACAATTTAACTGGTCATGATAGTCCCTATCGGTATATTATGACGCTGGAAGGAGGTAATATGTTCCTCGGCTGACAGGGGTGACAGCTAGAGAGTACGCTTTGCTTTACAGACAGGCAGACTCTCCTAGCGGACAGGTTGAACACTCGTTCTGTCGGCTAGACTAATGGATGAACTTCTGGAAAGAGCGGTAAATTTATTGACACCAAAAGAATATTCATTTTAGGAGTCTGACAGGGTCAAGTGTACCGCTGACTGGATATAAACAATGGAGTGCAAAACGAATCAGTTGAAGATATGGCAGAAAGGACAGCAGCGCTGATGGAAAGACCTGGATAAACAACGGACAAGAAGGATCAGTTGGAAAACGGTGGAGAAATGACAGCAAAAATGACGAAAGGACAGAGGAAAAATAAGGAAAAGACGAACTCAAATCACGAACGCCAGGGGGCTACTCGTCCATCCTGATAACTGAGATGGCCGGGACAGCAAGCTATGACAGAAACCAGGGAGACCGAGGAGGGTCATTCGTTCATCTTGGAACTGACTGAGAGGGTGACTACAGGAGACCTTGACAGAAACCAGGGCTAGCGAGGGGGTCATTCTTTCAGCTTGGAATGGCAGGGAGGGCCCCGACAGCAAACCCCGATCCGGGTTTAGTCTTCCGCTGGCAGAGTATAAAACGACGTAATATGGGATAAGGCCTAAACCAACCATAGAAATGAAGACTAAACCAACAAGAACTGTGCCCGAGATGTAAAGAGTGGAGAGAAGGGCGACACCACAACTGCAACTGAAGGAAGGTTAATTTGGCGAAAGGATAAGTTTCGTCATTAGCGATACCTAGTGGAATAATAGCAGGATCTTCTTAAGCCCACACGACCTTTAATCCCAATTCCGTGTGAAAATCATGTCCCCACAATGAACACAGAAAGGGGTGATTATTAGCAAGCCTGGCTGGAAAGGGTCAACCGATTTCCCATTAATGGTGAAACATGATCCCCCACACTCCCAAACTCACGTGCTCTAATCACAAAAACAACGGGTTTCGGATGTCATCTGCGGCTATGCACACCATTTGTTACAATGATTGGACCGAGAGATCGTTAGCTCGAATAAAACAGCTCTGTCATTACGCGAATGCAATCGACAGAAGATAATCAGTCGACTGCAACCAAGGACCAGCGTTTCTAGTGGCCTATAGAGGGTCACCTCCAGCTACATTGACGCATACTTGTAGTGGTAAAAGGGATAGTTTTTGTTTTTCTTCTTTATTGTTTCCCTTGGTTTTCTCTCTTTCATTTTATATACAACGCTGAAACCACTTCTCATCTCTTGTGTTTTTTCTTTTCTTATTTATGTTATTCAGTTAGATGACTCTGTTAATTTTGTTGTTTATTAATATCATTTAGTGCCCTGCCCTCACCAAGCACTCCTTTTGTGTTTTCCTGGCAGTACTATTGTTAGTTTTGTATTTTGCTTTAAATCTAATCAAATGACTTCAGTATAGTGGAATATGCGAGGGTTCTACACTACAGGTACTCTGTGTTTGGCATACGTTATCCAAATATCAGTGGTTTCTCGTGTGGTAGACTGAGAAAAGCTTCTTTAAACGTTAGTCGACTTTCAACAGTGCAGTTAAGGGCTAAATGGTAAAATGCAGGCGCAAAAGAACCATTCAGGTGTACTACAATGTAAAAAAAAACTCTCCGCTTTCAGATGACTTAAATCTGCAGTATTTTGCATTCTCGTGTTTTAATCCTCCATCGGATTTTAACACTCAAACAAAAACCTCCGAGTTCCGTGATGAACAACTACTAAAGTCGATGGAGGAGAGACTTTTCAGTGTAGGTAGTTAGTATGTAGGCAGCTGGTAGTTGACTTTATTAAAGTTAACTAACCTTCCAAGAAGCATTTTTGTAAAATACGTGCAACTACGGCGTAAAAAAGACAAACAGCTACTAGACGACTTCAAAGCTTTGCATGTGTATCCAAGGCCAAGGGAAAGCCCTGCAGCCGACGTAGCAAAGCAAAAAGAAAGGCATCAGGTATGTGCTTCGACAAAAGACAAGCAATGGCGCAGAAGACTTGGCTACCTCCTTTGACCATCTCTAATTGGATCAAGCCAAGTCCACGCCGACAAAGTCCAAGTACACCACCGTCACCATTCATACCAATTAAAACCGCTTTTATTATGTAAAGCATGCACCGCACACCGGCCTCAATAAAGAAGCATGACTCGCAGCAGACCAGGACATAAAGCCACCACAGGTGGAGAATACTGAGCGGCGGTCCACCGATGTGGTTCTGGCAGGTTTCATTGAGGAAGTGTCAAGAACAGTTCCCCGCCGGGAAAGGGGGGAGCCTTTGTTCCATGTTTTCCAGACCTCGTGTGGTAAATAGGCAAAATGGAGCTGTCAAAAACAAGAACGGCATTGTAAGGGTGGAAACATGTATTCTTCACAACTACACTTTAGCTGGGCCGAAAAGCGTGTCCCACCCTCCTACCAATAGTAACTATTAGTTACTTTTTTCATTCCAACCTTACGAAAAGTCACTACGGTGACCGTTCCAACCTTTTGGAAATGGTAACTATTTGCTTACCACGCTCGGGAGCGTAGACGATCTTTGTGATGTGATTGGCCCAATCAGCCCGTGGTACGATATTTTGCCAAAAATCTGAAAATTCTTTCCAGCCTTGACGCCAAAAAAACAGGATCCGTGACGTCATGCGTAGTAACTACGGTAAGTAGAATGGAACACTCTCAAAGCGTACAGCTAGGCTATTTATTTTATAAAGAAAACTATTTCTTTACTTATCAATGTTCCGCATATAATGAGTAAAATGAGCGGTCAAAAAAAAAATACGAATTGTAAGGTAATACAGGTAATTGCACGTGGATGTTACTTGCAAAAAGGATGCTTATTAAAATTTGGTCTAGCCGCTGCCGAAGCCAAATCAGTTCATTAGGCACATTGGGTAGATCAATCAAGTGGCTTCCTCCACGGATCACTAGCGCCACTCCAATCATATGGGAAGGGTCTGCAATTATCTGAAAATTTCATTTGTTCTTAATTGCGTCCCCGCCCAAATCGTATAAGAAACAGAAAAGGGATGCAAAAGGGGCGTTAGTTTCGATTACATGATGTAATTGAAAAATAAGGTGATTAGGATCTAAGCCCGTTAGAGGTAAACAGTCCTCTCCTGAACAGACCGGCGGACTGTTTTACCTCCGAGTCCGAATCCTTTGGAATATTTCTCTAGTGTCCAGGCAGGGTTCTATATCTTCTCCTAACTGAATTCCGAGTTCTGACCTGAGCTTGGGACTCCCAGTAGAGATAATATTAATCCCAGTAGCATATACTGCAGTTAACTGTAATCCTTACTGGGAGAAACTGTTTACAGTGTGGTTACCCTTTACAGCGTTGCCACTTGTATGACAGATAAAAACCTATGACATTCTGGCGCGTCTGAAACGTTCTATTTTACCAGTTATTAACAAGAAAGCTTGCTTTTTCCTCTTCATGGTCATGTCCTTTTGCTCTGAACGGATAAGTAGGCGGTGTTCCAGCAATACTTCGGCCTTTCTTGGCAAGGGTGTCTTCAGGCTGTAGTTAACAGAATGAACCTGCAATCTTACGCTTTTGCAGGTAATCTTCATGCTGTAGCTTGAAGAGCATCTTGCCAAGAAGGGCCGAAGTATCACTGGAACGAGGCCGATTTGACAATGCAAAACGGATGCGTCAGCTACATTTTAAAAGAGGTTTAGTTGTTTCCTACGTTTTATTGGTTCCAAAACCAAAATGCAGAAAAAGCTCTACCCTCTCAACGATCCAATCGAGCAGCAAAAAGAGCAACCGTGTCCAAAATCAAAGTGACAGCACCAGATTTAACTCTAAGCAAATTTTCAGGGATAAATTCACAAAATCAGATATTTAAGGAAGAATCTTTAGTTGTTTTTCCACGAGTTCATTTTCCAGTTCGAGCGGCTTGGGCCTCAAGGTGACGTTTGCTAAGATGGGCCGAAATACAGCTATAATAAAAATCTAGCTGACGCATTCGTTTCGCATTGTCAAACATGATTCGCAGTCAGCTTGGGCTATAGGAATATGTAGCAACAAAGCCCAGCTGACTTAATCCGTTTAACATGCCCCTTCAGGGTGAGTTAGCGACCCCTGAGAACGACATTTGGCAGGGAAGATGACAGCGTTCAAACAGAATCATGAAAATAAGAATTTATACGTTCATGCCCCTTAAGTTGTCTGGCGAGCACCAGCAAATACAATTTCTCACATTCTCACGGATCGGCTTCCCAGAAAACAAACCGAAAATCCGCAGAGCACCAGAACAAACGGAAAGTCGTTGCGCCTTTTCAACTTGTCGCTGATCTGACGAGATCACTTTCCACTCACGTAGTGGATTCACTTTCCAAAACTAGCGGAGCGCAAAATAACTCTGGAAAGTGAAGCCTAAAGTCTTTAGCCGAAGTCGCGAAGCAGCCGAAGCAATTGGCCAGGAAAGCACAAAAGGTTATGATTTGTTTTTAAAGAAATATAATATCAGAAAAGATTTGATGTAATAAGGATAATAATTCTTTTTTTTTAATAAAGACAAAACGGGTAGAAAAAAATGATTTTAAAAACGAAAAGTAGAGATAGAGGGTCGGATTAATTAGGTCGGTCAAAAAAATTATAGGAAAGTTTTGTGTAAGACCGTTGGCGTCACTGAGGGTAAGTGGAAGCGTAGTCACCGGGCCAGTTCATATTGGACGGGAATGAGGTAATAGATACTACGCGGCATTTAAAAAAAAAAAAAAAAAAAAAAAAAAAAAGAGTGCTTGGCTAGGGCAGGGAAATAACCGATATTAATTAAAAAACAAACAAATCAACAAACTGAATCCTCTATATAAAGAAAAAGGGAGGAGAAATGGCCAAACCGTCTATAGTATTTTTATACCGTCCTCCTTCAGACCCCCCCTTTTTTTTCTTTCTTTCTAATCCCTTGTTTCCATTGGTTTTCTCTCTTTTTTCACTTAAAGTTGAAATCACAGGCTATTTATTTTCCTTTCCTCCCTATTTCTTTATACAGAGTATCCAGCTAGTTGATTTTGTTTGTTTTTGAATCAATATCGGTTATTTCCCTGCCATAGCCAAGCACTCCTGTTGTGCTTGTGCTTTCCTGGCAGGAATATTATGTAAGCTGTGGATTTTTTGTCTTTAGGTCTAAACATAGACAAATTAAACTGAAAACTGAACTGATAGTGTCGCCTTTGGTGAGTTCCCCTTCCGGGTAAGTTGCCGACCCCTGAGACCAACATTTGGCAGAGCGGATGACAGTCTTCAACCGCAGGAAGTTGAGAACCCTGGAAATACACACTCTCCCTCAAGAATCTCCGGGATGGAAATAGACAACAGCTGTTAGGAATGCCTCTAACGAAAACAACGCACACTCTTGGAACCGCGTCAAAGAGACGAATGTCTAGAACGACGCTGATGAATTTGGTAGAGGTTAATCAATGTCAAATGTTTTAAGTTATCAAGTCTCCACTGACGAGCCTCCCATGAAACGAATCCCCTATTTCTCAGCGACAAATTCTTGTAGAAGATTCTCTTTTCTAATGGGTTAAGACCTGGAGTTCTACAGTCATTGGATTTTGGTATGCTTTCTTATTCTCCAGCAATGGATAAAACGGAACCTGCAAAGGTTCGTTTCTTCCCCGACGTTGTCCTTGACGCTCGACAGGCCCAACGAGGACCCTTGCCAAGAAGGGCATACCGCAGCCAACGTATTGCTGCTGATGTATCCGTTTTATCCGTTGTTTGAATATATGTTTCGCAGTCAGCTTGGGCTCAAGTAGTATTTATCTTCAAATTACGGAACATTTCTTGTCATTTTTTTGTTTGTCAAATCCCGATTTTTCCTGATCTTAAAATAAAAACAGTCTATAACATTAAAGGGGAAGTGGTAGCTTTCAAACTAAAAGTTAAAAAGTTCGAACAATAGTAAAGAAGAAACGTATTTGAAATATGGCAAGAAGTTAGACTTGGTCTCAATGATGGCTAAGGCGCTTATTACTGCTTGTCAAACAGCAAATCATTTAAGACTATAAAGTTTATGTGCGACTATGTATGTTGCAGATTTCCATCATTTGTTTTTTACATTTTTCGTTCAATCAGTTAAGTTTTGCTGGTGCAGTTACTCAATACCGCCATGGTTTGACAACAAAATACAAGTTACATTTGTTTTCGGCATTATTATTTGCTTTTCTGCTGTTCAGCATTTTTAGCTTCAAAACTGTCTAAAGGCAATCCAAGGCAAGAATAATCTAAACTAACCCTAGGGCTTAGAACTAACGGTTCTGTCTGGAACTCTAGCTAGCCTTGATTTCGATCGGAGTTCGGAAAAGCTTACTTGGCCGTTTCTAATGGCTATTAGAGATTGGAATTATACCGGTGGGGGTTCGTTAAAGGACCGGGGCATTAAAGAAAATCCTGGCTCTTAATTAAACGGTATAGTAGTATTGGTAATACGGCTGAAATGAGACCTAGGTCGACAGAAGATGGAGCTTGGAATGGGGAATGAAATGGGATAGGAATCCCTCAAGGTGCAATAAACGGAAGAGGGGATGACAACTTCAGCCTACCATTTAAAGCGTAATGAACACGATACTCCATTGGTAGGTCGATGTCGCTTTTTGCAGAACATAGAACCTTGAGCGCAGTCCTAGCATCGAGTATAGTGTAAAATAGACACAACATATCTAATGTCAAAGTTCATTTCCTGTTGTACGACTATGGAATTTTTTCTTCATATGTGACGCAGAGATTTTTTCTTTATTAAGCTACAAATTTTTAAGCTACTACAATTACTAGTCAGCAAGGTGGTTTTTATTTTGAAATGAATAAGTTTTTATTGTGGTTCTTATTCTGAAGCGACACGTGAAACCAACTATCCCGATTATAGGTATCTGAATCGCAATTATGATAGGCTATATTCTTATCACCAATTACTACTACAGACCATCTTGCAAAACGCGGAGCAAAATCTTAAACCTTTAATTTGCATTCAATACTCAGTATGAAGCTTTTGATTAAAATACCATAAAAATAAATTACTCTCTTGATGCACCACCATTTCTGGATCCAAATGCCCTACCCCAACTCTCCATGCGTTTGCAGCTCAGCGGGTCTCCTGATATAAAATGAAGTCCGATAAAGCGACGGTTGATGAGCCGAGTGCTTTGACCCTGAGTCGTTTTGCCGCTTAACAGTTTTCATTATCAAGCTGATTCTTGTCTACCCTCAAGCGAGTTGTCACAGCTCTCGGGTCACTTTCACGTCGTGGTCTTTGACTCCCCCTGATGAAGTTAAGATATTTATGAAAATGAGTTTTGTACTTTTTGTCTTTCAGACCAACCGCGACCGTTTATTCAAATTGGCCGTCAATTCCCATCTGCAGCAGTAAACTCGTAATTCAGCAATTACTAAATTATAATAGTCTCGCTTCCTCGTTTATTTTTTTTATATACCAGACAACTAACCAACCAGACATACAACAATTATCACGAGGAGTGTTCAACAGCATGGAAAATTCTACTCCAGGCTGTGATTTAAGGTAACTTAAGGTGATGGTTAGTATATTAGGAAGGTAGTTTCACAAGAGAGGTACATACAGGAGAGCTCGACAACCTCGATTTACATAACTTCGAAAATGGCATCCAAAGTGCTCAAATGCAATTTCTATGCAGTCCTACGTAATCTTCTTTAGAGAGGTGTTTATTTTTTTTTGAGTTCCTGAACTGACCGTTTAAAGCCTTTGGCATGTTGGTAGTTCCGGGATTAGTCTGTTGATCTTTTTCGTGGTTATAAATCAATCAATCAATCAACCCTAACTGTCAAGACGCAAAATCTTATTGACTTAGTGTGAGAAGTTCATAAGAGTGCATTGTCATCGTAGGCTACAATTTATAGGCCTACAATGTACGAAGTAAGAGGCGTGAAAGCCTTAGCATTATAGTTATTTAGTTTACAGTACAAATAAGAACGTGAGGTTTACGTTGACTCTTAAATCGAGTTGCCTCATATTAACTTATTTATTTATTTTATTTCTATTACAAATAAGAAATTCTGTTACGTTTAAATTGACTTTTAAATCAAGTTGCCTCATATTAACTACCTTATGATTTTATTGGATGATTAACTGCAACTGTCATTTCTTGTAGGCATTCTGTCTAAGGGTTAGAGACGCACCTACTAACCTAAATGTAATTAAAATACTTTTTGTTGATCCCTACAGCTTCTTTGTATTTTTCCAACGCCAAAAATCTGGGACGATCCAAGCTAGATAAAGTGACACTCTATCCCTCTTTAACAAGAGGTATCCCCCCGAACTACACAAATCAGCTCTAATTTCATACCCTAGTGTCATTTAATACACCGACCATTGTCAGCCCGTTATTGAATGGAATTGATGGTGTTTTAACTATAGGGCACATCATGTCATTCTGAACCTTACAACACGAACTTTTGTTATTAACGCCTGATCGTGGGGATATAACCTTAATTGGATAAACGCAGGTGTTTTTTACACGTGCTAAAAAGCGAGTCCTAAGACTCTTTTCAATTTACTTTTTCTTGTTTCATATTTCGTCTAATCAAGTTTAAAACAGGAAGAAAACGATGGCATAATTATAATCTCCTGTTTCTAAAAAAAAACAGTTTTAACTTTTCTGTCGTAGTATAGTTTATTTGTGTTTTACTTTTTGTAATAATTTTGTATCTTTTTCTTCCGATTTCTTTCTACTCTGTCTATATTTTTGCCTTTTTTTCGTATGTTTATTTCCTTTGTTAATCTTGTTTTGTGTAATTCCTTTTTGTTTTTTACATTGCGTGTGTCATAAATAAATAAAAAAAATTTCGCCTTCTACTTTCACCTTTATTTACGGACTTTCTTTTTTTGTAGAATTACACCCGAAGGCCTTTCAGGAAAAATTAAGCCAAGACAAACACTGATCGGTCAACGGAGATATGTTCGAAAATGCAGTTCATTCCTGGCCACCTGGCCGGGCAATTTGAATTACACCTCGAGGGCACACCTAGCAGCAATAAATCCGGCCGGAATCTCAAACAACACGGTCCCAAATCCAGAGAAATGAGTGACAAGAAAAGAAACGGAGGGTCGTTAACAAGAACCAACTCGAAATACGATCAGCACAGGAATGTCTGTCGATTCCAACTAAGTCAGGTTTTGATGTGAGTTAAAGTGAAAGAAGCTTATTATTATTGAAATATACCCAAGAACAGGACGAAGCCCCAAACATCTCTAACATAATAGTATCGTATTCCCATTACATGTGATTTTCTGTATGCCTGTATAATACGTATTTGTATCCAATATATTCTATTAAATGTTATAACAGAGAAACGTGTATTAAAATAGGAGACGGTGGTCTTTCTAAGCTGGCAAAATATGGGAGACGACAAAAACAAATAAACGAAGGGTCATTAATGCCGAATGTAATACAAAAATAAATAAAGAAAAGTCAGACTTTGTTTCGAGTTTAAGTGGAAGAAGAACTTTTTGCTGACGTGCCTACAAGAACACAACTTCGAGCCTCAAACATGTTACATCATGCATATGCTCAATACTCTGCAGGCCAACCATTATAATATTATATATGAGATAATAATATATTATAATGAGAACAAAGGTTGTGATATTTCTAATGGAGTGAAACTAAAGGAGTGAGAGAAGAGGGTGAAAGTAAAACTGCACGGAAGGATCAAAATGTGTATACGAGCGTGTTCCACCCTACTTACCGTAGTTACTACGCATGACGTCACGAATTCTGACTTATTGACGTCAAGGGTGGAACGATTTTTCTATTTTCCAGCAGGGTATCATGCCACGGGGGAATCCGACCAATCACGTTACAGAGGTGCGTAGTTACTACGCTCCCGATCATGGTAAGCAAGCAGTAACTATTAGTTACTATTTCGAGAAGGATGGAACGTAGTAACTTTTCGTGAGGATGGAACGGAAGCAGTAACTAATAGTAACTATTGTTAGAAGGGTGGAACACGCTCGTGGAGAGTGCTGGGACAAACCGTCGATCATAAATCTTGTATGCAGGAGACGAAGAAAGCCCGCCAAAAATACTAAAAGGACTTACCAGTTGTTGACTTGTAATATCGTTAATCCCGTATCTTGAGCTAACTGTTTCTTCTGGTCCTCGGAAGGGTAGGGGTGCTGATAGAAAAAAAATATTCTTTTAAAATAAGAAGGACAAACACATATGTGACAAACCGACTATAAAAAGTTTCTTTAGTGATATTTCGAAACCTGTTGGGATCGTTTTCTGTTCAAACAAAAGCTTCAAACTAGTTTTACACAAATTAATATGAATTCCAACAAAACTTTTTTGGGAAAAGATTTTAAGCAAGATTACTTGATGACAAAATAAACGTGAGGCTATAAATTTCCGTAAAAAAAAACCCTGAGTGTTTCTTCCGTCGGTCGCCGAAGACAAACAAGCATTTTATCTACCTTTTTTGCAGAATCCAATAACAGATTTCCCATTTCCACCGTTTCTCAGCAGACTGAGTTAATCCTAGCTGCTAATCCTCACCAGAGAAGAGAATCGGTACTAATCTGTTTAGCTCCTTAGTTATTTCATGAAAACATGAATATATAAAACCTATCGGAGGATATTATGACAGGGGCTTTGTTATTACGGTCCCCCCTCTGTTGGTAATGGCCTTTTTCTGTCCGTCACGATGGATTTGGTTACGCACGACTGGTCCAGAGTGAACCATGGGACCTCGCGTAATAGGCAGATTGGATCTTGTATACAAACAGGGGGAGAATAAAAGCCAAACCCAAGAGGAGATCTGTTGATAATTATAGTGGAATTACTATTCACTGCTCGCTTAAGAATACCTTAACTTCGAGGTAAAAATAAAAGATCACACACCTCTTCCCTTTTCCCGGAAAAAGTAGGCCAGCTAACATTTAACTGCGTAGCGTTAACCAGTTGTTTCAAGAGATCTTTTGATAAACAGAAGGTGAGCTATTATGCATGACTTGCTTTACCTTCGATGTGAAAGCAGAATACAAAATAATTATCACAAGCCACTTCCCTTTTTCCACAAAAAAGGTACCATTTCACGTGTATTTTACATATTTTGTTAAAGTAGGCCTATTAATATTTGTACAGCGTTGGCCAGATTTATATATACTCAATTTTTTGGCATAGTTAGTTATTGATATTTCCTGTTTCCGATTGTATGCTCTTCAGTTTTGAAGGATCACAAAGGTGTTTACACTAAAAAAAATCTTGCAGTATCTGCTACTGGGATTAATCTTGTCTCTACTGAGATAATCTTATCTCTAATTCGTATTAATCTTATCTCAGTAGAGATAAGATTTATCACAGTAGCAAATACTGCAGTTAACTTTAATCCTTAGTCGGAGAAAATTTTGGCAGTCTAGCATGAACAAGGAAACGGTCATAGGACGTAATAACTTCGACTTTGGACCATGAAACTCAAGCTTCTATATTTTCATTTCAAATATTTCAAGTGAGCAGTATCTTCAAATTCCAGGCATAAAACAAAAACAAAATCTACATAAGTTTCAGCAATCTCATACTTTTTTATCTCACGCGCTCTAACCCTGAGCCATTAGTTATTATGTAAAAAATAAAAATAAATCACTCCGGAAATATATAGTAAAAAAAAAAAAGAAAAGCGCCAAGAAACAAAGCCAAGCTGACAAGAAACAAAACTTTAAAATATGGGTTACGTTTTGCCCATTTCAAATGTAACTAGGTAATTATTTGATCAACTGTGGAAGAAGCCCTTAAGGGACCTCGGTAGAGCCCTGAACTATTTCGCAGTTTTAAAAAATCGATTCGTGTTCAACCTAATGACTGACGACGGAGCGGCTGTATTTTTTTTATTTCTGAAAATTTTCCTTCCAAATGGAAGGAAAGTAAACCTTATCGATTCATTCCTAATGAACGGAATGAATTTTATTACTACACAAAGGGGAGGGACAGTGTCATAACTCCGGGTGCCGATGTTGCCTACGTCAAATAAGTGAATGCGGAACAGAAATAAATGATCAAGCCTCACGTAGGGCGAGAACTGTTTGTCTGGCCGGTCGTTAACACAACGTTACTGTCAAAACATTGTCATTGCGTGCTTATGGACTGACGTTTACTGCCAAGTTGAGCTCGCCGCGCGGTCTAATGCGTCAAAAACGTGAAACTGACTTAGGAAGAAAAGGCAAGTGGCAACCGGTGACATTGATCTTTTTTTATTCAGTACCAGCCGACTGAGCTATTTAGCATAAACTATAGAAAAAAACTCCTTTCAACCAATCTGACTGGGATTTTAATCAATTTTATTTATTTCATTAATTTTTCCTTTCTACTTCGCTGTCTCGGACAATCAGTGGATGAAAAAAAAATATTGAACTGATATTTTGTGTAGATAAGAAATGACTATAAACGGAAAAGTCAGTTAGGATATTTCATTACGCTTATTCTTAAGTGATATTTCGGTCCTTCTTGGCAAGTGTCTCACTTTGAAGGTCCGTATCTTCCAACTATATCTTGAAGAGGGGCACGATTGAAGATGAGGGTAGTTGGTGAGTGGAGGGTTTGGAAGACAAGAGAGGACAAATTGAAAATTAATTAATTAATTTTTAGTTTATTTTAGTGAAGGTTTGATTAGTAATTATAATATGTTACTAAATGAGTACTGGTTGCGTTTTTCAAGCACGTCTGTGCTTGGGTTTGTAACCGGTCATCAAGCCGGAATGAATTTTTTTTTTTAGTAAAGTTGTTGAATCCTGAATTTTTGATCTGCATAAAACATAAGCTAATTTGTTTCACCCGCTATATATTTGAGATGACAGCAAAGTGGACAGGAAAAGACATACATGGAAAATAAATTAAAATATCAACAAACAGTTCAAAGTTTAGATGCTTTTTTCTAGTCAGGCCCGAAGGTTTCATAAAGGACAAAAGGTAAGAAAAAAGGAGACTCTATGTTAGGGCCGGGAAGGGAAGGCCGAACAGGCCAGGTCAAGTAACCAGGAATTTATTTCGGGGGGGGGGGGGGGGGGGTCCTCGAGTCGGACCAAAAAGTATAAAAAAAAAGATCAGAGGTTAAAGCCTTACAAAAAAAAAATATTTCTGTATGTTTCGGGGGGGGGGGATAGGCAGGACTTAACTTTAAAGCGAAAGACAAGAAGATTTACAGACTTTAGAAAAAGGTGGAAGGTTTAACCGACGAAAGTTGAAAGTTTAAAAGTCTAAATATTTTGGGTTTTTTTTTATTCGGAGAGGGGAAGGAATTAGGACTCGGAGGATTCAGAAGACGATGCTTACTGTTAAGTGTTGAAATAACCACGCTCGCAGGATATTTGTGGCAACTTTAGGGAAAATTCCTCTTTTCTTCTGGTTCTTTTTGCTGTCCGTGTCGTCGTCGTCCCCTGTTCCGTCACCACTACCGATACTGGCATTACTTGCGTCGCCTGAAACACAAAAGACACTTAGAGAAGAAGAAAAAGAAAAGGCGTCTCAGTTTCTAAAAATTTTACCTAGAAGGGCAACGAGATATTCAACAGCTAAATTAGCGAAAAGGGAAGTACAAGAAATAAGAAGTAAGTCAAGCTGGAGCGGACCTACCGATAGCCATCCTGACACACAAGATCCTAGCCAACCTAGCAGCAATTTCCACCAAATCACAATTAATTTAAGTATTCGCCTTAATTTTATGTCTAGAATACATCAGGAACTCGTTAGAGGTCCTGTGACCTAGTCGTAAATATGCTAGTTTAGGGGCCCTTTTTGCAATTTGGCAGTTACGCTCAAGACAAGTTAAAGCCAGTTACCGTATAAACAGGTTTCAAAGAGAAAAATGCATGCGTCATGGATTCTGTCTGACACCAATCGTGTTTTAGCTCTCACTACCCCCCCCCCCCCCATATTTACCAAACTCTATATAGATGCTAAGGCGGCTCTATTTGCGTAGTATTGTGGTTTTACGAGTATTCGAATGGTGGTATACAGTTAAAGACGAAAACTGGATAGTAAACATGAACAAACTATCATGTTAGTCACCCGAGTATTTTTTAGGAGTGACCAAGCAGGGGTGTACTGATACAATAGGAAGTTAATGAAGACTTGATGCTTAGGAAGTTTATATTAGTATCTCTAACCGCAAGTAAGTTAGAGACTCGGCACTGCGCAACCTGAAGGCAGTGAGATAAATTTTGTTCGCCTGACCAGAGTCTGATCGATGACACGGCTCACGAAGGAAACGA
Source organism: Branchinecta lynchi (assembly GCA_023053575.1). Taxonomy (NCBI): domain Eukaryota; kingdom Metazoa; phylum Arthropoda; class Branchiopoda; order Anostraca; family Branchinectidae; genus Branchinecta; species Branchinecta lynchi. The sequence continues at coordinate 28,054,939 of JAKZAP010000003.1, forward strand.
GCTCGGTTTAGGTTTCATTTCGTTTTCACTTTTGCAAAAACTTCGCGTCAACAGGAATCGACCTGCGGTTTTTCATCGACCATATTTCACAAATTACCTCGACAAGCATATCGTCCGCTTTAAGCTTTTCATTGGGAGCTACCGAAGGTATAATCCCGCCCACACGATTTCCTCTGTAATTTAACGGCGATTAACGTTCACACGGCCCGTCACTGCTAGGTAGTAGCAGTGCAAATTACAGTACTACTTTTCTCATCAAAAGCCTACCAACGAACATCAAAACATAATAGGGCCATTAAATTATGTGAATCTTACATGTTGAAATGAACATATGTCGATTTTGTGAAATTTTCCCGCCCGGACTGTCACATGTGGTGTCGTAACTTTTAATCAAGGCTATAATAATCTGGGTAGAAGACGTTAAGGACTTACAATATAGACCGTATTGAAAGCCGTAATTACATGGATCCATTAATAAAGTGTATTTACCTCCTATTTCATGTCGTAAAACTCAAGGCTTCAGCTTTAATCGACCTACGAATTTACATCTTTGTCTGGTACTCGAATGAAGCGCTTACGTTGGCAGTTAACAGTTATCAAGTGAGGTTATGGACGGGAAAAACTGCATTAAGCTTATGAACTTCAATTAGTCCTTATCTACTGTTTTGTTTTGTATGACAAGACTTTCTTATTTCAGTCACATAACGATGATTATATGGAGAACATGGGCATGCTTCCACATATGTAAAGAATCTGGTCTAAGCTAGATACAGCATGGGGCTATGGACGTCAATTGTTTTGGTAGTTGCTGTTTTGTTGATGAATGATGCGGCATATTTTTTAAATGACATAAAGGTGGTTATATACACAAAGTGGGTTTACTACGATTACAACGTGTGATAACGATTCCGATCCAAGCTGCATGGCGAAACTGCATGGGGCTACGGACCTCAACTCCTTTAGTTAGTCAGTGTTGTGTAGTTTCATGTTACGACAGGGTTTGTAAATGACATAAGATGGTAGTATACAAAAGGTGGGCATACTTGAGCTTACAACGCATGATTATGATTTTTTTTCTTTGCTGAAGTCAAACTGCATGGCCCTATGGACTTCAATCACTTTTATTAATTACTGTTTTTGTTGTGTATGTTACAATCTAATCTAAGAGATTGCCGATCCTCAGTAAAAATAAACTTTTTAATAGAAGGAAAGCTGTCACATGACTTAGCTTTGCCCTCTTTGCAATTTGCAGGAGGAGGATTTGAACCACTCCCTCTTAGAGTGCCAAGCGCTTTCGCATTTGAGGGTAAAATTGTTCGGGGTGGGTTGGGATCACTTCCCGGCATCCTGAACTCTACACACCCCAACTTCATCGTATAAGTATGTAAATATGTTATTATAACCCTTAAAGAAAGTTGAGCCTAGTTCATAGTTTATTTGTGAATTGAAACATGTATTTAATCTTGTATGGCCTTCTGGCTTAATAAACAAACGTTATTATTAGAGATATAGACTTTACACAGAAAATGTGGTCATACTTGTGCTCACAAAGATTATTTGTCTGGTCTGAGCTGAGATTCATATGCACGGGGCTGTTATTAAGGTTTACCGTTTTAAATCCCGGACTATCTCGTCACGTTTAAACACCAATTTATTAAGCATCAGCACTTTACTGGACTGTCAAGTGCTCTATGAGAGGCCTGCCCAGCTTTTTGCTATCCCCACAGGGATCCAGTATCACATGTTTGGTGATCCTTCAAGTTGACATATGCAAATATTTCCACTGGATCACTCCGCTGTATTTGTTTGCAGTAGAGTTCTTTCCCCTTTATTTTCCTAGATTTTCGGAAATTTCCGGTTTTGTTTAAACAGGGTCGGAGACTGAGCAAGCTGCCATCGCCGAATTTTCCATCAAAATAAGAGTTCGCAGAATGTCTATCTATTAATAACGGTAGCATATTTTAAAGCTAAGGAAATTAATTTCCGACGAAATGCATGAATACTTTAAATCCCTTTCGATTCTTACTTCACAGCTATGCTTGATTATATTCACTATCAGCCGACCAGGCACAACAAAAACGTAAGCTAGGACACTATATAACATTATGTTGGGTGATACTGATAAAGTATCAAATCCCCCCCAATTCAGAAAAACCGGAAGAGATTGCTGCCGATTTGTGATAAGTGAATCTCAAAAACTAGTTACAAGCTTGTCATAATAGTTTTTTTTTGGAAATTCTGATTTAGATTGCACCCATATTTACTCCAAACATCAATTTAAAACTGAAGTTCATTCCAAATCTTTAAGCCCGGAATTTGATGGTATAGGATAGTCGGCCGGAACCTCATCCGACATTTTCAATTTCCGACGGTCACCCTTATCTGTTGCTCTCCTCCCTATTCCCTTTATCCCGAGCAGACCATTCCCCTCCTCCGTACTTACGTATTCCCGGTACGAGGAAATTAGAGATGGAAGATATTTCTAACAGAGGAATATCAGGGAAATAGGTCTCTTGTGTAGAATAAAATGGCGTCTGTTTAGGAATAAGAGACCATAAAAATCAATATAACAGCAGTATAATTAAGAAAAGCATCTCTAAGGAACCCGCCCGGAAGGAAAATTGTAATTAGCAAGGAAATGTAGGCAGAACGATTAAATAATCCTGTTTCAGCATCTACAGAGTCAAATAACTTCCAACTTCCTAATCAATATACAGATGAAGACATTGCCAGTGGTGGTAAGCGAAATGTGGTAAGAGCAAGTAAGTCGTACTGTAAGCTAAATGTGGTACTGTAAGTTTATGCTACGTACCAGACGCTACGTCACAGATTACGCTAAGTGCCCACAGTACACGGATTCTTATTTGCCTAGGCGATTTTTCTTTCGCATCCCGTCTCAATTCGCCTTGTGGAAATCTGTCCAAAGTGGAAATACATTGACGGGGAAATTTTTTATTGAGACAGGTATGTGCATCATTGGTACTACCTGACAAGGACATTGTTCACATATTTAAGTGGCAAGGCAATTTCCTTCAGCACAAGCTGACCGGGAACCAATCTATAAAAATTGACGAAAGTTTGTACAACAGTTTGGTGCTGCTGTTGTTTTCCTAAATCTCAAGTAACATACAGCTACCATGAGTTTCGAACATCTTTCGCACATAAGAATAACCGCTTATTCGGGAGTATTGCAGTTTATGTGTAAAATGGGTTTATGTGCATCATTGATACTATTCGACAAGGACATTGTTCACATATTAAAGTGACAAGACAATTTTCTTCAGCCCAAGCTGACAGGGAACCATTTATAAAAATTGACGAAAGTCTGTACGACAGTTTGGTGCTGCTGTTGTTGTCCTATATCTCAAGTAACACAGACCTACCATGCGTTTAGATTATCTTTCGCACAGAAGAAAAATAGCTTATTCGGGAATATTGCAGCAACAGAGTAAAGCATTTCATCGGGTTTTCAGTCCTGCTTAAACGATGAAATGATTCGCAATTAAGACTTTCCAATTTCAGCACAGAACGCGGATTCGCAATAATCTAGGCAAATTTGGCGCGGCTACCGAAAAAAAATTCGCGCCGCGCTATTTCAACTCGAACTTTCAAGTCGACCTTTTTTTCGGGTCGGATCGCGGAAAGAAGTCGGGTTATGATTTACACTTGCAAACTGTTTTGCTGGGAGCGAAAACCCGTCCGTAAATTCCCGCCGTTTGTAATTTCCTGTTCGATCCAGCCTCAGAAATCCATTAAATTAAATTTCAGGGGAAAACTTGGACCCAGCGCGGTCCCGGTCCTGGCCCCTTTCTGTACATGTGGAACCATTTGTCATCCCGTCGGAAGTTTCCTGGGGCAAGGCATTGTTAGACAGCCGTCAGTGACGTTAAGCAAATGACGGGGAAGCGATGGAAAGTTTTTTGGAAAATGCTTAAAAATCATTATCGACCAAAGTCGAACAGATAGTCGCATGGTCATTTCCGTGGGGGAGTATTTTCAAATAGCCTACCGGGAAACTTCCCATCGTTGGTAGTAGTGACAAAATATAAGGCTTGGGCTTGGTGCCTACAGAATATTGTCAGCCTACGATTTTTTTCCTTTCGCACCAATCGACGAATTCGTTTCATAGCCTCCGTCTAAAGCGATTAATTCACGTATGCGCGTTATTTTATGAGTTCCCGAACTGGTCGTTTAGAGCCTTTTGCCAGTGCCGTTTTTTACTGTTGGTGGACCCTAGGTCATCCATGGGTTTTGGCCCATTTTCATGAATCAAAATTGTAAAAGCGCCAGCGCATTAGCACAAGGGATTCTGGGTCGAGTCACACTGGTCAAATCTGAGCATATTTCGGTAACGTAAATGACGGTGCAATGTAGTTGGTCACACCTGGATCCTGGATGGTAATGAACAAGGCAACACAGTTAACAACCGTAGCCTGGTTTCTCAGCAATTTACACCGGCCGCTTGGCCTCTCATTCCCCCCCCCCCAGCCCAGGCCTAACCGGCCTACGGGTAAAGACGGCACTGCCTTTTGCATGTTGGCAGTTCGGGGATTTGCTAGTTGCGTTTTCACCTCATAAATAAAGTCAGCTAGGAAAACGCAAATTAGGAAAAAGAAAATTGCTTTATGATATTATAAATATTGTTCGTAGACATGATGCTAAAACAGGCTGGCTTTTCAGTTGAACTTTTACGAGGAGTCGGCTTTTCAAGGCTGAAACTTATGATCAATGCAATCCAGAACGGCTGAGAATAAGTTGCGAGAGGCTTAATACCCTTCGAATATTTTTGTTAATACTTTAATTAATTTTAATACTTTATTTTAAATTTTAATACTTTAATACCTTTCGAATACCCTTCCACCTGACTGTAGCCTGAAGTAGAACGCTTTTAGAAATTTCCTGAAAAATCTGAACGCTATAAAAATCTATGATGACAAATGTTTTTGACAAACTCTGTAGAGGCCAATGGGCTATTTTCTGCTTTATATTATTAGGCCTATTATTAAGAATGAAGGAACGGGGAAAGACTTTTTTTAATGCATCTCAGAATAAAATCTGAAGCTTTGGTCACGTAGAGCTTGATATCCTGATAATAAAAATAAAATGACAAAAGGGTCATGGGTGCCCACCCTTCAAATCCTCCCGACGTTTCCCCTAATTGATTACGGTTATTGCTCCCGTGACCTGACTTCAATTCTGGCCGATGCTTGGGCCATAAAAATGCCGTTAAACGACTATGAAAGAAACCCGTCAGCACCAGATTGGCCTTCGTGATTTATCAGTGGGAAATGCTTCGATTTTAGTATCACCGAGCGCAGAAACAATCGTTTTCTAACCCTTGAAGGATGGAAGAACTGTGATTGTTATCCTATGACCTTTCATTCCTCGTTTCATTCTTATTGGATGCTACGAAACTACATCTAAAACTATTTACTGTGTATGCTCCAATACTTAAAACTACTTAAATACTGTAAAACTAGGCTCTGATTTCAACAAATTACCCACTGCTTCTGTTTTAAGCATTTTCCTATGTACATTTAATTCTAGCAAATTCGGATAACCGGTTTTACGCATCAATGGCGAACACTCACCTGGAGCATAATGCGCATGGAAAATAACTGATCATGGCAAGTTGAAAGATTAGTGAGGTATCGTTAGCGGACTTAGAATGTAACAGATAAAATTTGGGGAACCCGAACTTAAGAATTAATGAATGCAGTTACGGAAGTAGGTTGCTTTGGCATCAAGCCCGTATCCATGAATTTATTTCGGGGGGGGGGGGGGGGGGTTGCCCGTGCGTCCAACCAAAAAGGACAAAACATGCATATATCAGATTTTAAAGCCTATACAAAACGATTACTTTAGTCGGTTTCGTGGGGGGTTCGACCCCCCCCCCCCCCCCCCCCCCCCGCGGATACGGCCTTGATTGGCATTATATACGAGGGGTCCTTTAAGTCATTATACAGTTAAGCCATTCGGTGGTGAAACCTAGATGGTTAGGTTTTAAACGCAATCGGGAGGTGGGTGCATCTCTTTCAATTTACGTCTCTATGAGAGACTCTCGAAGTCGTTTTAGGCTCATTATACTGTCCTATAAAGCTGCTTGCACATACAGTCTGGTAAGCTTTTGCAGGCAAAAATGCACAGGCGAAATTCGCATAACTATGGGGAAACCTGCCTGCGATGCGTCAAAATTCTGGAGCGAAGTGGAGCACACTTCGTGTGCACGTTCCTCAAGACTAGTTGCGTTTTTGATCGAAATTTTGTTCGCCGTTCGCTTAGCCGGTTGCTTAATTTCCGTTTTTGAACACCGTCGAAGTTCACCGTTTGCTTAATTAGTGTTTTTACGACTCCGGCGATCCTTGCCAGGTCGACGTTTCTTCGACGACTCAAGCAAACTTCGAACTTGCTAGCGGACGAAGTTCGACGGTCAGAGTCTGAAGGACGAAGGAACTGTGACCGGCGACCAAACACGGTATTTAAGCAGAGACCTTTGAGGTTGAACGTAACTTCAAACTTCGATCAAAGACGCAACTACTGCTAGTGCCGGATCGCTCAGATCTTATGCTGTTTCAAAGCTCATCGCATCGAGCAATAACTTTCTTGAACCGAACATTTTTAAACCGTCTAAATCGCTACTTTCGTTCCCGTTAGTCAAGTTACCGCGAAATTTTCTTTTAAGCCCCATGTGGTCTCGTCAGAGCAGCGCTTTAGCCCTAGTGCCGCATGTAAGAGTCGAACTATTTCCCATAGTAATGAGCCACCCGTCGGGCCCCGGGACTGGTTTGCCCCAGCAGGGCATCCGATCAGGATCACTCACTGAGACAGGGCCTTTTCCGTCTGAAGACAGTCGACTCCTCGACGACTTTTTCACTCGCGCTCTACTGGGTGCCGACTTCAAGTCCGCGGGGGGACACAATCAAGTGAGCATTTCGAATTTCCCGCCAATGGCTACCACATGACCCCGGCTATAATCAGAAACTTAACAAATGCAGAAAATATCGGATTTTGAAATTAACCATTTAGGGGCCAAACTGAAGCATGCAGAGGGACGCAAACCCATTATAGTTTTGAATTTTCCGCCAATGGCTCCCACGACCCTCGACACGACCCTGGCTATTCTATATTTAAATCCGAACACAACAAAACTTAAGATTTCGACAAATGTTTCCAAATTCTGAACAGACCTGACAAAGAATGACGACCTCTCTACTCCTCTATGGATAAATGAGTTAATTAATTACCGAAAAAGCCCGAGGACCAGGACAACAAAAAAAACATTAACGGGCTTAATACTAAATAAAGAATAATCCCTAACCCAAGCATCTCGCTCTATGCTCCACTGCAAGCTTCAAGTACATGCCCAATGGTAGGAAGGACGGCAACCCGAACTAAACCCCTCAAAACCAAGATAAGCCTTGTCGGCATCGCCTGACGTTACGCACATTATTTCGCTCAGCCTTTGCCCAGCACGGTGCCCCTTTCTCGCCTAATGGGTTATTACATTTTTTGTGAGCAAAAATCTTTGTCTGAAATTAAACGGGCACCATCTACCTGCGAACATAATATGCCTCCCGCTATGCCGTATTGACTCCACTGTGGTGCTGACTGTGCATATCGGACTGAAATTTCGCCGGGTATCAACCATGGCCTGAACCCAACGAACATAATAATAATAACGCAACAAACAAGCCATGGGTTCGTCAAATTCATTATTCGCAGGTCCCTTTGGTATTTTTCTACATACATTTATTATATATGTCACTTCTCAGTTCTGCGGGATACGGAAACAAATAATAAACGAATAAATAATAAATAAATATTCCTTCAGCCCAAGCTGACTGCGAATCATATTTGATAGTACAATATGGATAGGTCAGCTAAATTTTATTGGAGCTATATTTCGGCCCTTCTTGGCAAGGGTCCTCTTCAAGTGTTTCCCACAAGTTCGTTTTTCCAACTTGACCGGTTTTGAGCCTGAAGAGGGCTCTTGCCAAGAAGGGCCGAAATATAGCTCCAGTAAAATTCAGCTGACGTATCCGTTTTTTACTATCAAAAAAATAATAATAAATAAATAAATAACAAATCAATAAATATTACCGAACTAGGCCGGTGCTTGCATCCACAACTGGCACGTCGCTTCGGGCAAATTGGGAAATTTAATTATTTTTCTACACACATTTTTATGCATTCTTGCTCCTCGATACTGATGGATACAAAACAAATAATAAACAAATAAACATTACAAATAAATGACTGTTATCCACTATTCCATTATTTATTATTCGCCGGTTGCCCCGGTCTTTCTCGACATACATTTCGCTCCTCAATTCTGATATATACACAATAACTAATAAACGAATAAAAAAAAAAAAAAAAAAATGACTGTTAACTAGTCATAATTATGTCGGACAGAGAATAAACGTTACCGGCAACAATATGGCGACTCTGAACTAAGCTGGTGGTCGCATCCATTATTCGAAGTTGCTTCTGGCTGATTCGGCATTTTAATTCATTTTCTATATAAATTCTTTGCTGCACAACAGAGCGCATTTATGAATAAGTAATATCCTTTTTACTCTAAACAGCATTACGCTTGAGCTCACGGAATATGCGAGGACATCACCGCGTGTGGTCGCCGTTTGACAAGAGCCGACTTTTTGATCTGTCAGGATGCAAATGTGTTATCCGCTGCGACCATGGAAAAATGCACGCTCACGCCCCTAGTGGTAACATCCCGAAAAGGGTGAATTTTCTAGAGTCATCAGCTTGGTTGTGTGGGCTGGGATGTCATTGGCGGTGACTGATCCACCACAATTGGTGATTTATGTTCGTATTACCAAATTCCTCAATTTTTTTTCCGCACAAGAAATGACACAAAAGTTACAAAATTTCCAACAAAGATCGCAGGACTTTCCAAAGGTATCTGCGGAATCGCCACTATTTCTTCCTTGGGTGATTTTTTTTTTAAGAATGGGTGGTTTATTTTTGACGAGGTGAGCAACCCTGTTGGTAGGTGTTACGGAAATGTTCACAGTTCAACTCACTCCGGAAGCTAGTAAGTAAGCTAGTGGTAAGTCCGGAAGTTTCATAACACCATGATGGACAACTTCAGCAGATACCACCATATATGTTAATGAATTAACGAATTAATTAATTTATTGCAAGCCAGGGTTGGTCACCAAGAACCAGGGTGTACGAGTTACTTCAGGATACTTTGGGTTACTTTGGGTTACATTGCATTGGGTTATATTGGGTAACTTTGGGTTTCATTACGTTACATTGTGTTACTTTGAAAACTTTTGGGTTACTTTCCAGGGTGTACCAACCCTGGATTGCAAGAGGACATAGATGCAGTAAAACAAAAGAAGAAGAAGAAAAGAAGAATCGCGACAGAATAAAATACTTGATACGCAATATCAGATGATACAATATAAGGTTTACTGACCACTTATTGATACAAAAGTAGAAATCGAGATTCTCCGGTTTTATTCTTCTAAGATCCCGCTAAGATGATGTGCGATGCATAAATAAAATTTCGGATATTTCGGTTGCACTTCCAGCAAACCGTCTTCAGCGAAAAAAAAGGACGGTTTGCCGGAAGTGCAACCGAAATATCCGAAATTTTATTTAGCCATCGCACATCTTCTTAGAGGGATAACTAGCTGATACAGAAAAAAAGAAAACCCCAAAAATCTCATTTTTCTATTTTTCTTTGCAATGAATGGTCAGCTTGGCTTCAAACCTTATACTTATTGACACAAACAAAAGTTCTTGTAAGTGAAGGAACTTCATCGCTCAAGCCTGCAAATATTTATTTAAAAGTGACTTACATAATTTATTTAAAAGTGACTTTAGACTTATAGAACAGAAAGTTTAGCTTAGCTTATGTAACAGTTTATTTCTGTGCTTATACATGTATATAATCTTGTATGGCCTTTTGGCTGTAAAAAACTAACGTTCTAGCACGGTATAGGGTATGAATATATTGTTGATCCCGGGATCACATTGCCTAGAGTCTTAGATCTTCAATTGAAACAAACAAAAACTTATAAATTAGATCGGCTAGTGAAGTTGTGCTGCTGCAAGTTGTGTTGGCCTCGAGACTGGCCTATCTAAAGTGAGAGACCTTTTTGTTTTCCAGTGCCTATTACTGTTATTTCACATTCGGAACGAACCATCATTAAACCGGGTATAACCACATATGGGGTATTTCCCAGTTCTTCATAATTTCAATCGAAGCCATATTATTGTAAATTGCAATTCTGTCAATCAAACGCGGGATGTGCTATAGTCTTAATTATAATATTCATAGCGATTTTCTGCCATGCGTGGCACAGTGAGACCGCGGCTTGTATGACAGTTGAGTGACAGGCACACCAAGGGCTGTTGTTATTTCGCTGAACCCAGGCAGGCATTTATGCCTGTCTCATAGGCAAGGTCTGCCCACTAACACGCAACGCCGTCATGCAATATACAAAAGGGAAGCGTCGCTTACGGTTTTAAAAGTAAAAATAAACAAATAATAAAACTTTATTTGTTAGTGGTCGGTAATAATTTTCGCGTCTTCGAACTTTATTTTTGTTTCTTTCCTTTCTTTCATTAAATACTCCTTGAGCCCTCGCTGATTGTGAAACACATTTTAAACAACGGCTACGGAAAGCAAGACTTCAGGTTCGTTTATTGCAGTTCAGAAGCAGCTTGACGAGGACCCTTGCCAAGAAGGGCCGCATTTGCGCTGACGAACATCATAGCTGACTTTCTGTTTATGGCCGTTGTCTGATACATAAACATTTTTCCCTAAGTTATTTTTGTTGCTATAGTGTAAAATATTCTAAATTCGATGGTACGACATGGTGGTGTGGACACCTGTTAAAAAGGGGGAGAATAGGCAAAAGGTGTTGGATGAGCGATGATCAGTCATATAGTGACTATTACAGTATTAGATACATTTGTTTATTTATTTGAATCAAATGCCCATCAAATACCAGTTGACACTCAGCATAGCCATAATTAAACATGCAGCATCCTAAGAACAGGTTGGAGCAAGCGCGAAATAACGCTGAGGATACCGTGAATCAATTTAGGGGTTTTCTTTCATCCTGTGAAATGTAATGTTCATATTTGGCTCAGTTAAAAATTATGGTAAAGTCAACAAAGGGCAAATTCCGAAAGTTGGCGTCATGGTAGTTCATAGACCTTAGAGAACATTCTAGCACCTCGGTTTTGGCAAAAAGATTTGTTCTTACACGGGAATAATTGTGGGATGCCTTCGGAAAGGAAAAGGTCACTTTATTTGTTAAAACTGGCGTCATTTGTACTTTAAGGAGCCCCGGGGCCGACACGAATTGCCACATTCCTTCGTTTATTTACTAGATGGGATTACCATAAGCACAGAAGCCGATGGGAGACTAATTCTCAACGCTTGTTTCAAAAACCCATCTATCATTTTTCTTTAATTGACATCTATCACAAACCACACCCTATAAGCCCAAAATAAATTCGTCTACTTCTTCTCCATTAAGCATTCGGCGACTCCCGTCTGTGCCGAAAAGGAGCTCAACAGGTGGCGCAAGTGGCGGGAGATAAAAGATGCCGAAGACAGTAGAGTCCAACATAAATTGCGCCGGCTGTCTGGCGTCGCCCCTGGATGCACCAGTTGTCGCAAATATAAAGGCCCGATTTTTAAATATCTGTCTTTGAGACAATGGGTGAACGAAAGTGATAGCCAAAAATTACTGTCAACATGCTGCAACCATCGACCGACTGGCCTTGATAGGTAATAATTTACTTTTTATGGACCATATTCACTGTAAAGCCCTTTTTATAGGTTTTATGGCTCACAAAATTGGCACTATATCCGCACTTAAATATGGTTCATGGTTTTAATGCTGAATTAAAGCACAGATGACAGCACAGTGATCTGAGCGGGCACCAATCGGACGAACCGTACCGTTTCTTGCCACACAGTAAGCTTTATGATTGTTAACAAATTTATGAGTATTACTTTCTGCAGCAGTGTGAAAAATTGCGCGTTATTTATTAATTACAGGCATAAGGGGGGCGAGAGGATTCGAACCCTCTCCGGAACATACACAAATAATCATTTTTTATATGCTCTCTACCTCTGATCTATATCTTTTGGTACATTTCGGCATGGACTAAGTCCGACCCGTGGGTAATACTTCCTCAGAAAAAGTCCTGGATAGGGACCTGGTTACAGGTCTCTTGCTTAGCGCTTGTCGGTGTTAAAAATAAAATGAAAGATAAAGTATCGAGTATCTGCGAGGGAAGTCTCGACAAATTCTTAAGAGAGCATCAGGACTTAAGGAGAAATCAGATCCGACACTAACTTACGTTACAGAACATCATCATCATTCTGCTCATGGAAATTAAGAGTCACGGCATCGCCGAATATAGTGAGCAAAGTGGTTGGCCACTGCACTGTAAGAAGTTTCATAACAGATAGCGTATAACACTTTCAAGAATAACACCTTTTCACTTAGAAATAAAGTGCTATGACCAATTAAGTTTATACTATTTCGTGCCTAGATCTCCAACAACACCTTCAATTGGTAAAAAATACTAACCGGAACGAAAGCAAAATAACAGAAAACATCCCAAAGTGTTATCTATTGAAACCGCGCATCCTTCTGTTGTCATTATGTAACTTCTGACAGTGTAGTATTTTCACCTATTGAAGGTGTTGCTGGAGATCTAGGCACGAAACAGTATAAACTTGATTGGTCATAACACTTTATTTCTAAGCGAAAAGGTGTTATTCTTGAAAGTGTTATGCGCAATCTGTTATGAAACTTCTGACAGTGTGGTGAGTAGTAGCATGATGTAAATGAATTTATGTGCCGAAATGGGTTGCTGGTATCACAATTTATAGAGAACATGTGGTTCTATGCAGAAACAGAGGATTTTTGGTCCCTCTTTAAACACAAAAAAAAGTTTACGAAGTTTCACACTGTGCCAGCTTTTATCCCAGCCCAGCAGATTCGTTACAGCGTCGCAAGAGGTCGGTGCGCTTTTGTTTTCTCAAAATCAATAGCGCGGCCGTCTCGCTAGAGCGCGTTGGACTTGAGCGCGTTTCACACCTAGTCCACCTCAGAGCCGGGTGGTCATTGTCTACCAGACCTTGATACCATTGTTTCAATCTCGGGTGGGCTTTATACCCTCCCCTCCCCCCTCCAATAGCGGCGCCGAATAACAAAAAATAAATGAATGAGTCTAGCTGGGCGATTACACGGCTGTCTTGGCAGATTTGGTAGTGAATGGCGGCAAGTTTAAAACGAAATCAGGAGCTGGTTTTGATCTCGCTTTAATGAGGAAGCGTTGTTACGAGACTCATAGTGCAAACCAAGGTTAGTGAACTATTCAAAGTAGGAAATTTCAGGTCCGCCGGAAATTCCCGATTTCGGTATTTGCCACGCTGTTTCTGGTTTGGTAAACTTTTACGTGCTGCCAATACTGGAATGGCAGTAGGCTACTCAGTTCCAAGGAGGATGTTAGTGGACTAGAAGAAGAAGCATAAAAAGAAAAACAGCAACAATCATGAAAAAGACAGAAAAGAAAACAAACTTACCTCCCATCCAAGGTGAAGGTGGTTGTTTGTCGACTGAACTTGTGGAAATATGACTTCGTTTACCTAAAAAAAAAAATATTAGTAAGTCAGGGAATCCGTCGCCCGGTAACAACCTGTACTCAAAGTATGAATGGTAGACGACCGTTATTGAAAGATGGCTATATGAAGTAGGTATTTGTGTAATGCGATCTTAGGTTGCGTTCCAGGGCTGAACGAGTGTTAACAAACTGTTCACAATTGTTAACTTTCTGTGTTCCAGGTTTCTGATTTTGAAATTTAAGCTCTGTCCACCTACAATTTCCGCTCTAGAACTTGACGATTGTTCACCATGTTGTAACGAGGGTTGGTGAACATTGTTGGGAAAGTTAACAGTTATAAATTTAGAAAATTAACAATCGTTAAAGCTGCAGTTAGCTCCGCCCCGAAATAGAAGTTGACGATTGTTAACAATTGTTAAGTTTCTGGAACGCAACCTTAGCCTTGTGTATGTAAATAATATCACTTTTAAAAACATGACTGTTCGTTAGAATCGATCTCCTTTCATGTGAGCGGTACTTTAGTTCAAATAATGTTTTGGGCTAAAACAGAAAACGAATACCTAAAAGACTAATTCAGGCGTTTTTAGTAACCCTTAGTTAGTTACTTTGGCCGACCGGTATTTGACTTTTGTCCCAGCAAGTGTATGAAGTTAACTAATGAAGCATGGCTTTACTGTAGGTACAAGCAAAAGCCGACAATCTGCTAATGAATCAACACACATGTGACCCCCTCCACCCTCTACCTCGTTAAGCCTGGGGCGAGCTGATAACTATAGCATTGCTAATCAGCGACTATCAGATCCCCCCCCCCCCCCCTTCATTTATAACAGAATACTACAAAAAAGACGGCATGTCCCTAAGGCTAGCCCGTTCATCATACTGCCTCGCATCTTCGCCGCTGCAAACAGACTTTCAAACACTTAGCCACATATGTTTTTTTACACGCATCAACAGTACCCACTACCCATCTTCATTCCGCCATGTCTGCATTGCAGCCAACCAATCCGGGCCCGGGTAGGGAGGTGCTACCCAAATGGTAGTTTTACCATATGCGGATGGAAGGTAATTGGAATGAGAAGTTAAAATCATTAAAGTTTGGCAGATCTCGAATGCTAATCTACCCGAAGCTTCAAGCTTTCTGTACTCCGTTCGAAGGTGGACAAAAAGTTCACATCAACCAATGAACGAACGTATATACATGAAGACAAAACCGAACTGACTCCGTCTCGTTTTATATTTCATTATACGATAACTTTGTTTGCATAAATGAAAAACTTTTTCGAACTTCATTTTTATACTTCTTATTACACTTGGCGTTATGCTTTTAGCTTGTCGTCTTTCATTTTCTTTTCACCATTATGACAATTTTGCTAATTTTAGCAGAGTTTCAAATGAGTCACGTATGTTAGAATACTGGAATACAAACCGTATCTACACCGACCGTTTTCAGAAACATTGTCTTGTAGCCCATTAACTTCACTATCATATCTCAAAAACCTCAGAACAAAACGCAAATCGGTTTAGGCTACTGACTACTCTCTTGTGAGTCGCATCGCATCGGACAGTTTGGACCGTGCCCCGGAGACGTCTCTCTCTGACAGTATCACGTTTGAGTCCTACACCAATTCACTGGATTGATACTGCTATTACGCAGGAACCGCTGGGTAAAAAAAAAAAACAGATATTGGATCGGCTGGGGATTAAATACGGTGTTGAGATATAACATTAAGCAATCGTTTGTAATACAGTAATATTCTCCCGGAATCTTACTGCTGGAAACAGTAGCAGCTGGCTACACAATTTGCACTCAGCACGTTGACTAAGTATATGTGAATTTACACTACTGATGTCCACAGTAAAAGTATATAAGCGACAGTAGACTGCCACATTAACGTTATATATCTAGCTTCTGAAAGTTCGTCCGAACCTTTTCATTATGGATCAGTCACGACAAAAATTAAATGCATTTGTTGCGTTTAAAAGAACGCGAGCAACTATGAAATACGATGACACGTCCACAATCGTGGGGATGGCGCGTTCAAAAACCCCATCTGTTAGCCACTTTTCAGGGACCAAACTTCATCCACAGGTGCAACAAATTTTCACTCTTATTTTAAACTGATATTTATAAGAAAAACATCATAAATTTGGTCATGACACTAAAGTGGTTTTGACCTTTCTGCCACCGTTTTCAGACTAGGAGAACTGGAATTTCAGTAATTAGCATAATAAGACAGTAATGCATCTCACCAACTGAGTTCAGGAGTTCTAATGTTAATTCATTCGGTGTTTTTGAGTTACTCTTTCACGCCGCAGTCAGGCTGGCCTATAATGCATTCCTAGCAAGCTGAGACCACAAGGGGTCCGGTTTTGCCAACCCGGTACACCCTATTACGCTCATCTAATTATGTAAGTATATGCTGGTTGGTGACTACAATCCAATTTTTCCAATTTGTCCATGAACGGTACGAAAAGACCTTCGTCCCCTCTTTCGTAAGACGTTTCTACACCTTTAACCGTGATTCCATCTGCGCAAATAGTTGGATAGATTTAATTTCTATTACCTGTCTATTCCATTTCTGCCTATTTTCCTAATCGATGACGTTGTGTTAGGTCAGTGTTAGCAGCACATAAATGTTATTTACTAATTCTTCGGTCGCAAATGATTGGAGACAAGTTGTGGACTATGACCGTTATGGTAGATTAAGTTGGGATTGTGCCCATATCTGTTTTATATTTAATCCTTTTGCGACGACGAAAAAACAATCATCGACTGCTCCCTCTGGCTACAGCTTTTTTCTTTTTCTTTTTATGTCAAGCTGTTCTGAACTTCTCGTTCTTCAATTGCTGTGTAGAGCATCTTCTGTCGGTTATCGGGCCGAGCTAACGAACTCGTACCCGTGCCGGCCCCCAGTGAACAAAATATATTGTCACGAAGTATTTTCGAAATTAAAGAACCGGAACCTAAACTCAGACTCGGACCTTAGCTGGTGCTAAGGTCGCAGATGAAGACCGAGGCTTCCGACTAAAGTTTTTAGGTTGAATGATATTTTTAGTCATATATTTTTTTTTGCGTTCACAAACTTCTTTCATCGTCTGAAAGAGGGTTAACAGACAGACATGCATCTGACTACGGTACATTTTTACTAGACCTTTTTGACAACTCATCCCGTGTCTAATTATAACAAACTAAATGCCTGTTTATGGACAAATGGACCCACATTTCAAATAAACTGTGCCAATAACCTTTCCTTTAGTCACATTTCGGAAATCTATTCTTTCAATTATTCTGTAGTTTTTCTTTATCTTTTACTCAACTTGAGTTTTCCCTTATGGAACTGTGAATTCATTAGCTTAGTGCTTAAAGCTTAGCATTAAAACATAGACATGTTTATTGCTAATTACAATTACTATTACTATTAATTATGCTTTGGCAGAGGAAGAATCATTCTATTTCGTGGAAGATAATATCTCGATGCAGAGCTAGTCTGAAGAGGTATGAGATCTGTTATCTTGGTTCCAATTTCTAATTTGCGCATCTACAATATTTCCAAAACAGTCCTCAACATAAACATCTTATTTCATTAATTTCCAGGACTTAATTCCTCCAGTCACCTCGTAGGTTCTGTCGGAAACCCTATTTTCCAAGATATACTTCCTCGTATTTCTTTCCCTGAAACCTTTTTAAAATTTCAACCCTCAACGCAGAAAAAGTTACACTTTCCTCCCAGTTCATGTCCCAAAATTCCTAGGCTAATCCCATCGGAAACTTACTTCTATAGATATTAGAAAATGCTCTGAGTGGTAGAAATATGGTGTCGTAATTCAGTCCAAGACGGAAGTTATTGTGAGAGATTAGAACACAATTCGGTGGAAAAGGAAACTCTCAAGAATTTCGCAGCTAAAATACGGAGCTCCCGTCCGAGGGGTTGCTCACTTGGTAGATACCAATGTACGTCCTCCCGTGGGCACCGGCTGACACTGGGCACTTAATGTACACCTATTCGGAGGGTGAGCAACCCTTCACCCCACAATATACAAGCCGAGTGGGAAGGGCGGGATTCGGCGCACATGGAAGGATATTTGGATGGAAGAAAAAAAAAACATAGAAATTCTAGAATAACTTTCAATTATGCTATCGCCTTCTTTTATCGTTTGTTGGGTGTCCCACCCAATCGCATAAGTTGAATCAAACACTAATAAAATACTTTTAGGAATTCACAACGTAAAAAAGAAGGTAAACAAAACAGACAGAAATTTGAGAATAACTATCACTTTATGCTTTACCTTCCAATTATCATATGTTATGTTACTTGTGTTTTCTGTCGAATGAAAAAAAAAAAAAGCAACAAACAACATAGGAAAAAGACAGAAGTCACTGGGAACAGAACCGGGTGACAAAACTCATGTATGTAATTATAAGGCTTAAGTATAGGAGACCCATGTGCCCCAGCTGTTCTATTCCCTTCCTCCCGGGCTCATTCCGAGTTAAAGCGTGAAGCAATCAGGCTGCGTGTAAGAGACAAGGGCGGTAATTAACCCCCCCCCCCCCCCTCATGTGATCTACACCCTTATCGGAAATTACCCATTTTGGAGAATGATACATCAAAACATGCAATATATGCCGGTCATGCCAGGGCCGTCGGATAGATATTCCCATTTTTTGTGAATTTGGAAAAACTGCTCTGGTTTACTCTTTTTGCCTTGTAGGTACAGCCAGGGGCGTCACTAGCCTTTTACCTTTGGGGGGGGGGGGACGTCCGGTTTGTGCCGACGGACTAAAAAATGTGCCGACAAAACACGCCGTTGCCGCTTCGCGGCAACGGCGTACATTTCCCGCCAGCACAGAATAGAATCGGGGTAAAACTAACTGTAATGCATCAGTTGAGATTATTCCTTTGATGTAATTTCGTATTTTAAGTTCACATATTTGGCTTTTCATTTTAGCCTTCGCTAAAAAAGCGAAGCTTCCAACGACTGTACCAAGAACAAGTTAAACTAAGCGCCGCAGGCGAAATTTTTAAAATCTGCCTTTTTTTCGGGAGAAATTTAGCTATACCTACTATACAAGTTCTAGCTTTTAACGTGTTTCAGCGAATTTCAATCCTAAAACGCCAAGCTAAATGAAACACTGTTCTTCTAAATAAAGAATACTACAAAATCCGCCGCAGGCGAAATTTTATGTGAACTAACTGTAACAACGCATCAATTGAGGTTATTCCTTTGGTATAATTTCGTATTTTAAAGTTCACATATTCGGCTTTTCATTTTAACTTACGCTGGAAAGCGAAGCTTCCAACGACTGTACCAAGGCAAGTTAAACCAAGCGCCGCATGCGAAATTTTTTAATCTTTTTTTTTATGCGGAAAATTCAGCTATAGTACCATACAATCTCCGGCTTTTAACGTGTTTCAAACCCCAAGAATTTCTATCCTAAAAGAAAAACTAAATGATACACCATTCTTCCAAATAGGGAATACTACAAAATGCGCCGCAGGCGAAATTTTGTGTAAAACTTACTGTAATGCATCAGTTGACATTGTTCCTTTGATGTAAATACATATATTTAATTTCACATATTCGGCTTTTTGTTTCAACTTTTGCTAAGAAGCGAAGCTTCCAACGACTGTACCCAAAACAAGTTGAACTAAGCAACGCCGGCGAATTTTTTTTTAATCTGTATTTTTCCGGAAAAATTTGCGACCGACAAATATTTGCAGAATTTGATTTCTTCCGTATAAAAGAACCCGATGTGCCGACGAGAATACCGACACCCGACAAAACCATCGAGCATTTGATTTATTCTATGTTTTGCTAGACTGTACAGAACTTGATTCATACGTGTAAAAATAACCCCGTGTGCCAATGAAACTTAAACTTCCTGGGTGCGCCCGACAATGTTTGCAAATTTGATTTCTTACGCATAAGTAGAACCCGATATGCCGACGAGTCGACCGACGCCCGACAAAAGCATAACAAAACTATTTCTTCTGGATTTCTTATGTATAAAAAGAACCCGATGTGCCGACGAACCGAGGCACGACAAAAGCCTGCAGAATTCGATTTCTCCAGTGCTTTGCCTGACAAATGTTTGCAGGATTTCATTTCTTGCGTATAAAAAGAACCCGATGTGCCGACGAGTCGACCGACACCCGACAAAAACTTAATTTGTTTTTATTTCTTCTGGATTCCTTCTGTATAAAAAGAACCCGATGTGCCGACGAGAATACCGGGGCACGACAAAAGCATGCAGAATTCGATTTCTTCAGTGTTTTGCCCGACAAACGTTTGCAGGATTTTATTTCTTGCATATAAAAACACCCGATGTGCCGACGAATCGACCGATGCCTGATAAAAAGCATAAAAAAATATTATTTTTTCTGTGTTTGCCGGCGCCGACGCTTCGCGCCGACAAACAAGTGAACTTTCGCCGGGCTTCGCCCGACGAAAGTACTTTCTCAGGACCTTTAGGGGGGGGGGAGTCCCCCCCCCCTCCCCCCCCCCCCATAGTGACGCCCCTGGGTACAGCCTAAACTCTCACAGATGATGTGTACATGTTTTGTAACATGTGCACATGGATGTGCAATTTCAACAAATACGAAATATTATTTAAAGTGTTAATGCTAGAGAATATTCTCGACATGTTATATAAAACACGATACTAAACAAAACGAAAGAAAACTGAATCTGAAATAAACAAATTCATCATATTTCCTACGTTTGTCATTCGACCCCATTTATTTATTCCTCCAGCGCCCGATATGGCAGTAGTCCACCCGATTTGGAACTCCAGAGTCCGTTTTTAAACGGATGTTCTGAATAATTTTCTTTGCTTTCCGTAGATTTATGGGACACTTATAGTGCTCCGTAGCATGGGAAGCAGGGATTCCTATGGCGAACTGAATCAATTTGAACTCGTCGTAAGTTGTGATAAGTGACAAATTGCTGTTTAAAAGTTTCTGCTTTGCATACCATTTTGTAGGGCGAACAGATAAAAAGAAGGAACTTGCAAGCTCTTTCGTAACATGAACATCAGTTGCATTTTTATCCTGCCTTTGGACTTGAGCCTCTTTGGACGTTTTCGCGTTGCAAGTCGCCGATTTTACTGAAGATTTTCCATTTTCTTGAATTAAAATGATATTTTGGCAAATGCCCTTTTCCTTGTGTTTTACATCTCATCGGTTTATTTTATTTATTTATTTATTATTTCATTTAGCGTTAAGCTTTTAGCTTGTCGCCGTTACTTACACAAGTACAAACAGATTACATATACTTCACACACATAAACTGATACACTACAAAAGTAAACAAATTTTCAAACTACAAAAGCAACTGAGTAAAATGGGGTGTCGACGATACCACGCTTAAACGTTTGAATACTGCTTGAATCAACAACTTCCGCTGGCAAACTGTTCCACGGTTCCGTTACCCTATTGACGAATGAACACTGGCCAATTTTCTTATGTGGTTTCGGAGGGTACAGTTTGTAAGGGTGCTGGCGGGTTGTGGGGTAGTGACTGAATTTGAAAAATGAATTTTTTCATTTTGTGAAACATATTATAATTACAAATATGATACAATAGTATTACTACGTTGGAAAGATAAGCATATTGTTTTTTTTACTCAACTTGATGTTGCGAGCTGCCATAGTTGGCAGAACTGGAAGCCCCTACCATACACGGTATATACCCTAACGTGTCAGATGAACCTATGCAGCGGTCTTGCTTGAAACCGGATATGACTAAACGGGCAAAAAACTGCTACAAAGCGACCAAAACTGAATAAGCTTTCTAAAATACTTTTGGATTAGAGGGTACAGTGGCACAAAGACCAAGATATCCAGTTTCCAGTCAGTAATTCACTTTTTAGAAACACCTTCTTTTGACAGATGTTTGTCATAAGTATGACATGACATACGAGAAGTGGGAATCACGTTTACTATTCTGCCAATTACAGAACAAATTACTGATCAAGTAGGAGGAGGACTTATTATTATAACAGGACTTCTACTTAAAATAAGGTAAGGTAGAGTTTTATTAAAATGGAAATAGCAATTGAGTTAGAGAAAGCGCCAGACATGCCATTAGTAACATACAAAAATGGAACTAATTGTATTTCTATAAATATATATTTTTAATTAATATGACGAATATTGTGTAACATATATTACTATAACATACTGTACTGCCCGAAGCTTTCTGATTTAAGAGACATTTATCTAGATGGTGTAATTTTGTCACTTCCCGAAATTTTGAGTAATACTAACCCTACCGTCATTACTCGAGTGGGCGTGTATAGAAAAATGTTTAGAATTAAGAAGGAGTCTGACTGTTCTATTTTTTATATAAAGTTATATTTTTTTTTATTTTTTTTTTGTATACGGCCCTTGGGCTTTTGAAATACACTGTTCTATCTATCTATCTAATAGTACCTTTACTTATAAGGTTGATGTACATGTTTTGGCGCATTATAATAGTGTTTTTCTTATTCATTTTAATATTTGGCCCTAGTTGGTCGTATTTTCGCTTAGATAATAAAAAACGAAATAAAGTTACAGATAAATCATAAGTAAATCAATCAATGATTTTACTAACCCATATATGAGAGGGCACAAGAAGTGCCCATTTGGAGTATTTGAAAGACAAATAAGGAAAAGAAAAGAAGACATTAGACTCCAGAAGATCAGACTCCGGTGCACGTTTCAAGAATTTGGGCTCTTTAAAAAAAACATCCCATGTAAAACCCATCCAATGCACGGTTGCCACTTCACTAAAACAGAATTCAGTACCTAAGTAGAAAATAAGTACTACCAGAGGAGAAAAAGTACTACATACTAAATTAACAACGCTAAGCAAACACAATATAATATGGATGACTCCGGTATAGCCTAAGTAAAGTTAGTGTATCTTAATTATGATTGTCTTATCACTTGTAACAAACTGAACGAAAGATCTTCTACCGTATTTTCTGTATAGTAAACATGTGTATTTTCTTTGTCTAAACATAGGCTACTGCTTGATAATTAGAAGTGAATCAATATAAATAGATTGAAATCATCCCTGTGACTTCAGTAGATTTCTTGACGCCTTTGCCACGAGAGGTTCTTTACAAGGATTTAAACATATTTTTTACACTGATGAAAGTTGATCGACAAAATGCACCATGTGTGGAATTCCAACCAGCTTTTTCTTTCTTTGTCCTTTGCATGTTTCTTTTTCCAATCCACTATTTTCCATCATGTGCAGTGGTTTACAAATTCATGTGTGATTAGTATTACGTTCTTATTAGAGGAACTCTGCCCACATGTCCGAGTCATGATTTCATCATTACTAGAATCTCAGATCACCTTTGGTGATGCTATTTGAAAATTATAGGGCTACTTCAAATGACGGCAGGCACGGGTCTGAGCCCGTAAGGGGTCTGTGTGCAGGAATTTTAATGTGTATTTTCAGACCAAGAAAATGTTGTCCGTCGAACCGAGCCCCTCGAATAGATTAAACGAAGGGTCTAATCGCAGAATGCACGAACATTTATGACAATGTCCAGGAATTCTCGAAATGCTGATTTGGTCGTCAGGTCAAAGTCACTCCTAGCGCTACTGGCGGTTTAAGGCACAACTCCTCCTAGAAATGATCTTTTCACCATGAAAAGGATCAGAAATATCGTTTTTCCACATGAAATTAGCGATTTTCTTGTTAGCGCTTGTCGACTTCATCCAACCTTCCTGCACTCCGACGCGGCTGCTGTGCGCAAAACATTTGAAAACCGAATGCGCAGTCGGTAATAGTGGGAAAAGTAAGCAAAATAAAACAAGTCTAAAACAGAAGATAGGTCTGATGGGGTACCATGTCTTTCAAAATGAAAAACAACACTTTCAAGCTTCTCGTATCCTTATGTGTGAAAGAGTGATTGGTGGACGTTGAAGATTCCGGCGAAGTTTGTATTGCGTACGGGAAACCTCGGCACGGCCGAAAAAACGCTAAAAATCAGTAGGCACAAAACGAAACAATGGCAGAAGGTGTTGATTTTAGAAGCTTATAATTCCATATGGAAGCTGGCTGTGCTACAAAAGGCAGAATAAGCAAGCTTTTAAGGTTTAATGAAAAATTGCCACAATAGCAAAAGCTAAATAATAGGCAATGAAGGATAAACACACAATAATAGGTAACAACATCTAAATAATTGAACATCAACAACGCTAACTGAATAACAAAATACAGTGAAACTTTATTGATTGTACAAATAATCTGTCACAGGGGGTGAGAGCGAGTGGAGCCGACGGGCTTACTTGATGCTCGGAAAGGTTTAAGTAAATTTGAATGCCCTGTTGAATAATTCGTTTCATGGAGTTGTTTGGGAAGGAGATGGCGGAATCTCACTGACCGCATAAAAACCACACCTGACCGCAGCCCAACTTGATGTGGTAGCAGATGACCGACGGTCTTAAAATCTGTTTTCAAACAACGACTCCTAATCCCAACGAATGTAATTTTCAGCTTTTGCTTCAATAAATCCACCCTCTGTTGTGGGTCCTCGTCAAGACTAATTTGTATCCCATCACATCCAAGACTTCCATTTGTCTCTGCCTCCACTCGGGCAATTCACAGAGGGTCCCTGCACGTTGTGATTTTTTCTGTCTTCCAAATTTAAATAAAGATATTCAGCTTGATAAATGATTCTGTCGGATGTATCTATCGCTGCGGACATTTTTTTCCTCACCCCGTTCATTTCTCACGACAGTTGGAGACAAGTAAAAATCGTCTCTCTCAATCTCCCACACGGGGGTTAAGCAACCCAATCACTTACTTGTCACATGGCTCAAATGAGTTTAAGGTAACTTGGGTTATGCTTCAGCGCGCAGGAACGATCGAGCGCAACACGCAGCGAATTTGAAAAGGAACTGACATGCTGTGTGGTGTTTACCCATTTGATTGTGTCAAGCTCGCCGTTAAGTATGGTGAATTCTGGATAATTAGGATTAATAATAACACTGTTAGGGTATCGACAAAGAACAAATGATTGAAATTTTATCATAAATTATATGAAGTAGTAAGCTTTGGTAGCACGTAGCAGTATCTGTTGCCACTGAATGCTATTGTGGCAAGACTGGACGCTACTATAGCATGGCTGGATGCTACTGGATACTACTGCTCCATAGTATCCCAGTCTGAAGCGACAAGATTATCCCAGTCTCAAGATTATCCAAGTCAAATGAAAGTATTTTGTACTACTACGTATCAATACATGCCTTGCTGTATAGTTGCACAGACAACTACGCAGGCTCCCCAGCTCGCTCCAGTTTTCATGCAATCAGGTAATTTCATGTCCAGCCGAAACCCTGTCTAGTAATAATAATGATAATAATAGCTTTATTTCAGTCTAAGGCCACATATCGTAATATAAGCTAATACACAAGAACAAGGCACGCATACACTATTTTTTAAGACAACTCCCAAAATATGACATTTCTTCTTTCTTTTATTTTTTATTTGCATTCGAGTCCGCCGAAAAAATGTGTGATACAAATGACGCGGCAAAAATCAAGAACAGCATGGTCAGTTGGTAGTCTTGTGTCAATCGAAGTTCGACCCCGCTCTTTGTAGACTACAATGTCACGCAGTGAAGAATCGGAACGGCAATATCCGAGCAAAATTTTAAAACTATATATTTGTTCCAATATTCTATTCTCGTGATTCAAGTGAATACATATGCAAACTGACAGGTGTTGATACATGCTGTAAGCGAGGAACGCCGGGGGAGGCTTTCAGGAATATTGCTTATTTCATTTCACGGTGCGAGAGTCATTTCATCGAAATGCCCGATCGAAGGATCACAGTGCTCTTTTCCCAAGCGGGAAAATTCGCCGACATTGACTGATTACAAGAATCCATTTTGGAGATTACTTTTACACCCTCGAACGAAACAGCAAGAACACTGGAAAGATGGTATCCAAAAATAAGCTGATTACAGGCACATTTCTGGAACAGTGAGTAGGAAGGGGAAATGGGATGGCTGAACGGAGAGGGGAAGGCTGAGTTAAAGCACAACTCTTACTAGAAATGATCTTTTCACGATGCAAAAGTTCCCAAATATTGTTTAAACCACCACTACTTTCCACGTGAAATTGGCGATTTTCTTCTTAGCTTTCGTAGACTCTACTAAGCCTTCCTGCTCTCCGACGTGGCGGTTGGACGCAAAATATTTGAAAACGGAATTTGCCCTGGTTAAAAAGTGGGAAAACCAAGCAAAACCGAAGAAGTCCGAAACAGAAGATATCATGTCTTCGAAACTTGGAAGCTCATCATGTCCTTGGGCGTGAAAGGGTTGTAGGCGAACCTTGAAGCTGTCTACGAAGTTCGCGTTGGATGCCTGGCAACTCAGCTCCCCGGAAAAAGCGCTAAAAAGCCGTAGGCACGAAACAAAACAATGGCGAAAGGAGCGGATTTCAGAAGCTTATAATTTCATAAGGGACCAAGGAATGAAAATTAAATGTAGAATAAGCAAGGAGGTCCTTCAACAGTACACGCAATACAAACACGTTCTTCTTACAAAGGAAAAAAGTTAGGAGTTATGAGCCATCATTTGAGATAAACCCTGGAGTGTTGGTTTTAAACCTACAGATAAATATTCCTTGAGCCCAAGCTGACTTTTAAACAAAATATTCTAATAATGCATAAAACGGATAGCCTACGTCAGCTACGATGCTTTAGCAGCAATATTTCGGCTCTTCTTTGCGAGGGTCCTCGTCAGGCTCTCAATCGTCAGGGTCAACGTCAGGAAAGGGAACAAACCTGTAATAAATAACTGAAGCTTCTACTGGCTATAAATATATTATTCGGGTAAATTACTTTTAAATACCGCTGTAGAGAGAAAAACTAGTCCTGAGATTTAACAGTAATTTGCCCGAATAAGATATTTATAGTCGATAGAAGCTTTAGTTATTTATTGCAGATTTTTTTCCTTCCCCGACGTTGACCCTGAAGATTGACAGCCTGACGAGGACCCTTGCGAAGAAGGGCTGAAATATTGCTGCTAACGCATCGCAGCTGACGTATCCGTTTTATGCATTATTTGAATATATAAACCTACAGATGATTATTGACCCTGGTTTGCTCTGAGCTATTTCGCTCACAGCTCGGTTTCATAACTTATAAGACACCTGCCTAGTCCGTCCGTCCAGCCGGCAAATTACGACTCGAATACACGGTAAGCATCCCTTAATTAACTTCCCAGATTTAAACCAAAGAGTTAGTACCTCGTTCAAACGAGATATTCACATTCAGAACTTTTTGATTAGCTATTGTGTTCTAAAACGAAGATTTTACTAGACATGAACAACCGCGGCACCGAATTCTGGAGTAATCGATGTCGAGGACCCAACAGTCACTGTGATAGTTGAAAATGACGTTGACTTTTTCATCATATCATCGATTTGGGGGAGTTTTACCTTTTTCAGGTTTCTCACTCTGTGGGTGATATTAAATGTCGACTCCTTTGGTCATAGACCGAGAAAAGACAGAACACGCCCAATAGGCATTTTTTAACTAGCATGCCTCTTCTGCAGAGATTACGATCGGTAACCAAAAATGTGATGTGTATGGAAGCGCCAAGCAGTCTCGCAAAGCACCACTTCTAACACGAACATCTAAAATTCTAAACAAAAAAAGTAATAAAAACGTGAAATGTCTCATAATGTTAGCAAATTTGAGAAATGCTGATCATAAAACAGTCATAATTACGACTTACTGACGTTTCTCGGTAATGAGAGTAGTCAGAGAGCTGAAGTGGTGAACAAATTGTTTCCCAAAATTAACAAAGTATTTCTTTCCCAACATTTGCAAGGTGTATATCTTAGCGAGTCACTGTTAGCAGACATTGATGGATAATTGTTGAGTTTTTCACTACTTTGTATTTAGCGGTTTTTGACGCCTACACAAAGTCAGCATAATTGCTTTACAAATGAGGAAGTACGTATACATAAATGTTCACTGTATAGTATTATGTAAAATACTCCTTGAGCCACATCTGACTTGGAAACTTCCAATATTCATTCAAACTATATGTACAACGGATATACGTCAGCTACGATTCTTCATCAGCGATCTTTCGGCCCTTCTTGGCAAGGATCCTCGTCAGACTGTCAACCTTCTGGGTCAACTACAGGTTTGTTTCCTTCCCCAAATATCCGTTGTAAACATTGTTTGAAGAAATGTTTCAAAGCCAGCTTGGGCTCAAAGAATATTTATTTATAATATTCAAATAATGCATAAAACGAATACGTCAGCTACGATATTTTGGCAGTGATATTTCGGCTGGCTTCGGCCTGTAGCTGTAGAGAAAAAACTGGTCCTGAGATTTATTTTTTTCTCTACATCGGTATTTAAAAGTAATTCCTCGAAAAGGATATTTATCGCCGGTAGAAGCTTCAGTTATTTATTCGAGGTTCGTTCCTTCCCCAACGTTGCCCGATGAGAAAATTTGTAGCCGGCGAAGTAGTTTGGTAGTAGTACGAAAACGTTGCATGTAATACTATGTAATGGCAATGAATACTATCATTTAATGTGCCTCATACTGGTCCAATCTTATGTAGTAGTATCAGTATCATCCTGTCTTGCCACAGTAGCATCCAGTCTTGTTAATAGTATGGCCCTTTGTTGGCTTTAATAAATTATTATTATTATAGTAGTATGCATGCAACTTTTTCGTACTACTTCATAGTACTATTTTGAGATAAATTTTTCATCGGGCGACCCTGAAGTTCAACAGCCTGACGAGGACCCTTGCCAAGAAGTGCCGAAATATCTCTGCCAAAGCATCGTAGCTGACGTATTCGTTTTATGCATTATTTGAATATACTATTCTATATGTTTATACGGACGCATCGTACGATAATTGTGTATGCAATGACGACATACACATTCGGTGTGGCAGCGGAATGTCAAAGAATGACAGTTAAAAAGAAATTTAAACAATATTAATTCTGAACGAATGAATAAAAAAAACAGAAAAACAGAAACGAAATCTGTCGATGTTGTGGTAAATACTCAAGATCAAAAGAACAAAACAAGTTTAAAAAATAATCGGGCGTAAGAAATCGTCTTTTTGATCTCTACACTGTAAAAAGTCTCTCCTATATCAGACTTCGGCAATTTTGAATCACCGAATTCGGAGATTCTTGTTCCGAGTCCGGACAGCTAAAATCCGATGGAGGATTAAAACGGTAGAATGCAAAATACTGCAGATTCAATTATCTGAAAGCGGAAAGTTATTTTTTTACAGTGTAGTGGAACAACTGTAAACCCTGAATGCAAATGGTGAATATCGGTATGAGGGATGGAGTTTGTGGCCCCTATCGGTTTAAGTGAACATAGGTGATTATGTGATTGAGTACCGAGCACCTTCAGGCTCATATCCTGTTTATAGCATCTATTGACATCTGCTAGGCCTATTACAGATCCCAGAAGATTGTAAAATTACATTTACGAAAGTTCCCAAATGGCAAAAGCTTTTAGCACACCTCCCACTATTTACTGTTTATGTTCCAATCATCAAAACTATTTGAACAGTGCAAAACTATGCTCTGCTTTTAACAAATTATCTACGGCTTTGGATGTTTTAAGCCTTCTCCCAGGCCCATTGACTTTTAGCAAGAACTCGGGAAAATTGAGATACCCGGTTTTACGCATCAGTAACATGACGCGCGAAAACTCATCGGGAGCATAATGCGCAAAGATTAGTGAGGCAATTTGGGTCTCCGTGCTTAAGAATTAATGAATGCAATAACCGAAGAAGGGTTTATTCGCATTATAGGCACAAGGGATCCTTTAAGATACCCCCACAGAAATCCACCTTTACATTATTTTGGACGCATTATATATGAATAAAACAAGGAAAAAAAACCCTCAATATTCTGTATCGGGTGGTTAACGTCACAAATTGATTCGCATTCCCTGGATCAATTCAGTTCATCTTCTTCCGCTACAAAATGTAAATAATAAACATTGTCAAACAAATATACATCATTTAATTAAAAACCGAAAGCCCGCCATACACAGAGTATTGACATTTCTTAAAGTATTGCTGAACCTCTAGATAGATTACTGGATAAGTAAAACAAACAAATTAAGACAAAAATAAAAAGTAAAGAAAAGTTTCTGTAGCTTCTAACGTCTTAAAATATAAAGGTAAAAAATAATCGTTTCTCGAACAAAAAAAAAGACATAATTTTTTTTAGAAAAACAAACAAAGAAAATTTAAAATCAAGAAATCGAGTAAGTTAGTTTGTTTGGTTAGGATTGGTTGTTTCGGAAAAAAAAATAATGAAGACAAATACAAAATCAAAATCCAGAAGTCGGGCTCTACCCTTCGTTTATGAAGCTAAAAATTAACCCTTTCGAGTACTGGATCTCAAACGTTACCGATTATGTAACCAATCAACTCACTCTTGTCCAAGTATGATATACCCAACCCAACCCACATCCACACTCAATTTGGGGTCACCTGGAACGGTCTGACCCTTAGTCAATGATGCAAATAAAAATGGCCGCTTCGACGTACACGGCGCATCCATAAAATATCGTGCATTTGTCCTTATGCTAATGAAACGTGCAATATGCCTTGGATGTCCGATTTGGTAGACCACCCACTAAGGGTCCCTCGGAATTTATGAGCTTGGTTTTCAATAGTGGAGCACTCAGTGCAGTCAGCCGAGGCACTTTTTCGCACTCGGCGTGATGTGTGGGCCCCATAAATCGGGTAAAAAAGGGGGTTGGGAGCCCCCTTGTATTATGAGTACCTCATCCGACATGGGTATTTGGTAGAGGGTGTAAATCTAGTGACCGAGAGGAGGGTGCGGCCCGTCCCTTCCCGGGCAATGTGACGACCTTCTCCCTCCCTTACTCGTGCAAATTTTGCCTAACAAATAAGAATCCTGCAACAGATATTCAATAACAACTAATTCAATGACCCGACGATGACGCTTTGGAAGGAACTTGGTTTGATCTAAAAAAAAAAAAAAATCGGCAATGATCTTCCCAACCACAATCTTTTCCCACAATTCTTGAAAGAGCAGTGATTTTATCTTTTCGACTTCTTTGTTTAGTTCCATTTATAAATTGTTATCATACCATGTCATTATGATAACAATCGTAACTACTATAAATTTTGTGGCATTTTTTGTGAAAATCAGAAAAAATTTAGTAACTGAACGACAAAAAAGGAAAAATTTTGAGATATATCACCACCCATGCCAACCCTGCCATTAATGCCAACAATGAAGTATTTTCAACGGTTCATCATAACGCCACTTCCAATGGCGCATAACACCACCTGAGTGGGCGCATTCCGGGCGCGCTCTCCCCCATTCAGTGCGCCATAATGTGCCAAGTCACACTAGCGCGCGGCGCCGACACACAAGCGCGAAAGAATGGCGCATGACGCGCCAGATTTTACAATCACGATGATATCAATTCACATATTGCTTAGACACGTTGCCAAGAGTGTCCGTCATCTTCTCAGTGTTGCCGCTTTTCTCTGACGGCGGCAAACACTATGACATTTTGGTGCCGATGAAAGTCGGTCCTTTTTCAGTTTCAACGAAAACTTGCAGATTTTTGTGGTTGGCCAGAGGTTTGTTTGTAAGCTTTGTAGCAGAGTTCTGCGATTGTTTTTGCATAAACAACCTATGTTGCGAATTTTTGGCATAAGTGTGTGTTTAAACTTTGATGCACAATTAATTCAGCACATTATCGGCGTAACTGCGAATTCCTGTGACGAGTTTTGTCACAGCTTTGAACCTGGCGAAAAGTCAAAAACCTCTGACAAATAGCAGGATTCTGCGACTGGTCGCAACACTGCATGTAAAGCACGAAAGATCACTGTGATGATTTAGCAATTTTTTAGTCTTGGCACGTTTTCTGAATCCAGCAGAACGAGTTACATTTTTTTGCACGAATGTAAAATTCTTGCTGGAATTTTCATAGAAGACGGAACTCTGATCTATTTCGCGTTTTGTAATATCTACTGCAATAATTAACTGATAGCATAGCAGCGCAACTATTTCAATATGGCTCGGCTAGAGGCGATCATTAAATATATACCTTGATGATCATATTAGGTGAACTATTTATTGGTCTTAAATTTCACAAGAAATCAGAAGAAAAGCAGACCGAAATGGGCTCAAAAATGGGATTTTTAAAGGCCAACATTATTGTCCTCTGAAAACCTGACTTTCTTCTGTCTTTTTTCCTGATTTCTCGTGTTATGTCAGGTCAATGTGGTTTAACGAAACTATCTTCGTCTTAAATTTCTTTCTGTACTTAAAGCACCGCGTGCAGTCACGCCATTTTTTTTACTAAATTATAATCTCCACGAAAGCAAAGCCCTCCCTCATTGGTTGGAGCAAATTAAATTTTTAATTTAGCCTTAATTGTTCAATCTCATTCGACATATAATCTCTGCATATTCTCATCACACCGCGCCCGCTGTAATAGGCTTCAAAATTGGGGCCGTAAATCTAAAGGCGCATGTGCGCGCCGCAACTCGATGCAGCACGATGGTGCACAAGTTCGGAAATCTACGCGATCGATACCCCAACAGACTAACAGGAACAGTAGCAACTCCGTATTTTCAGCCAGTGCTGGATCATAATGATATGAATCTTATCATATGTATCCCTTGCGTTTTAAGATCCCAAAAAGCTATTTATTTCAGAAGGTGATATCAGTCAAACAATCATCTTTATTAAACGAAATAGCTTACAGCTAGAAGAGGTCGTCGATGCAGTCAAAGGCGTGCGAAGTATTTAAAAAAGATTAGAACAAAGGACAATATATTAATTATTTCTCTGTATGGGACATTTTTTTAGAAAGTTTTTCTACGGTCACCTAATTTAGGAACTAACTCGACTGAAGGGATTTTATTACCGTTTGGAGAAAGGAGAGACACTTGGGAGGGTGTGGCCAAACGTTGGTCCCTATTTTTGTCTGATGTGTCGTGAAAGAAACGAAGATTCAATGCATTTTTGTTGTTGTTGTACAGAGTTTAAATAAAGAGGCAGAAAATTTATTCGGGATGTACGGAAAGGGAGAATGAGTTGAGATTGTTTGAGGGACGCAATTTTTGTTTTTGTGGGGGGGGGGGGAAGAAACTGGAAGGGTTGTCGGTTTGGGCATAGTAGCCTACATACAGAAAATTGTCCGTATAATTTTTGTTTCCGTTTTTGGTTCTAAGTTAATGTGAGTTGGGAAGAAAGGGTTGTTTATTGGATTATATATTGAACTTTGTTTATTTTATTTGGAACGAGGAGCAATTTATTTATATTAACCATGGCCATTAGGGCGTTTAGTCTTAATAAATATCTATCTACCTATCCTTAATAAATAAACAAATAAACTACATCCGACTGTATTCTGAATTTAACAATTTTGTTTATTTATTTATGTAAACAAATATTTTAATAAACAAGAATAAAAACTTAACTATGAGATGCCATACTGTTCCAATGCACAGTTTATCTGCTATGGATACAATCCAAAAGGCATGCTGTGCTTCCGCGCTTATTCAGTTAATAGCCGACACTTTTAATCACGCATTCTCTACTTTACGACTGTGCTTCGCTCCAAGATGATGCTCCATTGCGGTGCCTAGCTTGACCCGATCCCAAACTAGAATGTACGAAAATTATATAAAGAATTTGCGTGCTTTTAATAAATTACTTTGACAAAAGTCAGTCAAAAGATGTTTCACCTAATATTTAAATAGCTAAGGTAATAATTAAACTTATTTTCTGTCCTCTTCCATTTTTATTATCTTTCTTGCTCGAGACTAGTTGCTATTTACGATGAGAATTGGTGTGAATCTTCCGATTCCATGACCATAAACAAGAAAGTCAGCTGATGTTTTTTCGGCTCTTTGGCAATGCTCGTTATGCATAACATTTCACGTATAACGTCTAAAAGATCACGGCAGATTACATCCCAAGTGTTGTCTGTTGAAAACGCGCATCCTTGTGTTAACTATTATACAAATTTTGACAGTGTGGGGCCTGGGCTCGTGTCTACAGGGTTGCCACATGTCGCGCGATAGTGGGAATTGTCACTCTATTGTTTTTTTGTCACTCTAGTCCTACGTAGGACATAAAAATCACTCTACTTCAGAAATGACCAAATGTGTCATTTTTGCAGCAAGGATTCCGACCAGAAGCGGACTATTTTAAGTTTTTTTCATGAAAGTTAAGTTCAGATGTGTCATTTTTACAGAGGCGATTCCGACCAAAAGTGAACATTTCATGAACATAAATTTTACTACCAATTCACTCTCTGTTTTGGGCCAAAAGTCACTCTCTAAATATTTTTGACGTGGCAACCCTGCGTGCCTAGTCTTCACCATGGAGCACAACAGAGGGTCGGTGTGTGTGAAACAAAAGCCAAAGGTTAGATACCTAAAGCCGACGGACAAAATACATTTGAAACCGCAGATCTGATTTTCGCAAGGACTTACCAGGGGTCTGACCTTCGAGGAACCTGTCCATCATATAACTGTGGCCATTCGTTCTTCCCGGCACTCTTCCTTTTACTGAAATAAGAATAGTGAGTTAAAATCAATCGGGTTTCAAATCCCAGCGAAGACGAAATCATTTTGCTCTAATATCGGGTTTACGAGAGTCTAAGAGCGTGTTTCACCCTTCTACAAATAGTAACTATTAGTTACTATTTCCTTTCCAGCCTCACCAAAAGTTACTACGCTGACCGTTGTTACCTCGAAATAGTAATTATTTGCTGACCACGCTCGGGAGCGTAGTAACTACGGATCTCTGTAACGCGATTGGTCGGATTCGCCAGTGGCATGATATTCTGCTGGAAAATAGAAAAATCGTTCCAGCCTTGACGGCAAAAAGCCCGAATTCGTCGCGTCATGCGTAGTAACTACGGTAAGTAGGATGGAACACGTTCTAAGCATATAGTAACTGTCCAGTCCATTTACACTTTTTTTTCCGCCGGTCGTTATTCCCGTAGCCTACCCTTCCTTTCACTGAAATATATGGTTTGCAGAATTTTTCTTTGGCCCTGTAAAATCGTTAGTAATCAATAGTTTACAATTACAACAAACTCAACGGAATTCTCTGCCAAGCCGGACATAATGTAAATAGGCTACATATTTTTTTTTTATATACAGCAATACAACTGCGTCTTTTAATCAATGCTGATCACTTTCTTGTCAGGAATGCCTGTGTCCGAGATCCACAACCAAAAATTGAGGGGGTGGAAATTCCCTGACTGAGACTCTGAGGACAAATTTTATACATAGCAATACAGTTGCGTCTTTTAACTAATACTTGGCAGTTTTCTTTTTCCTAAAAAAATTCTATGGTGTAGTGTCTGGAAATTCCGTGACAGACACTTTGCGGACAACACTCAAGCATTCAATCCCCAAAGATGTCAATTTGTAACAAAGAGCGCAATTAAACCCGTTCAAGCTAATCACACTGGAAGAAACAAACCCTGAGGATGTAAAAGACGAGGTAAAAGATAGTTAACGAGAAATTACACCGCCGCAAAGTGGTGTTTGACGGACTCGTTTTCGACAATGAGTGGGCCTACTTTAAACAATGAGTAATATATCCTTCAACACCCAAGTCCACCAATTTAGGTACGCAGAAAAAGCAAGTCTGCTGCTGCTTATTGTTGTTGCTTTTAGATTTACAAACAGTTGACATAAAAATACATTAAATACTGCTTCTTGCCAAAAAATTCATCATTCGCCCTTGCTGCTTTATTCACAAAAAGCTTTAAACAAAAGAAAGGTTTGCCGCGTTATTATTTTTTGCCACGTTATTTTAAAGCGGTACTCTGTCACTGATTAATAATTAACTAAAAAAAGTAAACCTAAACTTGCGAATTTGATTTAGGAGAAGGAAATTTCATTCCAATTCGGGCTCCTTCGGGCTGTCAAAATCTTTAAATTAAATATAAATCTTTAAAATCAAAATCTTTTAATTTAACTGCTTAAATATATAATTCAGATCAGAATATTAGTAAATATATATATAGGCTAGTAGTCGTAATATGTAGCAATAGCTTAAGTAGTAGTAGTAATAGTAATACGTATATACAGGTATATATACTTATTCACCGCATGTGCATCTTCGTGGACTCGGATTTGCTTAGATTGCATATTGCCAAATTCCTATTTCTGTCTGTCAATAGCGACCGCCTACTTTATTGTGCCCAACTACGACAGAGTAGTTAGACGACATAAATGAAACAAAGAATACACTGCTAAAATGCAGGCTAACAGAGACTTAATTAAGTATAATTAGCCCATTCACACCATTTCATGGTATAAACTTCCCACTTTACAGTTGTTCCATCGATAATAATATCACATTTAGGCTGCATAAACTCCGCACAGTAAAGTAAACGTTCTTGCAAAATAAAAAAATCGAAAATAAAACTGTAAAACAACAAAAAACGAAGGGACAACTTAGCTACCCCCTAGATAACGATGCTTCAATACCCCTAAAGTATAGTATACCCAGTGCATCCTATACCCCAAAAGTGTACATGAAAAATTGGGTTGACAAAACCTCACGACGGAAACAGGTTTTGGGCACTGCGACTTATGATCCAACACCAACGATTATATCAACCCGATTAAACGCTTCGGCCATTCATTCCAGCGGACATATCCTATTCTATATGTCAAGGCATGCCTTATCTGAGACCTGAGTTATGGGGATTATTTTTTTTTAGGTTCCAGTGTCCAAAACCCGTCTTATTAAACGTTCTTTCTTCCTTGCCGAGATGCGATAAATCTAGCAGGGACTCTAAAGAAATACCATATGCGCTCACAGCTATTCAAGGTGTACTACTGAATAGAAAATAGAACCATAGAAGCTTCACTTTCAACTTAATGAATAAACCCCATTTATCACAATTATATGAAATATGTGTTACGTGTTCTATACTATAATGCTTAAAAACTTATATATAAATGTTTTGCTGCGATAAAAGGAGACACCAAAGCCATAGGTACCTGAATTACAAGTCCGTGACATACTATTTCTATATTTTTGCTTAACACGTCAAATCTGATGTCTAACGTTTAAACAATATAACTCACGCATATGTATTCTGTTGTGCCAGTCCCAATATACCAAAACATATCTACATGATTCTGCCGAGGTCAGTTTTTTCGCGAAGACACACTGTACTCTTATTCCCCTAGTTCCTATTCTAGTGGTATTTTTGTCTATGTATGATTATTTTTAGCACCTTTTCTTTGTTTTTTTTTCTATTATCACCCATTATTAGAGAGAGATAGAGATCTTGAAAAAACTTCAAGATCATAACCGACCTGCCACACAGGACTCAATAATTTAATTACTTCGCATAATTATACTGGGAACAAAAAAGAAAAGGGGAAAAAATAAATGAAATACTATACTAAACAACTATATAAAGATAATAATTTTTGTTTTTCAGTATTATAGATAATTAGAAGACCTTGTAACCAGGGCCGTATCCAGGGGGGAGAGTTAGGGGGTTGACCCCCCCCCCCCCCTCGACACATACAAAAATTAATCATTCTTATAGGCTTTTCCATCTGATCTGTGTCTTATTCTTCTTTTTTGTCCGACCCGCAGGCAATCCCCCCCCCCCCCCCCTTAAAAAGGCAATACGGGCCTGCTCCTGGCAATCCAGAACCGATTCGTACCCAAGGTAACCGCGATATCAGCCTTTTGATTCTCAGTCAGAGAACCAGGTCCGGCCATGAGGTCCAGGGCCTCTTTCCCGGAACTAACCGAGCTGATGTTGAACATTGCAGAGAAGTGGCTGAAACTATCACCTATGCAAAATCTCTCCTGAAAATCAGTCTTTTCCAACGATGTCCGGAGGACAGTATTGCAGCTGGTCGCAGAATTGTGCGATTGTCGCAGGTTTTCGACTTCTCCAGATTCACAGCTGTGAATGTAGCAAATTCTGCGACTTCAAAGCATTTTGGCCAATTTCAAGGCAACTCTTTTCGAAAAAAAATATTTGTCGTTTTTGCGATTATTATCTCCTCTTATAAGAGCAAAGCGGACCGTTAGAAAAGAATCAAAGTTTTAAACTGAAACTGAAAAAGAACCGAATTTTGTGGGCGACAAAATGTCACAGATTTTTGCGGCCAAATGTCACAGGTTCTGCCAGCAAAAGTGGCAACACTCCCCGAGGAACGCTGAAGCGCTAGAGAATATCCAGACGCACTGCTAAGTGTCGAACATACTTTCTTACGACTTTTGTTTATCTCAGTGGCTAAGACGAAGACAAATGGTCAACAAATGCAGTTATCTGACAAGGGTGGCATCTATTGGACAGTAGAGCAATTGCTAAAGACAACCGGAGACAGGACTAAGTGTCCCGGCCCACGAGGAACTTGGAAGGAATATTAATGGTTTTGAAAGTGATTTTTTTTTCGAAGTTCTCTTTACTTTTTATCAGGAGCAAGTAAAGAGCCTCCGTTTTTGAATTGGCTGAATCGAAGGCTGAATGCAAGACGTAAGAAAAAGCAGTTTTGAAGCGGAACTATATCTGTTTCAAATGCAGATGTGAGACATGTTTATAAAAGTTTTCTATTATTTTTATTGACAGTAAGTAAAAGGGCATGTAGTTCCTAGTGGGCTTGGTGTAAAACGCAGTTTTGAAAAGGTGCTATATTTATTACAAATGCAAATTTGAGACATGAAAGAGTTTCTCAAACTTTTCTTTTCTTCTTATTAGAAGCAAAGTAAAAAGGGCACAAGTGGTCTGGATAAAATGTATTACAAAGAGGTTTTCAAGGGGCATTTTAGCTTCCGCATATTGCAGGGTGAGTTATAGAAAAGGTGATGCGGGCATGCGGCGGGAAAATTTTCTTTCTTTTTTTTACTCATTTAAGCAGCATTAAGAGTTCAATTACTATCAAGTGGTTTGGCAACGAAGGGCTGTATAGTTTTCTTACTTTGTGCAAATGTGATACTGAAAAGGGTAAGGAAAAACTGAACTTCGTTTTTCACATTTTAGGAATCTACTTAATTTTGTCAGGTATGACAAGTCCTTCGCGACATCTAATACGGCACGAAATTTGTGCATTTCTTGACAGATTTGTCACGCACCACTTCCCACACGGACATAAATTCATTCCGTCCACTAGTGCATAAAATTCTACGTCTGTGGTATCTACCGGACTGTGTCGTTCCCAGATGTTGTCGAGGGGGCTCCAAATTCATCTCCACCTATACACTCAGAAGCCTCAGCCAACGTTAACTATATCTACAGACAAGGGACCCTTAACGACCCTTTTTTGCTGTTGTTTGTAACACATAATCAAAGTCAGGACACAACAGTATTCTAGGGTTTCTGTAGAGGTGGTCACTAAGTAAAATTTTCGGTAAAACCTCGAAAATTGCCAGTAAAACTTCGAAAAATTCCAGTAAAATTCTGAAGCCGCAACTTCCCCCCTATCAGGAAGGTTTCGGTACGCCCCTGTCTACAGACCTACATATCGCAAAATAATGCTATTCCATTGATGACTGGCAGTATTGTCAAATCTTTGTATAACCTAAGGTAAGAGGTGTGATGCTGATATTCACATGAATATGCGCGTGCATGCTGCATCAATGAAATTTTTTTTGTGTTTTCCTTTTTGTAATTTATTCGCCAATTTCGGTGGATAGAAATACAATATAACGATATAATGAATTATTTCAAAATCTGGCAACACAATGTGCCAACAACATCAGATAAAATTTGAAGCCCTGGTTGAACTTTCGCAACCCCAGTGTTTTCGGTTCCTACCAAGGCCGTATCAGGGGGGGGGGTAGGGGGTTGACCTCCCCCACCGAAACATACAAAATAATCATTTCTATAGACTTTTCCCTCTGATCTGTGTGTGTTTGTACTTATTTGTCCGACCAGCAGGCACCCCTCCCCCCGAAAGGCAACCCCCCTTCCCCCGAAATAACTTCCTGGATGTTCCTCCAATGACCGTTTATTCTTCTTCCATATTAACAAGGCTTCACAGCTCTATACAACCATCCGGAAATCTGGGAAATCCCTTAATATATTATTAACATTGCTATTATTTACTGGATGCAAAGTTGGGTATGACTATCCGGATAAACTTAAGACAGCAAGAACGTTGCTATCGTGGTTTATTGGCAAGCGGGAGTCTCAAGCCCCTGGAAGGAGGTGAACCCCGTTAGGCGGATGCTAGGGGTTCTAATTTTACTTCCAGCTTTTTCTAACCCGCACAGGCCACAGATGGGCCAGTTGACTTTTGGATTGACACATGATATACTGGAAACGAGGGAGAGGCTGGTAGGGGAGACAAAAAAACAGCTAAGGATTCTAAACACTAGAAATATTCCTTCAGCCTAAGCTGACTGCGAATCATCTTTGACTGTGCTAAACGATAAGACAGCTGAGACTGATTCTAGCGATATTCGGCTTGATAATGCAAAACGGATATGTCACCTACATTTTATTAGAGCTACATTTCGACCCTTCTTGACAAGGGTCCGCTTCAGGCTGAACCTGGAAACTTAACTTGTCGAAAAACAATTTTCTTCCTTAAATATCTGATTTTGTGAACTTCTTCCCTGAAAACTGATTGGAGTTAAAGCTGGCGCTGTGATTTCATTTTGAACACGGCTGCTGTTTTTGCTGTTCGATTTGGTCGTCGAAAGGGTGGAAATTTTTCCGTATTTTGGTTTTGGAGTCACCTGTCTCTTCTTCTTCTTTCCAGCTAAGATGGATACTTGTTTTTGCATTATCAAATATGATTCGCAGTCAGCTTTGGCTGAGGGAATATCGATATTTCGGCACTTTTCGGCAAGGGTCCTCTTCAGGCTCAAGACCGAAAAATGAGCCTGCGGTATTGATGATCAACTGGTGCTTGAGCCCGAAAAGGACTCTTGCCAAGAGGGTGAAATTTTCGCTAGAATCTCAATTCTCAGTTTGGCACAGTAAAAATTGTAACAATTTCCTTCAAAGGAATGTCACTTTGCACCGTACCACCGAGGTGCAGCTATACTTCCAGAGCTTCTGATTCTCCTTTTTTTTTTAGAAAACTTGAAATCTTGTTTTGAATTATATCCCTAATTTTTCAAAAAACTTTCATAAAAAATTAAAAGAATGTTACCTGACCACTCTTCTGGTGCAACAACTCTCCTTTACTTTTTAACATTTTTACTTAATCTACATTTTATTTTCTATTTTGTCATCCACTATCCTCTTTTTAAAAACAGATAAATATGGGTAGATGGTTTTTAAGATGCTGTTTGGATGTGAGGGCGTGATTCTTAGTTTAATCTATTATTTTTTACACTTACCTTGCACTTTAAGTTTCATTCTTATTTTTTAGGCTTTACTTGCCTCTTCAGCTCAGACTCTAACTGTGGCGGGCTGGGAACTATTAAACGTGTCTGGATCTGAGGATATTCACACGGCCTGCCTCAAACTTGCCTCCGGCCATATCTCTTTGGCTGATTGGATCGCACTCATGTTTATCTGGGTCTTCCTACGAAAGACTCTGCAATCAGTCTGACCGCGCCATCCGTCACAAAGCTGTCCAGTCCCCGAGGGGGATACCGAGGGATCCATCCGGGATACATAAAGGGATCCCAGTGGCTCATCAAATTAAGAATATTTTGAATAACAATGGCGAAACGAGGACTCGCACACCCGTTTCATTATCAGAAATTGGACATTCTCTGAAAAAGGAAAGCCCCCCTGAGGGATTCGGTGCGAATTTCGGAATCCGGTGGGCCAAACGGTGTCACTCGTTGATCGATTTGAATAAAGTACAAAGCGGGTCCCAAAAATATTCAAAACTGGTTTCTGTTTCCAGAAATTCAAAAAAATGGGCCCCAACAAGGGAGAGCCCTTGGAGGACCAGGTGAGAATTCGGAGATATCAAGGCCCAACATTTCCAAACTGATGGATTAGAATAAAAAAGGAATACTCGTATCCCCCAAATTCCCCAAACTCAGTAACACATTCAGGAATTTCCATACAAGGGGCCGCGTTTTGTGTCTGAATTTTGGAATTTCTCATAAAAAGATGCTAGTGATGTCAGACTTGATCTATGGATCGCGCAGAGGACTATAGGAATTCCACATCTTTTTGCAAACTCCGCCAGATGCCGATACACGCATTGTTTTTCGTAGAAGTGTATCGCATAACGACCAATCCGTCTCTTTCTTGCCACACCCCAACATATTCAGTTACAGGGATCCTATCTTCGCAAAGGATCTTGTTCCAATGGTTGTACGAATCTCCGGAATCTAAATTGAGCTGTGGGTTGCTCTTTACGGACAATTGTTGAACGTGGAGTGGTCACGAAAAGATACGAAGAACTAAGGTGACCGGAGCCCGATTATATTATTGTGCAATAGTTTATACAATCAATTCCAATCGCTCGATTGCAATTAAAGAAAGATACCATCAGTATGAGAAACTACAGAGGAAGAAACGGCTTACACAAACCTTCGAAATTTATAAAATTGACGAAGGGAACTGAATTGGTCCGCCAAAGATTAAGAACACTTTGGAGGGAATTCTGCTTTACTAGGATCCGACAACCACAACATCCGAAAAAGTTGGTGTGATCAATGATCATTATTATTACTACTGTGGTCACTGTGGAATAAAACAACAATATAATACTCGAACAATCGCAAATCAAGCAAGGTATCACTATTGAATGCAAAGTAAGAAAGGACAGACATGAACTTACGATATTTACAGAATTACAGAAAGGGAAACTAAGGGATTCGGTCCGCGAAAGATAGTAAAGACTTGTTATATTTATAACATGTATGATGATTTAAATGTTTGTATTAATGACACTACGATAGCAACTGCTTGATTATTTTACAACCACTTCTCTCCTTTCACACGGACACCGGACGTATTTTCTTCGTCCTTAATTCTAGTTTCGAAAATCTGACTTCAAGAGTTTCTAGCCCTTTCCGCGAGACATGCATGAAACGAACGGACGAGTGACAAGTTCTGGAACGTATTTCCCATGAAGAAACACCCAGTTCTAAAAGAACAGTGAACCTTTTATAATGAATATCCAGAAGAGAAGAGTGAGTTACAGTATGAATTACAAACCCGGAAATCGCAAGGAGCCAAAAAACCATAACACACGTCAATAATATATGTCACAACTTAAGATTTAGTTATGCAAGAGTCGTATTCAGTTCTATATTTAGCGCATTTATAGTGGCGACACGCGTAAATTACCGCACTGGCCTAAAATAAATCAAGAGCTACGGTTGGAGATGTTTGGAAGTAACACATCAACGCATGTACATGCTTCCGAGATGATAGTTTAAGGTTCCTGAATGTAGCCCTAGCCCAAAAGAAAGTTTTCTTCGTTTTCACAGATATACTGAATCCAAGGTTTTTTCTCTCCGTTTTGTTATCATCACTGCCATGACCTCAGGTTCTTTGTGCTAATAAATTATTATTTATCAGGGATGACGAAACCTATGTCAGACTATGTCAGAAAAAACTGTTTTTCAGCGTTACTAGCGAAGTATTGTAACGTGAAAGAATATCTTTTATGACCTTCCTGATGCTAGATTTTCTGTTTTCGTTGATAACGACGATTAGTTTTTAGTTTAAAATTTGCTCATTATCTCTTATGAAATGTTTACAAACGGATAGCGTAGTTCCCATAAACAATCCCGTTTATAAACAGTGCTCGTCTAGAAATTCTATGATAAGACGAAGCGTCTGCGGATTTTAAACGAAATGAGTGTCTTCGCAATCTTTTCCTGATTTAGGCACTCGACAAAGTGTCACTTAATGCGCTTGACAGTTCGTCAACACAATAACTTGAAATAAGGTTGAAAGTACATGGAACTAGAAATGCAAAACATGGAACTAGAACTGCGAAAAAAAAGCCGACATATGAGGAAGTACATTCATATTATTTGATAGTGCGAAACGGATATGTCAGATGAATTTAATTAAAGCTATATTTCGGCCCTTCTTGGCAAGGGCCCTCTTCAGGCTCAAAGCATCTCAAGTTGGAAAAATGAACTTGAGGAAAAACAAATTAAAGATTCTAGCTTAGCGTTTAATATTTGACTTTGTGATAGTTGCTTGGAGTTAAAAAGATTGCTGTGATTTCACTTTGGACACTGCTGCTGAATTTCATAGTTTCCATTTCCGTACCTAACTGACCTGTCCCTAGAACGGTTTATAAACGTAAACGCGTCGGGCAAGGGGCTGACCGCTCAGCTTTATGGATATATATCCAAATACGCATTCAACATTATATATTTGCTAGAATTTCCTAACCTTTTTCATGACGTTACATTGACCTCACCAGTATCAGATAATCGGCTAAAATTTAGTCTAGACCCGAAGACAATCCTAGCTGATTTATCCATTCTGAATATTGTTGATGACTAGCTCTTAGTACCGATGAAGAATGGCCGTGTGCCTATCGAAGAGCCCTAAACGTCACCCCAGCAAACGATGTTGATTAGTTGACATAAGATCTGAATCATCTTTCTGGTGATATTATTCGTTCTTCCCGAGGTTCACTGGCGTATTTTGGACGTTTTGTCACGTAGAGTATACAAAATGAATAAGATACTAAGATATATTTTTGTAATTTCTTAGTGTTCCTTGACCGTAACTTGACACTGCAGCCGTGAACGTCCGGTGGGCGAGACGGGGGGTCAGAAATGCTTCTGTACCCCTCCGTTTACGTTTTTCCAGAGCTCTAAAATCATTAGAACCAGATCTCAGTGTGTCCAATTTCAGTAGAAGAGGCCCCTCTGTGCTCCCATTCCGGCGTGTGATTGAAGTCATATGTTAACGTCAAGTTGTTTGAAGACAGACAGCATATGGCAGTCAGCAGGCATTTTTTCGGTTATGTGACAGACAAGTCTG
The DNA here is from genome assembly GCA_023053575.1 of Branchinecta lynchi. NCBI lineage: Eukaryota > Metazoa > Arthropoda > Branchiopoda > Anostraca > Branchinectidae > Branchinecta > Branchinecta lynchi. The sequence goes on from JAKZAP010000003.1 coordinate 28,099,503, forward strand.
TTTCAATTCAAACGGTACTCACTAACAGTTTGAAATGCAATCGGGGCAATGACACAGAGGCTTTGTTTTTTACGCACCTTTGCATGTTGTGTGATATACATGCACAAACTGTACAAAGTACAAAAGGGGGCAGACTACAAGAAAATAAGACAAAAGAAGAAAAACTGCAACAAAATACAAGAACAATTTATTTGTCTGTACGACGCATGAGTGACTCTCTCGTACGTATTAAATTTTCCATATACGTCTATTTTCCTTTTGTGTCCCTCCATTCTCGTCTTATACGGTTTGTGGCTAAAGAATAAGTTACTATAATTATTTACAGTTGGACACGAATATCTACTATGGATCAAAGACAATCAAGCCTACAACAAGCCTGACCCCCCCCCCCCCATCAACAGCAACTGCAATCGTCCAGAGGTTTAAAGCATCTGAAACTACCTCTTCTTCTATAACCACGTCATTTGCCACAATTTGTTTCATATGGGAGCAATTTGACGCCACAAATTTAAGCCTACAACAAACCTGCCCCCACCCCGCCCCCACATTATCAGCATCTGCGACCGTCCAGATCTTTAAAGCATCTGAAACTGCCTCTTCTTCTGTAATCACGTCATATGCCACAATTTGTTTCGAATCGGATCAATTTGACGCCAAAGAGCCCCTACAGTCGGTCATTTCTAGACAGTAAAACGTTTCAAGTGCCTCTTAGAACTGGTGCTCGAGTCGCAGCATACTGACAGCTCTTGGAAAACAGTTTCACGCGCGCATCAATATTCTGACGATGGCTTTGTTGCGTCTAAATGTGATTATGGTGGTGACTGAAGTGCACTTTGTGCTATGATGCAAACGGAATCGACTCTAGTGGCACTCGTTCAAGTAACCGGGGAGCGCGGAGGGGGTAATGAAATTTCAGTGGTGTTAAATGCGAACTACAGGCCTCTATTATTGGCAGTTGTGTCATGTTGAAAGCTCAAAACGAATAACACGGAATCTTGTGCTAGTTGTACTGCAACTGCAATGCTTCAAAGTGAGCGGTTAAAATATTATGTTAAAAATAAGAGCCTACACAAAAAAAACACTGGACGCCTGTATTTACCATGTGCACCGTCAACATTTGTTCGAGGGGCTGCCCACTCTCGGACACCAAGTGCCGGGGAACCCCGCCCGCGGGTCGGATCAAAATGTACAAAAAAAGACACAGAACTTAGGTTATAGCCTATAAACAAACAACAAAATATTTGTTTATGTTTCGAGGGGGGGGGCGCCCCTACCCCCCTGAATACGACTCTGATGGTAACCCCCACATATAATATATTTTCTGCATTAATGTATTGGCATTATTATATTCCTGTTGCTTCTCACAAGGGATGCAACACGACTCCTTAAAATCGCTTTCCCCCTTGAAACAGAATCCCCCTTCTCATGAGATACTCAGTATTTCGCAAATTTCCTTTCCCGAAATCCTAGAGTCTCCACGAGGGCCATAGAGACTGTCTGACGACCCTTAGTCGCAGTTCGGGAACGGAAAATGGCATACTTGCGAATGGGGGAAGGCGGGATCAAACCAACAAGTGTGAATGGAGAAAGACTGAGAGAAAAGTTTGGAGGTGCAAACAAAGACCTGACGGATCTTGTATTTCATTTAAATTCCACGGCTTAGTATAAACCCGGATGACAAGCCGACTGGCCTAATTTCAAACAATTATAAATTTGGTTTGCCAGCATAAGATGCCTGAGCTGAGTATCCTATGTTAGAGTTCCTCGAATCATGAATCCTTTCGGTTGGTACTTATGAACCAGTACCGGACGAAAATAACATTAGAGAATAGCGTCAAGACCTATGCTTTCCTTGCTTCGCAAACAAACCATACTAGTAGGCCTAGTAGCGCCGCCTACTACGCTTACGGCATTTAAAGTGAAACAAATTTGCGGGGTTAGAAATTTCTAGTAAATCTAAGGTGCGGCCTGCACACATCGAGGAAACCAAGGAGGTTGTATCTTTTTTTTGCTGTGTTCAGGATATGAAGTTATTAGAGTCAGCGCTGGTGCACCACCGATTGAGTTTCACTAGGGCCGTTCACCACCACTAGTGGCTCTGCTATTCGAGTGTGTGCAGAGCAAAATAACACTAGGAAGTCGCGTAAAGACCTTATGCTTTCCAAAGGCTATAGTAGTAGCGCCGCCCACTACACTTGCGGAATTTAAAGCGAGACAAACTTACGGTAGAAATTTCTAACAAAGCAAAGGTGCGGTCTGCATATACAAATGAATCAGGGGAGGCTGTATCATTTTTCTGCTATGTTCATGAAGTCATCGAAGCCAGCTCTGGTGAACGGCTGAATGAGTTTCATTAGGGACGTTCTCTATCGCTAGTGGTGCTAGTATCTCTGCTATTAGAGTGTGTGTCAATTGTGTCAAGTCTTGTCGCTACGCCCTAGGGTTATTTTGCTCTGAGCCTGACGAGGACCCTTGCCAAGAAGGACTGAAACCCCGCTAGAACAAATCTCAACTGACTTTGTGTTTAGAGCCATCGCATATTATTATCAAAATTTGTAGGCTGATGAAAAGACCACTTGAAAATATCTGCTGTATTTTTCCAAACTAAAAGACAATTACACGATCTGACCGCTACTCTAAACTGTGCGACAAGACAAACAAAGGAAAACAAAAATACAACTGGGAAAAAATCAGTTTTAGATTTCTCATAATTGGATGAACAGAATGGTTTCATGGTCAATAAAATTCAAAGGTTTTAACTTTTTCCAAAATAGCCCTATTGAAATATCACTTGTAATCTTTTCAGCTATCAGACATACCACAGCGAGGTAGCTGTTAATTATAACAGTTATTACCTGTAAACTCCACCACTTTTCTAAAAATGCAAGATAGGGTTTTGGGAACTGACACGCAAGAATCTCATCATACGGGAAACAGCGTGTTTTATACCCATCATGTTCTTGTTAAACAAAGGCCTAAGTTGGCCATTCTGTCCTTAGCATACACCTCCATCTAATCCAGCTAAGTGGTTCTTTTAATTTCCACGACGGCGCTCTTAGCCTAAATTCAGCACTTCCGCTGTATTCAGTCGGAAAAAATCAAATCGGTCGTCGAAACTTAATTTGGCCGGGTGGGGGAAAGCGCCACTCAAATGTACAGTGCAAAATTAGGTTTGCATTATTTCTGATTGAATTTACATGTTCAAGCCGATGAACGGCACTTATGGTGGATTGATGGGATTATTCTCGCATTTTTGGAGCGAGCTTTAACCTAATATACAAGAGTAAAAGGGGGGGGGGGGGGAGCAGGTAAGTTGTGGGGAGAGGAACTTGGCAAACACGAATAGGCAAGCCCCGAGTACGCAAGATAGTATTACAGTGTGTGTGTGAATAGTTTGAGGTCAAGAAAACAAAGTGAAATGAAAACGTTTTATTTTTTATTAATAATCAAGTAACCTACGATCTGCTAGATTAACCTACCGGATCTTCATCGATACCAAGCTGTAGCGTCTTCCATAAAATCAAGCAGTCAGAAGAACATACAGCAAGGCCGTATCCAGGGGGGTTAGGGGGTTGAACTCCCCCCCCCCCCGAAACATACAAAACTAATGATTTGTATAGGCTTTTCCCTCTGATCTATGTGTTTTTTGCACTTTTTTGTCTGACCAGCAGGCCCCCCCCCCCCCCCGAAATAAATTTCTGGATACGGGCGTGACATACAGTGATGCTCACATTAAACTTTTATCCTTCTGGCCCTTACAGCTTGTAATTCGTATAGGCCTACATTGTATCCGAGGATTTTATCTTCATATTCTTCAGGTTCAATGAAAAATTGCCACAATAGCAAAGGCTAAATTGACAACAAAAAGCAGATAAATATGCACACAGAAATATGTCTGAAAAGTTAACAACAACACAGACCTAATACGAAGGAAATTTACCGAGGAGCCGGACGGGCAAAACAAACTGAATAAAGGTTGAAAAATGTGAAATTTTAATGATTATTCAAGAATTATTTGATGAACGAGTGGAGCCAACGTGCAAAGTTTCATGTAAATTAAGGAAGAAGAGTGAAGTTAATACAACTGAATAATGAGCTTACCTGCTTCACTATTGACATCTAAGCTCTGCTGTGACTGGGGGGCGGTGCTTAAAGGTCCTGGAGTCCCGGATCCAGGGGACCGGGACTCTTCGTGTCCCGGGGCATAGGACAGGGAGGAGGAGGGAGGACGCTGAAAAAGAAGAAGAAGTTAGAAATTGCTGCGTTTATTCGTCAACATCAAATTAAAGCATTTACAAAACAGAACATAGTGTTATGATGATCTTTTTCCTGCTGGCAAAGCAATAAGGGCTGAGTGGCAAAACAAATCTTACGAAGAAATATTAAATCATAAGAACGAAACCTAAACTGATAAACTGATTAAGCACAAAACGATCTCTAAGCGATGCTGTAACTGTAGTAGTATTGTTTTTCGAAAATTTCAAATCCGCTATTTCCTAGATTGTCAGGCTCAAGAATTCGCCATTCGAGACCGAATCGCTGAAAAATCTCACTTGCGTTTTCAGACCAATCATTGAGCCAAGTTCGATGTTTAAATTCAGAAACAAAATCGAAAGCGCTAACAAACACCTGTGGGGTTGCCCAAGGGGTATCATTGTCAGCCCTATTGTGCAGACTTAACGTTGCTCAGTTTGCAGGGTCTATTCAAACCCAAGATACCATGTGAGAAACATTCCTTTCAGCTTTTGATGCCCAATCGCGTGTAATGCGACGGATTTCTGGTAGCAAAGAAAAGAAGGTCTTAGCGCTTATTGGATTAAACCCTGTAATGGAATTTGAACGGCAAAAGTCAGACCCCGGGAAGTGGTGGTGGTGTTAGGGGGGGGGGGGTGCATACAGTTAAAAAAAAACAGCGCTTAGTGGATTAAACCCCGTAAAGGAATTTGAACGGCAAAAGTCAAACCCCGGGAAGTGGTGGTGGTGGGGGTTACATACAGATAAAAAAATAACGCTTACTGGATTAAACCCTGTAAAGGAATTTGAACCGCAAAAGTCAAACCCCGGGAAGTGGTGGCGGGGGGGGGGGAGTATACATACAGACCAAAAAATGTATGGAAAGTTTGGAGAAAATACCAACGGGAATGGTTTATGGTATATAAATATTTAATTTTAGTTCTAAGACAAGACCGAAGAAAAAAATGGATTGAGGGTTGCCCCAATCCTCTCTGCTGACCCCCGATGGGAGAGGTGAGACTAAGTTATTATTTTCGCCTCTCTGCCAGTGGGTCGGCCCCTCAGTCGCTTCACAACCGTATCGGAACAAGATGCAAGCAACAAGCAGGATTCTAATCACGACGTAGTAGTGTAAATTAAAAAACAAACAAACATGGGACTAGAGATAGAATTTAAGTTAGTTTTAAAATATGAAGAAAAATGAAAATAACGAAGCAATTGAGAATTAATTATATGTTAACTTTATTAAACTCAATATTTAAATTTTTTAGTTTAAATTACCGAATGACGCGGACGCTCATTACCGCCCAATTTCTCACGACCTACTCAACCTTTCTTGCAAGTCTTTCAATGCCGTGTGTATTTTTCTCTTTTATACGGAAGTCTTTCGTTTCTGTTATACAAAGCATAGCATATGGATAGCATGTTAGTCAGCCATACAAAAATAATTACACAGAACATCTTCCCTTTCAGGGAGCGCCCATTCGCAAAAGAATGTTCACTTTTCCACTTTAAATCCTTATCCTAACCCAACACTCAGCAGTGACCAAGACGATATTTCTCTTATGACAATTTGTAAACATTGTGACGTAGCCTCGCTCCCTATTTCATTGTGCCAATGGTCTGTCACATTTTAATATACGACTCGTGACGTAGCCTTGTGTCGTCAGACGAGGGGAATGAAAGTGATAGATCAAAGTTTGCTGGTCGTAAAATTTCGGAAGGGGAAGTCCCGGCGAGCCAGAACTTTGGGAGGGCTGGTTTTCGCAGCTTCAACCAACAAATAATAGCTGGTCGTTTCAAAAATAATTCAAAGCTTCGCTGTTGTCTGACAGAACTGGTTTAGAAAAAATCCAAATTTGTGTTGATATATCCGCGATAAATCCCTAGCCTAGACCATAATGTAAATATTTGGTCGACCAAACCTATTATCTAGACAGAAAACGCGGGAAAGTTGGAGACTTTAGCCTCGATTTGCTGAATGACGTGATACAGCAGCGATATGCTTCATTTTTTAAAATAGTCGAGTTTTTAACCGGAAAAACTATTTTGTTGTCTGTTTGCATCATTCTTCGAAGCAGTAACAGCTTTTATTTATATTTAGGGTTTTCTTCTCAATCTCGCATTCAAAGGAACTTTTATCCGCTGGGTATAGTCTCCGTTTCTTACTATCACCGTTGATACATTTTGACAACATTCTTGGACGTACCGTACTGAAGGTTTTGGGAGTACCCGAACAAACTCAAGCAGCCCAAGAATGTCTATAAACCAACGAAGGAAAAATGAAACACAATAAGTTTATTATGTTTCAAACCCTTGTTTCACGGGGATAAACCTGGGGGGCCAACGTCGAAAAGCACAGCGTATGAAAAGCACGAAGAGACCCCCCCTGCTCCCAACCCCGAGGTACAATGCGGACCCCAGCTGATTTCATCTGAGATGATGGCGTTCGGTCCAAAGCCGAGATGTCATAGGGATAGGCACTCTGTTGGGAACCCGACGGTTGGGCAAATCTACCAAAGAACTTGCAAACTCCATGAAAACCCACCTTCACTGACAGAACTAGTTGGTGTTTCTATGGAAATTTAAACTCTGGCACGTAGAGCCACAGACAGCAAACAGTGAATGTGCCATCAAACCAACCAGCAACCATCAAGGAACTAATATCCACACGATGAGTTCTAGTTCGAATTTTGTCTATTCCAGAAGCAGTTGTAACTTGGAGGGGAAGATACTGGCAACCAACAGCAACCGAGGAACCTTATGGGGAAGGGAGAAGGTTTTGTCTATTTTATTTTTGAGTCTGCTTCTCTATTTTCTAAATTCGAAGTACGTCAAGTTTTATTTACAGCTCCGATTCATTTATGGCATTTGTGCTGAAATAAAGGTAGGTAGGTAGGTTAATTTTATTTTTAACCAAATACGAAACAACAAATGAAACTTAACAAAATTTGTATAGTTTGCAGCAAAAAGAAAGTCCTACGGACAGTGTACTGCAGTTCACTAATACTACGTATATTTAATAGACAAAGTAAAAATAACAAGGTAATTGAATAACTAAAGTCAACAACAAAGTTAACTGATTGATTCATTGATACAGATTCCACTAAACATTGCAGCGACCCGCTACAGGCGGGAATTCTGTCAACACACAATTTCAAGGATTGCATACCCCCTTACCAATAGCCGAATACATATTTGATAAAAACCAGTTCCGCGACCAAATCCAGAAAGAAGGTGGGTCTTCGAGCGATTCAAACTTTTTCCTAACTTCTAAATTCTGAATGCGAATGCTTGTAATAAGCGCGCATAATGCGATAAGTTTTGGCAACTACTTTGAGCGGCAAAAATTTGGCTGCCAAAATCTGATTGGCGTAGTGGATTTTGCACGAAAAACAGAACATGTATGGTGTCGAATTTTAATACCTATTGAAATTTAAGGATGGCATTTAAGGTGACAAAGACAAAATCCCTTTTCTACCAGTCCAAATTAAAGCCGCAGATTATTTCACAATCAATCAAACATTGTTGATTACTCATAAAAAAATGGCAGAAAACGTGCTCTTATGGAGGTCTGGAAAAAAAGACAAAACAGAAAGAGAAAACAAGAAGACAGAAAGAAATCAGACAAAAGTAAATCTCAAAAGTCTACTAGTAGCCTTTACCAAACGTTTAACGTATTAAGCGTTTGGCACAACCGAGGCCTAACGCTGGTTACCCTACGCCAAATGGTGCGTACCCAAACCCAATAAAAATATTGATGATTTCAGTGAAGTTCAGGAATCACCCAATCAGAATTCTTTTACCGGTCAGGGTTGGGGTACCAGAATTTGGCACCGGATAACTAGCGTTGGGAATCGGCTATGCGAAAACTTGGATTTGACAAACCCAAAATCAGGGATTTGTGGTAGAAAGAAGCTGCCCTAGGGAATAGCTATGAACAACTCGTCATGGGCCCTTGGGCCTGACGCTGGATTGGCTACCCTATGCCAAATCGTACGCACCCTAGGCCCTAGCCCAGTGAAAATACTGGTGATGCGAGTGAAGTTCAGAAAGCAGCCAATCAGAATTTTATATAGTAGAGTCGGTCATTTTTAAAGTGAACGGATCTTGGCAAAGGGCAACTTGGGCAACATAGGGCATTTTGGCATTAGGCTATTCCAAAATCGGAACATAGCTAACCCACAATTAAGGAGTGGTAGACTGAAGTGGGCCCAGTGAAAACTGTGAACAATAAGTCATGGGCCCTTGCTATTGCGCAAAAACAATAAGCTGACTTTCGTGGGAAGTGTACGACAATTCCTGGGTGTCCCCTTGGGCCAAGCGATAATAGCCAAACAAACCAACAGACTCATTACAATGATCTCTATCTTACTAAAACCCAGCCCTGATTTTCCAAATGTGTAAAAAAGGTAGAGGAGGCCCTCGTAAATCTGAAAACGCTATCAAAACTGACATCACTAATGGGTAATTGCATAATCCTGACATTAAAAGGTTCGTTGAAGAAGTCGCCGTGGTCAAAGGCCGTTCGGGTTGGTTGAGTGGCTCATACACAAGACCAAAAAGGTTAAAAGGAAAAATTAAATAGGTTGATGTGGAAAAATTCTCAGAGTTTCCCTTGTTTTCAATCAGATTCCTTTCGATTGACTGACCAATGTCTCACTACCGACAATTCGGAGAAAGTAAAATATACAGAAATCAACGCTATTTTACATAATGCAGAACAGTCTAGAATGAACAGGAGAAATTAGAAAAATAGAGATAGGAAACTAACATAGCATTCCGTGACACGTGGATTAAGTATGTGGTTGCTGATTAAACATGAATAATATAACCGCAGCAAAAAGGTTTTCGCCTCTATGAATTTAAGAAAATAAGAATCTTACTTTTCTGTATTTAAGAAAGCAACTGATTGGCCGTTCTGACTGCAGGCTACCCTCCGACAAAATAATGCGTAAAACAACCGAGATAGCTCAAGTCGCGGTAAAAAAAAAAAAAAAAAAGAAGAAAAAGGCCGACCAAAATGGTTCTGGGACGTCCTTTCTACAAAAAGGTCACCATGGCAGAATTGTCCCAGTGTTTTATTACAAATTATGGTCCTTGAGTAGGGTCCAGAAATGGCAATGGGGAAGTAACAAATGCGGATTTACCGACATACCATGAACCGTAGTAGTGGCATTGTCCACAACGTTTTCTGTACGACGGAAGGACCGGCTTTCCGATCAATATAACAGGATCTTTACATAGCTAACTAACAGTATGAAAGCTCTGCTGGTTGCCCTTTTGCCTATTATCGCGCAACCCCACAAGCCTCCATTGTCGTGTTAGCGATTGTATCGTTGACGGATCTGATTCGTTGCTTGGCAGATGGCGTTAGTACCCTGATTATTTCCAAGCCAATGGTTTTGAAGAATTGGGCATGACAGCAAGGCTGAGGCAGGGGTGACTTTTGCCCCAGCTTGCATCTAACACTTGACCTCATGGTTTCTTGTCCTTCGTCACTGCCTTATAAGAAACAGCTGGTGAATAGGTGACAGTATCGTAGAGGAAGACATGGAAAGAATGTTTATAGAAAACTATTAAACGAAAACATGAATAAATATTCTTTCAGCCCAAGCTGACTTTGAAACATATATTCAAACAATGTTTACAACGGATGTACGTCAGCTACTATTCTTTATCAGCGATATGTCATGTATATAAAACAAAAGGTTTGTTTCCTTCCCCGAAGTTGACCAAGAAGATTGACAGCCTGGCGAGGACCCTTGCCAAGAAGGGACGAAATATCGCTGACGAAGAATAGTAGCTGACGTACATCCGTTGTAAACATTGTTTGAATATATGAAAACATGAATAACCTAAGGTTGATTTTAAAAAATGTAATTTTTAACTGAAAGTATACAGAGTAGCTTGAGAAAGTTGATAGTTGAAATGGAATGGAGATTGATCGCTGAAAGATACATCCAGTTATAGAAGGTTCATTTAGGCAAATATTTACAGGTTACGTTAGAAAGGTTTAAAAAAACACGTCACCAAGCGGACGTGTCGTCTGTAGCCAAAAATAGGAAGAAAAGCGGAAACAAGTTAGATAAGCAAAAAGAAGAAGAAGGTGTGGTGCAGCTGGGGACTGCCCTTCCAATGGTTCGGACTGAGGGCAAAGGGTCTCTCACTTTGTGCGAAGTTCGTCCGTAGCGTTATCCCAAGGTCAATACACCCCCGTACAAACCGTGTCCATATTAAAAGGAAAACAACAATTCATTATTCTGAACTAATAACTAAAAAAATAAATTGTCCTGCAGGGTATGATGTCTACCTCGTCCGCCAGGACGGACATGCGAACTTTCGTCCGTTGCGTTATCTTATTGTCTACAACACCCCCATAAAACCCTGGCCGTCATAAAACAAGCGAAATGACGGTATTCCCATGCCTTGACCAGTACTAAAAGGGGGCATGATGGTTTTAGGATCTTCAGAATACCTACGGATTCCCACATTAGTTTTCGACAAAGATACGGATCTGATTTGGGGTCCACTGAATATTCAAGACGCTCTGGCTCAGGTAGTCGACATTCTTTGATGGTATCGTGGCCCGGCAGTGGCGAGAACATAAATTTCACTGACCGCTTCTGTTTGCATAACCAACGACAGGAACAATCGTTAGTCAAATCAACGACACGGGCAAATGCTATAGGCTTTGTTTATTTTTGTTTGTTTTTATATTTATTGAGGGTATAAGAACTAGATAACGTGTCCATATCACAAACGAATGATTTTGATTATGTTTATAAAGACACATGTCCTGTCTGTCCTGTTACATTACAGCGACGACAAATAACAATATGATCAAATGCTATGGACTTTAATGCTTTTGTTTCTTTGAACGGGCCATAAGAAATGAGAACGTCGAATCCACAGAAGATACACTTGATTATTTTGCCATGGCAAAAAACTGTTAAATACTCCTTCATTGTTAAATACAAAGTAGCAAAGTAGGAATATTGAAAGTAGGGTTGAAGTATTACGTTTAGAAGATAAAGAATTATAACAAAGGAGGGATATATTGTCGAGTATTTGAAACGAAACAGTATTCACTATCCCGCATACTTTAAAAAATTTTTTTTTTACTGACCGATGGAAAAACACAAGGCATGACAAACTTGTGACAATGTAACATGATGTTCAATCGTCTCTTGAGTCCCTCTTGCCCTTACTCAATCAAATTGACTCCAGAATGGGTGTCCGTCTTTTCAGCCTAATCTCATCAAGCCCCGTCGTACAACTGTCAATTCGTCGGGACACTTGCCCAGGGTCCAGGTCCATCTAGAGATTACCGGAACTTCCCACATCTAGCCAATCTCTTAGCAGGAAAGATAACCTGGTTTGACAGACAGCGAGGTTTTGCCCGAGGTTTTGCCAGTTTTGCTTCATATGCAATTAAGCGATGCAATAATACTATTGCAACTCGCCAAATAAACTCAGTTCTTTCCACGGGTAAACACACTATTTTTAATTTTTTTATTTTTAGATGTATATTTTAACTTGGAAAGGGGTGACGTGAAAAACATACTGAGAAAAACATACATACAAAGACAGTCAGTTGGTAATACAGATGGTTCCTCGCCAAAGAAAAGTATCGACCACTAAAAGAAAGCAAATTATGCTTCGGTCAGTTGAAATAAGTGAACGTCTTTGGCCATCAATCAACCGCCGTCCTGTCCATTGCCCAATGCACCAGCTAATGCAGTTAACTTATTGTTTTTTTCGTGTTTCGTTGTGTATTTCTTGTTTTGCGTTTATTTATCTTTTGCTGTCGTTGTAGACTCTGTGTACACTCTGTTTTTCTTGTTAAGCGTCCAAGTACCTTTTTATTTGTATGTACTGTGCAAATGCCTTATTACTAAGCTGCATGTAATAAATTCGTTAATTCGCTCACAACTGACGAAAAAAACAACCTGAACCTTTTATTGCATGGTCTGAAAATGATCAACGCAAGGAAACTTCTTGACAACTTGCGAAATGAATTCATAAACTATACCACAGAAATTGCTTTACGTAAAGACATAACTTTTTTAGACGGGTATTCTTTTGCCGCAGAAAAGAATCAAAAGGATGGTTTCCATCGATTTGAACAAAGAAACAGGCTCCTCCAACATAGTACTGTTCGACCAAAAACGCTCCAAATCCAAGCAACCTGACACTCTAGGCTTGATCCACGGCACGAAGTAGGCTGCTGCACTACTGGCTTTTTGTTCACATGGTGTGACTTCACAACTAAAACAATCTCGTAAGCTAGGAGGAATGTGGCATTTGAATGGGGTAGCTCTGATCACCATACCAGACGCTCTGCAGCTGTGGATTCCATATGAGCTTTGTTTGTTTTACAGGAAAAAAACAACGACACATATGCAAGCGAACTGACCGAGAAAATGCTCCAGCCACTTGGGAAACAGTCGTTAGAAAAAACTGATGATGTTTATGAAAAGGATGGAACAAACTAAAGCATTAAGAAATTATTTTTGAGTCGTATATCTGATTACGTCCTGCCAGTCACCCACCCTTTGACACACAGAAGTTCTCAACGATGTTTTTGCTCGTTTGTCTGTCACTATATCTTACTGCCTTGTACTGATTTGACCAGAATACAAAATCTTACGCTGTTTTTGAAGAATTTGAATGGTTTTTTAGAGCAAGAGCGATGTTAGTCCATCCCATCCCAGCAAATACATCGATGGAACCTTAGCAAAAGACGGTCATTTTATTGTAGGTTTACAGTTTCAGCTCAATTTTAAAGTAAACAAAACCACCTTCACATGCCTCCATCATAGTCAACCTCACGTTATTTCCGGTTATTTTTTAGTATGAAAAAATAAAAATTATCGCCATCGTAATTTCACCCCGAAGTTTATATTTTGTAATTAGTCTTAACCAAATCTGAATGATTTTCATCACGGTACTTAAAACATCTAAAGCTCTGTGGCACGCGTGTTGATTACCATTGGCTGCAAACCGGACCAGGATCAAGCCTCGTACACCATGTGGCTCGTCCCCGACTCATTTCCCCGACATCTTCACATTCTGAGATCATTTTACTGCGTCTTCAACTCTCGACATCCGTCAAGCAATCCAGACCAGACACTTCGGAATCGCTGGCTGGAACGTGGAACGCGGCCAAATGTTTTATACGCTAAAAGGAAAGCCTCACAGAAGCTGACGAGCAAACCCTAAGAAAAAAACCTCGCATATCAGCCTCTGGCATGGCTCAGCGGACTCGAATGCCCTTCGTTCCCGAATTTCTAGAAACATCTCACTAATGGCCTAAGATGGACCCATTTCCAAGGGGAAAACTTAGAACAAAGGATTCGTCTATTGATCTTGCTGGATACATTTCCAAAAATGTCCAACGGGACAGTGGCTATGATTTAGGACACAGGATGGTAATAAGGATGTCTAATAAAATAGGTAAAACGACCACATATGTCAATTTAGAGACGGGAATGGTCCCCAAGATCTACAGCATTCATATTTACTGGGCTCTGCACTGTCTTTGCACCCCTTTAGTATGAAGGACACCTCGTGGTCAGGGTTGCCACATGTCGCACGTCACTCTATTTTGTTTTTGTCACTCTTGTCCTACGTAGGACAAGCAAATCACTCCATTTCAGAAAATTGCCAAATGCGTCATTTTTGCAGCAGGGATTCCGACTAGAAGAGACTATTTCAAGTTTTTTCATGGAAGTAAAATTAAGATGTGTCATTTTTACAGAGGGGATACCGACCAAAAGTAAACATTTCATGAAAATAAATTTCACTCCCAATTCACTCTCAGTTTTGGGCCAGAAGTCACTCTCTAAATATTTCTGAAGTGGCAACGCTTGCTCATGGCGGGTGAACGACGGCCGTTAATGGTAAATTGTTTGCTTAATTTATGTGTTTTTGATGAAATTAAAAAAATGTCTATGTCTAAAAATAATTAGTTGTGGGCCATAACAGCCTCTGGGAATCTATCCAGTCTTCGGATTAGAGTATTCGGATACACCATGACGATGTAGAGGTAGCAGCCCCCGACAAAACGGGGAATTTTTACCCATCATCGATAAGAGCAAGAACAACGAATTGTACAGTCTAACGTAGAGGATTTTCGACTTGGTGACTATTCTGAACCTGCAAATAATTAAAGACGTTTGTCCGAACCTTTCTTGATTTTCAGAACACTGGAACAGAGTTTTATCGAAAATGAGATCTTGAAGGTTTCAAACTTCTACTACAAATCCTAATCCTATTGGTCGGTTTTTGCTACTTTGAGTCAAAGCCTGGCTCCCTAATGGTCAGAATACCTAGACCCCTTTCGTTGGCTAGTGTGCGATTCCGTAATTGAATTCCTACCAAGGTTTCGAGCACTATGCCTCTCCCCCGTGCGAAGAAAACCTAACAGCTACGGACAGTACGTTGTACAAAGACTAGTAGTAGAGATCACCAGTGACCAACTAGTACCTTTCTCCAGGCGTTTTTTACTTTTGGCGCAGCTCTTAAAGTGCCGCTGCAGCGCGAGAAAAAAACCTGATTGCAATGTAAAGATAAGTACGGATAGAAAGGAAATCAGCCACAGAGCAGCGAAAGCAAAAAGAAGAAGCTGCCAGAACGGCAGAGTTTACTGTACGTCCTGAAGATAAACCGCGCAAGCTCTTTTCGTCCGCGCACGCGTAAGAAGGGGCAAAATCTCCCTTCTTCGACCGGAATCGCATTATTTCCCATCTCCCTTCTAATCCACTTCCAAACTTCCATTCCATTAGAAACCAAGAGGGGCGCGCATGGCGACTTCCAGAAATCGTTAGAAATTCAAAAAGCCCGCGCTGTCAATGGTGATTTACTTCCATGGGCTGAGCGATAGAAGCTTGATGCGAGTATCGATCTAAACTGCCAGCTATCTGTCATTGGTTCCAGAACATCATTATCGAAATACTGAGTCCTGCGCCCAAGATGTGGAGAAGCACTTGTCCTGAATTATTAAGAGTGTCGGGAGTGACGGTTCGGAAGGGAAGTTTTCGTCTTTAATGACCAATGGGACGTCTCAAATATTTATTCAAGAAAATGGAAGTTCAGCTGACATTCGAGAAAAGGGATAATTAGAATCCGAATGGACTTCCGGATACATTTTGTATCCAACCCCACTCTCAAGGGGGTCGAAACTTCTCCAGAGTCAAAGAATTGAATTATTCCCCGTTTCCATATGGTAAAAACTGCTCTAGAAAATTCTAATCTACTCCGTCATTGACGATGAGCGAAACGAGTAGGTATAACTGTACCCATGAAAGTCGACAGGAGTGTGAATAACTGAGCAGCTAAGCTTGCAGACGATAACGACGAATTGTGCATGATCACTATGCTCCACAAAATAAATGGTTTGGCAAGCATTTGTCGCAAATCAAGTCGACTAAAAAAAATTAGAGCGATGTGAGAATGTCAATGCTTCTATCCAGGACATATTCACAAAAGAAAGAGCGGATCCGACGGCCAGTTCCTTCTTTAAACAGTTTAAATGTGGAAATAATTTTTCCAACACTTATTTAGGTCATTCCCCGTAAAGAGTATTAGTCATCCTTTTAATGAATTTTGCAAATAATCTGCATTTTAACCTGTTCTTAGTTTAAGCTATTAGGTATTAAAGTTGATTGACTGAAAAAAAATCTGGAAAATCCGAAAGATCAACCTGGACCCCAATGGACATTCAGTGAGGCTTCTTTAGCAGGTGCTCTAACATCTCGACAATGTTCTCGACATTTCACGGCACTATTAGTGGTTACCAAAGGATCTAATCCCATATCTCTAACTGTCATCGTTCCTCAACGTCTTTTTTTGTTTTACCTCGCTTGCCAAACCCATAATCCTGGACATGCTCCCAGTTTATAGCATCATTAGCCATTAACGGTGAATTTAGTCCTGTACCGAAGCATTCATCTGAAAAGGTTCTTCTCGTCACCCCAACTCTATTTTTTCAACTTGCTTGTCTCAGCTATCGTATTTTCTGAGGCTCTGCCCTCTTAGCCTCGTCTGATTTACAGCCCTTGTCACAGATCCCTAGCTTTCCATGTCTCCGTCGCCTTGGACGTCTTCATTTTTTGCCCTCGGGGCTCTCCTCCCGGTCCGAGCCGTTCATTTTCATTTCAGCTCCGGTTGGCAAGGCTGCATTCCGTGTTTTTGCCTTTAGTTCAATTCCGTTGAATAGAGAGAGAGGAAGACGGAATCCGGACGAAGGTTTTTGCGCAACAAGAAGAGGAAGCAGTTAGGGGGTGGGTTACTTAGAGGAGTATGAGCGGAACTTGACCCCAACAAAAATGTTAACACTTACTTGGTTCTGTCAGGCAATTTATGACTCCGAAGAAGCACTTAAATGCAGACAATAAGATATTTTTCAAGCAACAAACTCTCTTCTGGTGAAACGAAGAACTTCCAAGAAACTCTTAAATACAGACAAGAAGATGTTTGTCAAGCAGAAAACCAAAAGAAATACATCTCTTTTGCTGAAATGAACCCATATGCACTCAGCCTTATGTCGAACAACCACAAGGAGTAAACTTCCTACGCTAGGAAACAAACAACCTATTGAACAGTAGAAATCAGGGCATGTATAAAAATAAGGTGGCAGCCGCAACGAGGAAGACGACTGGGAAGACCAAGAAACACTACCCATCGCACCTAGCAGATCAAACTTACAAATCTCCCTGAAAGTCTGCAACCTGGCTGGGAAGATGACGGTAATGAAGACTGACACATTTCCCTTGATGCCCTGGGCGCCTTCAGAGACAAGATCCAAGTCAAGAAGATGGGACACCTATTTTCGTCTCCTCTATTCCAGAAGCCGCTTTTCCCTCATGATGCGGATGCCGGCACCCACTTGAAATCCTTAAAATGTTGTCTTTTGTCTGTCCGTTTCCTCATTTCCCTGACGCAAAACGACAACGACAGTCTCCCATTCAGTGAAATGAATATTTGATGGTAATAGACATGGGGGGATCTGAGAAACACTAGACCGTGAAAGAGCAGCAAGCGCTTAGAGAAAGAGATAGTTACGGTGGGCGAGAGTTTCCCCCAAACCACCGAAAATGGACGTTACCATATCGACGATGTTGTTGAAGAAGGTCAAGAGCGCCATCTCATCTTGTTTCCTGAAGCTTCAAAGCCAATCAGGTGACATGAAACTCAGCAGAGAAAGGGTGTAAACGGACGACACGCCAATCCTGCTTCTGATAACACCTGGAACAGCTTTAAAAACCCGGTAACTCGGACTGGTGATTTGCGCAAGCAATCTTTCAACCTGATCTCAGGTATTTCTCAGTATTTATCTTTACAGGAAATAAAAGATAATATGATTTGAAAACTTGTAATTTTTCGGACTTGGTCATTATTCAATTTATTGGTTAGAATCTTGTTTTCAATTATTTTAGCTTTTAGAGTTAGTTTTAAGCTGAAAAACTGAAAATAAATAAAAACGGATAAGTAGCAAAGGTAAGTAAGATAAGTAACAACCAAAGAAAGTAATGCTATTATTCCAATAAAAAGGAGGGTGTAATTGCAGTGAATGTTTTTTCTAGGATTCAGGTCACTGAGGGAGAAGAGGTCATGGCCACTTACAATACTTATAAAAGATGAAAATATGTGCTACTTGAATTAAAAACAAAATTAATAAATAACCAAATCTGCACAATCCTAATTAGGTGCAGGCATGTGACCATGCATGGAAAAGGCAAACAGATGTTCTGCAGGGAACATGCTAGAAAGTTACAAAACACGATGCACTATTGTCCGCACATGTTTTCTTCACAAAGGGACAAAACAAAGACAAATACACCAACAAAAGCTTGGACTAACAGATGGGAACTACATAGTCACAAGTGTGTAGTAGCAAACACTGACAGTAAATTTGCCTGAAGTAGTGATAGCTAAAAATGGACTGGGAAAGAGCCAAGGACCCACGATCGTTTTGTTAAAGGAGTTATTTCGGAGTCATTCTTGCATTCGCAACCCCATCCAAGTCGCTAATTCAAACCAAGACTCGGTACGACTATGGGATAATCTAATGATGGTATAATCTAATGATAATCTAATGGGATAATCTAATGATAAAATACTAGTTTGTTTAAGCTTATTTATTTTTAATAACAATTTCATTGACTGTAATTAATGGAATATTTTCCACTGGTGTACTTGGGATTTTATGGCTAGTTGAAAATGGAAGAAAGTTTGGACTATTGCGGCCAAGTAAGCAAGTGTGAAAGGGTCACGTATCAAGTGTGAATTGGGCCATCGGTTCTATTAAGACACACCAAACCCTTCGGAAGTCCTCATCGTTACGTACGGACGGGCAGATACTCCGACCTTCCTGCGTCAGAATACCTATCATACATTCTAGCATCTAGGGGAAGATCCATCTTCACATCGGTGTGTCAGCTGCAAACATGGCAACCCCACCTTGTTGATAGGTGCAAGATGTCCAGTTTTGTCAATATTGCACCCTTCGTCCTTTTGACAATGGAATAATAATGAGTGGGTGACCGGTCGGACACAATCACTCATGACCTCGTGCCAACCTCATCTGGTGTGACAGGTCAAATATCAAAACAAACAAACCAGGTGTAGACACCTTGATAAATGTAGCCTTAGATCAATGACAGGCCGACCAGCGACTAAGTAACCAACAAACAGTGAAGCAAATCAGGAACAAGACTGATGACAGACCGGGGAGATAGTAGACCTTGCCGAAAGGTGCAGTGGTCACGCGGGTCCTTAATGCTTCTTCGCGAATGGATGTGATTCGAAAAAAAGACCTTTAAAGGACTCCTCCTGCTTATTCTGCCTTTTATATCATACCTAGCTCCCTTGTGGAATTAAGCTTCTAAAATCCCGACCTTTCTCCATTGTTTCGTTTCGTGTCTACGATTTTTTAACACTTTTTGGGCCGTGCCGAGTTTTGCCCGTCACACAGCGTAAAGTTTGCCGGAATCTTCAACATCCGATCAAACTCTGTCACACATAAGGATACGAGAATCTTCTGTTTTTTACTTCTTTTGTTCACAGCCGCCGCGTCGGAGAGCAGGAGGGCTGGACAGAGTCGGCAAGCGCTATCAAGAAAATCGCTTATTTTTTTTAAAACTAATGGTATTTCCAGAAAACATTTTTTTGGCCCATTTCACAGTGATAAGATCATTTCTAGTAAGAGTTGTGCTGTAAATCTTGGTGCTTGCAGAACGAGGATTCGTATTCACCTAGGCGAATTCAGCGTCTAGCAGAAAAATTCATGCCGTGTCATTTGAACGGGCTGCGGAAAGATTCGTAACGGGTATTACCGGGTTAAACTAGGTCCTCACCTGGGTACATGCTTTTTTTTTTACCAGTGATTTGAAAGAACTGCCGAGCTTTTGACCTCGCAAAAGCAAACTTATTAAATATGGACCAAAATACGCCGTTCCTACTTCAAATCAGCTCCTACTCTCTGTATGTGTGAAACTGCGATAGACTCTGACGAACTACAAATACATTCAGTTACTTCATGTCGTTACTCGCTTTCAGCCTCTTTGCTCAATATCTTGATGCGGTTCGGCGACAGCTAGATCCTTAGACATCGACTGCAAAATCAACTCATCATTGAAAACTAGCAATGTAATATTTTTAACTTTTGTATGCAGAAGTTCATCCCTGCAAATATTTTCAACATAACTTTTAATTTTTATCTCGGTTCTTTCTCGAAAATCTTGCCTGGTTTTCGCGAAGAACCATAATAGCGGAAAGGTTTTGAGTCAAGCAGGAGACTAGGATTAGGACTAGTATGTCCAGGTTTAATACGCACTTTAAAATTATTTTTAGGAATACCGCCGCTGCGATGTTTTCTTCACTTAAGACAGTATAATTCGGAAAGGTGAACAAATAATTTGGTACAGAGTGTTCAGCATTATTTCCTTACATGACTCCCATATAATATATGCAACACGACACAAGTCTGTTAAATTGCATATAGTTCCTCCCAATGGGTCATAAGGACTGAATCCCTATTCCCTCATTCCTTTTTCACTTTCCCTGGCAAGGCTAACCATGTCCTTGTCATCTGGCACTACAATGAAGGATCGCAACTTTTTACAGCGACTGTTTATTTGCGTTTTAGTACCTTTTCCCCTCAAAAGATGGCCAAATTCATTAAAACCATCTTACGAGCTATTGGATTTTATGGGCTCAAGATACTTCAACTTGGCACAGACGTCGGTCGGTACTAAATTTAGGACCCGAGAAACGGAAGACAGGAGAGACAGAATTCGAGCGGCTCCTGCATCACAGTGTTTAGTGCCAGAAATGATAAATGAATTTTCGTCGTTGACACCAACGGTTCTAGGTATAAAAAGAGAAAAATGTCGTCTTTACACCAAAAGGGTTAAAAACAGCGAATGCAAGAAGAAAGCCTATCTAGGATCAGTCAAGGAAAAAACAACAAAAACTCTATAAGACATGATTTTAAACAACAAAAAAACTTGTTGAGGGCCTTCGTACAGACCAGCTAGCGACAAACATCTACGTAGGCTAGTCTATATAGACAGTCCTACAAACGAGCTGATTTTCAAGAAAAAAATCATGTCGTATTCACTTACAGTTTAGTGCCACCAACGGTTAGGCACTCTTCGTCTTTGGCATTAACATTTTAGGAACAAAAACAAAGATGTGCCATGGGCATAAACATTCAGGGCTCGAAGGCGAGGCAAAATTTTTGAAAACAAAAGATCATGATCAGACTGAGTCGGGAGGGATTAATTTGTTCTTCCAAGACGAGAAAGTCCAGGCCATTGTAGTAAGGCTAATCAGCCCAATTGCCTAGAAGTCCCTGGGACAAACAACTTTTTCCCAAGCTTTAATTCCCCGCTCCCGAAATCTCGGGTTAATCTCTTCACCAAGTTTGCCTTCGTTCGCTTTTGGATCCCAGCCAAAACACTTACAGAGATGCGATTTCCTTTACTTTTTCTGCTCCAAAACTCAACTTTTCCATTCTAAAATATTCGGAGATCCCCGTTCCACGCTCTCTCGTGGGATGGAATAATAACTCATAAAATTATCGATCCCCCCATCGGAAGACAGTCAGCTAGTTGTCAGAAACTGATTCAGAGGGTTTGATCTTCTGCCAAGGAATTCTTAATGAGAAAAACATCCAGGATCTGAGATGGAAGCTAAAAGGAGCCTACAGCCAGTCTATCACAAATCCAGAGCCGGATTAACCTTTTGTAGGACCCTAGTCACTCGACCCCCCCCCCTAATAGCCTTCCTGATGAAAAATTTGTAGCCTGCGTAGTTGTACGAAAAAGTTGCATCTAGTGATATGTAATAGTAAAGAGTATTATCTGGGCCAATCTTAGTACTAGTATCCAGTAGCACCTTTCTTGCTCTAGGAGCATCCAGTCTTGCTAATAGTAGCATGCAGTAGAATGCAGTAGCACGGTAGCCTTGAAATAGAAGCATGTAGTAGCATCAGTTCCTATCATGCTACTTTTTCATACAACTTCATACTACTCTTCTGAGATTTAATTTAACCACATCATACGCCGGCTGAGTTTTATTCGAGCGATAATTCGACCCTTCTTAGCAAGGGTCCTCTTCGGGCTCAAGCTAGAAAATACGTCTGATAAAATAAAAATTCTAGCACCTATATGCATCTGATTTTGGTAAGTTCTTTCGAGAGATTGCTGGGAGTTAAAGTTGGTGTCTTTTTATTAAGGCCGTATCCCGCAAAATACAAAAATACTCATTTTTATAGCCTTTTTCCCTCTGATCTATGTCTTTTTTGTACTTTTCTGTGCGATCCGCAGGACAACTCCCCCCCGCCCCGAAATAAATTCCTGGATACGGGCCTGCTTTCTATTCCTTTTCCAGCGATTCCTGTGAAGAACTTCGCCAAAGTCAGATCCTTACGGTTGTTACAATCTTTGAATGAATGAATGAATGAACAAATTTATATATCAAAATTGGCCCGAGGGGACCTAGACGGAGTAAACAAAATAGAAAAGAAGAGAAAAACAACAACACGCAATACAACATTTAAACACAACAACAATGTAAGAGAATACGAACATTAACACGTAAATGAGTCGTATAAACCGTGGGATCTGTTTAATGAACTTTCAAACTTCTTTATTCGTGCCTCAATCGCAGTCACAGGATTGGCAAGATGGTATTTTGTACTGATTTATTAATTATTAATTTTTTCGTAGATTCCTAGCTTGCGCCTGAAGAAGATCCTTGCCAAGAGCCGAATTATCACTGCCTTAGCAAGCTCATACGTCTTGAGTTCTTTTTATAAATGATTACAAGTCAGATTGGTTCAATTCAGCTATGAAGAATTTACCAAAGTCAGTTATGGTTGCTATAATCTTTCTTTATTTTCTTCCAGATTTGTTTAAACTTGAGCCAGAAGGTGACCCCTGCAAAGAAGAGCCGAAATATCACCGAGGAAATCTTAGCTGACTCAGTTTAAGTGATAAATGATTCCAGGTCAATTTGGGCCGAAGAGAACCCTGCTTCTTTGGCTCTTTTTCGAAAAGTCAGACAAAGAAATCATAAGCCTCCCCCTCCGAGAACCGAACCCTCGCCCGTCTATTTTTCACCCAGTTCCCAGTGGTTATTGTTCTACTAGTGAGTGTTAAACGCTCCAACTGTTTGTTTTTTCTCTCATGTTTAGAGCAAACGCTAGCAATTATCCCCCGGAAAGCTAGCGGATACGTAATCCGCTTTCCGCATTGTAAATTCATTGCGGAAGGGGACGGATTTTAATCCGATTGTCTCAATTTGTCGATTTTTCCGCTAGTCGGAGGAACAATATCGCGGGTCACCACACTGACTTCCACCAAGCCACGTGGATGCCATAATTCAAAATTGACGCGCGGAGTTGCCGTTTGAAAAATAATAATCCAACGAGATTTTCTGATCTTGACGATTTCTACACTGAGAGAACGAACACTAACGACGGTTGACATTGACAACCAGCGTGGACAGCACGATTCCAAAAAGCGCGCGGAGCTGATGCTAACAGATTTTCAGGTCTTTGATTTGTGCACTCCAGAATGTACAAAAATGCTATTCACAACACTGACTTGGACCAAACCACGTGGTGCTAGCATTCAGAAATGAATCACCGAGTTGACGTTTCACGAAACGAGAAGAACCAAGAAGTTAAAAATAAATATTTATTTTCTTTTTCTGTATTCAGTTTGTATTCATCTTTATGTTGGTTTGTAAAGTGTTCTTATAATGACTCTGTTGGCACTTATCTGAGATTACGCGATATATAAAGTATTTCACAAAATCCAAATGTCCTGATTCTGAAAAAACATTAAGAGCGGCGACAGTCCTTAAAACAGCCCATCTTTTAAGCGATTTTTTCATCGGCATCGCGACTTGGAGACAAACAGATGCACGTTTTAACTTCGTTCGACTAATTCCGGTTAAATAACTGCAAACCATGAAATCCACCTTGTTTCTTCATATGATGCTTTTCAATGAAATCGGAGAAATGTGTTGATTTATGAAAAAGACGATCTGCATTTTCGATATTAAAGGTATCTACATGGTAAATATACCTTCAGGCAAACTGACTGCACTGAACGGATACGTCAGCTGATTTTAACAATCACTTCCCAAGCCTTCTTTTTTTTATTACCCGTAGCATATCTGCCTAAAACAAGTCCACGACGTTATCACTTCGGTGCTAAACAAGCGACATTCGAAAGACACAAAGAAGTGCGTTGTAGTTATTACTGCATATCTACTTGCCGTAAAGATCACGCGAGGTCCCCAAATATTAGTTGGCCTATTTATTTTATGACGTCCTTACAAGGGGGAACCTAAGGGATATCCAGACCATCGGAAAATTTCTTTATTGAGTAACAATGCCGCAAATGGGCGCACCAAGATGGTATTTGTCCGGTTTACGAGTGGCAGAATGGTCAGGACTGGACACGGAACGGAGTTCTTTCTTTGTACATTGCAATAAAAATGGCATTTGTTTAGTGCTACACGGGGAGGGGAGGGGGGGGGGGCAGCTATGCTATATTTTATTTTGATTACTACCGGAACTTTACTGTGACATATCATGTTAACTGTTCGTCAATAGTAGTCTATGTTATTTTATTTGAAAGTACGCCGATATCAATCATATACCATCCCACACAAAGAAGCTTATGGTTCCTCGACCCTCGGTGGGTGGTGAGGGGGGGGGTACGTCAATTCAGTGGCGAAGAAAAAATTAAAAAGACGAACAAAAATAACACCATGTGCGGCAGAAAAGGCACATCGGGTCTAAAAAAAGAGTCGGCTATTTTCAGCAATTTTTTTTTATTTCCTGAAACTTTAATTAGGTTACCTTATAATTTATTATAACTTAAGTTTAGATAAGTTATTTTTCGTCTACTTCTTGAAATTTTTAACATTTCTGAAAATTTTTAACATTCCTCGAAATTTCAGATAAGTCATATTTTGGAAAGTTCGTTAACACCTGCAACTGGACTCGCAACCGAGGGGTTACTCTCATGTTGGGCACCATTGTACAAGCATCCGTCAGCGCCGAGCACTTACTGTACAGTCATTTTCGAGTGAACAATCCCTCGCTAGCGAACCCCTGAACCAATCTAAAAAAAAAGGACTTATTCCGCATGGCGAAATCAAACTCCGGCCCAAAAAAAGTTGACTAAGAATTTTGGCGAGAAAAGTTGAAATTTAAAGTTTAATAAACCGCTTACATGTCAGCTTTAATTCAGTCGTACCTGCTTGGTCTCAACGAAAAAAGAAAACTAACCACAGAAACGCCATGCGATTTGTTCCTTAGGGCCAGATTATCGTTTTGGTGCGTGTTGAACAAAACGTCCTACCTAACATTAAAGAGGCAAGAGACGCAAAAATGCGACGATATCTAGTTAGACAACGCCACAAACCAACTATTATTTCTGGGTGTCATTTTTTTGGATATTAATCATATAATCGGATAACTAAGCAGACATTACAGAAATGGCAAGAAACGCAGTTTGGCTTTTCTCTGCGGATTCACTTAGGCCTATCTGAAGCGAGGCTCGGAGAGATGCGAGAGATATTATAATTAATAATTTAAGCATGTAGGCTACACAACGGAGTTACATAAAAGAAGAAAAAGAAAACAAGAAAACAAAAATACACAAAGATTCAGAGATACACAAAACAAAAAGCTAGCGTATACGCATGAGCATATCAGTGGCAATCTGCGTGATGCGCCGTAAATAAAAATAAAGACGATACAAGTTGTACAATCATGAGTTAGGCCAATTCACGGTGAGGTTCTCTATTTCACAGCGGCACGGAAGAGATATGTAGGCCATGAAAAATCCAGGGAAAATATAGATCCGAGAAGAAATTTCCGTGTGTGATTCGTTCAGTTAAGATGTGTCGTAGAACAACAAATAATAATGATAACAAATGTAATGTCACGAGTTAGGCCTGTACATACAGTGAAGTTCTCCGCATCAAATGGGCACGGGAGAGAGGTATGTAGCCTAGACAAAAGTAAAGTTTCAGCGACAATATAGATTTCATAAATAAATATCTGTTATGACTAAATATGTCTCGCAGAAATAACAATAATAAAGAACAAAACTGTAATTTTCATGAGTTATATATCCTCTGAGGCTCTGTATGTTCTTACCACCACAGGGAGACGTAAGAGAGATAAATTTGAATCCCAATGCCAGTCAATATGGCAAGTTACGTTAAAACGCCTGTTATTGTGGCAAGTTATTCACTAGCAAGTAGCAAGTGGTCTTTAACTAACAGTGTACAAGAATGTCACCAGTAAATTAGGTCTAAGCCACTGCAGGGTGGAGGGCGACATCTTGCCATCTAGCAAACGAAACGGAGGCAACTGGGTAACGCCATGATTATAGACTACAAATCATTATGTAAGATGATGGTCCACGAAAAGCTCATTACCGACGAACAGTTAACGACATCTTTAAGATCGTTTTGCGATAGCATCATACTGTCCAAACCGTTTAAGAAAGACTTAAGATAAACTTTGTGTCTGGACAAGAACGGCCACTGATTTTACAGATTAAGTTTATACTTATTGACATCGGGTAGCTTTACTCGGGATCGACTAAAAAGAGGCACGGCACGGCACTACATAGTGTATGATGCACAAGTATTAAAAAGAGGCACGGAAACTAAATTGGCCCTTTCAGGCTTCATATTGAGGGGCCAGGAAAAGGGTTCTAACGTGCCTTCTTTTAGACTCTGGAGTTACGAACTCTCACTTGCTTGTTTATTTCTACTACTTGCTAATCTCTTTTTATTACTCGTGCCTCATGCGCCCTGCCGCGCCTCTCTTTAGTCGGTCCCGCTTTACTCTAGTCTGCATCAGAGCAAAATAGTCAATCTTCAGGGTCAACGTCGGTGAAGGAGGCAAACCTGTAATCGATCAGCTGACGTATCCGTTGCACACATTATTTGAATATATGTTTAAAGTCAGTTTCATCCCGCTGCAGCAAAAAGGCGAGGGGCTGCTCACCGCCAGTTTTGGCGTACATAACAGGCAGATGCCCAGAGGCAGGTCCGGATGCAAGGAAGCAGACTGGCCTTGTACATATTTCGACAGAAGTGAGCAGCCCCTCAAAAAGGGACAACTTTCGTATGTGAATTTCCAATGCCGAAATGACAATAAGTTACGAGCAGTGAACATGCAATAGGAACTGAAGATTTGTTTTAATAGCATGTGCAAAGTAGAAGTTTAGTACCGTTTCTGTCCGGCTAGAAGGGTTAAACGAGTCATGAAATTAGAAAATGTGACATGCAAGCTCATGAGCATTTGAATACCAAATAAGTCCCAGATCAGGCTTCAACTGCGATGTAAACATAAAGCTTGGGATATGTTTGAATAGGTGCATACTTTGAAACCAGGTATCAAGAGTAGGCCTACAGAGAGGTGACAACCGTGGTCCGTGGATCCACTGATGGGACCAATAACCAGTAATCCTATAGAACGCTACCTCAAGCTCATGGCGCATGAAGATTATCCTGACCATTTTCCGATTATTTTCAGCGGGTTCTGCAGACAGGTCCCATATAAAAGGATGAGCAACAATCTGATTTGCGAAAATTCCAGTGCAGGGCATACGATCGAGCGTAGAAGTTACACATACTGGAACACTACAAACCTGAAGGTGACAAGCTGATTCCTTGCCATCACAGATTCCCAACCGTCTCTCTAAAGGCAGCAGACTGTATATTCTGAAGTTGTCCACTATACAATTCAAGAATCGAATTGGCAAGCCCTATTTTATTGTTTTTAAACGGTGGGGAAACGGTACTGACGGGGAAGCAATTTCTTACCTCACGATTCGCAGGAGAACCTGAACAGAAGAGAGGTTGGTCAAGGCTTGGTAGTGCGAATGGAAAGCTCTGCATACAGGGATGTGGGAGTCAAGTCTGAAGCTGCCGGTACTAGAGTATCTTGTCCCGGACGGCGGCAGACGTTAAGACATCCCGGGACACTGGGTCGATTCTCCCCTCTCTTTCCTAAATTGCTTTTCTCATATCTGGAAGTTTTTCCCAAGTCTTCCTCCAGTCCTATCATTCCGAAGCCAGGTCCAACGAGGCTTCGTTTTCTCTTATATTGTGTCAGAAAGAATTCCCTATTCGCGCTTGTCTGGTGAATTATGGGATCCCGTTCCTCGGCCGTTGTCATGGAAACGAGAGCTCTGGTGCTTTTTCAAGTGGTCTGTTATCCCCCGCAAATCCGAAGTTTCTAGGAGATTCCTCCAAGAAAGATTCAAGTAGTATAAGGTATAGCTAACTGAAGCAGGCTGATATCAAAAGCAGTGGAGCTAACAGCGTTTACATAAGCTTGGTAGTTCGTAGATTATAATTTACAATGATAAAAGGTCCTATTTGTATGAACAATTCGTTCCTGCGGACTTATTATTGGTTACATACTGAAAGTGCCTTTAACGAAGATCATATTTTCTTTCATCACTGAAACAGTTCCGGATCTTGTCCGATACAGAAGTGGCATATTTTAAAGTTCGAAGCTTCCTTTGCCTATACAAAAACTCTCACAGGTGAATAACCCTAGCAGGAGTGTGGAGAATGAACATAAATTTTGCAGCTCAGGACTGAGCGAATTTTACTGTGATTTGAAGAAATGCGCTGATTCCACTGCTCGTGTCCAGCCAGTTTATACAAGATCGACTTAGTAAAGAAAGAACGGCTTCTCTTGCTACTTGTCCTTTAATGGTGCTTCAGCAGAAAAATCACAGAGAAATGAAAATACATAACTCATATATCAATAAAAGTAAAAAAAAACTATTTCTGTTGATATTATTGGCTGGTGTAACGATTTTCCGGAAGGTAAAGATACAGTTGTGTTAAAAATAACAAATCCAACTACTGGTAAGGGGTTTCTCCTCCATTTTCCATCATACGAATCCACTCCTGTAACATGTTTGGGACTATATTCCTTCATGACAGATTTTTTCGTTTGGGGCATTCCAAATCCAACATCTCGCTTAGAGAACAGCAGAAACCTCACACAGATCGCCACAGTTTATCCTGATAACAAAAGCCACCCGGCGCTAAGCAGCTTGCCACCAGCTGACCGGAGCCAGCTTGCCAGGGACGACCGCTGCTTTTATTCTCCTGACCCCCACTCCACACCACTCAACCGTGTGAAAATCCCTCGTTGATTGCCCTCCCCTAGGAACACAGGATCCCAGGGTGGAAGCGCATCCCCACATAGGGGGGGTAATGACAAGAAGCAAGTGTAGCAAATAGTAATGACCCTACGCCAGGGGAATTAGACCTGGGACGAAGCTGAATGGGGCGAAAGATGATTCTCGATATGGTCAGAGATTGTCTCGGCTTAGTTTAGTTGGGGGGGGGGGGGTAATTGGAAATGCAGGACCAAAATACTCAAGCTTGTGTTGGGAGAGCGAAATGCTTTTCTCACGTAGGCTAACTTTCGTTCGGGCTAGCCTACGTCCTAAAGGTCAATTCTTTCGTTCACCGATCGACCTGTGTATCACACAGAATCTATGGGTATTTTTTGTCCGACACCAGAAAAGAAACTTAAAGTTTCATTCAGGATTTCCTTTACCCGTCCTCTGAACAAGCATGCATTCTAAATTCTTCCTTGTCCTTCAGGTGCATAGTGATTCAAAAAGCATAATTTATTTATTCTGTGTATGACAGTTATTAATAGCCAACAAATTTGTTTAGCCCCAGATTCAACCATTCTACAATCCATACTCTTATTTAAGCTACACCAGTACCCCTCCGGCCCTCCCCCAACAACATCCATTTCCAGGCCGCTTTACTTTCACTTGAAATAGTTTAAAATCTGTGCTAACATCTCCCCCCCCCCCTTCTCAGATTTGTGTCGAATCTGTTGCCAAGACCGCTTCACGAGTTTCAGGCCAGTCGCAAAATGTCCCCATTCACCAAATCCCCCCAGCAATTTGCAAAGGATCTTATGAGCCACCTTGAGGCAGTTCTGCTGTTCCTGAAAAGAGTCTTGGAAAGCTCATCTAAATCTTGCAAATGGAAGAACATATTAAGGACAGGGGCATAAAGGGCATCAGGGACTAGTGAGGAAGATAAAAGACAAGATAGGTCGCCCATAATCACGGGACATCAAAAAGCGGAACCATTCAACGACGATATTGCATATTGTCTATGGCGTAAATAGCCCCTCCCTCCAAGCGATGTCAAATTTTGTTAAAGAACCTGTCTTACCTATAATACTAATGCAACCTACTTCCATAATCACTCCATATATTTCTAAATCCGGAGACACCAATTTCGTACGGTACATTCTAACCCCTCTAACAAAACCACGCTGGTTTTCTCACTTGCCCTGCTTTGCTACCTTCGATGTGTATCATGCTGTCGACGGTTGTCTGCGAGAAGTTTTTCCATCAGAAAAAACGATTATGTAAACTGTTTCCCTGTTTTCGCTACAAGTCAACGGGTCTCAGAAAGGGCTTAAAACAGCCAAAACCGTCGGTTATTTGTTGAAAGCACAGCCTAGTTTGAAAGTGTTCAAATATTTTAAAATACTGTAAGTTGAAGAGTAAATAGTGCGAGGGGTCTTTTAACGATAATTAATGCTACTGCTTCGTTTTATACTGTAGTGTATGTCAACGTTATAATTGCTTTGCATTTATATTAGCGTCATCGCTCTGTATTTTGCCTTTTGAAAGCTATTTAGGAGCAAACAAGTATTGTTAATATGGAAATATCCATATCCCTCCAAAATCTAGGGAGGGGGAGTGCCAGTCAGGGATTTTGTTCTTTCCCAGAACGCCAGGGAACTCTCGAATGACAGTTGCTATGTTTTGAAGTTACATTGGCGACGCTAACAAAACGGTTGCTGTAAGGATTCCAGTTGGTAGTGGCACTTCGTCCAACCATATGCTGACAGTTGCCCGGAGAGACACCGGGAAAACTCAGAACATTTCCGAACAACTTGCCTAATCCGTCCCTGCTTCCGTCATACGCAGAGCATCCGGAAATCAGTAATTGTGGAAATGAGCGAAAGCACAAGAACAAAAGATCAGTAGTTTCTGAATTCTAACACCAATGTCAACTGCAGGGGGGTGCCGCCCGTCACCGAAAATTCCGCCAAGAAAAAGGAAAAATAAACGCTAAAGTACGAACTGTAATCGGGAAAGCTCAACGCGCTTACGGACAAACTGCATATCCACCAATCTTCTTGATTCGCACAGAAGGTCCTTTTTCGAAGAAAACGCGCCGAAATGCTAAAACTGCCTCCTCTAACCACAGCCCATCCTTTCATTCGCGCGCCTCATAATAGGCCAATGAGAAAAGATCAGAGTGACATTCCCACCCAAAGACAATAGTGATGAAATTTCGCATCCGAAAATGTGCGTCACAATGGGGAAACGTGCATGCGATTCGTCAAAATTTCGAAATTCGCATCCGACTGCGAAAATCAGACTGTGTGCACGTATGTTGAAGCAAACGCTGCCCCCCCCCCCCCCTCTGTATTCACAGAAGGTGAAATCGAGAAAAAGGGACATTAGCCTAGAGATACGAAGGATTACGAACTGCCAAAGGGAACAAGTCGGTGTCATAGAGGCTTTAAGGTGGTGAGCCAATAAAACAGGAACAACTTACCACGTCAGGGGTACTTGAGCCGTCCGTATGGTGTCCATCTCCGGTTGAAGCTCGTGCACCACTATTATTATTAGTATCACCTAAGTCGGGTTTCGAACCATCACGTTCGTCTATCACTAAGTCTATTGGCATTTTACCCTTCAAACAACTGATGTACCTATGGCAGAAGTTGTCGCACAATTCGTGAACCTGAAAAGAAAGACAGTGAAATAAGAAGTATTTCTAAGCAAAAGAGCGAGGAGCACCAAGGATGGAACCGGCGACAAAAGATCGGCGGTACCGGGAATCGAACTGGCGACCACAGGATTGAACGAGGAGCATGATATATGATATGGATATGAGACGAATTGAATGATGAGCCAAGTCGCATGGTTAGCAACCGCTGCAGTTTATACGAGTGAACTCGATTTTGCGCACTATGCTCCTCAGGCATTTTCCGCATTCCCCCCCCCCCCAACTCAGACACCTCTAATGTAGGCTATGTCTTTATTGTACTGTTTGGTCCAACCCACGGGCAAAACCCTCCGAAATGAAACAGAAGAAGATAAATAATGACGAAAGGTAGACAAACAAGACAAGGTGTCGATGGGATCCCAAAAATCTAATATTTGATTCAGACAATCGGGTCTTCTCTTTCTCAGATCCAATCTGACAGGCTAATCATCAGAGAAAACCAAGTTCAGATATACCTCTATAAGCCATATCTATTTTGACGATACTGACCGAGACTTCCTGCTTTACTTCTGAAAAGTTTCCGGTTTCGCCCGATCTCCGAGCGAACTACTAGTCCAGCAAAAAAAGAAAATTCAGAAACAAATCCAGCGTATCTCCTTATCCCTATAAAGAACATCTAATCAACTTTGGCTAGAAGTTTGACTTAAAGAAAAATCCGGTTACAACCGGATTCCGGACTAATTATATGTCCGGGTAAAAAACGATTGTTCATATGTTATTGTTAATGCTTTTAACAAATCTCCCGGTTTTGGCCGGATTCCGGGCGAACTAGTTGTCCGGCGAGGAGATGGTTTTCACCATCGTGTTCATCATGTCTTTTTACCCATAACTCGAACATTTAATCAACTTCAAACAACCCCTAAATGCGGAGCTACATAGCCCATCTACGAACTTGACCTTACCCTTGACCCAATTAATCCTCACACCAAGTTTCATCAAAATATCTCATCCCCTTCGAGAGTTATCGTGCTTATAGACAGACGGACAGACGGACATTTTGCGATGTCACAGGTATCCCTCCACTTACGTTTTGAGATCCCAAAAAACAACAAGCAAAAGAATTAAGTAGGCTAGAGCAAGCATAGCTCTGATGACGTAGGCCAGATCCGCTAGAAATTTAATTTCCAATCTCGCGCGGGAACGGAGACGGGCTAATGTTATTTTCCTTTTCGTTTAATTACAAATTCCCTGCGGACGAAACGCAACAAATTGCGTCTTGAGCTGTGTCAGGTAATCCAGCTGTTATAAGCGAAGCAGTGATTAATGACCCTAATCTATACGAGGCAGATTGTCTGCTTAAATGGAGGCCTGTGGTTGGACTACAAAAGTTTTACTAGCGAATTTCGTAAATGACCCCAGAATTTGGGCCGCCGACATTTTTTAAACAAAGAAGAGTAATATTTGTATCACAGTAAGAAATTTTAGCGACATTAAAAAAAAAATTAACACTGGGAAATACTACGGGAAGAAAATGGAACTTTTCGTGACGGAAATGCCCGACAAATACAAAATGCAGTTTTTTGGCGGAACCGCTCGAAGAAAAAGAATGAAAACAGTCAGTGAACCTTTTTGCAATTAGTAGACAGCGACGAGAAAAGGCCTAAGAAGTTAGGGAGGGGATTTTTTTTTCTTTATAAAAGAATACAAAGAAAAACTAATGAGTACAAGTTCCTTCGGCAGTAACGACCAAAAAACCAAAGAGAACAAGACCAAAGGTGTCGATGGGATCCCAAAAATCTAATATTTGATTCAGACAATCGAGTCTTGTCTTCGCCAGATCCAGTCTTGGACAGGCTAATTATCAGAGAAAACCAAGTTCAGATATACCTCTATAAACCATATCTATTTTGACGATACTGACCGGGACTTCCTGCCGATTTCCGAGCGAACTACTAGCCCAGCAAACAAAAAAAATACAGAAACAAAACCAGCGTATCTCCTTATCCCTATAAAGAACATCTAATCAACTTTGAATAAAAGTTTGACTTAAAAAAAAATCCGGTTACAACCGGATTCCGGAAAAATTATATGTCCGGGTAAAAAAACATCGTCATAAACCGACTCAGCCTCCCTTCTTACCCCTTAATCTGTCATCTACTCGAACTTTTGCTTTTAACAAATTTTCCGGTTTTGGCCGGATTCCGGGCGAACTACTTGTCCGTCAAGAAAATGATTTTCACCATCGTCTTCAGCATGTCTTCCTACCCCTAAATCGAACATCTAATCAACTTCAAATAAAACTTTCACTTTTAACAAACTTTCCGGTTTTGGCCGGATTCCGGGCGAACTACTCGTCCGATGACAAAATGAGTTTCCCCATCGTGCTCAGCATGTCTTCTTACCCCAAAATCGACTATCAAACTATCAACTCGAAATAAAACTTCTAATTTTAACAAACTTTCCGGTTTCGGCCGGATTCCGGGCGTACTACTTATCCTTCGAGAAAATGGTTTTCACCATCGTCTTCAGCATGTCTTCTTACCCCTAAATCGAACATCTAATCAACTTCAAATAAAACTTTTACTTTTAACAAACTTTCCGGTTTTGGCCGGATTCCGGGCGAACTACTCGTCCGATGACAAAATAGTTTTCACCATCGTGCTCAGCATGTCTTCTTACCCCGTAATCGACTATCACATTAGCTGTTTCAAAATATTTTGTTTGCCCCTTAATTTAAACCCCCTCCCCCACCCCTAAATGTAGGGCTACATAGCCCATCTACGAACTTGACTGGTCCGACGACCCAACGAATCCTCACACCAAGTTTCATCAAAATATCTCACTCCCTTCGAGAGTTATCGTGCTTACAGACGGACGGACGGACGGACGGACAGACGGACAACTTTTGCGATGTCATAGGTATCCCTCCACTTACGTTTTGGGATCCCAAAAAACAAATCACCAAATTTGATTGTATAGAAACCGGAGTATCCTGGCTGTGTGAATAACGAAAATGTGAAATAGGACCTAAAAACACAAAACCATCAAAGAATCACCCACAGAGAAAAAATCATGTAATTTGGTAGTACATACTATGTAATTATCAAAAAGGCGAAATACTAAAGGTACCAAATCACAAAGAATCACCAAAATGAAAAAAAAAAAAACCAAAGTTTCATCGTCCTAGCTCATCTGGAAGTACCCTAACTCGAAAAAGTGTGACAAAATGCCCTAAATTTTCAAGTTTCCAGCGCCCCCCACTCCCCCGCATATGGTCGGATCCGGAAACTGGTTATTTCGAGGTTAGTTTGGTCAGGTCCCTGATATTCCTGCCAAGTTTCATTGTCCTAGCACATCTGGAAGTACCCTAGCTCGAAAAAGTGTGCCAAAAAACTCGGACCGACAGACGGAATTGTGATCGGTATATGGCACTTGAGCCAGAGGCTACAAGTGCCATAAAAACAAGTAAAATTTGCTGACAATAAGCACTAACCCTGGCTAAAAATCCAGGTTTTCGTTTAGTTCAACGATTTGTCTGTATTTGTAACCTATAGGCGTATTCTCGCCGTTCCCCGACGACTCCACTTGAGGAGTCCCCGCGTTTTTGTTTGTCCTGGGGACTCGCTCCCCGTATTCTCGCGACTCCCCACGAGCGGGGAATTCTCCGATTCTCATCATCATCATCAAAAAGGACTCCCTTTCAGATTCAAGAGCGGAATCAATTTTTGCTGGTGTTGGTGCAATGAAAAATTAATTGAATACAATCAGAATAAACAAAATAAAAAATAAAGCGGATCCAGACTAATTTCGTCAAATGTATATTTTTTTCTCGAACAAAATCCATTTTGGAAGCATTCCCTGTGTTCTCGCTGTTTCTGTACGCGGAGTCCTCGTGGAGTGACTCCCTCTATTCTCGTCGTTCCCTTCGGTTCCCCGAGGAGTCCTCGGGGAACGGCGAGAATACGCCTTATATGTTTCTGAACAAGGCATGAGGTTTAAACTAGAGTGAGCACCTCCTGACAGAAACAAGATCCAATTTAAGAAGAAAAAAAATCTATTCAGTGCTCTGCTCCTCTGAATAAGGGAGTGCAGCTCATAAGCCCGTATGGCTCCACAAAAGGTGGGCGTAGCACACAAACAGCAACCAGTTAATAAATAAACAAATACGAGCAGAAAACACTTTGGAGCCGGCTTCTGCATAAACTTGAGTTATGGGCAACATTGATATGGAAATTCGCAAGTTTGGGGCTGAGTAGACACGGACGACCCGAAAATACTCTAATTGGCAACCCAGCCCAACAAAGTTAGCGGTTGGGATTTTATAGATCACACTTTGTATCAGAACAGTACAATAAAACAAATACCGCGTGGAGAGATTCCAATTACTTTCAAATGAAATCGTGACACGGATATTAACTAGACCTTATTCGAAAATAAATAGTAACAGATTAAAACAAAACATTAAAGGCCAAGCTGAGGACTTTTTCCTTGTAAGAAAAATACATTAAAATGAATATTAGCAAAGATAAAATATGCAGGATCTGAAGGCCATTTCTATTAAAAATTAAGTATTAAAGTAAACAGCAAAATATGAGTAACCCATTAAATTAATGATAGGAAGCCCAATAGACATACCCGTTCGCCTTATGTTCGGGTGTAATATCAAAATCGGCCAAACATGCAAACAAATACTAAGATAATACTATAAATATTTAGCAAACATTTCACCAATATTACTTAGCCACATAGAAATGCTGTTCATCTTACTAACTCATGGGGGTCCAAGAGGAAACAAAGTCAAACGATCAAAACAAGATAAAAAAAAAGGGTACCTCCCTGCTTTTTTAAATTCCAAGCCAAATCCATGCTTAAACGTCCTTATCTCCAACCCTCCAAATCAGATGAACTGATTTTTCCAAAAGAAAACTCCCTCTTAGTTTTAAAATTCCACACCGGAGCCGTTTCCAGTGGATTTCTAAGCCCATTTTCTATTTCCAAGGTTCTTAGGAATTCTACAGAGCATGTCGAATGGGAAATTGAATCTTTTTTCCGTCTTTCTTATCTACTCCCCGTAATCTTTTCAAGATTGCTTCAAAGCGACCCTGACAAGACGTGACTTGGGTGGGGACTTGAACTTGTTACGAAAGAGAAGCCACCAACAGGTCACCGTTAATCGAGGCAGAGCAAAATAACTCTACAGAGTAATGAGCGAACTTTGAAAAATTGACACAAAGTCAAACGCAGCGACACTAGCTCCCCAAGACGACACGAGCATCCTTACTGAAACTCAACCAGCACCGCATCTTAGCCTTGCTAGAATTGTCCACGTCCGCCACTGCACAAACGAACAAAGCCAGCTGGGCGGCGCTCCGACGGAGGCCCATTTTTGATGCATGGGAAGGATAGGTATTCGCATTACTCTCTAGAGTTATTTTGCTCTGAATCGAGGTCAGCGGAGGTTCTTCTGGTGTTGTGACAAGTTAAAGTTCGTTTTCAGACCTGGATTTGTTAATGCTAATCAAATGCTCAGGTTTTGCTTCACACACAGCTACCCTCTACTGTGTCCCAAAACCAAGACGACACAAAATCCCAAGCACCAAACATTCTTGTGCTACACAGCAACACCTTTAAAGCAAGAAAGGAAATAAAAATGAAAGAAAACACAGAAAAATATTTCTTATTCTTTCTCTTCTTCTTTTTAGGTAGTTAGGCTTCTAAACCCGAGAAACGAACCTGATCCTTCACCATTATTACTATAAAAGAAAAACGGTAATATATAATATTAAAAAAAATGGTGAAATCTACTCACTTTTTCTAACTCCAGCAGGTGAAACCTCAAGACTTGGATAGCTTGCACCATCTAAAAAAGAAATATAGCCTATGTAACAATTATTTATTTATTTGTATAACCCGCTGAAAAGACAGAATAGCGGAGTACAAACACCCCCCGCTTCCGGCTTCTCGGAACACCACATTATCTCTTATTCTTCTTCTTCTTACTGACGGACACCAATGGTGTTGGCATTTACAGGTGTTGGATAAATAACACCCTTACACGACACGTACAACTTCTGTCTTATTTCCCTTTTCACTGTTTCCATCTAATTTCCCACAATTTTCATATCTCTATTTTCATACATCTCCCTATAAATTATTTATTCTTGGAAGCTTTACTTCGCCGTTGTCCCGTTAGATGGCAGCTTTACTCAGCTCTGTCAAGCAAACATAACACGATACACTTAAAACATACAAGGTTTAGCTTGCATTTGACAGATTTCACACCAGGCCAGCGAGGAAGCCATTGTAATATTTGACACACTAAATTTAAAGCCAGATTAGTACACATTTCGCGCGGAGGATTAACATATTTGATGAGATTGACATTTTGAAAAATCAAGGGATCGAAACATGACAAGGAACAAACGTTTCGGACATTCTTGGGGCTATTATAACCCACAAGTAATATAATATGTCTATCCCCTACAGGTGAACGATTGGGAAGAGTAAAGCAGGCATGGAACTTGTTACCACATTTCGAGCAGTGATGCGAATTAAAGACCATGTTACAATCATTATTTAATGCGTCTTCTGGAAATCTCCCCGACAGAAGTTTGATAACAGATGACAGATGTTTGCACATCCTAGTGTTAAATCGAGTGTTAGACGTCTTGAGAATACATCTGTTATGGCCCTTTTAAATGCTATATTTAGGGTTATAACAGATGTTGAAACATACATTTAAAAGGGTCATAACAGATGTACTATCACATCATTTAACACAAGGAAGCGCAAACATGTGTTATCTCTTATCAGATGACAGTGGTACAAATTTCAGTAGATACTGAAATAGACTTATGAAGAGCCCATGTTCATACTTATTGGCAAGGGGTATTTCACTAGCATGCTTTTTGGGAAGGTCAGTTATTATTTTTGTATGGCAAGCACGGAGGCATGCGGAAGTTTTGCCAGATTTCAAGACCCGGTGAGAATTAAAGACCATTTGACAATCATAATTTGCACGTCTTCGGAAAACTTCTGAGGCTCCATACCGCATGAATAGGTGTTACGAATTACCCATTATCAGCTGTCCACACTTATTCACGAGATTCCTTTCACTAGCAAGGTCCCACCCCTCAAATAAGTTTTATCGATTTCCACAAGATGACGCGCAAGTTACGAAAAAATATAGATGGTGCACTGCGCGTTCTTTGGACAGATAAATATTGAGTATATCTCTGCAACTTCAAAGAGCGATTTATCTAATACTGCCTCGAGTGCAAGTGAACACAAATGACACCCAACACGGGGGAAAATTATAATTTTAAAACGGTGGACTACGGTGGACAGACCTTGTGAACAGACCTAGTGTTATGAACAACTCATTATGCGTCCTTGATTAGCCTAATCTTTAACCATCTATTTTTCCAAATGAAAACAAATCGCATTATAATGCTCATCACTACTTTTTTCGTCTTGCATACTTAAAAAAAATGAACTGTTTAAGCAATCAGACAATGCCAAAAAATATCAATTTCAAGTTAACTACAGGCTCAGTACCACTTTGGTTGAGATGGGTCATGTTAATAACACCGGTACATGGCCTAATGAGTAGCGGGGTTGTAATTGACTCCATTTTCCCCGGTTATTTTCACCCCTCCATTATAACCACTTAGGATTATGGAAAATTCACCCCTTTATTTTGTTGCCCACGAGCATTTGACTGGCAGATGTCGGATTTGAAAGGGAATTCACCCCAAGTCA
Source organism: Branchinecta lynchi (assembly GCA_023053575.1). Taxonomy (NCBI): domain Eukaryota; kingdom Metazoa; phylum Arthropoda; class Branchiopoda; order Anostraca; family Branchinectidae; genus Branchinecta; species Branchinecta lynchi. The sequence continues at coordinate 28,138,851 of JAKZAP010000003.1, forward strand.
GGTCATTAGGGTTCAGCATCCGCTTTTGAAAAACAGGGTCGTGATCAGACAAACCTTTGGAATGTGGTGGAAGTGGATTGGGCACGGCCGATAGGGGGTGAAACTGACTTCCGTGGTTTGTTACTATGCAACTTGTAAATCTTGATTTGCCAGATTACTTCCTCGTTGTGCTCATCCCCTGTGCACAAGTGAAGCGTTAAATTGTCTCTTCAAAAATATGAATTTATTTATCCATTTCTAACTCAGACATTGCAAAATGCAGAAACGGTGGAGTAAAAACAAAAAGAGATAAATATACTGAATAAAGAAAAAATGTCTAGTTCAAGCAGGAATAAAAAAAAGATACTTACAATACTTAAAATATGTAGGTCTAATTTGTCTTTAATCCTTCTTCTTAAAGGTCCATTCGTACTAAACTCTTAATCGACCTTTACTCCCCAGATTCTCCAGTTAACGCTGATTTTTTCGTTTTACGCCCCCACATAACGCCGATTTTTTCGTTTTACGTTCGCGACGTGTCATCTCCCAAATATTGTTTTCGAGGCGCATGTTGGTCAAAAAGACCGGTCATCCAGTGTTTCGCCGGACTTGTCATCAGTCAGTTTTAAAGTAGTGAATTTTCATTAATTATATTAGTTTTTTCTGTTTTTAAATACAAATTTTGTTTAAACGACCTGGCTTACCTATAATACTAACGCAACCTACTTCCATAATCGCTCCATATATTTCTAAACCCGGAGACCCCAATTTCGTACGGTACATTCTAACCCCTCTAACAAAACCAGGTTGATTTTCTCACCTGTCGTGTTTTGCTACCTTCGATGTGTATCACGCTGTCGACGGTTGTCTGCGAGAAGTTTTTCCATCAGAAAAACCGGTTATGTAAATTGTTTCCCTGTTTTCGCTATAAGTCAACGGGTCTCGAAAAAGGCTTAAAACAGCCAAAACCGTGGATATTTGTTTAAAGCGCAGCCTAGTTTAAAGTATTCAAATATTTGAAAATACTGTAAGTTGAAGAGTAAATAGTCCGAGGGGTCCATTAAATAGTAAATAGTACTAGACTAAAACTTTGGATGTTGGGGAACAAAGACTGTATGGTGCGAAGCGTCTTTTACGAGAAGAAAAAATTCTAGCAAGAAGAGCAGAACGATCATAAAAAGCAAGAGTGCAGTGTCGACGTATGGTCAAATCAACAACGTTATTTATTGTTCAATGCTTGTAGGAACAGATGTCAAACAGCCACACGAATGAGGATTAAAATAGAGGACTTACTAAGCTATCGACCTCCGGATCTGCCAAGTAGTAGGGCTTCTCTTGCCGAATCTGTAAAAGAAACAAAATATAAGGATTTGAATTTGATGCCCTTAAATTGAAATGAAACCGTACCAGAGAGCATATGATTCTGAACCGACTTCCGCGCACAGTTTTTTTTCACAGGATTTTTGTATTTGTTCAATCTCATCACAAGTGGTAAGTCATGTAGACTTGTCACTAAGACACTTTGCTTGTACATTTATCATTTTATTGCAGGTTATTTCTTCTAGTGACAGTATGAAGAGAACCCTTGCAAAGAACGGCCGCTCGTCACAGCTGAGACCCAAATATGATTAGCAGTCAGCTTGGGCTGATGCAAACGCCAAAATTTTAGAGCGATATACTGATAGTAATAGCCTATAAAATAGCAGGTTATTGGTCCAAGCACACTTTGTTGATTTGCGTTTATTTGTTTCTATTCTGTTCTATTAATGCTTCTCTGTTATAGTCTTATTTACGGATTAATAGAAGGTCGTATTTTTTTCCTACCTCTTTTTTACTCCAGTATCTTAACATTGTTCATATGCAGTGGGTTACAAATAAATTATTATTATTATTATTTTTTTCCCTACAGTGTATTTGAAAGTAATTTGCCTGAATAAGATATTTACAGTTGGTAGAAACTTCAGTTATTTATTACAGGTTTTGTTTGTTTCCTTCCCCGACGTTGATCTTGAAAATTGACAGCCTGACGAGGACCCTTGCGAAGAAGGGCCGAAATATCACTGATGAAGCATCGTAGCTGACGTATCCGTTGTATACATTATTTGAATATATTATTATAACGATTACGCAGTGCATGAGACGGACAGTGCATGAAATATGAAGCGAATGACTTCAGAACGACAAATACAGTTAAAATTATAAAATTATATCAATATTATATCAATAAATCTCCTTCTGGGCATTGATTCTGAAATCTTCCTGTATACAGACGGCACGAAGTTGCAGGCCCAGTGATGACTTTACAACGACAAGTACAGTTAAAATTATATCAATGACCTCCTTCTAGGCATTGATTCTGAAATTTTCCTGTACGCAGATGACACGAAGTTGTTGGCCTACCGAGTCATAAGGTCGTCTCTCGACAAAGAAATGCATCAATCTGACTTGAACAAAGACAACAGCCCAAGTCCTGCGCAAAATCTACAGACCACCCAAACTTGTATACTGCAATCCTAAGATGTGGCATCAAGTACACTGTGAAAAAGGACTCGCCACTTGATGATAACTTAATCTGCAGTATTTTTCTATTTTAACTTTTTTAACCTTCATTGAATTTTAACTCTCCGAATTCGGAATAAAGATCTCCGAATTCGGTGATGCACAACTCCAAAAGCCCTATGCAGGAGAGATTTTTTTTTTTTTTTTACAGTGTATAGTCCATAAAGTCACTCCGAAAGCATAACAAATTTACAACGACTTGGGTGCCTTAAACCGGTAGCTCGTAAAATACGTCAATAGTGCAGTCTGCATTACCAATGATGGTCCCTACTGACGACCAACCCACCAAAACGGTTGAAATTTTATTGCCCTAACTTTTTGAAGTCATCCTTATGACAAGGTTCACCCCTAGACATGCCATTACTCTTCCATTACTAGAGGGGTGGTGAAATACCGAAACTTGTCCGACACACACGATGACAGGCCCGATTGTAATTAAAAATAGGCGATGAATCACAAAAAACATCCAAGAATGTTTCGAACAAAAGGAATGTCCACTACGAAAAAAAGGCAAACACACGAAATTACAGTTGAAAGTTTCACATGCAGTCCAGAAAGTTGCCACTGTCATTACTACGGTGGACATATTTTGAACTCCACGAGTTAACATCGACGACGGGTCGGATAAGTTTCAATTTTGTCGACACAAAAAACGGACCGAAGGTTCAGTTTCAGGTTCATTTATTCTTTTCACTAATTCTACACACATAAATTATCAAATCCTCCCGGCAGAGGGCAAAGCACGAGTGGCACGGGAGTGATAAATGAAAAACAATTACCTTCTTTAAAAGACAAGAAAAACAGTAGTACCAACCAGTTCAAACACACGATAAACAATATGGATCATGAATAATAATATTGACGTACAAATATGGGGTTATAATACTTTACTTTCAACTGAAACCATTTTGAAGGAGCTTCAGGCAAATATTACGTTTGTGGTCGTCATACAATAACGCAACAAGCAGGAAGACGAATCTTGGTGGGAATATTTCACTTCCAACTGAAACAAGCCTGGTTATAAGTGATACTTATAATAAATATCAATATGCGAACAAGATCAATGTAAAACAGTATACGAGAATGATTCCTGCTTTAAGTGTTGATCGAGCATAACACGAAAACATAACCCTTCCATGCATAATTTCTAAGACCTTTCATGAAGAACTATCGTAACCTATTCTTTTGTATTCTTTGTTTCACAACTGTTATTCCCATATAGGGTCGACGCGTTTAGTGGTTCGGAAAGCCGTTTAATTTTGCAGAACATAAATCACATTCTCTCAACCCGCCAGCGAAATAATTTGAACGGAACTCTTTCTAACCCACCCCTCGCAAATCTTCCAAAGACAGGACAGTCAAAACCTTGTGTGTTGATAAGTTAATAAACCTCGTAAAAACAAGACCCGAACTATGAATGTAACATGTACATTGCAATACTGTACATTGCAATACTGTTAGAAAGCTAGAAGACTGGTGGAGGGTAGGAACAACCAAAAGAGATTGAAAGGAGAGAAAAGCTAGCGCAGTAGGCAAGGCCGTATCCAGAGGGGAGGTTAGGGGGTTGACCCCCCCCCCCCCGAAACATGCAAAAATACTCATTTTTATAGGATTTTCCCTCTGATTTATGTCTTTTTTGTACTTTTTGTGTGACCCGCAGGCTACCCCCCCCCCCCCGAAAGGGACCTCCCCCCCTCGAAATAAATTCCTGGATACGGGCCTGGCAGTATTGGTATGATCTTTTGAACAGTTAGTAAACTTGGAACAGCGCAGTTTTTAGCAAACGCAACAAACGCAATTACAAGTTCTAAAGGGGACTTAAGACACCGTTTTGACTGACCAGTCATTACTTAATCGCTGAAACTGGATTAATGGCATCGTTCAAAGTTAAGTAACTGATCAAAGAAGCAAAAAGTAAAGCATTTGAAAAGGCGCGAGCGTTTGAAGCGCGATCTCGACCCAGCGCGCTTTTTAAAAAACGCAATTATTCAGTGATTTATTCCAGATTACAAGTATTCGGTATTGTCATGCATATTCTTCCTTCTTTCCTCTTTTCTTTTTCTTTAACTAATTACTCCAACTTTCTGTATAGTTTTGCATCGCGATGGGAAACAAATCAATAACAATAATAGCCTAATAATACCTCTACTGTACATTAATGAATTGGTTGCACTCGACTTTGTTTGTTTTCTCATTCGGCATTTGCTAAATTTGGATCAGATGTAAGTCCCAACCAGGAACGGTGGGGCACATAAAAATATCCTCGTACTGATTAGCGTAATTGAAATACGGCACCTAAAGTAGGCATTTTCGCAAAAACTCCCTACCACTTTTTAAACAATGACGAATGCTTCAATGCACCCTAGATTTTCCAGTTACTTTACGACCCAAAAACCTTTATTTGGTTCACGGAAACTTTTACGACTTCTTGAATCCCTTTCAAAAAAAACTTCACCCGCCAGCGGGGGTACCCTTCCTTAGACCATACCTAATCAGTCCACGAAAATGAACATTCTCGACCCCTGCTAATTTTTGTCACCCGGGGCCTTAAGCTTGGGAGGGGGGCGGGCCACTTCTAGAGGGTCAGGTTACCCTCCTAGACTAGGCAGGATGTGTTTAATGACAAAAACACTCTGGTATCTCCCAAGAGGGTTTTCTAACGAGGCTTTGGCGACTCGACGGCCTATCTGAAGACAAATCGAATGTCTAACATTCGTGAAGGACTTCATCTGATTGTATGAGTTGTCAATCGCTCTTGACAAGTTGGCTTAAGGATGATCAACCCCAGGAACTGCTTGCCCCCCCCCCCCCCCCCCCCACGCCCAAATCACATACAAAGCAAGGAGTGTTCTTAAAAGTTGGAAGAAATTTGACTTGAGATATTTGACTGTATATATTAATAATATTATGTAAGTCTTATCAAGTGACAGTTCAAGATGAAACAAGTGATATTGAATAGTTGGTGAAATCAGTATAAGATCTTTAATTGCGTTTAACATATAATATTGACAGCCCTATTATGAAGTTTAGGAATAAATACGTTGATGATGATTTGAACCAAAACATACAGCAAAAAATGTATTAGTGTGTGTCAGGGGGTCAAATACTGGAAGTTTGAAGTCCGTAATACTAAAAAGTAAGATTGCCTGATGTCGAGGATGTAGATGTAGGGATCCTCTCTTAAAATAACCTGCGCCGAGTTTCTCTTTCCGAAATAATATTAAGTTAATACGAAGTAGGTGAACTAAATAGGGCAGTAAGAGTATTTTGTGTGCACCCACGCCATGTGTGTAGGTATTTGTAATATGGAAACCCAAAGGCCATGGTACATCATTCAACACTAACACAAAGATAAAAGAAATAAATGTACCACCTTAAGCCAATCCCTATCACCAGTTGATATGTGTAGCAACTACATTGTTTGCAGGTATTACATTTCCTAATGTTAGGCTAGACGAGCTTGTTAATCAATCAGATTGTCATGTTGGCCTACTGTTGTCAGTATGTTTTACTCGTCAAACGCTAGAAGTGCCGCCTATTTATCCTAGTTGACATTTACTGTCTAAGTACTTATCAATAGTATATCAACACACTCATGTCATTTGAAGATTTAGAAAGCCCAGTGAATCCCTGGGGGTCGCAAAGAGCAGCATCATTTTTTCGACCCAGACATTTTATGACGGTGAGATGCATGGGGGGTTTATGATCTACCCCGGGTATGGCTACCTGTAAGGCCCCGATTATGGTTTGAGGAAAAATGCTTAATTGCTTGAAAGTCGAGGGTAAGCAGGCCCGTATCCAGGAATTTATTTCGGGGGGGGGGGGGGGGGGGTACTTTTCGTTTTTTTTTTTGCGCGCGGGTCTGACAAAAAAGACATAGATCATAGGGAAAAGCCTCTAATATTTTTTTATGTTTCGGGGGGGGGGGGTCAAACCCCTACCCCCCTCCCCTGGATACGGCCTTGAGGGTAAGCATTCCGGCTTGGGTCTCCACCGACCCTATAAGCAGCACGCTCACAGTGCCCTCCCACATCAGATCACTGCAATCTCCAAAATAATATTATTCAAAATATCAGAATTTTGATAACCGATGAGACATTTTGGCGCATCCTTATGTTAAATGTTACGAGAAAGCTACAACCATTTATTTTTCCGCGAAATATAACAGTTAAAAGAGTCCCAACATAAATTGTATCTCGTAACATAACACTTAAAAGAACGAAATATCCTCGCCATTCAAAATAATATTTAACGCAAGGAAGCAGAACCATTTGTTATCTGTTATCAAACTTCATACAAATAAAAGAAACAATCAAACGCAGCTAATTACTGAAACAGATCTCCCCAGAAGCGCGAGGCATTATCAAGGGAAGAACATTCCGAATAATAAAACTGTGACCCGGCCGACCGACAGACATTACGATAGCTATGGTCGACTAATCCTTCAACTAAACTGATAACTCACGGTTATTTTGAACGTAAACGCGCGTAAAGGAAGCTCGATGAAAAGATTGGTTCTATATGGAAGTTAGGACACCAAGTACCAATAAAACTAGGACGAAATCGCCACTTTGGTTGCTACAGCTTTGACGACTAGGCTACTAAACCACAAGCAGGCTTAATGGCTTTTTCAAAAAAAATTCAGCGACCTTAGTGTGGCCGTTTAGCACCCTTTTAAGTCCGCGTTTTGCAAATGAAAAGGTATCCATTACAACAGATGTCAGCACTAAATGCAGACATTTCCAAAAATGTGTCGGTGAATTAAACTTGAAATTAAGAAGTCTAAGCTATAACAGAAAACAAAACTATCAAGAATCATTAAAGTTTAACCGAAAAGGGCTAGGATATGACAGTCTAGTTACCCATCACTTGTTCGCTTAAATAATCTTGAAAACCCGATGAACAAGACCAAAGGTTTCGATGGGATCCCAAAAATTCAATATCTGATCCAGACAACAGGGTCTTGTCTTAGCCAGATCCAGTCTTCGCCAGACTCCTTGAAAATTTTTACAATTAAAATTCAGAAACAGATTAAGGCAAAATAGCTAATCACCTGGGAAAACCAAGTTCAGATTTGGATTGAGCATGTGTGTTTACCCCTATCATATCTGTTTTGACGAAAACTTCCTGCCACTTCTGCTAATTTCCCGGTTCCGGCCGAACTCCAGAACTACTTGTCCGGCGAAAAAGAAAGCTCAAACACGAAATCAGGGTATCTTCTTTCCCCAGTAATGAACATCTAATCAACTTCAAATAGAAATTTAGCTTATAACAAATTTTCCGATTCCAGCCGGATTCCGGTCGAACTATATGTCCGGGTAAAATATGATTGTCATACAGGGACTCAGCATCTCTTCTTACCCCTAAATCGCTTATCTAATCAACTAGAAATAAAACTTTGACTTCCAACAGTTTTCCGGTTTTGGCCGGGTTCCGGACGAACTATACATGTCCGGGTAGAAACTTGTTTTCACATAAGTGTTCAGCATGTCTTCTTGCCCTAAATCGAACATCTAATCAACTCCAAATAAAACTTTTAATTTTGACAAACTTTCCGGTTTGGGCAGGATTCCGGTCGAAATACTTGTCTGTCGAGAAAATAGTTTTCACCATCGTCTTCACCATGTCTTCCTACCTCTAAATCGAACATCTAATCAACTTCAAATAAAACTTTTACTTTCAACAAACTTTCCGGTTTGGGCCGGATTCCGGGCGAAATACTTGTCCGTCGAGAAAATAGTTTTCACCATCGTCTTCAGCATGTCTTCCTACCCCTAAATCGAACATCTAATCAATTTCAAATAAAACTTTTACTTTCAACAAACTTTCCGGTTTGGGCCGGATTCCGGGCGAAATACTTGTCCGTCGAGAAAATAATTTTCACCATCGTCTTCAGCATGTCTTCCTACCCCTACATCGAACATCTAATCAACTTCAAATAAAACTTTTACTTTCAACAAACTTTCCGGTTTTGGCCGGATTCCGGGCGAACTACTTGTCGGATGACAAAATGGTTTTCACCATCGTGTTCAGCATGTCTTCTAACCCCATAATCGACTATCACATTAGCTTTTTCAAAACATTTTGTTTGTCCCTTAATTTGAATCCCCTCCCCCACCCCTAAATGTAGAGCTACAAAGCCCATCTACGAACTTGACTGGTCCGACGACCCAACGAGCCCTCACACCAAGTTTCATCAAAATATCTCATTCCCTTCGAGAGTTATCGTGCTTACAGACGGACGGACAGACGGACGGACAACTTTTGCGATGTCATAGGTATCCCTCCACTTACGTTTTGGGATCCCAAAAAGCGTTAGTTTGTTTTTCTGATATTTCCAAATAATCGATTATCCCATTGTGCTTGCCGCTCTTCCCTTTCTTGTGATATCTCTATGGTGCCTGGAACATTTGGCAACAACACCAGCAGCAAACGAGAAAATAAATTGTGTATCAAATAAACAAAGAAGTGTCTGCAGTCTGCAGTGCCAAAAATAGTGCTAGCTAATGAGGTGTCTTGTGTAGTGATAGTTTAGTGAGTTTCGCGGGCGAATTGTGGACGAATTCACCATGGGAAAGCGTCCACATTCCCAACGTCCCTACTGAAGACTACTGTGGACAGAATGAAAATCCCCAATAGGTGTTGTAATAATTCAATGTATTTGAATCTAAGATGTAAAAATAAGTTGCCTGTTCAGTTAAACTTTAAGCAAGGAGCTGGGAAGAATTACCGACAATAATACATTTTTTTTTTTGCAAAAGCTGAAGGGTATTGTAATATTTTAAGAAATATTCTATATCATTTCAAGTAGTATACTGAAAGATAAAAATGCTCCTCTAGCGAGATCGAAAATTTATGTAACAAAAATATTTCTATCACTTGCGAACTTGCTTTCCTCGGCACAATTTGTTGTGTTAGTAACCAATAAATACATGTTTTAATTAATCAAATTATTTTTCTAATATATTATTCTGGTATATACTTTTAATATTTTAATTAACTATTTCCAAAATGTTTTCTTTTCAAATGTATATGACTAAAAAAGAAGACTAAATACAAGAAAGTACACCATACAGAAAAAAAAGATTAGGGTACAGACTCTCTCACGTTACCTTTACAAGTAACTGAACACCAAGCTTAGCTGTGATCTTTTTGCTAAAACGATCCGACTCGAAGCTATGAACAACTTGACGTGCAATAAATCTTTATAACAAGACGTAAAGGAGGTCCATAAAACGATAAATTCTTATGGCACTCATTTGACTCAGACATCCTCCTAAAAACTGCCCAATACTCTGTGCATTATCTGTAGCAAACCAGACGGACACCTCGGGTCCATTTTACCGTATGATCGCTACGATCTTGCCAACTTGGGACTTCAGTCGGTTTAAGGACTTGATGTGGAAGCATCTGCAATTTTTAGTTGCGCAAAATTCAAGCTGCTAGTTGAAAGAAGGCCTTGGTTGGTGCACCATTGGTAAACAAAATAAAAAATAAATCAAGCAGCTTCGATGAATCTTGGTCGGCTGTATTCAAGTTTTTGCACCCATTCTATATTCTACGTTTCTGGAGTTTATACTCTTCTTAAAAAGAAAGACCTTATTTCTCTCCGAAAAAGTTATTTTCGCTACTGTAAATTCCTTCTTTACCTCCCCCCTTGGCATCCGAATAGAGTAATTATTCGTAAGTACGGTGGTCCAGATATTTCGGAGAAATTACTAATGCTACACAGGAAGCTGTCGGGTTCAGCATACTCTTGGTTTACACCACACCACCCCCTCCCCCCCCCCTGTTTATGTGCTAGTGTTTTTGAATGTATAGTTATTTTAGTATTTTCTTCCTTCCTTTTTCTTTATTGTACTCCACTTGTTTTTCCTCTGGAATTTGTGGGTAAGAAATAAATTATTATTATTATTAGTATTGTTACGAATGACGGCCAAATAATAAAAAAAAGCACACTTGAAAAAATCATTGTTGTTTGAAAAAAAGGTAAAAGACAGTAGTTTGTCTTCGACTTTCAATTCAGCTGCTAGTTCTATATTACTAAACAAACAAGGAGATACATTTATAATATTTAAAGTCGGGTGAAAGGTGTACACAAAATATCGCGATAGCAGCCCCTAGGAATTAGCTTCAATCGTTTCTTACAAAGCGTCGTCATCGGATATTTGACAATAAATTCAGTTGCTAGCTATGTATTAGTAAAAAAAACAGTAAAACTAAGGAGAAATATACAGTTTTTAAAGTCGGGTACAAGGCGTAAATAAAATATCGGTTGAGCAGTTGACTTTTTACTTAATTTAATGCGACAGATGGCGGTTGCTCTGGCGTGAATTTCCAACAAAAAATATCGGCTGAGCAGTCCCTCGGAATTAGCTTGTTCTCGCCGATTAAAAAGTGGACAATTTGTGCTGTCAAGACCTGCTATCCGACGGTTTAAGTTGGTCTGACCCCAAAGAAAATAAACTCGGCACCCACAGGATAGTCTCAGACAGGAGATACAGTCCAGGTGTCCCATGGAAAGGCTCTTGGATCTTAATAACAGAACTCAAACAAACAGGGAATGTGGGAAAGGATGAATTATCGTGCGGAATGAAATAGTGGGTGGAATAATATTTTTCTAAAGGCCAACGGACGAAATGGCACGTGAGTTGTACTATTTTGTTCTGGTTTACAGATAAAGGTGATAAGAAGACCATTAAATGTTTTACAACAAAAGATGTTGGATAGAAAGATAATAAACAAAGAAAACAAGACGCATGATACACCTACAACCAATCAGACAGGTATAATCAGCCGGTGAGGAGACGACAGACTTAAACCAGAATTCTGATGGAATCAACGTTCATTTAATATAGCCGTGACGAAATATCAGTAGTTATAAAGATTCTGTGAGCAGGGGCGTCCCGTAGGGGGGAGTTTTCTTCCTAGAAAACAGTCGTTTTTTTCTGCAAAAACAGTCGGTAAAAATGACCCCTTCCAAACAATTCGGCTAGTAACTCCTGTGGCTGTGTGATCGGGATAGACACAGAAATCGGACATAGATCGATATTTTAAAAAATAAGATCTGCCCACTAAACATATTTTTAGTTTCTATTTTACCTGCCGGTGAAACTCAGCTGATGGATACGTGTTTGAATACAAACTAAATAATCCTTTTCATTATATGCAATGAAAAAGAACTGTAATTTAAGCTTCTTCTGGGGGCGCATTTGTACTCTTGAACACTTGAAAAAAAATATCTATCTATCTATATATCTATCATCTCGTGAAACAAGTACTGAATTATTTGCATTATTTGATTTTGTTCGAAAAGAAGAAACTGTAATATATGCATATGCTACATATCGTCTACTGTCTCAAAACAACAAAATTCCAATTCCATCAAATGCACAAAGTCATGTCTGCAAAAAGAAGGACGCGTTTAAACTTCGGAGTATCTGGTTACTCTTTCGTTTAAGCCTACAGTCCCGAACGACTAGAGGCAAAAACTTAACTTTCTAGATTTGAAAAGGGGTTTGTGTCCTGCCGCTATAATAGCTAGCAGGTACCAAAAGAAGCCCAATCTCATAGAGCATTCAAAGCTTCCCGCATTCTGCTATGGTGCGCATTAGCCCAACAATAGTATGCAGTGTAAATGCATTAGCATATGAAAGGTAGCGAGATGTTAAGAACCGAAGAATCAAGATTGTTGGCTAGACTCTGAATCAGGTTCTGTATGTGACTCAAAGTGGATTTGACTTGTAAAAGTGTTTTTGAGTAATATCTTCAGTCGACAACAAACCTCGCAACAAACCTTCAACGCATAGAAAAGTTCCGGACAGCTGATGCCTCTGCGTCTGTCCTGAAATCCATCAAGACAAGGAAGGAAAATTGTAATCACCCATGGAGCTTACTAATATCAAATAGTTTGTCATTTTTGTTTATTTTTCGCAAGAGTGTAGTTTTTATTTATTTGCTAGATAGCAGGTCATTTGAATTAAGATGTACAGATTAAGATGTACAGATGTCAGATAAATTAAGCCATATTATTATTGTTGGATTTATAGGGTACGCTGTTTTTATTAAAGTAAAATTTTTTAACAAGCACTGCATGTTCGAATTTGTGTTCTCCACGGTGCTTGTGTCATGTACAGGCCCGTATCCAGGAATTTATTTCGGGAGGGGGTTGCCTACGGGTCGCACAAAAAAGTACAGAAAAGACATAGATAAGAGGGAAAAGCCTATAAAAACGAGTATTTTTGTATGTTTCGGCGGTGGTGGTGGTTAACCCCCCCCCCCTGGATACGGCCTTGGTCATGTATTGGTATTTTTTTTTGTAAATTAAAAAATCTGAACTTGAACTTGATGTTTCGGTTTAAAAGACTGTAATTATTTGGATTGTTCTAGTGCTGTTTCTTTCTTTTTTCATTTTTTGTTTCTACTATACTCCTCATGTGGTTTCGAGGGTGGTGGAAAAGGCTAGGTCTTGAATAGGGCCACTGGGACCATGTGGATAGCGTGATTTTCTTCTGAAGACCGGCGGGCCTGACCTTAATCTCCACACTCAGAACCAATCAACAAACGAGGGGTAGGGATGTCCTAGGTAGCCTAGGGCTCAGACGCACTCTTCTCTTTCTGTCTCAATAATATAAATGTATACTCAGCTACTTATTTACAAAAAGTCTCCTCTGTCAACAAGATGGTAAGTTGATGATTCGATTCCCTAAACGAAGTGATGATGCTCAGAATCATTCAAATAATTCTTTACCTAAACGGATCAAATAAATAGTATAGGATGTTAGACTAAAACACATACCTGTTTTGAAAATACGGCAATATCTTCGTTGAAAGACTCGGAAGAACAAACATCCCCACCAGCAACACCAGGATCACGTGGTGTGCACGTGGCCAACTCGCACTTTTCGAAGATAAGTGCGAGGAGGGGGAAGAGGGGGTGACTGAAAAAAACCCCAATTAATTCCATTTCTCGAATGTTCACTAACACCTAAAGTATCTCTCTGACTCTCTGACCTGGGATATCAAAACTAGAATGGCGACAAACACCCTGGAAAAATACTGATTTTGAACCAGTGTTTTTTTTTCCTCCGGTTCAAACTCTGAAATAAATATGAGTGCAAAATATTGTGTTAGTAACATTTTGTGTTGGTTTAGCGTGAAGAGCGTTAGTTTAGTGTTTTGTGTTATTTAGCGTTATAAAAAAAGCTTGAACCTTGAAGCTTAGGATAAAAGTGTTAAACATACATAACAAATGCGATAGGATCTACGGTGACGTTAAAGAACCTCTCGCACAATTTATTCTTCAACTTGCAGTATTTTAAAATATTTGAATATTTAAAAACTAGGCTCTGCTTTCAACAAATAACCCACGGTTTCGGCTGTTTTAAGCCTTTCCCGAGACCCGTTGACTTGTAGCGAGAACAGGGAAACGATTTACATAACCCTTTTTTCTGACAGGAAAACTTCTCGCAGACCACCATGCGACAGCGTAATTCACATCATAGGTAACAAAACACGGCAAGTGAGAAAATCAGCGTGGTTTTGCTAGAGAGGTTAGAATGTACCGTGCGAAATTGGGGTCTCCGGGGTTAGAAATGTATGGAGTGATTATGGAAGTAGGTTGCATTACTATTATAGGTAAGACAGGTCCTTTAAATTTTCTTTAGTGTTATTAGAAGTTTTTTTTTTAGATTTTTCAAGTCACCGAGTGGAGGTGACATGACGTTCAATCGATATTAGCAAAGAAAGGAAAAGATATTTATTTGTTTAAAAGTACCTGGGATGTAGACTAACGGTAAATGTCCGTCTCAACCTAGACGGGTTACAAATAAAATTCTATTCAATTAGTTGCTATATAATTTCAATGTTTTAGTTATCTATACCACAACGTTATCCCACCACGCCAACGCAAACTTGCCATGCATTTTTAAAGAATCTCTCAAACTAGACCTCAAAACTAGCGGCTATTTTACTCCACTCGCTTAATAGCTACAAAAAACATTATCATCATGTACCACAGCAACCAAAAAACCTTTGACCAAACTAATCATTACTATTTGGCAGGCTCTTACACTTTTTACCAAACGAGTATACATTCCAAACCCAGGGGCCCCTAAGGGCATACACGGATCATCGTGTCCGGTCGGGTTCGCAGTGCCTAAAACATTTTGTAGCGAGACTGGCGGTTTTCATTCGATATTCTATATCACACGGTGGAGAAAGATAAGAGAAAAACAGCATTTCAAGCAATAATTATTTGACTGCGATAAAATAGTAAGTCAGCAAAGACTTATCTAGCAAATTTCGGCTCTTCTAGCAAGGGTCCTCTTCAGGCTCAAGCTATATTAAATGAACCTGGGATCAATATTATTTATCCGTTTGGCGCAGTCGCATATGATTCTTGTGCTGAAGAAATAGTTAATAACTGATTGACAATACAAAACAAATACATATTCTTTGAGCCCAAGCTGACTTTGAAACATTTATTCGTTTCCTTCCCCGAAGTTGAACCAGAGGATTGACAGCCTGACGAGGACCCTTGCCAAGAAGGGCCGAAATATCGCTGATGAAGAATCGTAGCTGACGTATCCGTTGTAAACATTGTTTGAATAAAACAAATACGTCAGCTACATTTTATTAGAGCTGTATTTCGGCCCTTCTTGGCAAGGGTCCTCTTCAGGCTCAAGCTCGAAAATGAACCTCAAAAGAAAAATGTGCCTGAGCTGCTTGAGCCTGAAGAAGAACCTTGATGAGATCTATATATCTATATGTAGTTGCGTTTTTACAGATACCATGGTCTCTAATTACCGTAGTATCTAATACCACGGTCAAAAAGCGTTTTAGCTGTTTACCGTGGTATCTGATATTTAGATATTACGGTAACGGCGAAAACGACTTTAGACCGTGATATCAGATGCCACAGTAACTGCAAAAACAACTAATTGTAGATCCAGTTACCGCGGTAAGATACCATGGTATCTGCGAAAAAGCAACTTATTCCTTCACCTTCCAGTTCGTTCTTCTAGCTACATCCAGAAGAGGACCCTTGCCAAGAAGGGCCGAAAAATTGCTTGAACAAACTTGAGGCAACTTATCCGTTTAGAGCCATGAGATATAATCAGTCAATCAAAAATTAAATACAAAAATAAAATAAACTTAGAAAACACAGCGACTGTCCAGTTTTATTGATGTCCAGAAGACTACGGTAAAATAAATATCAATAAACTATACATAGCCTATGAACTACAACTTAAGCTCCCTCCGATCCATGTGTTATGGAAGGTAGCCTACTTAACTTGCAATCGCTCAGCCCATACCTATCATTTTAACTGTGACCTTATACTACTTATATTGTTTGTTTTGTATCTGTTTTGTACGCGATGGCCCTCGGGCTTTAAGCAATATATATATCATATAATATAGCCTACTTTTGTAATTTTTTAAACCATGCATTACCTTCACATTTCTAGCGCTAACGATTCCTTTTTCATCGCGAAGATATTCTTAGATAAATGAACAGAAATGAACTGAAACAGTATACAAATGAAAATACTGACCACAAAAAACAAATCGCGAGAGTGTTTGATTCTGAGTTTGAAGAAAGATCGTTGGGAAGTTTTGGGCACCAACCGAACCAAAAGTATTGTGACATTCTTGGACCAGAATTTACATACTGACAACACGACCATGAATTAGACGGGACAGCTCGACTCGTTGTAAAGGCACAAAAACCAGTACGGTCCAGTTAAGTTTCCCATCGTCTTAAACGGGTAACCATCAACTCTTTAATGTCCGTCTGAGTTAAAGTTGGGTGGGTCACTTTTTTGCACATCAAAACCTTATAGCATGAGTCTTGTTTACAATACAGGACGGCCAACTTAAATGTGGCAATTTGGCTAGTTCAACTTACAGTCCAAAGACCAGATGGATGACAAAAGATGTGCTTACATCCGCTGTAATTTTGCACAACTTAGTACACTACGAATTCACTATAGCCTACTGCCGTCAAGACTGCTGCACCATCAATACACTTTCTAACAGAAACCATAACAGCAGTTTAGATCAGGGTTGTGGTTATCATTACGCCAAGTCAGTTTTTTGCACCTCAAAACCCTATCGCATGAGTATTGTTTACAATACAGGACGGCCAACTTAAATGTGGCAATTTGGCTAGTTCAACCTACAGTCCAAAGACAAGATGGATGACAAAAGATGTGCTTACATCCGCCGTAATTCTGCACAACTTAGTACAGTACGGATTCACTACGAAGGGCTCTATAGCCAACTGCCGTCAAGACCGCTGCACCATTAATACACTTTCTAACAGAAACCATAACAGAGTTTAGATCGGGGTTATGGTTTTCATTACCTACTGTGTAAAATGTATTTTCTTAATTTATTCTTATTTGACTTTTATCATGAAGCAAATGAACACAATACAAAAAGACAAAATGCAAACGTCACATGGATATTACTACGCAATAACGAAGATTCCACAATCTTCCAGATACATTTATGTTTACTTTTGCACAACCTGAAAGGTCTCAGCAAATAGTTCACATGAGTCTTAATAAATATTTACTTTTCTTCATTTACTACACTGATTACAGTTCTAACGGTAGTACCTGATCCTGAATTTGAACAAATCCGATTTAATCAGACTAACATGGTGGTGAGCTTTAAACATGCAGCCTTAAAGCTTTTTAATTGTCTGAGTTTTATCCCAGGGAATTTTGAATGACACAGGCCATAACAAAATCCCCTCCCCCTCTCCCACAGCCTGTAAACTTCTCATTTTCCCAAACATACTCAAACTATTCTTGAACCTTTAATTCTACCCCCATGCGGCTTATGAGCATGAAGCCATAATAAATCTGCACAGATGATTTCTCGAGGATTTTGGAGAAGGGAGCCTTCCTCAACCCTTCCCCAAATTGTAGCAAATTCTTTCCAAACATATTAAAACTCTTCTTGACTTTTATTCTATCCCCACTCGACTTTTGGGCACAGACCACAATAAATCTGCACCAATCACTGCATGTCTACCAGACGGCCTTGAGAAGCCTTCCTCTACCCCTCTATTGCAACCTGTAGCTTCCCCCCTCTTTCAAATATCCCCAAACTCTTCTAAACCTTCGCAATACGGCCACTTTGTTCTATCCCCCGCAGTTTCTCCTGGCATATACGAGTCGTGGGGCGCTTGTCTAGTGCCAAAAATGGCTCTAAAATGGGATTTAGTATCCCTACATCCCAGGACGGGGACTTTAGGGTCTTTTAACTATCGCGAAATTATAGATAAGCAGTCCGTTTTAGATCCGGGCAATGAAACATGATTCCCAAGTTTTACAGATCATATTTCATGCTCACAAAAGATGAGTATGAATTAACGGTGCAAGAACGTGCGAAAAGATGGTCAGGTTCGTAAAAGGGCAATTCGTATAGGCTGCTTAATCAAAATGTAAATAGCAAGTCCTCTGCGTAGGTGATGTGTCTTAAACTGGGTTGATAAGGATATACGGACTAGCCCAGGGGGCCGGGAGGGGCGGGGGAAGTCAAATTCTCTCGGTTAAATTTCAAGATAAAAATCCAGGAGGAATACAACAAGGAAGAACTATACTGTAAGAAGTTTCATAACAGATAACACAAGCATGTGCGGTTTCAACAGATACCACTAGGATGATAGCTATTATATTTGTCAAACGTTACGCACTAAAACTTATGCATAAAAAAGAGCCGAAACACCTAAACAAAAAATCTTCTGACATTTTTGTTTGCCATTATGATACTGGAAAAGTTGGCAAATGCTTTTCGGCTCTTCTTGGCAATTATTGTTGTACATAGCTTATGTATATGGATATGGCTGAAGTAAATAAATAAATAAATTTAATGCGTTACGTTTGAAAACCTAACAGCTAACATCATAAGTGTTATCTTTTGAAACGGCGCATACGTGTGTTGTCTGTTATGAAACTACTGACAGCATATACCAAGAACTTTTCTGTCAGTTTGTCGGTCGATCGGTCGGTCCCAGGATTCCGAGTTAGGGTACTTCCATGTGTGCTAGGACGATGAAACTTGGCATGCATATCAGGGACCTGACCAAATTAATATGGAAATAGTCACTTGCCCGATCCGACCACCGTGGGGGGGGGGGGGGGGACGGGGAGACAGCGGAATCCACAGTTTGCATAACTTTCGAACGGGTTTATCAGACGCTTTTCTTGGTGGCGACAGCTATTTTGATAATGGCTTTTAACGTTGCCACCCTCGTTGGTTCACTCCATCTGGAGGAAGAAGAAAAAGCTACGCGGGCAAAAATATAAAAAATAGGACAAGCTACTCACCCATATATTGCATCCTTGTCCCGCTTGAGTACATCAGGTACAGACGCCCCCATCACGTGGCTGCTTACAGAATTCACGTGATTTGTTGCAGATGCAACTGCAGCTTGGTACGCAGGATGCAGCATCCCATGTGAGGCGTGATGATGCAGTTGCTGTGTGATGGATCTGTGGGCTGCATGGGGGTCATACATAGAGCTGGCGACTTCCATGGCACCATAGTGGGTAAGCCCGGACTCGTCGTACTGCAAAAAGAGACAATGGGTACTGCATTTCAACTGCAAAAACAGCCAGACTAAAAAAAAAAAAATGCGTCAGCGCTGTGCGACGGTTGCTGGTGAAATTTTATTAAGCACTGGACAAGAAATGGAATTAGTGCAGTATAAAAAAAAGGAATGAATCACGAATGTCACATATTTTAGTTCAACAATCAGGAAATGTAATGTGTACAATAGGAATATACATATAGGAGTATACAGTATAGTAGGTGTGATACAGTAGGAAATGTAATGTAGGGTAGTATTGCCGGCTCTGGAACTTTCGTATCCTTTTAAGTCATATTTGTGTACTAAAAATCCAGAAACCACAGGATATCCTTGGGGACAGACTATCTAACGATATACTCGTTTAAGACGAGCTGCATAGAAACTATCGGTTGTCGCATTCTACACCCCGGTCTTGGTCCGTTCGTTTGAAGTGTGATTATTTATTATCATCCACGTATGTTTCTCTTTTTTATTGGTCAATATACTCCTCTATTTTCTATTTTACAGATGTCGTCTGTGAATTATTCACTCATTCGTTCATATCTAGACGGCTACGAATAAGTAGATTTCACTCCGAGCCATTCCTGCGAGGTATCTCACCACAATAAGATATTTATAGGTGCTGGAAATTTCACTTATTTTATCGCATATCAGCCTCAAAACGATGCTTGCCAAGAAGGGCCGAAATATCGCTGCAATAAACCTAAGCTGAATCATCCGTTTAACGCCACAAAATAGCATGTGTCCATTTTTTTAGGTTATTTTCTTGTGATGTTAGCCGAGTTGAAATAAAATGGTCTTTAGCACAATAGTACACTGCGTTTGTGACTCAAACAATTTTTCGTTTGTACTTTTCTTTATTATTTATTTTGTCAATTTACTCATTATTAATATATTCGGAAGTGAGCAATACATATTCATCCATTCATTTTGCATATAGAACGCCTGTGTGTCTACTTTTTGTACGTTTCGGTGTTGACTTTTGCGAAGTCACAATTAAATGGTCTATAACACATACTAAACTGCGTTTGTGACTCACACAATTTGTCAGACGTGCTTCATGTTCGAAGAGGTATGCGCGGCCGGTTGGGGTAGGCTTCAGAAATTACAGGTCTTGAAACTGGTCATTTTCATCTCGTCGTAAAATAGCTTTAAGTCTTCGGACAACTTATGTCCGGCTTTGCATTCGAGCCCGCCGCATTATGTAAGTTCCGCGCTTCACATGCATTTAAATTCAAATTTTACGCTCAAAGAACACCACTGGCTGGCACCATTACAAAGCTGTACACGTATTCTGGACCTTTCTGCATTTGAGAGACTATCAAAACAAGACAACGTTGATGGACAGACACTGTCGGGTATATGTGTCGCAGGATGTGAAAAACACTCCTTTAATTGTGATGTGTGCAAAAGAAAAAGCGTTACAAAAAGAGAAACAAATTAACTAAAGTTTCATGATTCTCTTCTTATCTTTTTTAATACTAAGCGGTTCTACTTCATATTACGAGGAAAATAAACAACATTCAACATTATTAGTAGCGAAGACAGAGGTGGAATTGAATCCAACAGATAAATTTAATCCTTTTACCGGTCAAAAATACGACCAGTCTACAAGAGGTACTACAACTGAGTATTTATACTGACGTATGATCGATCGGCCTACCGGAACAAATGTTCAATTTGGCCTAATTTGAAGGCTCGTCGACCTTTCTTTTTAGTTTACTGTGAAAACACAGATGAACAGTAATCCCCCTCCCACTTGGCCTTCGTTCGATACACAATGGATGGAAAAACAGATGCACTAAAAACACTCGCTCGGATTAATCTGACTGGGCTATGAATTTAATGAATTCTTTCTAAGAATTATTTATAAAATAAAACCTAAGAGAAGTCTACTCCTTATTATAAAAAGAGTATATAACTGTGAAAGCATTATGGTTCTAATCCCTGTAAATTAATTGTCGAACAGGCCCTACTGCCATCGAATTCCTTAGTAGATACAGGGATTTTTCGCTGTTTGATTTATTTGTTTATTCTATTTTTCCTGGAACGTCGCCAGAAGACTTTTGTCGCATGTGCAGGTCCTTATCATTCTCGTCTTTAGACAAACAGAAGATTAGAGAGAGTCTACCGTAGTATGACGAAAATTAATAAACTGTCTACAGCTTAACGAAGCTCTGGACAAAGAAATGGCGCAGGCCTATTCCAAGCTGGCGGCGTGAAAGTGACAAAACTTACTATCTCCTTATTAGGCTAGGTTAGTGACAGTAAGCTTAAGCGGCTTTGCCGAGATATGGAATTTATATATCAGTCTTCTACATTTCCAGTCTATTTTAGTCATTTGACTGTTGAGCTTAGACTAAAAAATTTTTGAAATTCTGAATTCACTGCCAATTCTTTTGTTCCAGTATTGCTAGTTCGCCCCTTGTAGCTGTAGTCTGAAGAGGGCCCTTCCGAAGAAGGGCGGCATATCGTTGGAACAACAAAATTTGCTCTGGGTAAGATACCATTGACCACCTTTTAGGACAGAGCCAAGAGATTCCTTCACTGGGTTCAGGTGGGTTGGCTGCAAGGCCGTATCCAGGGGGGGGGGGGTAGGGGGTTGAAACCCTCCCCCGAAACACACAACCATAGTCATTTTTACAGGCTTTTCCCTCTGATCTATGTCTTTTTTCTACTCTGGATACGGGCCTGGTTGGCTGATCTTGTTCTCTTTCCTGGTATCTTAAATCCACAAATAAAAGAACAAATCACAAGGTGTATTTTTGCGTGTTAAATTAGATGAAGAGAAGGCAATAGTCGGTGTTTTTGTTTGAGTTTTCTTGCCGCCTCAGACGTCTGACATAAGCCCGTATTTCTTATTTTTTCTATAAATTAGTTATTGTCACTATTATGATTCACATGTTGTACCGTGTTCTTCGAAACTGGGCTAACTGAAAAAATTCTGGAAACTGAGTTAACTATACCATTAGAAACAACATCGCTGATTTAGTATTCTGTTAAATTGTGCTAAATTTTAGATGACGACATGGGCAACATCTAACAGGTAGATTAGATTTAGCTTTCTTACTTCTTACTATCCTCATGCAGATGGCATACACAAAACTTAGCCCAAAAATTACGAAAATGTAGTTAGCATAGTTTTGAAGAACACGGTACAGTTAGCTTCGCTTGAAGGTGCAATCGTTCATCGTTTGCATTCTTGACTCACTTTCTTCTCCTTTTCCTTGATTTCATTTTCTTCTACATCATTCTCAACTTTATCACATTTTCGGTTGGTGCGCAAGTCCATAACTATCATCCTGACACCAAGACGTAATATTGTCAACTGAACTTGTAATCTTCCCCTACGACGGAAGTCGCTTACTTGAATATTTTGCACGTTATTAGCAACAATCAGCAACCTATCAGGTTTCACTGACGGGTGAGTTTCACAAACATTAGCAAAATGTAAAGCAGTTGGAAAAGGTCAGTATGTGAGGTTTACCTGACGCGTCCTGTAGTTCTCTGAGGTGGTAGTGGTGGAAGCGGGTGGGTGGAGGGGGGGGGGGGGTAGGTGTCCAGTATGTTGAATAAATTCTCTCGTAAGTGTATGCATTGTGCAACGTGTTTAAAATGTACCGTGTAATCGTTCTTACAATAGGTTAAACCAGTTGAAAAAACAAGAATCTCATAGCCTATACTACTTTTTGGGATCACAAAAGCGTGGAGGGATACCTATGACTTCGTAAAAGTTGACCGTCTGTCACGAAGGGGTAGAGATATTTTCTTCAAACTTGGTATGAGGATCCATTGGGTCACAATACAGGTCAAGTTCGTAGACAAGCCCTGTAGCCATATATTTAGGGGGATGGGTTTCAAATTAAGGGACAAACAAAAATATTTTTAAAAGCCAATGAGATAGTCCAGATAGGGGTAAGGAGAAGTGCTGAATCCATATCTGAAACTTATTTTCTCGACGGACAATCAATTCGTCCAGAATCCGGCCGAAAACGGAAAATTTGTTAAAAGTAAAAGTTTTATTTGAAGTTGATTACATGTATTAGGGGTAAGAAGACATGCTGAATCTACATATGACACTCGTTTTCTACCCAGACAAGTAGTTCGCCCGGAATCCAGTCAAAACCGGCAAATTTGTTAAAAGTAAGTTTTATTTGAAGTTGATTAAATGTTCGATTTAGGGGTAAGAAGACATGCTGAATCCATATATGAAAATCATTCTCTACCCGGATAGTTCGCTTGAAATCCGACCGAAACCGGAAAATTATTTAAAAGTTAAAGTTTATCTGAAGTTGATTAGAGATTCAATATAGGGGTAAGGAGATACGCTGAATTCTTTTTTAGCTTTAGTTTTTTGCCAGACAAGTAGTTCACCCGGAATCCGGCAGAAACCGGATATTTGGCAGAAGTAAGGCATGAAGTTTCGATCAATTTCGTAAAAGTAGATACGACATATAGGGGTAAACACACATGCTGAATCCATACCTGAACTGGTTTTCTCAGCTGACTAGCCATTGGCACTAATCTGTTTGAACAGTAATAATGTTCAAGGAGTCAGGCGAAGACTGGATATCTATAAGACGCAGTCGTCTGGATCAAAATTAAATTTTTGGGATCCAGTCAAAGCCTTTGGTCTTGTTCTATTTGCGCTGTTTTATACTTTGCAATTTTGGACGCAAGAGCCCGACGGGGACATAATATTAAATACGGAACCAGACTTTTAAAATTAAATCTCTAGCTACAGAAACAAGCCTTTTTTTTTGTCGGGTTGTCTCTCTTCAATAGCAAACAAATCAGGTTATTCTGCTTAGAAAATCAGAAACACTAAAAGCCATTAACACTGCAGATAAAGAGCAAATCATGAAACACGAGTAGCGTATGCTCCTTTCTCATGGCAAAAGTACGCCTGATGTCCACACATGCATCTGAACTGAAAATTTATCGACAACGAACATATATTATCGAACATATTCTTCTTCAAATATGTGGTCAAACGTAATACGTCGTCAACCTTGATAACGAAACATATAATATAATTTCAGTACAGGTTTTACTTTTCTGCAACGTCGTGTTGAACGACGACGGGAGACCTCGTCTTTTTATTCCCAGGTACTTTTAATGGACTAATATTCAATAGCAAACAAACACTTATTCATAAATTCTACAAAGAATATTTTCCCAAGCTCATTCGTGTTTGTATTATCTTGCGACTTTACGTACCGACGGGTGCTCGGTACACGGCGCACCCCTATTCATACCCTGGACAATAGAAGCGCTCTGGGGGGAAATACGGGTTGTATTGTGTATAAATGCGACGTAAAAAGAACAACCAAGCTATGTGGGACCCGTCGGATCCACGACTTGCAACGGTTCTATTGATCCGAATATTTGAGAGGCGTTTGTTCTCGGACCACCATGGCATTCCCAAAGTTTGCGCGAGTCGGATTGCAAGTTTGCAAGAACACTTGTATGACGCGGTTCTTGTGGACTTTTACTTTTTTGGGGGGGTTGAGAAGATATAGATTGTGTATCCGAACCCGTTGCATCGCGGCGGCGGAAAATCTCCCTGCCCTAATCCTCCATTCCCTGGATCGCCCGACTGTGGGTCCGGCGGTGACAGAAAGAATAATTAGCGTCTGATCCGGGTTGGTGTTTTTTTTTATTATTATTTTTACTGACGAGGTTTGTAATTTATTCTTTGCTTTCTTTATGTTATACTCTACTAGTCGTCCTGTGACACAGTGGGTGGATAAAATTTCTTTTAATTCGCTACTGCAGATCAGGGTCCGACTGAGAATACTTACCTAATCTTGTTCAGTATGATTACTAGGAGGCCTAGGAGCACAGATAGGTAATGACGTCGTCTTTATTTGTTGTCTCTAACAGTATTGTTTTCTTCTCCTTTTCTTTCTTTTTCTTTTACTTTGTCTATGTCTTGTGCCTTTTGATTTTATCATTAATATTATTATTATTTACTCCGTAGATGCCCGAAGCTTTCCGATTTAAGAAAAAATCATTTAAATTGCTGTCCTTTGGTCACTTTTGAAATTTTGAGTAATGTTAACCCTACCGTCATTACTCGAGTGGGTGTTTACATACATAAAGATTTAGAATAAAGAAGAATTCTGCACTTTTAAGTTATAGTTTTGCTGTTATTTTGTGTGTATGGCCCTTGGGCTTTTGGAATACACTGATGTATCTATCCATCTGTCTATTATTTTAAACGGTATAATTCAGGACGAAATATTCTTTACACGGGAATATAGGGTGTCTGGACAATAAAGACAAATTTCTACATTATGGTAGGCTTTAGCCTACGATACTCTGTGTATAGTCTTAACTTTCTGTATCAGCCTATTGTTTGTTATCACAAAGTCTATGTGCTTTTATTCATCAGCCTTTATTTGTCAGCTTTTTATCTAGAATTTCATTTTTCACGGACTAGATTCAATTCCCATTTACACATCAGCATTCTATCTATCCTCCTATTTTTCGGACCAAGTCCCAACCTATGTTTCCTACAAAGAAGAAGCATTGCGACGCATTTTATCGTAGTACACGTATTAGAACAGCATCATTTAGTAGAATAATTAGTCTTTCAGTTATTCCATATTTTATCGAGTCTTCACCCCGTCCCGCCGGCAAGTCACCGACGGGCAAAAATCTTTCGGTTTTTTGCCTTAGATCTTATTATTCTCGAGTTCATCTATCCTTACCGCCCACTCTAACTATCTACCTCAATGTCTAATTTCGGAAACAGTAGAACGCAAATCTTGTACATTTATCTTATATTTTGTTTTATTCTTAGAATAAAGCATTAGAAGTATTTTGATCCAAGTATTAGCTGGAGATTTTAAAAGCATGCCAAATCTTATTACATTTGTACTCAAACCTTCTGAGTGGCACTGGTCGCCGACGGTAGTCAACGGTTACTATGCGGCGGACGACTAAGTGTTACTAAATGCTAATGTATCTACAAATTTTCAACAAATAAATAAGTTTTCCCCTATCTACTTGAGTGTCTACTTTCCGCACATTTCATCTTATGTGTTGCACTCTGGCCCTAGCGAACTTTGATTTTCAACACTTAGCTTGAAGTCTTGCTTTTCTAGTTGGCATACTTAGTTGAAGAATCCCTTTTTGACCATCATTTCAGACTTTGTTGGATGATGGATCTGAAGGTTTTTCTGAAGTGTTCTGAATTTTTGTTCACTTTCTTTTTCTTTCTAAACTAGTTTCTGTATGCCTTTCATGCTATTCATTATAATATTTTGGCTTTCTTGAGTTTTTACTTATTAGTACAATCTTTCTTGTTTGATTTTTTTTCTTGTTCCACTTTGTCCTTTCCTTGCGGTGCCGCGGCTTTACCGATGGTTTTTCACATACAATTTTACTTATAACTCAAAATATAAAAAACTCACCCTTGGTTGCGCCATTTTTTAAAATAAATTAATCCAAGTACACTTTTTTCTTCAACTCACTAATACACACTCAGCCGATCACCATATTATATCCATCCCACTTTATACAAATGGTTCCCTAAAATAATAACTTCACAGCAGAAAAAATTCCAACACTTAATTTTCTAATCCTTCTCGAAATACGTCACTGACAAGTGAATGACACAAAATGAATGATGTTGCCACACGTACAAGCTGTACTGACTCACTGTCAATCATTCTCTTGCAGAATTTCTTGGCCACAACGCGTCGCTAGCATCGAAGAGAGGGAGGGGCTTGGAAAGAAGGGGCGGGAACAGGCGGAGTCGGAAAAATACAAGTGGAATCGGCCGGATTTTATGAGTCGAAGAGACGTCCAATCGGTTAGCGCTGTATGATGTAAAACTAAGGCGAAGTTTTTTGCGGGTTTGTTTCAGAAACAGTCGGAATGCTACCGGACCACGAGAAGCTTCGGTGGAATACCAAGTGATGAAATTCTTGAAGTCCGAATGGAAACATTTCTAGGAAATACGGGACGAGAAAAGGGGGCGAAAGAAGAATACTAAAAGCCTTCATAACTTGGAAAGTTAAGCAATGGGGAAAGTCATCCACAAATCTCTGTTTCAGAAAGCCTGATGCAACTTTCGGTCTTGACCCCCAAACCGGGAGTCATTCCAAATAAAAAAGAATAAAATTCCAAATCAATTTATTTTCAGCCCAACGCGCTGTGGGATGTGTTATATTATCGCAGGATGCTTGCTGGATCTGTGAAATAGCAACAATTTTATTAGTTCCCAGCAATACGTTTCACTTTAAATTCATAGAATTGCTAAATATGGATTCTTCAACCAAAGAAACGAAAAAGTCCAACTTCTAAACTAGCCAATAAGAGCCTATAACAAAAGCCTGTAAAAGCAGCTTGTTGTTCCCGAAAATGAACGGGACCTTACTAATATGATACGATATGGAAAGGAAAACAACCACAGATGAAGAAAAATAAACAAGAAAATAAAAAAAATGTAACTTTATAACACTGAATCTTGCGAAGAAGGCGAGGAAGAAGGGCCAAAATATCGCCGCCAAAGCACGGTAGCCGACTATCCAAAGAGTCACCCACTCCCCCGCACCTGATGTACACCCTCTAAAACCAGATACCGACTGAAACCAGCCTTGCCAGCTACGAATTAGGCCAATTCCCAATTCTAAACATGCATATTTTAGAGCGTGTTCCACCCTACTTACCGTAGTTACTACCTCGGTTACTACGCATGATGTCACGAATTCTGGCTTTTTGCTCAAGGCTGGAATGATTTTTCTGTTTTCCAGCAGAATATCATGCAACGGACGAATCAGACCAATCACGGGACAGAGATGCGTAGTTTTGCTTACTACGCTCCTGAGCGTGGTAGGCAAATTGTTACTACCAGTTACTATTTCGAGTAGGTTGGAACGGTCAGCGTAGTAACTTTTTACGAAGCTCGAACAAAATAGTAACTAATAATTACTATTGTTAGAAGGATGGAACACGCTCTTAATATTCTAAAACGCGTCAACCATGCCGACTGTTGTAAGCCGGTTCCGGCACCGGGCACTTGCTGTAAACTAAAACCAAGAGTGGGCAACCCCCCGTGACTATCCGCTTTCTGCCATTGTTTGAATATTTCCATGTGTTCCCTCTTAAGCAGACTTAATTAACTCTCTAAATTTTTCCAATCTAACAGCGCCTTAAAATATGTTTCTCCTTCCATCCCTTTTAGCCTTTGCACAAAACTTCAGTGATTTTGACGGAAAATATCGAGGACTCGTAAAGCCACTTTCCCATTGACGCGTCGTTGCGATGCTTTACGTGTGCGTTTATCTTGCGTTGCGTGCAGGTTGCGCAGCGTATCTTTCACACCTGCACGAGAAGCTTTCGCGCTGGATTCTCATTTACATTTTTCCTTTGTCGATTTCTTCTGCTGAGCTTTAACTTCTTTCACTAGTATCAAGTATTTCTTTAATCAGCATGTTTTTTCTAATTTTCTGGCCATTTTCACTGACAAATCTGATGCGTACGCGTCGACGCAAAGCAGGAATAGAACTTGCGTTTTATTCGTGTGCGTAAGCTCTGCGTTACGTCGACGCAAGCACGACGCAGAAGCTGGGTAGCTTAGTGTGAAAGGCTCAACGTGTCAATGTGAAAGCGACTTAATACATTGTTAGTAACCTAGGTAATCGCAAGGCCCTCCCCCAAAATATCCGTTGATGGGCTTTCTTCTTATAGTTTAGTTTATTTTATTCACACAAAAAGCATGACAACATTTATTCCGCTAGATCAACTATAAAGCTACCAATTGGTAATGGGTGGGGCTTAACTTCCATTCAACCGAACAAGACCTAAGGTTTCGACAGGATCCCAAAAATCTAGTTTTGATCCAGACAACTGGGTCTTGTCTTCGCCAGATCCAGTCTTCACCAGATCCAGCATTCGCCAGGCTAATCATTGAGAAAACCAAGTTCAGATATACCTCTATCAGGCATATCTATTTTGAGGATACTGACCGAAACTTCATGCTTTACTTCTGCCGAATTTCCGGTTTTGGCTGAATTCCGAGCGAACACTTGTCCAGCAAAAAAAAGAAAACTCAGAAACGTCAGTGTATCTCCTTATCCCTATAAAAGTGCATCTAATCAACTTCAAATAAAACTTTAACTTACAAACAAATTTAAGGTTTCAACCGGATTCCGGACGAATTATATGTCCAGGTGAAAAGTGATTGTCAAATACAGACTCAGCGTCTCCTTAGCCCTAAGTCTGTCATTTAATCAACTTCAGATACAACTTTTGCTTTTAACGGATTTTCCGGTTTTGGCCGGATTCCGGGCGAACTATTTGTCCGGGTAGAAAATGATTTTCATATAAGTCTTCAGCATGCCTTCTTACTCCTTATTCTGTCATCTAATCAACTTCAAATAAAACTTTTCGTTTTAACCAACTTTCCGGCTTTTGCCGGATTCCGGTCGAACGACTTGTCCGGCGAGAAAATGGTTTTCATCATCGTGTTCAGCATGTCTTCTTACCCCTAATTCAAACATCTAATCGCATCTAATAAACTTCAAATAAAACTTTTACTTTTAACCAACTTCCGGGTTTTAGCCTGAATCCGGACGAACTAATTGTCCGGCGAGGAAATGGTTTAGCATATTTTCTTACCCCTAAATCGAACATTTAATCAGCTTCAAATGAAACTTTCACTTTTAACCAACTTATTTGCCAAAATGTTTAATCAGATAAAAAACGATGAAGAAATAATAGCTTTAGACTCAACAGGAGCAATGAAAATCCTACCAAAAAGCGGTGATCTACAAGACTTAAGCAACTGGAGACCTAAAACAATCACACCGAGTGACTACCGAATTTTGGCGAAAGTCTTAGCAAACAGGTTAAAGAGGGTACTACCCAAAGTACTGAGTAAGCACCAACATGAGGAGTAGCTAAACGAACGACTTCGGATGTTCTAGCTTCCATAAGAAACGTGCTTATTCAGAGCGAGAAATTAAAGAAAAAGCAAAAGGCGAGGCTATGTATCACAACCTTCGATATACGCAAAGCATTTGATAAGCTAAAGCGAGTCATCCTTTTTATAGTAATGGAAACATATGGCATAGATCCGAAATTCATAAAATGGATCGAAAAATTGTATGATAAAGTACTACAAGTGATTGTCATTGGGAGTCAAGTAGCCGAAGAATTTGAAGCAGAACTTGGAGTTAGACAAGGTTGCCCCCTGAGTCTACTTTTACTTGATCTATATTTTGACCCTTTGCTGAGGTACTTGGAATCAGAGATAAAAGGAATACAATTAGAGGACGTAACGCTGAAACTGAAAGCTTTCGTTGACGATCTAAATTCCTTTACAAGCAATGACGAAGATCACAAAAAAGCAGTCAGCTGCATTGGCAAATATTGTGGGATATCTCGCATTGAGCTGAACAGGAACAAATGTGAAACCATGTGCCTCGGAGAAGAGAATGGACTGGAAATTAACAACATAAAGCGGGTAGATGAAATACAAATCTTGGGGGTCAGATTCCAGAAAACGTGGGCTAGGACCGAGAAAGTAAACTGGGATCTCACTACTGGAAACTTCAGAAATGCACTGAGCTATGGATACGGAAGGGGCATGACAATTTTCCAGAAGGCCCAATACATGAACATATATGTCCGATATTGTGGAATTGAGATTTGCGATATCTCAATTCCAAAGAAAAAGGACATTAAGAGGCTTATGAGTGCAATTTATCGCTTTGTATGGCACGGGATTGAGCCACCCCGAAGCAAAATCACGGACATGTTCCTTAAAAAGGAAGATGGAGGGCTACAGATAATAGAGATTGAATAGAAATCTAAAGAAATTTGAGTGAAAACCCTGGCAGAAACCATTATCAGCAACCAAGAATCCGAACTGTAAGACGTGGTTTACCGCTTACAACGAAAAAAAGGGTTTCCCCAAAAGTTGGAAAACCCTTTTAAAGAAGCTCGTGACCTGACTGAAAATAAAATAACTGACCTCGAAAAAGGAAAGATTGATAGGAAGGAAATGAAAGAGTACTATTTCAAAAAGTCGAACCTACCTAATTTAAAGATGTTACTGTGACGGTACGTCACTTATTCCAGTGCCATTCATCGTCCTGTAGCCCTTTGTTGGCTTTAATAAATTATTATTTATATTTATCATTCATTATGTTGTTAAGTCAGTCAATAAAAGAACTTCCGAGGAGACTGTTGTCAGTTACGTAGGTCACGCCTAATCCTAAACATTAAAATAAGCATGTTTAAAAGCGTCTTAAAGAAGAACCGCCGAATTTATGAGCGGATTTCGGTCGGTGCCGGGAAAGGGTGTACACCAGGTGCAGGGGAGTGGGTATCACCTCGTTGGAGACGTAGCCACTTTCTTTAGTTCAACCTACCCTACAGCAAGAAAGAACAGAAAAGAAAAGAAGCTACACAGGAATTGTAAAATAAAAGTAGAGTTTGTATTTTGCTAAAACCTCGGCTAAAACAACCAAAAGGGCCCCAGACTCAGTTACCCCCTAGGGGGGCACCGGATGTCTGTCACGGCCTGTCTGTTGTCAACGTGCTAACTAAAAAAGTGCACAACGTACAAAAGTGCGCAGCGTGCAACTGTAAACAACGTGCAAACGGGAACAACCTGCAACTGCTCAATGTGCGAACGTGAACAACGAACAAACGTGCACAGCATGGAAACGTGCACAAAGCGGAAACGTGAACAGTGTGCAAACGTGAACAACGCGCAAACGTGAACAACGTGCAAACGTGAGCAACGTGCAGACGTGAACAACGTGCAGACGTGAACAACGTACAAACGTGAACAACGTGAAAACGTGAGCAACGTGCAAACGTGAACAACGTGCAAACATGCGCAACGTGGAAATGCGGACAACGTGCAAACTTGAACAAGGTGCAAACGTGAACAGCATTCACACTGTGGAAACGTCCGCAACGAGTAAACGTGCACAACGTGCAAAGGTGCGCAATGTGCATAAAGGGCACAACGTGCAAAGGTGCGTAAAGTGAACAACCTGCTAAAAACTGGAATTTTTCAACGCAGAAGGAAGTCGGGTGCGCAACATTTTAACCGCAGAAGTACATTATGTGGGACACTGACTGGCTTATTTCGGACAGACATTATAAAGTTGTTCGCTTATGAACGCAAGAATTATTCCCCAAAAAGCCCATGGGCCTTGCCGGGAAAAATAACACTCGAACAAAGAATAAAAAACATCGACAGATTCTCGGTGGATGCAATGAAAACTGAAGCAGAACAATGTACATAACAATATAGAGTACACTGTAAAAAGTTTCTCCGTATAAAGATTAAAGTCAACTAAAGTATTTGCAACTCAGATTCATCTTATCTCTATTTGGTATTAATCTTATCTGCATAGAGATAAGAATAATCCGAGCAGAAAATGCTGCAGTTAACTTTAATCTTTATATGAAAAACTTTTTACAGCGTAGAGGTCTGCTTCTCTGAACGTTATGTAAAGTGAAGACGACAAACACCCATCAGGTGTTCTTTAACCTTAGTTTTGACTTTTTGAGGTATAATGCAACAACGCTAGAGCATACTCAAACGTATGAGCAATTTCCCCATGATAACGGGTTGAACTGAAGGTCTGAAATGAAAATTCGATTCTGGAACCGATTTATATGGGTTACTGTCACCTTTCTACAAGGAACGGTGCCCCAACGCCGGGGCATTGTGCCCAAATTGAGGATTTGTGTAAGACTGCCCTTATTACGGTACTGTGGCTGACAGGTATAGCTAGGGGACAAAGAAACAGGGAGAGAGATTTTATAAGCTTATAGAAATTTGTTTGAGGATGTTCTGGAGTTTAATTTAGAGTTTTGTTTGATTTAGTTTTTTGAGATTTAATAAATAAGGTAAAATTAATGGAATGAGAGGAAAAATTAAGAGATTAAGTTTTTTTTTAGATAGGGTAAGCAGTAAGTCCGTATTCAGGAATTTATTTAGGGGGGGGGGGTGCCAGGGGGGCGGACCAAAAAGTGCTAAAAAAACATGGATCACATTAAAGCCTATAAAAAAAAGATTATTTTCGTATCTTTCGGTGGGGGTTCGAACCCCCCCCCCCAGGATACGGCTCTGTAGAGTAGTATAGAGGAACAAAATAAACAATTAAAGTATATGAGAATGTTCTTTGGAAAACTTATAAGTTTGAAAACAAAAGTTATTTTTTAGAGTTGGAAGGTATAAAAAAGAAAGTAGGTATAAGATGAAAGTGTAAATGCCGTAGGTAAATTCTTTATTGACTTTACGGAATCGGAGGTGGGGATGTAGCCCGCCTTAATTAGATCTAAAGCAAGAACGGGTGGAAAAGAAAAAAAGGAATAAACAAGTGCGCAAGCGCTCAGACGTGGAGTGTGAAACTAAAATGCTGGAAAATGTAAAATCACATTTTATATTCAAACAGCTTTAGAACAAACATATTTCACATCCCCAATAACCAAATAAGTATTGAAACAACCTTATTTTGTAATCATCACACTTTAAATGTTAACAAACCGCTAGTAGAAATCCACAGAAATGTTAAACTTGCACGAATAGCTTGAGTTCCAACATATTCTACTACCAATGGTCTGACAGCCAGTCCACCCCTTAAACCTCTTTTCCATTCGCAAGGTAATAACAAGTGCAATAAACCAGATCGTAGCAGCCTAATCCCCCTTTATCACAATTCATTAAGAACGGCATTTCATGGATCATATGACAGAAGAGTCCAGTTTCCAACTGTTGATTAAAGAAGTACGTCGCGTCGCCTTATTTGCTGCTGTTAAACCAAATTCCTCATCCATAGATATAACTCCCCAAATATACAAAAGTTGGACTTGAGACCTGTCACAGACGAACTTAACTCATGGGAAATCTGGGCCCAGCTGCCCATGAACGGGAGAGGGGGGGGGGGGGGGGGGTCGGGACCCATCAAAATTTGTATTTACTCGTCTTTTCCCTCAAGTATACCAGCTTAGAATTTGATTATAGTCACGGGTCAAACACTTTCGTCATGGGCAATTTGGGCCCACTTACCCATGAACGGGGAGGGCTGGGGGGTGGTTCAACTCCACGATATATCCCCAACCACTATGATCCAAAAGCACAAAGGAATTTCATTGTCTTATCTCCCGTCATTGTCAAGTTAAAAACATTAAAAAATGGGAAATCTGGGCCCCAATTGACCCGGAACCAAGTGGGGGTGGAGTTTGGGACCCGTAAAAAGTAAAAGAGACCCCAACGCTCACAAACCTACCAAGTTTCAAACTGATATCTGTTGATTCCTGTCACGGGTAACGATTCAGCGAACTTTACTCCTGGGCAATCTGGGCCCAGTTGCCCATGAATGGGGTGAGTGGGGGAGGTGCAACTTTAAAAGCAATTTCCCAGCTCTAGGATCTGCACGTACAAGGAATTTCATCGTGCTATGTCCAGTTCTCGTCAAGTTATGAACATTGTTCACTGGGCAATCTGGGCCCATTTGACCCTGAACCGGATTGGGGTGGGGCCCCCAAAAGGCAGCTACACTGCTAGCAATAGTGGACTGTTCCAAGGAACACTCCACCAAAAAGGAAAAAGAGTAATACCTCTGCTGTATCCTCGAACGAATATTTCTAATAAAAGCAACGAAGACTGAAGTAGGACCATTGTCATAACAATATAGCTAGTGTCGAAAAGGTCATATAAGGCGAGATGAGGTAAGCGTTTAGTCGAAAATAATAAAACCATTATTATCATCTAAAAAATAAAGGCTGAGCATGTGTCGGGTTGCACATAATTCCGCACTCGTCCAGTCAGGTTTAACTACCAGTGCGCACACACCGGATTTTCTGCACTTCCATTAGAAGTAGAAACAGTCTCAAGTTTCCGAACGGATCTGATGACCGTGCTGAACATCCTGGCAGAATTCCAGTATAAAACTGCAAATAACAGTTGCGTTTTGCAGATGCAATGGTATTTGATACCACGGTGTACACTACAGTTCTTCAGTATCTGGCCAGTTAACCTATTATCTGAAGACTCACCGCACTAACGTCATATCACTTTCATCTTCACCAACATAAGACCCTAGCTTTTCTTGGAATCCCAAAACGTAAGTGGAAGGATACCTATGACATCGCAAAAGTTGTCCGTCCGTCCGTCTGTAAGCACGATAACTCTCGAAGGGAATGAGATATTTTGATGAAACTTGGTATGAGGATTGTTTGGATCAAGGGTAAAGTCGAGTTCGTAGATGGGCGCTGTAGCCGTATATTTGGGGGTGGGAGAGGGGGTTCAAATTAAGAAACAAACAAAATATTTTTAAACAGCTAATGTGATAGTCGATTATGGGGTAAGAAGACATGCTGAGCATGATGGTGACAATCATTTTCTCGCCGAACAAGTAGTTCGTCCGGAATCCGGCAAAAACTGGAAAGTTTGTTAAAAGTAAAAGTTTCATTTGAAGCTGATTAAATGTTTGATTTAGGGGTAAGAAGACATCCTGAATATGATGGTGAAAATCATTTTGTCGAAGGACAAGCAGTTCGTCCGGAATCCGGCCAAAACCGGAAAGTTGGTTAAAAGTAACAGTTTCATCTGAAGTTGATTAAATGTTTGATTTAGAGGTAAGAAGACATGCTAAACCCGATGGTGAAAACCATTTTCTCGCCGGACAACTAGTTCGCCTGTAATCCGGCCAAAACCGGAAAATATGTTAAAAGCAAAAGCTTTATCTGAAGTTGATTAGATGATAGATTGAAAGTAAGAAGAGACGCTGAGTCTGTATATGATGATCATTTTTTACCCGGAATCTGTTTGTACCCGCATTTTTTTAAGTCAGAACTTTATTTAAAGTTGATTAGATTTCTTTATAGGGATAAGGAGATACGCCGGTTTCGTTTCTGAATTTCTTTTTTTGCTGGACTAGTAGTTCGCTCGCAATTCGGGCGAAACCGCAAATTTGGCAGTAGTGAAGCAGGAAGTTTCGGTCAGTATCGTCAAAATAGATATGGCTTATAGAGGTATAGATAGATAGGTAGATAGGATATCTGAACTCGGTTGTCTCTGATGATTAGCCTAGCGAAGACAAGACCAAATTGTCTGGATCAAATCTTAGATTTTTGGGATCCCATCGACACCTTTGGTCTTGTTCAAATTGGTGGGAAAGAAGTGATGTTGGCACTTGTGATATGAGTGGATATAAGTATTTGACACTGCAAAACGGATACGTCAACTACATTTTATATTTCGGTCCTTGTGGCAAGGGTCCTCTTCAGGCTCAAGCCGCTCAAACTGGACAACGAACTTGTGGAAAAAAAACCCTAAAGATTCTTGCTTAAAGCGGACCGCACACAAATTTCTTCGTAAAAATTGCGGTTTCGTTTTGGACACGGGCGCTGCCTTTGCTGATCGACTGGGTCGTTGAGAGGGTATACATTTGTCTGCATTTTTGTTTAGGTATAACCTGCCCCTTCTTTCCAGCTAAGACGGATACTTGTCGAGCAGCAAAAAGAGCAGCAGTTTTCAAAATTAAATCGCAGCACCAGCTTCACAAAATCAGATGCAAGAATCTTGAGTTGTTTCGCCCCAAGTTCATTTTCAAGCTTGAATGGCTTTAGCTTGAAGAGGACCCTTGCCAAGAAGGGACGAAAAATAGCTCTAACAAGATGTAGCTGAAGTATCCGTTTTGTATTATCAAACATGATTCGCAGTCAGCTTGGGCTTGAGGTATATCTTTTTTCTTTTTCGGCAATTGTCGCTTTTGCGAAGCAACCTTAGTATCAGATACCATCTTAACTGCAAAAGCGACAAACTGCAGATCCAGTCAGCGTAGTGTCAGATACCATGGTATCTGCAAAAACGCAAGTAACGACTACGGGAGTCCCGAAACACGCAAACTGCGACGTTTACGCCACCTAGGTATGGAAAATATATGCTGACATTTACGGTCTCTCGAGCCTGGTCACACTAGGCTATTCCTGCGAGGAATATTCTACATGACAAAGTCCAAAACACGCCAGTGAACCTCGGGAAGAACGAGAAACGTTGCCCAAACGACGACTCAAATCCTGTGTCAACCAATAAACACCGTTCCTTGTTGACAGCTGCGATGACACTGTCGGCTCGTCCGCTAGGTATAAAGAGTATTCAGCACCATGGTGTTCACGCCTGAATCCAAGAATTTGGGGGTTGTTAGACAAGAAATGTGCTGCTGTTGTGCTGTAACCAGTGGAAACGAGGTCAATAATGAATCCAAGGAAAGCCAACTTTTCGGGGTTGCTAAAGTTTAAAATCAAAACAAAAAAAGTGTGCTGCTGTTGTGCTGCAACCAGTTGAACCGAGGTCGATGAATGAACCCGAGTTTTCGGGGTTAAAAAAAAAGAGAAAAAAAGTGTGCTGCTGTTGTGCTGCAACTATTGTTGCCCCTGGTCGCAGATTATAATTATGCGACCTGTTTCGTAGGTACCGGAAAGTCACAAGGTTTTTGCGGCCAAATGTCACAGATTCCGTCAGAGAAAACCGGCAACACTGACTGCAACGATCTGCACCGTCTGGCCACTCTGCACCGTATTGAAGCTTAATTCAAAAACTAGAAGCCCAGAAAAGCTGCCTTTTTCTTGGATTCGTCCATTGTGACCAAGCTTTCCTGGGAAGGACTCCCGAGGCCGGACACCCAGTTGCAACTTCAGGTCAATGTTTGCGAACTCGAGGCCAGAGCTAGACAGTGTTGCCAAACTGATACTATTTTTTGTATCTTCTACATACTAGAAAAAGTGTTCTTAGTACTACTTGAAGTAGCCTACACAAGTAGTTGACGACCATGATGTTGTAAAAAAAACACCAAATTAACGCATGGACAACAACGTTCCTCTAACGAACAGTAGCAGTCGTAACAAAACGTATACTTTTCTGCTCTCCGTGACAACTCTGGAGCTTGAGTCACTGCATAAAGTCAGTGCACGTTGTTTGGCGTCTTTCAACATTTAACGGTGCCATTACCATCACTGATGTTGCTAACCAGATTAGTGAGTCACTAATCTGGTTAGTGACCAGATTAGCTCATATTTATTCCAGCCCTTCTGGACAGGTCCTATTCATACAATGGTTAAAGATGTGAATTTGCTATTTGATACTTTTCCTATCATCCTATTTTTGGCTATAGCGCCTTTAGCCTTAGGAGGAATCCTGCCAGAACGGCCAAAAATGTCGCCAAAGGTTTTGAGAACATGATTCGAAGCTAGCTTGAACGGCAGAAATACTAGTGCCAGTTTCATTAACTTCCTAAAAATTAACTACTAAGGACTTAAAGAGCGTGTTCCACCCTACTTTCGATATCCAAAAGATGAGATCGTGCTATTTTATATGCGAGGCACCTGATCCATTTTTCAAAATTATGCAGTAACCACACGTTAACAGAGAAGTTTCAAATTAAAGATTTGAAGGACACCTGAATGAAAAGTACAAAGTATCACCCTTATCTGTACGAATTCCGTTAACATTGCCTGCAGAAAACCGAATCCAAATAGACATAGTGTTTCCAAGCTATGATTTTTGCTCCATTTTGCATCTGTCCTTATTTCAGTACCGAACAACTTTAGAAATGAACAAATGTCTCAAATCAACCGTTCTTCTGGAATATTTTTCAACCAGTTAAGCCCAAACGATCCATAAGAAATTCCAATACAATCCGACCAGCACTGTACAAGATTTGAATGAATTGCGCTTTTTGTCTTGGAGTCTGCATGTGCAAACCTCCAGAAATGAACATCCCTATTTTGAAAACGTCACGCTCAGGAGAAGAATGCTCTCCTTGGCCATGTCTGTAAATGCATTTTCCATGGTGTGTTCAAGTATGGTTCCATTGTTCATGTGTCCTTTAAGCGTTACTATTTGGAAGTTTCCTCGTCATTACCAAAAACCATGAACAACTGGCCCCTGCCAGCACAGCTCGTTCTCCACTGTTTCCTGGCCCAAAATTAAACTTTGTGTTTGTCTTTACATGTGTTTTTATTTCTTTTCTTCACTTACTCCACTTTTAAGAATGGCGGGTTATAAATAAATTACTTACTTACTTAAAACTGATACACGTAGTCCGAAACCTTGAAAACGGTAAGTGGAAACACGAACAAACGTTCGTGTTGGACTTTCTTTTCGTTTTTTCTGAATAGTGATCAGGTTCCATGAACAGAATCAGACACCCCTGAATAGCGACACATATCCATACGTTAACTGTAAAAGTCTCTGCTATATCGGACTTTAGTAATTGTGTATCACCGAATTTGGAGATTTTAATTCCGAGTTCGGAGAGCTAAATCCAATGGAGAATTAAAATGCTAGAAGGCAAAATACAGCAGATTAAGTTCTCTGAAAGCGGATAGTTTGTATGGCACTTGCAGCTTCGCTCAAGTGTTATATACCGATCACTTTTCGGTCGGTCGGTTCATTCCGTTCATTCCATTCAGATCCGGAATCTTGAGGTATGGACTACTTTTGAAAAGATGATCGTAATGAAATCATATATTTGGGAAGACCTTGTGTCTCAGATGTCCCATTTCAAGTCCGGACCGGATCCGATGAATGTGTGGGGGGGGGGCGAGTCGGAGCGGAGAACCGAACATCTTATGACACGCTTAGAGTGATACATCAGTGACATAAATGGACCGGATTCGGGCACTTGGGAGGAGTTAGAGTGGGGGGGGGGGGGGGCAGAATTCCGGTGATCGGGAGTTAAGGTCCTTCCCGATGTGCTAGAACAATAAAAATTGGCTTGATCATTGAAGAATTGACAAGATTGGCTTAGAAATAGTAAGTTCCCGGATCTGACAATCGTGAGGGGGGGGGGGGGGACTTTTGAACTGTGATCGGATCGTAATGGAACTTGACATTGGAAAGATTTCGTGTCCCAGATGCCCCAAGCCAAATCCGGACCGGACCCGACGAATGTGGGGGGGGGGGGAGAACAGGAAATCTGATGACACGCTCAGAGTGGAACGATCGGGATGAAACCTAGTGGGAATACCAAGCACAAGCAGATACATCAGTGACAGAACCGGACCAGATTCGGGCACTGTTGGGGGATTCGTGGTGATCGGAATTCCGGTGATCGCTATTTAAGGTACTTCCAGATGTGCTATAACGATGAAACCTGGCTTGAACATTAGAGACTTGACAAGATTGACTCAGAAACTGGCACTTCCCAGATCCGACCATCCCTTAAAGTACTCATCTTATACGCAAAGTATACAAAATTCCTTTAAAGGACCCCTTGCAGTACTTACTCTTGAACTTACTGTATTTTAAGTATATTGGAACACTTTACAACTAGGCTGTGCTTTCAAAAAATTACCCACGGTTTTGGCTGTTTTAGGCCTTCTCCCAAACCCGTTGACTTTTAGCGAAACAGGGAAACAGTTATTGACATAACCGTTTTTTCTGATAGAAAACTTCTCGCAGACAACCGTCGACAGCGTGATACACTTCGAAGGTAGCAAAACATGGCCAGTGAGAGAATAAGTGTGGTTTTGTTGGAGGGGTTAGAATGTACCGTACGAAATTGGGGTCTCCGGATTTAGAAACAAATGGAGTGGTTATGGAAGTAGGTTGCGTTAGTATTATAACTAAGTCTTACCTATAATACTAACGCAACGGGTCTGTGTGTAAGTCAACGGGTCTCGGAACAGGCTTAAAACAGCCAAAACCGAGGGTTATTTCTTGAAAGCACAGCTAGTTTTAACGTATTCAAATATTTTTAAAATATTGCAAGTTATATAATAAATAGTGCCAGGGGTCCTTTAAGCAAAATATACATTTGCATGATCCACATGAGCCCACGATCACTTTCGTCTGAAGGGTTTTGCTTTAAAGTGCGCATCTTAACCGCCAAGTGAAAAAATCACTTTTTACCAAACGGTACATTTCATGACCCCCCAGGGCCCATGATCTTTTTTCCACAAGACTGTTGCTTAAAAATGAATTTCTAGCAGCCTTAAAGTGTGCATCTTAACCGAAAAGTCAAAAAAATTATTTTGACCAAGCGATATATATTCATGATGCTAAAGGCCCATGATCATTTTTGCCCCGAAGGTTTTGATTACAGATGAATTTCTAGCACCCACAAAGTGCACATCATCACAGCCAAGTATATAAATAAAATACTTTTTACCAGACGAATCATTATCATGATTTCCAAGGACACATCATTATTCCTATCTCAAGGGTGTTGCTTCTAAATGATCACAAAAAACAACAATTGGCAAATTCCTTGCAAGTTATGTTCCCGACCATCTTTGCGATAAAACCTCGGTATAAATGCCACAAAACTGTACATCCCTGTGGATTTGAGTTATGACACACAAAACATCCATCGACCTGTCTCCGCTATGTGTGTTTAAACGAAACTGAACTTGAGCTGAAGCGGACAGGAAACAGCAAAGAGAGGTACGCAGGAATGACACCTTGCGACGCCAGTAACTACCCCCTCGAGATGGAGTCCCGGCGGAAATCCAATCAGTCAGTCACCGAATCCGAGCGATTTCAAATCTACAATGCGTGAATTCATACTGTAATGACATTGAGAACTAATAAGGTTCACAGAAAACTCTTCCTGTCTTTCCTGACTGGTCTCACACGGAAAACTAATTACGTACCAATTTCGTGTACGTAAACCCTTAAAACCGTATCTTAGTGGCGAACCTCCCGCTGTGCCCACTTGCGAATCGATGCGACAAAAAAACGCATAAACTCGTTCATAATTGGCACATGTTTTGTGTAGAGTCATTAGCCCCCGCTGGGAGTGATATTCAGTAATCAGTCCCTGACAAGATTTCCCGGACTTGTAGTTTTCTGAAGTGCCGGCGAAGTAAATTCAAATTTTAAATTAACCGCGGCCTCAAAGCTAGCGCACATCGACTCGTGGTGCGACCGTGTCAATGCGCGACGCACTATAAATTTACTAGATGTGACAGTTCTCTTCAAATTCAGGAGCGCAAACCACAGGGGCCCAGGATATTGACCTGCTCATACTTGATTAATATATAACACCAACATTTTGTAGCTTGTAGAAAAAACAGATGTTTTGGGAACAAGTATTTCAAACCAGTACTTCAGTATCCCTTGACCAAATTAACATTATCTGTATCAAGTAAAATTCGTAGCCTTGTCCATTGACCGAGGTAATATTATGGAAGAATAAACACCAACATTTTGAAGCCTGTAAAAAAAATATCTTAAAGCACACCTCGCACTATTTACTATTCATATTCCAATATGAGGCATTCTGGCCCATTAGGACTTTAAGCGTTAATGGTTATTCCTATTATCATTTTTGGACGCTTTCAAATTCATGCGACTTTCAAAGAAGTATTAGGAGGAAGAAAATTTGGACCATTTTCTCCGCAGATGCCCGAAGCTTTCTGATTTAAGAAAAATTTATCTGGATGGTGTAATTTTGTCACTTCCCGAAATTTTGAGTATTACTAACCTTACCGTTATTACTCGAGTGGGCGTGTATATAGACAAATGTTTAGAATTGAGAAGAAGTCTGAATGCTTAAGTTATATTTTTGTTTTTGTTTTTTTATGTGTATATGGCCCTTGGGCTTTTATTTATTTATTTATTCATTCATTTATTTCCCTCAGAGCTGAGGAGTACAAAATTAAGTATAAAACAGAACTATGCCTAAACCATGTGGTCCATTAAATGACACATAAATATTAAAACAAACAAAAAACACGATTTCGACAACTAAGTTACACTTATTTACGCACTAAATTATTCACTTGTTGAAAAATGGGTACAGGTTGTGGGTTTGGAGGTCTACCAAAGCTTTTTTTATAAAAGTTGGTAGATAGATCAGATAGATAGATCAGTTGAAATACACTGATCTATCTATTTATCTATGCCTACTGCATTAAACCAAGAACGGCTGTCTCTAAACTAAAGTTTAACGGAAGCGTATTTTGCTCTGCCCATTTGCAAACGAGTTTTGGCGGCTGATAAAAAGCGCATTCTTGCATATCGTTTGTAATTGAGTTTCTGAAACTTTTTTTATTGCCTGTCTCTTTTGAATTTTATGACAAAACAAATTGGAATTTCGTCGACTTTGTTGTACCTTATGGGATTTGCAGAAAGACAACCTTAGCATGTTCGCCAAAACGAGATGGAGTTTTTACAATAAAAGTTAGTGCAAAATCTCTACAGAATGCCCCCCCCCCCCCCTCGAGGACCAAGACAACCCTGATTCGAATTTGTTGTTGTCCTTACCGATAACACAGCCAGAGGGTGGGATGCATACCCCCCTCCCTCCTCCACTAGATTTTGGAGGCACAAAATCTTCCATCTTGGTCGTATTTGTTCCCACAAATATGTTTCAAAGGAAAAAAAATGGCGCTATTTTAAGTTCATTCGAAAAGTTTACCACGACAAGAATAATCAAATCATGACTCTGAGTAATAAACCTGGTGCAGGGGCCTACAATTTATCCCCCCCCCCCCTCGCATGTTAACTGAAATGAAACCTCTGGACAAAATGAGTAAGGGGTTGGCCTTTGACATCCAGCAAGGGCAGATAACATCATCCATCTTGTGATAAGACCCGACGTTTGACCTTCCACAGACTAAACCGAAAGGTCACGTGTGCCTTATTTTATTCATCATTTCATTTGTGAATAATATTTTCCCGTATTAATGTTTGATGTTGACGATCTACGGCTTATAGGTATGTGTAAATGAAATACAAGAATTAATATTATTGTCAACTACATAAATGCGATGAGAAACTTCCCTGGATGCTCACCTGTTCTTCTCCTACTTCAGTAAAATTAATTGAAAATGTTTACAACGGTAATTCTTTTCTGACCATTTGTATTATTTATATACTTTCAGTGCCATTATTGAGAATATTTTCAACCTGCCTTATATTATTATAGCTTCACCTTCTTTCAAGCCTGACGAGGACCCTTGCCAAGAAGAGCCCAAAACTCACTGTCACACATCGTAGCTGATTT
The DNA here is from genome assembly GCA_023053575.1 of Branchinecta lynchi. Classification (NCBI taxonomy): domain Eukaryota; kingdom Metazoa; phylum Arthropoda; class Branchiopoda; order Anostraca; family Branchinectidae; genus Branchinecta; species Branchinecta lynchi. The sequence continues at coordinate 28,182,993 of JAKZAP010000003.1, forward strand.
TCCATTTTTTACCCTTGTTTTAAAATATGAAATCTATTAAATAACTTTATACCGTCAGAAAAGGTTTTGCATGTGTAAAGTAAACCTCGACTATATGAGGTTGTTTTTTAAGCAGAAACAGTGTCTTCTGAGGTCCACTTTTACCTTTGACCTGCACATTCAAAGTTATGCTTCTTCAATACGCATAGAAACTATGCCGACACTTCCTTAGGCAAAGTTCTTACATGAAAGTGTAAAAAAAGGTTTTAGCTCGTATCGTCCCGTCTTCCACAGAACCAGTAAATAAGGTTGACATACTCATCCTTATCATACCTGCTGCACCTAAGATGTAACAAAAATATTAGTGCTGGACTCAAGTCTCAAGTGACTCGAAAACCAGCAGGAGGCTCTGCGAGAACTTACTTTTTTGCGAGGAATCAGGTTTGAATCTGAGATAGGTTGGTTTGAGTACGCTGATTTATGGAATAAAAGGCGAGTTTTGATGTGAAATGAATTGCTGAAGATGGAATCAAAGCAGTGGGACAGGAGCTACTGTTTCCCACAGATGGTATCTCGCACGATGGTTGTCGTTAGTCTTGCCGGGTTTTACAATAGAAGAATAAAATGCGTAGTTTGAGATTGGGCGTTTTTCCGTCATCCCACAAAGAGGCTGTGGATCGAGAAATATGCTTCCGTGGTCGCTTGTGTGGCCCACAAGTCCGTTTCCGTGACCGACAAGCCTTTTGTGGCTCGCATAGTGGAAATTTGTGTGTCGTTAGGAATTTCCATTTTGTGACTAGAAATTTAGACCGAATTTAAAATATTAATAATATCAATAATATCACAGAATGCTTCCGTGACCAACAAGTCTTTTGAGGATCGCAGTGGGGCTAAAATTTGTCTGTCGTGGTAATTTTCCATTTAGTGCCTGGAAATTTAGAGCGAAGTTAAAATAATAAAACAAATAAATGAGCTCTTCCAACTGGTAGAAATTCAACGGAGGATTTTGCTGGCCTACGATGAGGGTTCCCGTGACATTTTTCCGCCTTCCCACAAAGACGCTGTGGCTCGAAAAGAATGATACCGTGATCGTTTCCGTGACCAAAAAGTCTTTGATGATCGCAGTCTGGCGAAAATTTGTCTGTCGTGGTGATTTTCCATTTTGTGACTAGAAATTTAGAGTTAAGTTGAAATAATAAAACAAATACGTGAGCTCCTCCAACTGGTATAAATTCAACGGAGGATTTTGCTGGCCTACGGTTTTCGTAACATTTTTCCACCACCCCACAAAGAGGCTGTGTCTCGAAAAGAATGATTCCGTGATCGTTTCCGTGACCAAAAAGTCTTTGAGGCTCGAAGTGTGGCTCAAGTTTGTCTGTCGTGGTGATTTTCCATTTTGTGACTAGAAATTTAGAGCGAAGTTGAAATAATAAAACAAATAAATGAGCTGTTCCATCAGGTAGAAATTCAACGGAGGATTTTGGGGGCCTACGGTAAGGGTTTACCGTAACTTTTATTCAAACAATGTTTACAACGGATACGTCAGCTACGACTCTTTATCAGCGATATTTTGTAGAAGAATAGATGAAGAATCGTATCCGTTGTAAACATTGTTTGAATAAATGTTTCAAAGTCAGCTTGGGCTCAAAGAACATTTGTTTACCGTAACATTTTTCCACCACCCCACAAAGAGGCTGTGTCTCGAAAAGAATGATTCCGTCATCGTTTCCGTGACCAAAAAGTCTTTGAGGCTCGCAGTGTGGCTCAAGTTTGTCTGTCGTGGTGATTTTCCATTTGTGACTAGAAATCGAAGTTGAAATAATAAAACAAATAATTGAGCTGTTCCATCAGGTAGAAATTCAACGGAGGATTTTGGTGGCCTACGGCAAGGGTTTACCGTAACATTTATCCAAACAATGTTTACAACGGATACGTCAGCAACGATTCTTCATCAGCAATATTCCGAAGAAGAATCGATGAAGCATCGTAGCTGACGTACCCGTTGTAAACATTATTTGAATAAATGTTTCAAAGTCAGCTTTGGGCTCAAAGAATATTTGTTTACCGTAACGTTTTTCCGCCACCCCACAAAGAGGCTGTGGCTGGAAAAGAATGCTCCCGTGATCCTCTCCGTGATGGATTTTGGTGGCCTACGGTAAGGGTTTACCGTAACATTTATTCAAGCAATGTTTACAACGGCTACGATTCTTCATCAGCGATATTTCGAAGAAGAATCGATGAAGAATTGTAGCTGACGTATCCGTTGTAAACAATGTTTGAATAAATTTTTCAAAGTCAGCTTGGGCTCAAAGAATATTTGTTTACCGTAACGTTTTTCCGCCACCCCACAAAGAGGCTGTGGCTCGAAAAGAATGCTTCCGTGATTCTCTCCTGACGAACAAGTCTTTTGAGGCTCGCAGTGTGGCTCAAATTTGTCTGTCGTGATGATTTTCCATTTTGTGACTAGAGATTTAGACTCGGATTTAGAGCGAAGTTAAAATAATAAAACAAATAAATGCCAACAGGTAAAAATACAACGGAGGATTTTGCTGGCCTTCAAATTGGTAAGGGTTTTCGGTAAGGTTTTTTCTGCCTTCCCACAAAGAGGCTGTGGCTTGAAAAGAATGCTTCCGTGGACGTTTGTGTGGCCCGTTTCCGTGACCAACAAGGCTTTTGTGGCTCGCAGTGTGGCTTAAAACTGTATCTCGAAGTATTTTTTAATTTATGACTAAGAATTTAGAGTTAAGTTCAAATTTCCCGCGAAATCGCGAAAAAAGTAAGTTCTCGCAAAGCCTCTTGCTGATAGTCGAGTCACTTGAGACTGGAGTCCAGCACTAATATTTTTTTTACATTTTAGGAGCTGGTGTAACAAAATGTAACAAACATATGAACATACTTATCCTTATCATGATAAGAATAAGTATGTCAACCTTCGTTACTGGTTATTTTCGAAGACGGGAATGTACAAGCTGAGACTTTTTTGGCTAGTATCTTGTAGGAAATTGACCGAAGGACGTGTCGGTATAATTTCCATACGTTCTGAAGAGGCATTCTTTTCAATTTCAATTCAATTTTCAACTCATTTTAATTCGAACATTCCTTGAATGAAACAACAAACATAACGCTCGCAAGAAGGGCACAACCGTGTCCTGTGCGGGAGTGCACAACTTTTACTCATTACAAACGATAACACACGTTTATCGTCTTAACCTTCCCTTTTCTTTTTCTTTACCCCCCCCCCCCCCAAACCGATCCCCCTGTCACTAATAATAATAATGAAATATTCACCTGAAAGAAAATACCAGATAAATATTCCCACAATAACCTAACTATCCAAAAAAGTAATTTTAGAACCTATTTACACAAAAACTGGTTCTCCGACTTCCTGATTCTCTCCGGAAGATGATTCCCACCTTCACACCCGAATTCCTCACACAAAACCCTCCTCTTGACGACTCAATGTCATTCTCCAACCGACTCGCATTTCTCGTCTGGTACTCGTGGTAGTGTGCATGATCAACATAAAAGTTTCTAAAATACGATGGGTAGAATCCGTTCAGATTCTTATACACAAACAGTCCAATCTGGTGCTGACATATTTTTTTTTTATCGGTAAAACATGTAACGACTTAAAATAATTAACCGTATCACTACAATTCAGACATTCACCTAAAATACAAAGAGCTTTATTTTGCATAATCTGCACTTTCTCAAAATTCGACTCAAAATTACATGAATAAACAGAACATCCGAACGTTATATAGGAATGGATTGAAGCATAATGAATATTTTTCAAAGCACTCAAAGGTAAACAAGACCAAAGTTTTCGATGGGATCCCAAGAATTCAATATTTGATCCAGACGATTGGGTCTTGTCTTTACCAGATCCAGCCTTCGCCATTGAACATTTTTATATTAAAATTCAGAAACAAATTAAGGCCAAACAGATAATCATTTAAGAAAATCAAGTTCAGATATGGATTCAGCATCTGTGTCTACCCCTATAAGTCATATCTATTTTGACGAAAACTTCCTGACTTACTTCTGCCAATTTTCCGCTTTCGGCCGAATTCCGGAACTACTTGTCCGGAGAAAGAAAAGCTAAAAGCCAAACTCAGCGTATTTTCTTCCCCTATATCGAACATCTAATCAACTTGAAATAAAAGTTTAACTTATAACATATTTTCCGGTTCAAGCCGAACCATATGTCCGGGTAAAAAAGATTGTCATATACGGATTCAGCATCTTTTTTTTGCTCATAAATCGGATATCTAATCAACTACAAATACTACTTTTAACAAATTTTCCGGTTTTGGCCGGATTCCGGACGAACTACTTGTCCGGGTAGAAAATGATTTTCACATAAGTGTTCAGGATGTCTTTTTACCTCTAAATCGAGCATCTAGTCAACATAGAATTAAACTTTTACAAACTTTCTGTTTTTTAGCGAATTCCGAACGAACTACTTGTCGGGCGAGAAAATGGTTTTCATAATCATGTTCAACATGTCTTCCCAAGGTTGGTCCCCAAGTAACTTCGTACACCCTGGAAAGTAACCAAAAAGTATCTCAAAGTAACCCAATGTAACCTAATGTAACCCAAAGTAACCCAATGCAATGTAACCCAAAGTAACCCAAAGTATCCTGAAGTAACTCGAACACCCTGGTTCTTGGTGACCAACCCTGGATGTCTTCTTACCCCATACAGGGGCGGTTAGAAGGGGGGTATGGGGGGGGGGGTGACTCACCCCCCCCCATGATCCGGAGAATCTACTCTCAGTCGTATATTTTGAGCTTTTCAGAATGACATACAAGCAGTCACCAAACGTGAACTTCACCCACAAATCACATTTTTTAGTCGTATGGCTACGAAGAAATTTCTATTCATATGTTTTCACATTCACAGTTGTGTGTTCTGAGTTTTCCGGAACGAAAGTTTGAGCTTGTCAGAATGACATCAACCGCGAATTTCTCCTGAAAAGACCCGTTTCTTGCCGTACTTTACGAAGTACTGGTCGTAAATTAATAATGAAGTGTTGATCTTGCCAGATAAAGGCAGACAAAACAGTTAGCTAATCGTGAACTTCGCCTTCAAATGACCTGCTCCTGGTCTTATTGTTCCGCGGAGATTTTAGTATTATGTTTTAAGCTTGTCAGAATCACAGTCGTATAGAACTGGCCAGAATGACATCAACCGCAAATTTTCCCAGAAAATGACCCGTTTCTTGTCGTATTTTGCGAAGAGGTTTTCTAGTCGTATATTCGAGACAGCCGCAAGTTTTGAGCTTGCCATATGAGGCAGTTAGGTGAATTTCGACAGCAAATGACCTATTTCTGGTCGTATAGTTGTATAGAGAATATCGTGTGTTCTGAGCTTGTTGGAAACAGGCTGGTTTTAGAAAATTTTGCCTGCGGCGCGATGTTTCAACATTATTCTATCTGGTTTTATGCAAAAATCTCCTTATCTTAAAGAAAGTTTTTTTTTTTTTTTTAAATAGCAAGGCTTGCACATACACAGGCTTTGTAAGCACTATATGACGGGCCTGATGATCGCACTATTTTTTTGTAGTCTAAATTCAGAGTGGAAGCACTACCACGTACCAACTTCCGGGAAAATATCCCACTCCGTTTGCGAGTTATGGGGTCGCGGATAGATATGTGATGTCATAGGCAGCCTTTACCTGCGCCGTCTTTCATAGTAGCATTAGTAGCCTACTCGTTATCTGGTTGAACGGCCCGTAATTTAGTCTGAGGTGTTAGGCCTAAGATTTCAGCCACCTTAAAAGTTAGAAATGCCAGAAAAAGGTTGGATTACAAAAACATCGCCTGCGGCGCTGAGTTTCAATTTGTCTTAGGTACATATGGTTAAAGCTGCTGCTTGGGATCTGAGCCACGTTAAAAGCAAGATTGTGTGTGGGAAGTAGTCGAATATTGCCGAATAAGGACTAATTTAACAAGTTTTGCCTGCGGCCCTTTCGTGGTACTACCCTATTTCTATTTAGTTGAAGTGTGCATCATTTATGTGTGGTTTTAAGCTTGAGATTTGGGGTTTAAGCTACATTAAATGTAAAGGAGTAGTTGAGTTTTGCTCGGATTAAACAAATTTCGCCTGCGGCGCTCACTTTAGTTTGTCTTGAGTAGATAAGTCAGAAGCTGGTACCGAGTCTTGTCTTCTCTCCAGCGAAATTTGATATGAGCGGCATCGTTTAATTCCTGTTAATTATTTGTTTGATATTTTACTACTACAATGGCATTTTTCGTAACGTTTTAGAACTTATAACGTTAATATTTCTTGAGCCTGCTGGTGCTGTGTTTCTAGCCAGTCGTCTATTTTGAAGTCCTCACCCCCCCCCCCCCATGCCCAAGCCCTTCGAACCGCCCCTGCCCATAATCGACTATCACATTAGCTGTTTAAAAGCATTTTGTTTGACCCTTAATTTGAACCCCCAACCCTAAATGTAGGGCTACAGAGACCATCTACGAATTTGACCTTACACTTGACCCAAAGAATCCTCACACCAAGTTTCATAAAAATATCCATTCCCTTCCATAGTTATCGTGCTCACAGACGGACGGACAACTTTTGCAATGTCATAGGTATACCTTCACTTACGTTTTGGGATCCCAAAAATTCTTAATTCTTCGTAGAACACCTACTCCTCTTGCGATTTTCGATGACCAAATTTCTCAGTGCCTCTTAAAACTAAAATTTACAACCGAATGCAAACCAAGATATTTACAAATATTGAAATTGCGCGGCGAAATTTGTGGTCCAAAATACTTAGCTAATGTCCAATTCTCGCAGTAAGAAGTTCGAGGAGCTGTACTCAAGTATATTGGGCTTTTATCGTTCTTTCACACCCGGAACCGCACGAACCTCAATGTCCTCCAAAACCAAAATTGTCAATACCTCACCCAGTCTAAAAGGTCCGAAACCTCTACGGAAGCCCCAACAGGCCAGTGCTTCCACTCGACCCTCTCTAAAAAAAAGTAGCAGCCTCTTCAAAATAAAGTAGATAAAAGTAGATTTCGATAATAACAAAAAAGTAGTTTTATGTCAAAAGGTGGGCTTAATTCAGGAGTAACGCAATCACCAGTCCCGTTATTTCACACGTTAATGCTTAATAAGCTCATTTATTTTCAACCTTTCCTTTCAGAAAGTAAAGAAAAATAATTTTTTCTTCTAAAATACAGAATTTCTAATATAAAACCATATTGTGTTGAAACTGTGCGCCGCAGGCAAATTTTTGTTAAATCATCCTGTTTTCTACAAAAATTAAAGAAACTTTTGGCAAGACAGAATGTGTTAAAACTGTGCGCCGCAGGCAAAAATTCTGAAAAAACCCCTGTTTTCAGCTAAAATACTGAGACTTTTGTGCAAATTGCGGACAACAGGCAAAGACTTCGAAAATCTGACTGTTTTCAATTAGCCTACAGATATTTTGTCACAAAATCATATTGTGTTCAAAATGTGCGCCGCAGGCAAAATTTTGCCCCGTTTTCTGCTAATACGAAGATTTTGGTAGAGAACACAACTGTGTGCTGACAATCAGCCTGGTTTCTGCTTAAATAATTTCTTATTCTGTTAAGATGTGCGCCGCAGGCAAAACAAAAATCGAAAATCAGCCTCTTTCGTGGTTAAATTGAGAGAATTTTGTACAAAACCAGATTGTTTTCCAAACCGCAGTGTGTCGCAGACAAAATTATTGGATATAAGCTTCTTTTCTGCTTGATAATCCAACCAAAAGACAAAAAGAGTAGAAATAAAGTGACAAAAGGCCAAAAACATTAGAAATAAAGTAGTAAAGTAGATTAGAAAATTAAAAAGTAGAATGGTCCAAAATAAAGTATTCTACTTTGAAATATAGTAGAAGTGGAAGCACTGCAACAGGCAAACAAAACCAACCAAGTACCCCGCCCGCACCGAGCCTTCAACATGCTACAAACTCTCCAGCCTTCAAAGGCCACAACCGTGTCATCTAGCACCAAAGCAAGCAAACACAATCGGTAGTAACTCAGCGTAACTCATATGCCATCTATCGACAAAATGAAAATAATTGCCACTCGGCGAGGAAGAGACCAGCACCACAGGAAAACGTGACAACCAATCGCGACAACGGAAGCGGCAAGCAGCACACTGTTCCACAGAATGAGCAAACTCAAAATTGACATTAGTTGCGTTTCTGCAGATACCATGGTATCTGTTACCACGGTAACTGGATCTGCAATTAGTCGTTTTTGCAGCAACCGTGGTATCTGATATACGGTTGCTCTGCAATAACGACAATTGTCGAAATTGCGCTTTTCGATGTCATCCCATAAGAGAAACTGATATCCAGTCACATCACCAAGTGCCAAACTTCTTTCCCACCAATTTGACAAAAATTGTGGAAAGTGAGATGGCTTTTTCAGATACCGCGACCAGTTACCACGGTCATCAGAGATAACTGCAAAAACGCCTTTTGACCGTGGTATCAGATACCACGATAACGCAAAAACGACTTTAGACCTTGGTATCAGATACCATGGTATCTGCTAAAACGCAACTGTTGATGATGATGTGAACTTAAATCACGCACTAAGACATCAAATGGATAAAACTGTTTTAAATAGGCTATCTTAATTTTTTTCACTCAAGAGCTCTTGTCGGCGTCGGAAACTGTCAAATAGCTTGATAAGCACTGGGATGAGAGACAGCCTCCTTGGATTAAGCGCCTAGCCAGTGTTTTTACTTTTAAGATCATATAAAAAAGACGACATAAAAATTATATGAAAATTCAAGTAAAAATCTCTACTTTATAGGAAAGAAAATCGGTTAAAAAAAGGAGAATGTTAAATCGTTTAGTGTACAGATACGCCTACGTGAAGATTGCCACATATATTATACATTAGTTTGCACCGAAGAAATTTGTTCATTGGTCTGTTATCTTTATGGTCGTGTGCATGGCCCAGTCGGCTTTACGCGAATAATATATATTACATAGATTTTAGATATTATATAGACTGTATTCTTACAAGACAAGACCAAAGGTTTCGATGGGATCCCACAAATTTTAATATTTGCTCCCGACAATTCGGTCTTGTAGATAGTCGGTCTTAATTTTTGCGATGTCATAGGTATCCCTCCACTTACGTTTTGGGACCCCCAAAAATGGAAAAAAAAATAAAGTACCTTAAGCACATTGCAAGTTATAGTGTGTATAGTTGTAAGTTTTGGTATGGTACTGTTATAGTTGAAGAGCTACTTTTACTTACCAGTGCTACTTTTTACGCGTTACATAGATGGCGACATCACCATCAAAACATGTTTTGTTAAGCAGTTTTACTTTTAACAGGCCAATGGTAATAATAAGAGAAGACCAAGTTTTCAAAAAGTTCAGATAAACTCAGATATCCGTTTTGGGCTGTCAAATATTAAAATCTGGATTCAGCATATGGTTTACCCTATAGCCTACGTCGTCTCTCCTTCCTTCCTTATTTCTGCCCAACTTCCGGTTTCGGCCGGATTCCGGACAAACTACTTGTCTGGCAAAAAGCTAAAGCTCAAAAACGAATTCAGCATGTCTCCTTACCCCTACATCCAACCTCTAATCAACTTCAGATTAAACTTTTACTTTTAACAAATTTTCCGGTTTCAGCCGGATTCCGAGCGATCTATACATCCGGTGAGAAATGATTGTCATATGCGAATTCAGCATGTCTTCTTACCCGCAAATCGAACATCTTATCAAATTTAAATAAAACTTTTACTTTTAACAAATTCTTCGGTTTTGGCCGGATTCCGGCCGAACTAATTGTCCGGCGAGAAAATAAATTTCATATTCGGACTCAGCACGTCTCCCTGTCCTTGAATATGAAACTTCATATGAAAATTTTACTTTTCACAAATTTTCCGGTTTTCACCGGATTCCGGGTGAACTATTTGTCCGGCGAGAAAATAAATTTCATATTCGAATTCAGCATGCCTCCTTACCTCTAAATCAACTATCTCAATAGCTGTCAATAAATATTTTGTTTGCCCCTTAATTTGAAACCCCTCCCCCACCCTCAGATATAGGGTTACAGAGCCCATCTTCGAACTTGACCTGTACTTTGACCCAAAGGATCCTCCCACCAAGTTTCATCGAAACATCTCAATCCCTTCGAGAGTTATCGTGCGGACAGACAGACAGACAGATGGACAACTTTTGCGATGTCATAGGTATCCCTCCACTTACGTTTTGGGATTCCGAAAAGCAGAGGGTCCCCTATTTACTCAAAAGAATTATTTAACATACCACCGGCATGTCTGCGATATTTTACAATGTCAGATTTTAAACTGAAGCAGCATTACAAGTGAGGAAAACATGAAAAGAATCCGGTCTTGGTAAGAAGATTAGGTTTACACTTGAGGAGAAAAAACTATTACCGCAAATCTGAAAATCTTACAAGAATAAATTCACTAGTCAACAAAATGTGATTTGATAGCATTTATAAGTTCACTATCGCTGCTCTCAAAGCTAGCTAGCCTTTTATTAGTCTTTTTTCTTTTTACCAGCGCCACCGACGAAATTCCTTTCAAGCCGAATTCCTTTCATCGTCAATCCTTTCAATTCGACTGGAATTCCTTTCTTCGCGACGGGATTTCTTGTCCGTGTAAACGCTGCATGAGTAATGCAATAAGTGTTGTTTTCTTTTTGTATCTGAATTTGTTAAGACAAGTGAATGAACTTTACTACCCGTAAAAGTGTAGAAACACAAGTAAGGAGTATTATAAATAAAAAAAAACAATAACCAACCGAAATTCCAGACTAACAAAACGAACAAATTAACCGGCGTCAATACAAAAAAAGGTCCGTAGAGGGTCGTAAACGTGAATCCGGTTGATCGTCTTTTTTACAAAGGTCTTTACTCGAAGTCCGAATCCGAGAAGAACGACAGATGACTTCTCTATTTTCGGTACCATCTAGGGAGCCGGAGGAGGAATTTCGATTTCCGAAATATGCCACCAGTGCAGTCTGGCGATCTTTCTCACGAAACAGATGAGCCATGCCGAATAAGAACAGAAGCAAGCCGGAGGAGGAATTTTCGATTTCCGAAATATGCCACCAGTGCAGTCTGGCGATCTTTCTCTCGAAACAGATGAGCCATTCCGAATAAGAACAGAAGCACAGGGGCGCAATAAAGATCCCTTCAGACTGAAAAACGCTCTTACGTACTCCCTTCACACTGAGACACTTACGTACGTTACGTCCACGTAACAAGCCTACGTAGTTCTCCGTAACGTAAAAGTTTTCCTCCGTAACGTGAAAATCAAGAGTTGAAATTTGGAGCGTGTCCGAAAGCTCCGAAACAAACGAAAATGTTGAATTAATTCAGCATTTTATGCAGCATTTTGCTGTCGGACTTAAAATTTTCGCTCAATTAACGCAGCATTAATTCAGCATAAAATTCATCAAGAAACTCAGCAAGAATGCTCAATTTTCAAGAAGCAACTGGGGAGTACGGCGATTCTCTCAGTGTTTTCGGCGGCAAACATAACAAAATCAAAAAGACAACTGACAATTCGGCAAACATTCCAAATTCTAAGACAACTGGCGATCGTGGCCAACGAAGAAAGGAAAGATAAGAAGGTTGGATATCAGTAGCTGATCCATTTTGTCAGCTTCATACAGCTAATTATTTTTTCTTCTTCTTCTTCCTGACTTAAATTTTGGTATTCTAGAAGTGTCAGAGAAGAAAAAAAGGTAACAGCTTTCAGAAAAAAAGAGAGAAGAAAATGCAGCATTAACGCAGCATTTACAGCACCAAAAAGCTTTCGCACACGTTCTTGTTCAACTTAAGAAACGTAACGTAAGGCATCGTAAGAAGATGAGGGAGAAATTAAATAAAAAGAATTTATCTAATTTGATTGCCCATTTTTTCAAGAGAGACCTTGGATTCATGATGAAAAAAAAAGCATCCTTGTCACATTAGCTCAAAACAGCACAAATTGGCAAAGCAACTGAAAAAGAGTCAATTATCCTGCGCAGAACTCCGAAATGGAGCATGTTTTTTCATGGTAGCGCTTCAGGAAACTGCATCCTAATGACTCTGGGGCCAAAGACAATAATAGTGGGAAAGACCGGTGACTTCGCTAAAATCGGGTCTATGAAAATCGATCGGGACGCTACCTAGCGTTTGGACTTTGTCCAATTTCGAGCGGTAGATGAATAATATAATCAAAGCAAGAGGGCGTGAGTAGGCAATGTCCGTCAACATTAATTGATTCGAAGTCGTGAATCAACATTTTTTTTCCATAAAAAAGCTGTTTACTCTTTTCTGCTTGTTTTTTATTGCAATTAAAGAGGAAATCTGAATGGAGAGAGGATGCTCATCATAAACGAAACGAAACAAAATCAACAAAACGCGCTTTGATGATGATTCTGCGGAGAGCGATGGAAGAAAATGTCAACAGAGCGATTTTTTAACGAAAGAACAACCGCTAAACGGCCCTGGTTGTTGTGACTCATGGCGCTTACGGGAGTTTCCGGTCTTTCCCACTTTTACTGTCTTTGTCTGGGGCAAAGACTCTGCGGACAGTCAGCAGACTGAAATTAGGATTTCAGTTTAAGTCAAAACAGTTTGGGTGACATTTTACTTTTAAATTCCATTGGATTATGTAGGCTCCTGTGACTTTCATTCACGTTTCTCAGGACTACTCTGAATTATTTCCAAAAAGGTAGATAGCTTGAATTGTTGAAATACCATCACTGATAGTCTGTTCCTTGTCTTATTCTTCGTCAAAACCGATGAAAAATTGAGAAAATAAAATGAATTCTTCAGTTTTGTTCTTACGTCAGTCTGAAGGGGTCCACTGGAGGTGTGAAAGATTCGACGTAACGTAAGAGATTACGGAAGCGTAACGTAAGATTTTACGTTTCAGTCTGAAGGCGCCTTAAGCGTCTGGTCTATCGCTTACATGTAACAACATGTTATAGAACATTATATATATAAAAAAAAAAACTTTTATATAACATTATACATAACACATTTTTGCGTATTACTTGTGTGATGATCTGCATTCAATGTTTGTACTTCGAACGACACCTCCTTAGCAAGCAAAAGCGGATAGCAAAGTCCTTTCGAATGTTTAACGCAGTAATGTCGGACCGCCCTTCGATTAGCAGAAAGTTCATATCCGAGAGCCACCAAGACAAGCTCTAGGCAGCAGACGCCGGATTGCAAATACGCACCGCGTGCTCAGAGAAGCCTGGGCGTTAGTTCAGTGTTTAATGGCAACCTAATAAATGATTTAAAAACGTTCTTATTACAGAAAAACTCTGATCAACTTATTCGGCTAACAGACCTAAAACGTTCTACTCTCTTCGCAGTTTGCTTCTTTTTTATTTTTAGCGAATACTGCAACCATTACATTACACTTCCCTTCGGATGGAAATAGTTGAATGTATATATTGTCTGTATTCAAGTAGAAACTGAGCTGGCAAAAATAAGTAAACCGGTTAATCAAAAGTTCAAAATGTAGTCCCTCAAAAATGTACATGAAATCTTGAATGGTTGGATCGTTACTTGTTCTTTGGCAAGCAGCTTAAAACATATAGCACTGACCGAAGCGCCATCTAACGTCCACGTTTTCTGAGCAAATCAACTGTCGCCTCGTAGGCTAAAAAGGTGGCAGCATTCGTAGGAAAAGCTCTAAGAATCATCATGGTAAACCCACGGCCGAAAACAGACAGACCTTCTGTTTTATAGCAAGTTTTGGCACAGTGTATCATGCCTTTATAGGCCGGCTGTGCAGGGTTGTCGGCTTGTATTTTTGATTTGATGACGTCAAGAGGCAGAATTGAGGCCCAGGAGAGTGACCCTAGAAAACGAAGGCTATTGAAGGCCAGGCTTTATATCAGGTCAAGAAAACAGCCAAGCGAACTTTTCCTTTATGAAAGCATACACGGACAATAATAAATAAAATAAATATAATGCTGGTAAAGGCTTTTACGCCCCTTACCACCAGTCATAAACAAATCCTCAACTTTCGGGCATGGTGCCCCCACGTCTGGGCATGCCCTAACGTATGGGCACGGTGCTCATACGTTGGGGCACCAGGCCCTGCAGCTAGGTCGTGGTACCCATTGAATTGAGAATCTTAAATGGATATTTGCTTTTCAAACAGCCCCAACCTATGCCTCAAAAACTGAGGATTTGAGTCTGACTGCCTCTTACTTCACAGAAACACAAACAAGTTCATTGGGCACATCGTCCCCAACCAGGAGGGGGGGGGGGGGTATAATGGTAAAGCTTTGAGAAATCTGTACAGCACCTTGTGCGCCCCTTTTATACTATTTCGCTCTGGTGTCACTGATGTTCTGCGACAGAAGGAGATCAAGAAGATGGATCGTGTTTTTTGGGATCCCAAAACGTAAGTGGAGGGATACATATGACATCGCAAAAGTTGTCCGTCCGTCCGTCTGTCCGTCCGTAAGCACGATAACTCTCGAAGGGAATGAGATATTTTGATGAAACTTGGTGTGAGGATTAATTGGGTCAAAAGTAAGGTCGAGTTCATAGATGGGCTTTGTAGCCCTATATTTAGGGGTGGGGGAGGGTGTTTAAATAAAGGGGCAAGCAAAATATTTTTAAACAGCTAATGAGACAGTCGATTATGGGGTAAGAAGACATGCTGAACACGACGGTGAAAACCATTTTCTCGCAGGACGAGTAGTTCGCCCGGAATCCGGCCAAAACCGGAAAGTTTGTTAAAAGTAAAAGTCTTATTTGAAGTTGATTAGATGTTTGATTTAGAGGTAAGAAGACATGCTGAACACGATGGTGAAAACCATTTTCTCGCCGGGCAAGTAGTTCGCCCAGAATCCGGCCAAATCCGGACTCGATTTAGGAGTAAGAAGAGATGCTGAATCCGTGTGTGACATTCATTTTTTACCCGGATATATAGTTCGCCCGGAATCCGACTGGAACCGCAAAATTTGTTATAAGTTAAATTTTAATTTGAGTTTATCAGATGTTCGATATAGGGGAAAGAAGATACGCTGAGTTCGTTTTTTAGCTTTCTTGTTTTTGCCGGACAGGTGGTTTTGGAATTCGGCCGAAACCGGGAAATTGGCAGAAGTAAGGCATAAAGTTTTTTTCAACAACAGATATGAGTTATAGGGGTAAATACAAACATGCTGAATCCATATCTGAACTTGGTTTTCTCAGATGATTAGCTTTTTGGCCTTAATCTGTTTCTGAATTTTAATAGTAAAAATCTTGAAGGAGTCTGGCGAAGACAAGACTCAGTTGTCTGGATCAAATATTGCATTTTTGGGATCCCATCGAAACCTTTGGTCTTGTTTTAAATGCGAAGCACCAGCTCAATGTGTCAAAATTATGTCATAGCAACACCAGATGCCATACCATACCATACCTAGCCTTGAATTCGGATTGGATCCTTTCATGGTCGGATTCGCGCATCTCTGAGCCATACACTGGTGGAGAAGTTCAAAATCCAAGATGCAAGTGCTACCCTTTTGGACGTTTCTTCGTCTCTTTCAAAAATTATGGAGAACTAGGCCAAACCAGCGAACGACGTTATCCACTGCTTCCTGGCCGAAGACTGAAAATTTGGTGTCGTTTTTATGAATGAATGAATGAATTGTATTTATAGCCCGCCAAATAACAAAAGAGGAACGGGCGGAGTAAATAAACAACGAGAAAAAAAAGAGAAAAAGTAAACTTAATCCGCCTAAAGGTTCTTCTTCTACCCTTAAAGTCACAAACAGTCTTCTGCAACCACAAACCTTAATCACGTGGTTGGTGGGAACTTCAGTTTCAACAACCCTCAGAAAAATGTGCGACGCAGCTGTTCTGTCAACTGCAAATGCGACGAGGATGGGTTATGGGAAAATCGTTCCAAACAGAGTCAGGTACAATCGACGAGGTCTAGCAAAAATCTACACAAGATTCTGCTCCTCCTCTGTGCTTTTCCTCACTGGTTTGTACCCGATTCTCAGGAAAAAAGACACCAGTCGAATGCTGTCATGTTTTTTCAAATATCTCCGTTTTCTTCTGTACCTTCCTCGTCGCATGCGCAATCACCGAATCATGGAGAAGTTTTTTCTCTTGGACCCAACTGTCAAGCTAAAAGAAATAAGTGGACATCTTCTGCCACCATCCAACCGCCTTCCTGCCCATTTCCCAATGCGCCTGCTAATGCAGTAAATTTATTGTTCTTTCGTGTTACGTTATGTGTTTCTTGTTTAGCGTTCGTTTATCTTTTGCTGTTGTTTTAGGTTTTGTGTACCCTATGTATTCCTTGTCAAGCGCTCATTTACGTTTTTTTTGTACGTACTGTGCAAATGCCTTATTACCAGAGGCGTTACTAGCCAAAATGTTTGGGGGGGGGGGGGGGAGAACGAGGCATTTACTGACTGGCTGGTAATTTTTACCGACTTTTTCTGCAGAAAAAAAGACTGTTTTCAACAATAAAAATTACATTATGGAAAAAAAATCGACTGATTTTCCGAAAAATCCACTGATTTTCAGAAAAAAACGACTATTTTGACGAAAAATCGACCAATTTTCAGAAAAAAAACCGACTGTTTTCATGAAAAAAATCAACTGTTTTGACGAACCCCCCCCCCCCCCCCCCCCCCCCCAGTCGTGACGCCTCTGCTTATTACTAGGCTCCATTTGATAAATTCATTCATTCAAATGGCAAAGTAGATCAAATATGTACATACACATTCAGAAAGACCGCTTAGAGCTTTTGAGCGAGCATGATCTTCAAGCTCGGGCAGCTGAGTTAAAATATTGCATAATAGATACGCATTCTCTCGGTATGTATTTCTGGTGTAAAGAGGGAGCCGGAGGAGAAACTTCAGGTACTTGAAGAAAGCTGATCTAATCTTTAGTTTCTCTGTATTGGATAGCCCATTCCACATTGGCGAAACATAATAGATAACTGGTAAAGCAACTGCTGAATAAAGACGTGACAAAACTTTTCTATTTAGACTGAATTTCAGTGAATCCTGTGCCTCTTATTTCATGTGTCTCTTACGTGTTTTTCTTTCGCATACTCCGCTTTATAAAATGGCGGGTTACAAATGAATTACTTACTTAGGGCCTACTACCTTAGGGCCTATTTAGAGACAAATTTTGGCAAAATCAATTCTAGCTAAATCAAATCTCTAAGGAGTTTTGAGACCGAAAACGTGTCGTCCAGAAGTCGAGACGATCCAATGGCGAACTTCTGCCTACGACTAGGCAAGCTGTCAGAAGTTTGACAACAGAGAACGCACGGTTACGAATCCTTGTGTTACAGGGTTATGTTTGATGCCGAGGATGTTTCTGTTATGACCCTTCTAAGTGTTGCGTTTCGAGACAAAAGTCGCATTCTTGCAGATACCATGGTATCTGATACCACGGTCAAAAGGCGTTTTTGAAGTTACCGGAGTATCTGGTCAGTTGCCATTGTCACTGATATTCAGATACTACGGCCCCGGCCTTGGTAACGTGATCGTGGTATCTGAAAAATTCATCTCACTTTCAACATCACTGACACAAGGGTATAACTTTTTGTCAAATTGGTGTGAAAGAAGTTAATTCACTCCAGATTAGTCTAGATGTGGTAACAACGAATCTCTGTGACGTGGCCCGATTAGCCGGGCACAGGCCGGGCATGATATTTTGCTGAAAATAGAAAATGCGTTCCAGCCTTGACGCCAAGAACCCAGGATCCATGACGTCGTGCGTAGTAACTACGAAAGTAGAGTGGAACAGGCTCTTGGTCTCTACACTATAAAAAGTTTCTCCGAGTAAGGATTAAAGTTAACTGAAGTGTTTGCTACTGGGATTAATCTTATCTCTACTGAGAGCGAAGATTATCTTTTTAGAGACAAGATTAATCCCAGTGGCAATTTTTTTTTTTAAAGTTTAGACTGAATCGTCAGTGACTGACGGCCTACTAAAAGCTTACCCGCTAGTCCCCCGGCAACGATGGTGACGAAAGCTCCACTGGCGTAGCCACGGGATTTGGCAGCATCACATATGGACTCGTAAATGACTACGTAGAGGCCAAACGAAGGCACATCTCTGAAAGATAATAATTAGCAGTCTCCATTCAGCTTTCATTCAGTTCAGACGTAAAATAAATGGACAGTGAATTCGACTTGGAATCGTTACTGGACGTGGATTTTGCTTAGAGGCTGACTTGGAATTGCTGCCGTGGCATAATTAACGGTGGCTGCAAACTGCTCGCCCGAGTCAGCGTGGATAAAATAACAGGCTCTCGAACAGGTATCACCTTTCTTTTTCTTGTTGTTTTGTCTTACGTGATTTTTTTGTAGTAGTTGCTATGGCCAGTTGGCCTTTTGCAAT